>CM065682.1:25356190-25441190 GCA_017654935.2 Phymorhynchus buccinoides
CCCCCTATCTGAATGACACACAATCCACATTAGTTACAAAATTCTACTAAACTGTACCTTAATCGATAAAGAAAATATACCCACATTTTCATCAAAATTAACGTTATGTAATAGCATCCTGGTCAATCTTTGCCACAGACAAAAGATTTGCGAACAGTTGCACACACAAAGAAAAGACTGTTTGACAGAAACGAAATATACCTCAACAGAGACGCTCGTAGGTGACCACATCGACTTTCCGCGCGCAGGACTGCAGAAAGAGCTGGTCGACCGATCCAAACTGTTGAAAGATGACGAAAGACAGCCGCTACTGACGTCAGTGGGCGCGTCATCATTGCCACTGTCCTTGTCGTCACTGCTCTGGTCTAGCAGCGCCATCTGGCGGGTGTCCAGTTTGTGCGCGAGGGAGTGGTGGTTCTTGATGCCCAGGTGAACGGCGTTGGGGTCCGTTAAATCCAGCACGGTGCAGAGCAGAGCAGTTTGGGGGTTCACCAAAACCTGAAACAAGAGTAATAAAAAAAATACCATTCATAAAAAATGCATAGGAAACAAATAAATATGTTTAGATTTGGGGCAACAAGATTGGTTACATTTAGAATGATATCGAAATATTAACTGCAATCAAAAGCTTCTGTAACTTTGTAAGTCTGAAAGTACAGAGAGAAGTAGGGTATTGGATCAATAAACCTAGTTTGGAATTTTTGTTTTTAGGATCACTGAATGAAACTTAATTTAATGGCACTCAAAACTTTATAGGTTTGAAAATAAAAGAGGAAGCTATAAAGTTGTTAATCCAAAAAAATAATTATAATTTAAACAAACAAGCAGACATCCATTACATTTTACAATTACTTACTTTCACATAGTAACAAAATGAATGTCAGCAACACTTATCAAACTGTTCTTTAAGTCATATTATGTAGCCTAAAATCTTTCCTATGATTTGGGAAACCATGTAACAAAACATAAAATAAAAATAAATCTTTTTCCATTTCATACATTGTGACGTTACTTTTCAAAAGCAATTTTATCAAACAGAACAATGGGACAGTAACTAACCAATCAGAAGAACACTCACCCATCATAAGACAAACAAAAATCGTTTGTTCTACAGTCTACCTCATTCGTTTAAACGCAGTGTAATCTAAAATCGTTTGCATTACATACACAAGGGATAAACCTGACAATTTTCAAAAAAACGAAATGTGACACACACACACACCCGTGCTGAGCACTTTTAACAATCTAAAGCAGTTTGGATGCATAATCGGGGCTCTTATACAAAGCTGGGTTTTTTCCAGTTTATATTATTTGGTTCTTGTTGAAAATTTAAAAAAAAAAAAAATTCCTTCTGTACTGAACACACCAGGTCAGTCAACTTTCTTGCACCATTCGCGATGCTCCACTCCTCCCGCGTCTTTACTGTCTAGCCAGTCCCACTGCCATTTGCTTTTAACCTTAGCGTCAATGGCAGACACATCCGTGTTTTCTTGAACGAACGGCATCTTCGGCAGGTGAAGCTGAACTCCAGTACGGTCTCTTCTTTCTTATCTTTTTTCCTCCCTTTCTTTTCACAACTCACAATGAAGACATTGTTGAAACTTTCAATGAAAGGAAATTGCGCTTCTTACGGGATTCACACTTGGCCGAACACAGATCGGTAATCACCTCCGTTTCCGTTAAACCAAAACTGGTTTCAATGCGGCAATCGCGTTTTCGCTTATCAGCAAGCCGTTTTCCTTTTTATATTTTTTTTTGGGGGGGGGGGGGTTTTTTTTAAAACGGATTTCCGTCTTTACTGATTTTTTCATGGACGGATTTCCGTCCTAAAACGGAACAGGTTTAAGCCATGCATACAGACTACTGTATTTTACGGACAATAAAGCGATACTTTTTTCCCAAACCAAGGTCCCTGCGCCTTATAATGTGTTTGATAATATACTAAGAAAATAGAGTAACAAAACCTGAATTCTGTGTTAAATTTGGCGGTTGCGTCTTATAATCAGGTGCGCCTTATAGTCTAAAATATGGTAACTCATTCTTCTAAACGTACAGCAATCTCTCCCAGAAACATCAGAACAAGTCAAACACTCACAGGGGCCGATGGGGGGGTGTTTCGTTGGTGTTCCAGCAGTGTGGGGGCGGTGGGCTCGAAGTTGTCCAGCACCTTCATGCTTCCTCTAAACTCCCCCCTCATGTTGGCGATGTCCTCGTCTGACACCTCAAAGTTGCTTCTGCACGCAAAAAAGAAAAACAATTTTTTTTTAAATCCTAAACTACACCTTAAAATATTTCACACAAAATCAATACAGAACTTACTCAAAACCAATAAAAATGAAAGATAATTTTCGTTTTACTCGTACAATTTTTAAGTTTTCAACAGAATATATAGTTAGTGTTCAGGGCTTCTTCTTCTTCTGTGGTGGCGACCAACTTCTATTTACAGAAGTAAATGTACGCATTTAGGGGTGTGACAGGTTTTGTACGCTGAAATCATGTGAGCTAAAGCCATGTAACTGAAACTCAGATTCTCTCTAACTGACACACTTAAAACTGACATACACACACACAGATTCTCTCTCAAACACCTACACAGACACACTTAAATACTGACATGATTATCTCTCAAACATACACAGACATACTTAAATACTGACATACACACACACAGATTCTCTCTCAAACACCTACACAGACATACTTAAATACTGACATACACACACACAGATTCTCTCTCAAACACCTACACAGACACACTTAAATACTGACATACACACACACAGATTCTCTCTCAAACACCTACACAGACATACTTAAATACTGACATACACACACACAGATTCTCTCTCAAACACCTACACAGACATACTTAAATACTGACATACACACACACAGATTCTCTCTCAAACACCTACACAGACATACTTAAATACTGACATACACACACACATATTCTCTCTCAAACACCTACACAGACATACTTAAATACTGACATACACACACACATACTATATTCTCTCTCTCTCTACCAACCTCTCAGCCGACTGAGGTCCCGGCATGTAGCGGGGCGTGCGGCCCAGATGCATCAGATGGTTGGTGTTCTGCAGCACGCACAGCCACTCAGGGTCAAGGTTCAAGGTCAAGCCCTCTGTCCCCTTGTCGGGGAAATCCAGCACTTGCAAGAACTGGCGACGCGGAAGGCACTTGTCCAGTGACAGAAATTTGGTGTTGCTTCCATTCTGAAAAGAAACAAACCACAAGATCACAATGTTAGTAAGAAAAATTCACATAATAACCATACAGAACAAAATCACTGACAAAATACTTTCATAAACTGATGAGGTTATAAAAAGCCTAAAAGATGTGCAGAAAACATAATTTGAATATCTTTTCTAGTTCTGAGCGGGATTAACCCCATGAGTAAAGAATGATTTTGAGAAGTTCCGAAGACAAAATACGCTTAGATAAATGTAATATACAAGCTAGCAGTCTACAGCCAGGTGCTCTGGTGAAAATAATGACATGAAGAGTTGACTTGGGCTTTCTATGTATGACACAAAGAGATGATTTTAACTCTCCTAGCACCACGGGCGAATGTATTCACCCAGTACATCACACTTCACTCCCATCAAATGCAAAGATATTTACTGTCAAATGGCCTGCTGTGTGTTTGTTTTCAGAGCTTATGTTAGTGATTTTTTTTCTTCCGTGAAACTGAAAGCAACGCATGCACACTCGAAAAAATAGTTACTCCCCTCTTGTTGGTTGAGATGCAACGGACAACCAAGAACAAACAAAATACATCAAAGACTGTACAGGGGAAGATAAACATCTCGGCCTCTTTTCCCTATATGAGTAGTGAGGACAGAAACACTGGTTATGTCCCTTTGAAACGTGACACATTTTACACATCGATAGGCCAGTTGAATTCTCCGTTCAAGTTCCAGTCCGAGTTTTTGGATAGCCTCCACTGTGAATAGTGTACACGTCCGCACTAACGATAACTCTATCAGCCCGGTTCGCCGAGCTTTTAAGTAATCCATCTTACCCTTTCAGAATATCTTTGAATACATGACACTAGAAGAGTTTAAGAATTCCTGTACAGCTATTTTACAATAAACTAGACAACCAAAACTTTTTTTTTAAAGAGATTTGTTTCTTATAATGAATTTAAGATGTTAGGTACCTACTAAAGCACGACTTACCGGGTGTTGAACTTGAGCCATGTACTTGACATGGAGATGGGCAGCGAACCAAAACCTGGGCTGCAGTGCGTGCAGCAGCTGCGCTGCGGGGGGACTTCCCAGCGAGCCGTCCATGACCTCCGACCTCAGGAAGGGCTTCTTGGCAAACAGGTACTGCATGTTGCCATAGCGCGCAATGTCCTGGGGCCAGTCGTGGGACATGAAAATGTCCAGGGGTCGTTTCAACTGCTTGAGGCGGAACACCTCGATGCTGCGGATGTGGTAGACGGAGCGCTTGGTGTCCTCGGAGTAAGGGGGGTACTCGTGATGCCCCCGGTGGTAGTCGCGGTCCTTGTAGATCCCCGACAGGCCCCCGATGCGAAGGCCCCCGATTTCTATCACGTTGGCGTAGCCTGCACAATGGGGAAAAGGAGAACAATTTAAAACGTGATTCATAAAGATAGCGTTCATTTTGCTTTTACGGGTTTCTGTCAGTGCGTTCCATTCTTTGGGAGGAATGAAAACTCTGATCAGAATGGCTTAACAGCTAAGTTTCTGTGTGTTTTTTAATATGAAATAAAGATCATAAACTCTCTCAAGTGAACAATTTCATTATATTTTTCCCGTTTCTTATTACAACCATTGAATGACATCATTTTAAATATACATGAAACAAAATGTGTAAAACCTACACCTTGATTTGCTTAGCAATCACTGGTAAAAATAATAAAACTTTACAAAATTACAAACTGCAAGCAGCGGGGAAAAAAATCAATATGTTCATTAAAATGTCCACATTTCTGTGTTAAAAAAAACTATAAACCCTCAAGGGTTCAACTTCAAAAGTCCTATGTTTAACTAGCTTTAAAATAATAATTAGTTTAAGTGACAAGAGTTATTCAGTTTTGGGAAAGGAAATAAACTTGATTCCTTTGTTTGCTTTCCTTTATCATGTTGCCATAACCAGCTTAAGTGAATTCAATTCCTTTCAACCCTTTCGCCGCCAGTCATTTTACAGCCAAAAAAAATACCATTAATTTTAACTGGGTAGTGAAAAAAATTTATCTGCAATATTGGGAATTCCTCTGTGACATGTATAACATTAGGCCTATCCTTACCTCCCACAATGAAGAAAACAGGGTCTTCGGATAATAGGTCGATTTGATGCCTTTTAGTGACATGGGTGTCAAACCATCGTGGTGCAAAAATGCAACATTGGCGGTGAAAGGGTTAAAAACGAAGAACAAATGTTCACACTTTATAGATTAGATTAGAATACATTGCTGATTTTATTAAGCATGAAATCTTTGCTTATAATCTTAGTGTATACTACCAACAACAACAACAACAAAAAACTGAGATAACTCAGTTCTTTGTGAGCCGAGATATTAGCAGGGTAAAAAAACAAGGCATTGTAATTCGTCATAATAAAAAGTATGAAAGACCTTTACCCATGTAATAGATATTTTTGGCCACCCAGCCCCCATAGGGAAGTTCCTGCATGTAGTTGGAAGCTTCATGGTTCCCCCCGATAAAGATGGTCAACACTGGGGCGACTTTCTCACCAGAGTAGTACCTGTAATGGAATAGCAGGGAGTTTGTTACCAACCTAATGCATAGGAAAAAAAGCAAGCTAGGTAATATCAAATAAAGCAAACAGTCTTGTAATTGTTACTGATTCAATACTAGAGGCATTTTTGTTGACTGCATAGAACATTAAAAAAATTGTAATCTAAGATTTGTGCATTTCAATGTTAACTTCTGCTGATTAATAAGAAATATTGATGAAACAGAAAATGCTAGAACTATGAAATAACATTACTACTAGTAGCTCAGTTAACACATAAAATAATAAATCATATAACATTTGAGCTTTTTTCCCTGATTCTGATCAGAGCAGTCTACCAACTAAGAAACAATGGCAAAGCTGTAGCTCATACCCCCCCCCCCCCCCCCCCCCCCCAATCATGTTCTCTCCTTTAAATTACTACTACTACTACTACTACTAATTTTAAAAAAAAGCTTACATAGCGCTCTTCAATGAAAAATTCATCCTCAGAGCGCTTTACAAATATTTTCAGAAAATTTGCTACGCTTAGTGATGCACTGGTTAAAATCCAGTGCGCGAGATGGCAGTTTTGAGCGTAAGAGACACACAAATGTGCATCAAAATTAACCACACTTTAGTTAACCTTTTCATTTAGAAAATTTGGTATGGGTAGCGAAACCACACCTTCACCGAAACTGACTTTGTAACTGTACAACCACAACAATCTCCACTCACTTGTAGAAAGTGTTGAGCTTCTGGTACTTTTGAGGCACAGCCATGGCCTTGAGGTCGTCCCTGTTGCGCACGGCCTGGAAGTCCCCGCAGATGAGCAGCAGGTCCACCTTGACATTGTTCACCCTCTCCAGGTGCTGCAATGTCTCGTAGATCTTGTCCAGCTCCCCGTG
This sequence comes from Phymorhynchus buccinoides, assembly GCA_017654935.2. Taxonomy (NCBI): domain Eukaryota; kingdom Metazoa; phylum Mollusca; class Gastropoda; order Neogastropoda; family Raphitomidae; genus Phymorhynchus; species Phymorhynchus buccinoides. Next base: position 25,362,829 of record CM065682.1, read on the forward strand.
GCAGCACCCTTCTACTGCGACCTTCATTCTGGAGTGGGTTTTTTTTTGGGGGGGGTTGGGGTTTGTGGGTCAGTGATGGTGAGAAGGGGACCTGGAATCATACAAAGCATAACAGACATTTAAACAAAATTGTCAAACAAAAAGAGAACTTAGAAATCAATAGAAGTCAGAAGAATTTAGGAGCAAAAGGATGAGAACTAAGAAGTTAAAGAAGAAGTAATGACTGGACTTTTTTCAAAAAATAATAATCAAGCTAAAAATAAATTTAAAAAATTAAAAAGTCTGTCCCATCTTCTGGGCCGTACAGTGGCGTTGCTCCCACGCCGCTCATTCCGAGTCCCAATTCGCAGCCATACCTCCGCATGTTCATGAACACCACCTATTAAGCCCCCTACTGACAACACTATTCTCTTAGTCACGGAGCCAGCGTGAGTGAGGTCCTCCCCCAAGGGCGCCACCACGACCGTCCACCGACAGCTCCCCAGAACACACTGATCCCCATGACTTTGACCCGAACGCACCAAGGCATAGACTGGATCGGAAACTGAAACTGAGGTCACCATGAAAGTAGGGCTTGCAAAGCCACAGAATTTGAGACTTTTTTTTTAATGATTGATGGAAATGAGGTGACTATGATGCTGCTGCTGCTATGGAGTTCCGTATCGGTCTGAGACTGCATGACAGGGCGTATTCTATGCTTCCTTTCATAATGATATCCCGGCGTTAACAGGGCCCGAGAACTACAGACACCTGCAATTAGAAATTAGAGCAACTCTCAGAATTGCATCCGTTAAGCGGATGAAGCTCGACTGTGTGGTTTCAGTCTTCCCATTGAGCCCACAGCCACTCACTCTGGGTAGGAGTCGGTCCAGGACCGAAAAAAGCCTCGCCTCTGATGGGATTCGAACCCGAGACCTCCCAGCCAGTAGTCCGTGACGCTAACCACTACACCATGGCGGCTGGTATCAAGCTAAAATTTGGTTAAGGTAAGAGAGTAGCCTCAGTAGGGATTGATCATATTTTCATAAACAAACTAGAGCCGTTTTACTAGTACTAGGTAGGATTTTTATTTTTATTTTCATTATCAAGCTGTTAGAATGAAATTTTGCAACTGTGGGTATGCACTAGCCACTACTACTGCTAAAACATGAAAATAAAATTATAGTATATTTACTTTCAATTCTAAAATAAGGTAAATTACTTAGATTTTAATGTGTATATTGCATTGATTCAAACTAAAAGTCTATGACTTTTTCCCCTCTGAAATGTTAATAGTCCATTTAAGGTTTTTAAAAGTTTATTTTTGCAGACAAACAAAATAACCAACTACCCAAGCGATATGCCGTTAGCATAAAATTAACTTTTATTTAAAAGTATAAAATGTGACTGCCCATTGTGCAAATGGCATGGCTTATCATGAAATCATTTTGGCATTCTTTCTTCAAATTCTTGTCAAATTTATAGTTCACAATTATTGGACCATGGTGTACCCCCCCAAAAAACAAAAACAAACAAAAAAAAAAAAAAAAAAAAAATAATAATAATAATAATAATAATAAAATAAACAGAAATTAGATTGACAGGCTGTAACATTGAAAGTAAAAAAAACACCAAAAAACAATAGACTGACCCCATGGACAGAAAGAGCCTAAAATGAGAACCACATACAAGCCACTGAAATTTAAAAAAGGAAGATACATGTACAAGAAAATTCTTGTAAGAATGAATGTTCGTACCTGTGAATAGTATGACTATAGAGTGAAAAAACGCCTTCTCTTGGATCCTCAGTGCAGCAAGCTGTGCGTGAAGCAATAGTACCTCCAAATGTGCTTTACTACTTCCAACTGTATTTTACAACAAATACTGCAGAAGCGCTTCTATCTTCAGATGTGCTTTACGAGGAAAACTGTTCTCTTCTTTGCCTTTCAAATGCTGAAAAAAAAAGAGAAAGTGATTTTTGTTTTAGTATAAATACCAGATTTTTTCCAGGGTCACATATTAAATTATTATTCGAAAATTGCTTAGAATAAAAATAGAACCAAACAAAAATAAATAAATCAAATCTTATGATGCTCAATTATTTTCAATTATCGGCAATCATGTAGTATGTACAATGTAGATTAACATACAAACAGCCCTCCATTTCTCGGTTCTGTCATTTTCTTCAGTGTAGCCTTTCTACTTCTAGTTTCTTCCTAATCCTATAGAATAATAGATTGAGCAGTTTAACCTCTAGCTGTTTTTTATACCTACACTTCAATTGTATATCTATACAGTTACAAAATATGCATTCCATAATTACAGGGGGAGGTTTAACAGAACAGCGAATGGAAATTCCTCTTCAGTGTGTAACTAGTAGGGACAAAGACTGATGGACACATGACAGCAACATCACTCCGTCTTTGGGACTAAAATGGTGTACTTTAAATATAACTGAATCTTTAGTGACAATAAAATATTCAGAAAGCATAATTGGCTCAAAATGTTGCTAAAATACTGCTTAGTCATTTAATGTTTACTAAAAAAAAAGAAAAAAAGGCAAGACTGAAAAAACCCGAGAAATAAATGGTCAGTTTATGAGGTAAATGTATGGATGCATGCAGGGCGTCAGCCATGGCGCAGTGAGTAATTGAATTGACAGTGAATATACAATTACTGAATTAACGGCCAGAATAGGTATGGGGTCTGAAGCAGTTATGGGGTAGAGTTAGATTTAGAACAAGAACAAAAAGGCAGTTTGTTGGGTGCATTCGGAAACATCGTCTTTCGCTAACTGCACCATAACTGTAACTTAGTGTAAGCCGCCATCTTGATTGTTTACAACTTCCAAAGACCTAGCTTTCGCTTTTTTGTTTTACTTGAGTGGGGTACCGCTTGAGTGCCTTTGGTTTGGGGTTATCTTTTACTTACAACTCTAACTCTAACCCAATCTCTGACCCATCTCCGGGATCGGGCTGTTTATCCGTGAATCGCGCCGTGGCTGACGCCCAGCTCGCATCGTGGGAAAACACGTGTTGTGGGAAAACAACCGCCGCCCAGTCACGGGTCGAGCAATCCAAACTTATTCTAACATTACTGGCGATCTTCTCAACATTTTGCATTATTTAATTCAACAATTAAATAGCATTGTACATTTACGTTAATACACACAATGTTTTTAATTACCTCGTTTTAACATGCATGGGGGGGGCGCTTGAAATGATGTCAACACTCAGCTCTCATGTTCTCAAGATGGCGGAAACGGAAATGATTTTTGTTCCCTAACGTTTACCGCAAACTCCCCCAAACTACCCGAAACTCCTCAAAATTATTACGACACGAAGTATTTTGTTGATCTATTCTCTGTTTGGAAATAGATGACGATGATGTGTGTGTGTGTGTGTGTGTGTGTGTGTGTGTGTGTGTGTGTGTGTGTGTGTGTGTGTGTGTGTGTGTGTGTGCGTGTGCGTGCGTGCGTGCGTGCGTGTGTGTGTGTGTGTAAATAAATTATTGTTTTAAAGAAATTACATTCGAATTTTTTTAGTTCCTTTTATGGTTTTTTCTTTTCTAATGAGATTTTATTCTTTTTTTCCCACAATCTTTGTAAGAATGTATAGAAAAAAGGCAGGAGAGTGGACCAGTAAGATAGAAAGATAGCAGACGACAGTAAGCAAAGGGAAAAGGCAGAGTCAAAGAGAGTGACAGATTAGAGGAAGTTACATGCACATAACTTCCAAAAGGTGGGGGAACTAGTACGAAAGACCCCCCGGTATCCCCACGGGGGGACTAGAGTTGTATAACAACCAAAACCCCACAAAACTCAGTGGAACCAAAGACTGTATTAATGTCTAGCATTCGTCTCATGGGCAAATTTGACTGAAACTTTCTTTATTTCATGAGATAATTGGGGTGGGCTTCTTACCCGCCCATGCGCTTTTTACCCCGTCTTCCCCTAGTAGTAGTAGTAGTAGTAGTAGTAGTAGTAGTAGTAGTAGTAGTAGTAGTAGTAGTAGTAGTAGTAGTAGTAGTAGCAGGGGTGGGGGGGGGTTGGTCATTATGATTTTCTGAAGCGTTTTTATGATAAAAATCGAAAGCCGGTTGTTTGCCCTTTTTAAAAATAGGGCTACACACGTCTAGAAGGAGTTTTCTGACCTATTTTCCCTTCTTTGGCGTCTGTATTTTCATTTTGAGGGTAGGGTTAGTTAGATACCTGTAAAAACTCCAAATTCCTTTTCATTTCCGTTTTTTCACCTGTGTTCTACAGAAGACGAACAAATTCATCAACAGACACCAAATATATGTACTTTGTATTCCTAAATACTTAGAAAGACTTCATTATAGAGAAAGGTATAATTAAATCGAGATTTCCTTCTTTGGCCTCTGTATTTCAGATGTATGTAGCGGAATTGTGAATTTTCATGCAACAGGCACGAAATTTGGCATGATGGTTTCTTATGGTGTGTTTATCAATTTCTGATGTAAGGACATTTGCGATTCAGCCTTTAACCCATTCAGTGCCAAGGGTATTTTATCATAGACAGTAATAAATAAATAAATAAATTCTAGTGGTATGCGTTTTCATGAAACAAGCATGAAATTTGGCCAGATAGTTTCAGTATGGTGTGTTTACCAATTTCTGATGTAGGGACATTTTCATTGCAGCCTTTAACCCATTCAGTGCCAAGGGCATTTTGATCGCGGACAGTTATAATTTTTTTTTAAATTCTAGTGGTATGCATTTTCATGAAACAAGCATGAAATTTGGCATGATAGTCTTTTTTATGGTGTGTTTACCAATTTCTGATGTAGGGACATTTTCAATGCAGCCTTTAACCCATTCAGTGCCAAGGGCATTTTGATCGCAGACAGTTAAAAAAAATTTAAAATAATAGTGTTGGGTATTTTCATATAATAAGCATAACATTTTGAATTAGAGTCTTTTCTTATCAATTTCTGACGTAGGGACATTTTCTATTTAGCCTTTAACCCCTTCAGTACCAAGGGCATTTTGATTGCAAATAGTTATTTAATTAAATAAATTGTATTGCTGGCCATCTTCACATAACAATTATAACATTTGGCAATATAGTTTTTCATGCTGTTTTTATCCATTTTTGACATAGGGATAATAGTATTTTCAATTCAGACATTAACCCCTTCAGTACCAAATGCATTTTGATTGCTGAACTTTTAATTCAACAAAACATTCTAGTATGGTGCATTTTCAAATAACAAGCTTCAAATTTGGCATGTTAGTTTCTTATGATATGCATGTCAATTTCTGACGTAATGGCATTTTCAATTCAGCCTTTAACCATTTCAGTGCCAAGGGCATTTTGCTCTAGGACAGCTCGCCAACTCCGTTCGTCTTCTGATTCTCGTCTCCTTTCCATTCCCTCCATCCGTCTCAAATCTGCTGGCCAACGTTCTTTTTCTTGTCAAGCACCATCTCTTTGGAATTCTCTGCCTTCTCCTCTCCGACACTCCAACTCAGTCTCCTCATTCAAAACCTCTCTTAAAACCCATCTTTTTCCTGCTGCGCCCTAAATATTTGATCAGTTGTCTATCGTTGTGTGCACGTGAGGGAAGATTGAATAAGAGGTTTGTGCTGTGTTTTGTGGTGTGTGGGTGTGTGTGTGTGTGTGTGTGTGTGTGTGTGTGTGTGTGTGTGTGTGTGTGTGTGTGTGTGTGTGTGTGTGTGTTGTGTGTGTGTGTGTGTGAGCATGAATGTGTGCATACATGTGTGCTTGTGTGTATTTTGGTATTTGTGGGTTGTGTGTGCACGCATGTGTGTGTGTGTCTGTGTGCGTGTCTGTGTGTCTGTCTGCGTGCGTACGTTGTGTGTGAGGGTGTTTGTGTACGTGTGTTGGTGTATGTGGTCAGTCAATGCGGCTCGGTTGCTGTGGCTTACCGAATGGGGTATGAACGAGTTGGCGTCAATAATTGTGTGTGTGTGTGTGTGTGTGTGTGTGTGTGTGTGTGTGTGTGTGCGTGCGTGCGTGTGTGTGTGTGTGTTGTGTGTGTGTGTGCGTGTGTGTGTGCGTGCGTGCGTGCGTGCGTGCGCGTGTGTGTGCGTGTGCGTGCGTGTGCGTGTGTGTGTGTGTGTGTGTGTGTGTGTGTGTGTTAGAGAGAGAGAGAGAGTTGCTTTGTATATGCGCTGTTGCTGGTTGGTGTCACTCTTGAATGTTGTTTTTGTTGTCTGTTGATGAATAATTGATTGTAAAGCGCTTTGGGCTCATCTGATGTACAGCGCTATATAAATGTACTATTATTATTATTATTATTATTATTATTATTATTAAAAAAATTATAAAGATGGGTATTTTCATGTAATAAGCATGGAATTTGGCATAATAGTTTATTATGATGTGTTTACCAATTTCTGTTGTAGGGACATTTGCAATTCAGCCTTTAACCCCTTCAGTGCCAAGGGCATCTTGACTGCGAACAGTTACTTAATTTTTCTTAAATTCTAGTTTTCGGCATTTTCATGTAACAAGCATAAAATTTGGCGTGGTGGTTTCTTATGGTGTCTTTATCCATTTCTGACATAGGGATATTTTCAATCCAGCCTTTAACCCCTTCAGAGCCAAAGACATTTTGGTTGCAGAACATTTAATTCAACAACACATTCTAGAGTGTATTGCATTTTATATATAACAAGCATGAAATTTGGCATGAGAAGAATGTACAGGGTGTGTGTTTATTGTCCGTGGGAAATGGAGGACAAGTGTCTGGGGTCAAATGTACTGCAATTGGACGGTCATGTTGTTTGGAAAATGTAATTGAATTTTTTTTTTTACCCGAGCATTTGAGATTTTCCGTTCTTGCTTTTTTAAATTCTAACATAAAAGTTTATGTGGATGATACGCTTTTATAAATAGTTATTCTTACTGCATTAATGTATGCAGTGACAGATTCCGTGAGTCTACAATAAAATTATTGCTGGTTATGTTGTTAACAAATGAAACTGAAATGGATTTTGCTGATCTTGCATCTTATTATATTTCTTTAATTTCTGTGTTGGTGTTTTTTGCGTTCTTTTCTGCCAGTGACACCCTTATCAAAAATGGATACCTCTAAAATTGTGTGTATAATTATTCTTGACATGTATTATACGGAGTAATAGGCTCCAGAGCAAAGTAGCTGAATAAATTGTGGACAACACCTAATTGACAGACTTTGCGGTGGTTTGCCACATGTCTATGTTTAAAGGTTCTTACGCTTTATTATCTTTATTGGACAATAAATTAGTTCTGTTCCTCTTCTTTTCTCCTTCTCCTGAGGGCCATTCTGGCTCAAATGGGGGGAAACAGACTGAAAATGCATGATAGCAGGTTTCAAAATCATAGATTGTATGCTCCTTGGATATTACTCTTACACTTCTGTTGAACTTGATGACAGCCTCTACAATACTTTATATAGTTTTAAAACCTTAACAAAACGAAAATTGATATATAGGGGTTTACCTTTTTAGGTTGGATATTACTCTTACACTTATGTTGAACTTGATGACAGCCTCTACAATACTTTATATAGTTTTAAAACCTTAACAAAACGAAAATTGATGTATAGGGGTTTACCGTTTCAGGGGCTTGCATTGTGTCAGCGCTTAGCTAAACATAGGCAAAATAAACCTAGGATAGAACATATCAAAAGCTATTCCATTGATACACTTTCAGGTATATAGGCCTATTACAAGTTTTTGTTTAAAAGAATGTCCGTTTAATGTATAAAAGCAAGCTGTATGCACTAACTGTTTATTTATTGTTCTGTAATGTTACTTTTTTAAACACACTTCCTGGAGCATTTAATGAATACTTGGGTTTAGCTGTTATTAAAAATGTAAGTCTAGTTAAATTACAAATGAAACACCCAGCTTTAAGCAAGCGTCCATTTTGGTGGTTAAAGCCGTTAATTGTACATTCAAATCATATTTGCTACTTTCAACACGAGTAGTAGCAAAATAATGAAATTAAAAAGTTTAATTCAATTTAAATTTAATGTTACTTTTTAAATAGAATGAACTGGCACATTGTACCCCAAAATTACATAACATTATCTTGGCTTCATAAGTCAAATGGCAAGTAGGCCTAAGAGCTAAGTCCACAACAGGATGTTCAAACAAGTATGATTCAAGTACAACTAGAGCGTTAATTGACACATTCTGTACATTAGCCGCATGTTACATTTTCACCATGCGGCACATTTTCCATGGAGCGCGGCAGGAAAGACATTGTGTTACAGTTTAGCTGTTATTGAAAAATGACCTTCAGTAACTAGTTAAATTATGGGCATGCAAACACGTCTTAGCTTTAAGTTCAAACGTTATTGTGTTTTTTGTGGCCTAATAGGGCACATTTTATGGTTGTACATTGACCAAATCATCATTTTTGCCTATGCATTTAACTACAAGGGGCATGCGAGTAGTAGCAAACGTTATAATGTTAAAATAAAAAGTCCAATTGGCAATTTTCAATTGACCTAAATTTAATGTCTATACTTTTTTAATAGAATGAACATAGTGGAGCCACATTTTGTATTTTTGGCAAACAAAAAATAACATTGATCTTGGCTTCATAAGTCAAATCCCCCCCCCCGCCGGGGTAGGCCTAAGAGCTAAGTCGTAGACAACAGGATGTTTTCAAGGCAAGAAGTACATATGTTTGTATGTATCCTCTCTAGCGTTTGAACGGATGGACTTAGATGCTCAAATTTTGCATGCGGGTAGGTACTAGATGATCTAGGCCAAGTTCGCAAAACATGGGTCATTATCACTGGAGCCGAACATTAGCTGCCGCGTCATGCCACATTTTGGTTCATGCGTTTTTTCCATTTTCCATGGGGCGCGGCAGGAAAGACAGGGTTGCGTTATTATTTCAAAAAGATAATTAGCTGAAAAGGTTAATAAAATAAAGGCTATGTATTAAGAAAGGCAAAAACTGAAAGAATTAACCGAGGGGGGGGGGGGGTGCACATCTTTACCTTTTTCAAGCGTCTGCTAAAAAGACTTAGAACTGGAAATGATAAATACCTTGAATGTAAAGGAAGTAGAATCGCATGATGCCAATGTCAATGCGCTCATATCGGGCGCAGAAATACACATTAATGAAACTGTACCTTTCATTGATTTCCTCTGCAAGACTGCGTATACTTAAAAATGCCTACAAAACTCAAAAGACTGAACTTTCACAACAACTCAACAATAATAATGCCGGTCAATCATGCAATTCGAACTCGTTCTTGAGTAGACGTCAAATGGTTTCCTTTCAGTCTAAGTCACAATTCTAAAAAAAATATCGAATACATCCCCAGCTCAAATTCTATGAACTAGGCGACATTAAAAGCTGTACTTCAAATAAAAAAATATTTCAATTGCGACTCCATGTGATTTGGAGAAAAAAAGACATATAAAGCCAGAAAATGTGAGAGAACTCGATCGATGTGTATTCTTCAAACTATAGTTGTCAACAAAGGCGTATTTCCCCCTGACAGCCGATAACGATTTTTCAGCAAAGCCCGTATAAATCCTTTAAAAAAGTAATAATATAAAGCATCAACTTCAGAAATAGACTTAGGGACTTTAGTGATATCACCCAAATCGTTCAACTCAAAACTTGTATAACAACAACAACAATAATAATAATAATTTCCACAGCAAACGTTATTTCAATGCGCTTTACAAAACCCATGTTAAAAGAAAGAAAAACATAACTTAAATTGGTCATAAAAATAAGATATACCAGTAATCAGGTCATGATCAGGCCAGGTCAGGTAGGACCGTGACGCCGAATAGGCCTCGCGGCCTCTCAAGCGTCCTTTCTCTTGATTGGAATTTTTCTATATTCAGTTGGTACAGCTGTGACGGTTTTAGTAGACTATCAGTCACACTGGTATTTTAATTGATTAAGGTTTGGGTCTTTGTCCAGGAGTTTTTTTAATTTGTTAGTATCAGGTGCAAGGTTTGAGCAGGAAGTGCGTTCCAATAGTTAGTTACTCTGTGACTGAAAAAGTGTCTCCTGATGTCAGTTCTACTGTAGGCCTACTGTGTTAGTATTTTTAATTCGTGATTTCTAGTCTTTGAAAAAGTTGAGATCTGGAACAAGCTTTTGTTAGTAATGTCAGGACCGTTAAGAATGTCATAAACATTGATCAAGTCACCACGAAGTCTTCTGTATTTCAAGGATGGTAAATCAAGTTTGCGTAGCCTTTCACTATAATCAAGGTTTTTAAGAGATTTAAAAAAAAAAAATTCAAGCAGTAGCTAGCTCTCCTCTGTACACGCTCAGTTGAAACTGATTGCCGTTTTAGATATGAATTCCAAATTTGATTCCTGCACTCCAGATGTGGTCTTTTATATGGGTTAATGAACACATTATTATTTAGTCTTGTACAAGTTCTCCTGATTAACCCTAACATTCTGCTAGCTTTGTTTACAGCTGTTGTAATATGTATTAGGATTAAAAAACAACAACTCCCAAAAAACAATCAAGTGTCCCAAGTCCTTTTCAATCCCGTGTCTAACTGGAACCAGCACGTTCCAGTCATCTGCCAAGCCACTGCAAACCCCCTTTTTCCGCCTTCCTGCCTGATTTACCATCATATTAGGGCATACTAAACAGACCGTGGCTGGCTGGGTCATCAGTAGATTTTTATTGGCGCAGCTTGTCTTGTGCGTGTGTCTGAAGATCAATTTTCTCAAAATTTACTGGATGGGTTTTCTTCTTCTTCTTCTTCTTCGATCGCTCAGACAGTTTCCTGTCAATTATGAGCGCAGATGCGTCATGCTGCCGTTATGCGCCTAACTAAGAAATAGTTAGGCCCAGCAAGTCCAACTTCGGCTGGAGGAAATATTTTTGAAAGTGTTTTTGTGAATAAAGGCAGAAGAATGGACTGGTTAGGCAGAAAGATAGTAGATGACAGTAAGCAAAGGGAAAAGGCAGTCAAAGAGTGACAGATTAGAGGAAATTACAAGCACAGAACTTCCAGAAGGTGGGGGAACTATTTATACAAAAGCCCCCCCCCCCCCAGGTATCCCCCCGGGGGGTGGTTTTATTCAAATTTGGTAGAGGGTTAGGCATCCTAAAAAGGAAGGTTTCTTTCGAAATTCATGATCCTGCTGACCATGACCTTAAAGTTTGACCTTGAAAACCGAAATTTCCTTCTTTAGTATATATTTTATGTCCGAGCTGTATCTTGTGAACCAGTTAATCGAATTGCTTCAAATTTTGTGTGGTGGTGTACCTGTGGGAAAACTACATTACTCAAAAAATTGCTTTACACCACTTTTTTTTCTATGAATTGTGACATGACAAAACATTACTTTAGTTTCATGATTTTATTTTTTACACCGACACTGGGATCATTAATCAGTGTCACCGCGTTGCCAACCAACTGAAAAGTACTCACTAAACAGTACAGACAGCAATATGCAGACTTTTGACACCCCTCTAAAACTGACGTAGTACTCCAGTCAAAACTTTTTTTTTTCTTCAAGAAGGTATTCTGTTGGGATAACTTGTATTTCCATTCAGCAGGACAGATTTCCTGTCGTCGACTCACTGGCATCTCTTCTGGACTGCTATTCAGCTTTGAAAAACACCTCGTTGGCCATGCAAATCAGAATAGAGCTTTCATTGAAATTGCAAGGAGAAAGCGTCATGAAAGGTGCCTGAGGTCAAGAACACCACCTCAATCTGCATTTCCTTGACCTTACAGCACACTCTTCATTGGCTGCCTGCCAAGGCCAGGATTGAGTACAAACTCTCGACTTTGTGTTTTCAATGCCTAAATTCCGACACTGCTTCCTCATATCTTTCTGCCCTTCTCCCTACATATGCCACCTGGAGCATTGAAATCTCTTGAAAGACTCCTCTGCTCATTGTCCTAAAGTAGGCTATACTTAAACTCTTACGGTAAAAAGTCTATCTGCATTCGGGCCCAAAACGTGGAATTCTCTTCCTCTCTCTCTTACAAAAATCACCGGTCTCCATTCAAATGCTACCTTTTCCGAAAACACGATACTTCGATTGATATCAGCCTGCTGACGTGAGGAAACTGCATGTGCGCGTGCCAGTGTGTGTGTATGTGTGTGTGGGGGGGTATTTTTTTTTGTAGTCTGCACTTATGCTTTGTTGATTTCGACAGTCTACTTAGACTTTCGAAAAGCCTTTGATTCTGTCCCTCACCAAAGACTTGTTGAAATTAAAATCATAAAATAAATAATAATTAATAATGCTTATATGGCGCATAATCTTGCAAAGCAACTCAATGCGCTTTTCACTCACCATTCGTACAAACATTTCTAACAAACTGGCCCACGCATCCTCACCATACATCTCTATGAAAATAAATACATATTAGAGAATATGTATCATATGGCATAACGGGCAACATTTTTAATTTATCATGGGCAAATGATTTTTTAGAAAGGCAGAAAACAAAGTACGGGTTGGAGACAAATTATGATCAGATACTGACATATTGAGTGGTATACCCCAAGGAAGCATGTTAGGACCAATTTTATTCACTACTTTTATAAATGACTTGCCAGATCAAGTACAAAGCATAAGCAAAATGTTAAAGTTAATGGCTTGGTAAAAAATAATAAAAAATTACGACACAAGTATTGTAGTAATGATCTATCTCATATCTTTTTAAGTTTTGTGTTTTCACCAGAATCTCCACATTGCAAAGTAATAATGAGTGCCCCTTGGAGTTTGAAGTGTCGTTAGTCCAGCAATGAGCATTCAATTGTTCGACTTGTTGAACATTTGACTGCTGCATGTGCTTTGCATTTAATTCAAATGAGCATCTGATGCTTTTGTTAGGGCACGCACACATGTATGCGGAAGTTCTGTACATAAACCTCGTGAATAAGTAAAAGGAAAAAAAATTAGCGCATGAGTTTTTGCATGGAAACTCATGCGCTTATTTTTTTGTTTTACTTATTTACGGGGCTTCCGCACAGAACTTCCGCTTATATGTGCATCCTCTGTCTAGTTTTGTCTCTCTCGGCGTGTGTGTTCGTGTTCATTTGTCTGTATGTGGAGTTAATTTGAATGGTCACTCAAATGCAGGGTTGCTTCTTTTCCTTTTCTTTTTAACAAGCTACCTAGCAGATTAGCAGGAAAAGCTCTGAACAGGTTTTGATGAAATGTTGTAAGGTAGGAGAAAGGACAGTATTAATAAAATGTGATTTGTCACTCAAATACAGGGTTGCTTCTTTTCAACAAGCTACCTAGCAGATTAGCAGGAAAAGCTCTGAACAGGTTTTGATGAAATATATGTTGTAAGGTAGGAGAAAGGACAGTATTAATAAAATGTGATTTGTCACTCAAATACAGGGTTGCTTCTTTTCAACAAGCTACCTAGCAGATTAGCAGGAAAAGCTCTGAACAGGTTTTGATGAAATATATGTTGTAAGGTAGGAGAAAGGACAGTATTAATAAAATGTGATTTGTCATTCAAATGCAGGGTTGCTTCTTTTCAACAAGCTACCTAGCAGATTAGCAGGAAAAGCTCTGAACAGGTTTTGATGAAATGTTGTAAGGTAGGAGAAAGGACAGTATTAATAAAATGATGATTCTGAATGTTATCTGTCCATCTCATTTTAAAAATTAAAAACAACACTGGATGCACACAGAATCAGTAAATGCACTTTATCCCATTCACTACCATGCACACTTCACATGCGTATCATTGTTAGCAAAGGTATAAAATCCCTGAAAGCAAGCAAAGCATTGTTTTCACTTTCTGCGGTAGATATTGAATTGTCTCTTGATTGCAGTTTTGTGTTGCTTGCATTTGTAGTTTTGAACTTGAACTTTCTTGCATTTGTAGTATTTTTTTTTTTATACATGGAGGTGCCCCCCACCCCCAATAATTATCAAAGTTTGAAATGCATATTTGCGTACATTACTTTCTGAATGGTTAAAATTCAGAACTAAACATTTTCCCCAAAAAATGCATTCACAATCACACCCACATCAAAATTCACAAAAACAAGATTGTGTAGGTTTCATGAACATGTTTTACTAAAGAACAAAAGCCTAACTATATGACTGGTATGAACACATTGGAAAACAAAAACAACATATACTAATACACACACAATGGAGCAGTGTAGCACGACAAAACTGCACAAATTGATTTTGATATGAAAAAAGGTTATGAACTACATGATATGATAAAGGACAGTGGAGTATTATAAAATTGAACACAAACATGTTGGCAGAACAAATGCGAAGAAATTGATCACACAAACCCAGCACAATAAACAACAAAGAGGACAGACAGGCGGAAATAACAGCACTAAACAAAATGTTCTACACAAAACGAAGGGATGAGAAAATACAAAGAACTATATACAGCCAGGAACGACAGGAAGTAGCTTAAAAAAGAAGTTGCAACAATGTTGTGACTAACCAGTCCAACGCACAGTCAAGGGGTGCGTGCAACAGTCTTACCTCAGAATAGCAGAGTTAAGACTTGCTTGCAGGCACTTCTAACATGACACACATTGTAATAGGACTGGGAGTCAGGATTCCCAATGCCAACCTTAAAATATTGGTAACAAGTTAATACAAAAGCAAGCTTAAAAAAATATTCAAATCAAGTTTCTAATCTGATGAGAAAAAAGAGAGCAATATTCCTTCAATCAAGTAACAAGAATGCATTGAAAACTGATATAAAACCAACAAAGATTGATCAGAGTATTCAGACCCATACATTAATATTTTTTTTTTTAACAAAGCATAAAAAAATATCCAAATCAAGTTTCAAATCTCATTAAAAAAAAAGAAGCAATATTCCTTCAAGTAACAAGAATGCATTGAAAACTGATATAAAACCAATAAAGATTGATTTGAAAACTGATATAAAACCAATAAAGATTGATCAGACCCCTACATTAATACATTTTTTTAACATATTCAAACTGTCCAGTGTTCTTGTTTTTGTGGGCTCTTGCGCTTTTTTTCTTTATCGCATAAGCCAATTATCAAACCCGGTTAACCCCTGTCACCAATTACTTTCCACTTGCTTTCTCCCCTCTTCAACACATGGAAACTTACTTCACATAAAATATTTACATTTAAAACTGTCACACAACACGGTTAAAACAGAGACAGCCAGGGATAAAAACAGCACCAACAAGAAACAGAACAAACTATCAGACTGAGTTCTAATGAAAAACTGTCACAAAAAACAACTGAATAAATAAAAAGAGCACAGAATTTAGTCAATCACAAACATAACATCTCATTCTCACCTGAAACCATAAAAATGGAAAAACAGCACAAAATTTACTCCGATATGAAAACACACAGACACATAAACTGAGAAAGAGAGAGAAAGAGAGGAGGTGAAGAGAAACAAAAAAAGAAAACAATACTGATTGCATGAAGCAGTGTGCACATGTTCGTTTGACATGAACTGCCCAATTTAAAAGCATTTTAGATCATTATTATCACTGGGTTCTCTCAGCACTATCCCAACTGCAAAGATGCCAACCCCAATTTTCAAAAACAAAAACCTTAAAAATCTAGCTTACTAATTATCGTTGATGTGGTTCCTGTTTCTATGCCAATTCACAAATGAACGAAAACAGATCCTTTGTTTTCTTTCCTAGCATGACAAAAGACCCGTCTACATGTTTGGGATCGTATTACAATTACTTTTGTTATTTGTGGCACAAAAACAAAAGTATCATATCCAGTCGAAATCGCTCATCAGTTCAGCTCTGGACACCATCTTTCAAAGCACAAGTGAACACAGGAAGTGACATCAGCCACTCAAAAACATTGAATGGTTGCACTCCACAAAATTTCAGCAGTTGCAAATGCAGGGATGTGAGAGGGCCCAAAACAAAAAAGCGTAGCCAATGGCATCGTTAAAGTACTCAAACAAACCTTTGCATTGCCATTGGGCATAACTGGCCAAACACAGAGAAGCTTACGAAATTCAGTCACTCAAAGGAGTGTACTCTCGCTACAAGTTTCTTTCATTTTCTCTGTGTGCACGAGAAGTATTGACCTCGACAATCTGTACGATCTTATCTCTCTCTCCATTTTTTTTTCCAAATAGAAAAAGCGCATTTACGCGCTTACGCGTAACTCTCACATCCCTGCAAATGTCACAAAAATGTTTTGGAACAGGTAGCAGAAAATCGTATTTTTAGAACACTGCAACCGATTTTAATATTTTTCAGGACAACTATGAAACTGCAGTGACAGTGAACATCCTTGCCTTACCACATTAGACACACACAGCACAGAATGATTCTGTGTCCACTGTTCCCTATTTAATCTCAGCTGGTGGTCAACATGATTAAAGAACTAATACTTGTGGCGGTGCCATAGCCGATGAGGTTTAACCGAGGCGTGGTCACCGCTACAGCTATCTGTATTATTTTATTTTTAAATCGGGACTTTACTGGTTTCGTACTGACTCCGGGCATTGCCTCCAGTATTGTTCCCACCGTATTTGTATTTACAAATGTCCCATATGCGTCTGATTCAGACCAAGAGGACGTAAAACTCCATTTTCGTTTCGCAACATGATTATAGTCTACTCTGCTTGGACTACTGAGATGTCTCCCACTGATAAAAAAGCAAAAATCTCTTACATGCGTGTCCTGATATCCTTTTTCCATTTCCCACTTCTTTTCAAGTGCGTCCAGTGATGTAGGTACCTTACCCCAAAAAGTTCTTAAGACAAGATAGGTTCTCACTACTCTTGTCAAACTTTTGCAGAACAAGCATATGGTGTTCTGCAGATTTTGTGTGTATTTTGCTCTTAAAAAATTAGCAACAGGACTTTTTAAAAAAAAGGTGAGGGAGCCGTAATTTTTTCTCATCTTGGTGCTTATGCACATCTTCAGCCCTATTTCCTCTTCAAATAACAATTATGATACAGTCTCAGGCAACTGTTAGCGCCATTTCAATTCAGCTTTCGTCAAGACATCAATAGCCTCCTCAGCTTCGTTGCAGCCTTCACAAAAATCAGATACAGTTTAGGGCCTGGTCAGATGCCTGCATCGACCTCAGAAGCTGTCGTCCAGGTCCTCCATAGAGTCATCAAAGGTGTACTTGACTGGAGGTTTGGCCCGGCCTGTGGGGGCACGACGACCCACCGGAGACATGTCCATGGCCACGTCTTCTACGTCACTGTCATCAGAGTCCTTCACCGCTGCCTTCTTCTGTAAGCAGACACACAATCACCGTGATGCACCAAGGATGGAAAAGTCATAGGGCAAACTGTCCTGAAACAACAAAATCAAATGGACGGAATCATGTCCAGGCTCTTTAATTAACAAGACAAAGTCTGCTGGTGTTTACTTTCAATAGGACATTTTGTCCTTACAGAGGGAAACACAATAGGATAATTTCAATCTTAGAAGTTTACGTCCTATGACCTTGGGACATCACTGCGGTTACAGTAAGCATGGCTTGTACACTTTTATCTTTACAAGTTTTTTCTTTTGTACCATTCAAAGCAGAACTTTGACAAATTAATCATTCGGGTGACTGATTAGCTTTCAAGTTGGGTGCAGCCAAGTTCCTTTGATCAAATTCAATGGATTTGGAAAGAATAACTATGAGTATGATTGTGCACATTTTTTTTTGGAAACTCTCCTTAAATCACACAACAAATTAAAAGAAGAAAGAAAAGAAAGCAACACACACAAAAAAACATACAGACGAGAACATGACAAACAATTGAAGACTACACAAAAGTAAACAGTGAAAAGACAGAGCAGCTGATTTTAATTTAAAAGAGGTAAAAAAAAGAAAAAGAAAAAGAAAAGGGTGGGGTAAAATTGATAAAATAATTGGGGTAAAAAGGTTTCTACCTTGGCGGGAGCCTTGTTTTTCTTGGGGACAAAGTGGTCCTCTGCCTCATCAGAATCACTGTCTGAGTCCTGCTGCTTAGCTTTCCTCTTCTTGCCCTCTCCTTCCCCTACACACACACAACAGTCGCTCAGTGATGTGCTCTACTCCTCACAAACTAACAAAAAGCACCACATTTTACAGACTATAAGGCATACTCCCCAAAATGTACAAAAAATTCTGTTTGTCACTTTTTCTTATTTTTTAAATTATATTAATCATATAAGGCGTAGGGGGTCTGAAAAACACACCAAGTATCGCCTTATAGTCTGTAAACCATGGCACCAGTTAGAACACACACATGATTCAGCCACATCTGGAAATACAAAGTCAAAACTAGAAAGCACTGATACAGTGACCCCTGCCATGGTGGTGATTAAATAGTAGGCCAGGGAGTAAAAAAAACCTAGTAATCAAATCGCCATTTCTAAACAATAATGATTAAATTAAAAGTTGAGAGACTGCTTTCTAACATGGTACACTAACTGTCCATAAAATGTTTTTCATATTATTATGTTCCAAATGTTCAGATCAATGCCAAAAGTTACAGTGATATATAACAATTTAAATAAACCCAATCTATCCAAGATTGCTAGAATTGGGGAGAGAAAAAAGAAGCAATTTGGGGGAGAATACCATAAACCTCTACCAGATTTATTTAAACACCCTCAACATGTGTTAGTGTTTAAAAACTAGAGAAACAGGGTTCCCAGATCTCTAATAGAAAAATGTAAGGACTTTCCCAGGACCATGCTAGCAAATTTCAAGGACTAAAATTTTGCTTGTAATATGGATAATAAGCATTAAGGTAAGAAGTGTCCTAATGATGAACTAATCTGATGATTTGAAACTAAAAAAAAACAAGCGCACACCAAAAGTCCACATGCAGTAGGATGGTCGTCTGCTGTTGTAATATTCGGCGGTCAAAAGTTTGAATGAATAAAAAACAAGCATTAACTTTTAGTTTTATTAAATATATTTTCAAAGAGACCAAGTTTTGGTTTTGCTAGCTTCAAGGTTGAGAATATGATTAGCAGATAAAAAAAAGTCCAGGACTTTTCCAGGAACTTTAGGGCCTGTGCTGTTTTTCCAGCACTTTTCAAGCCCTCGTTAGTTTTTGAGGACTTTTCAAGTTTTCAAGGACTTGTGGGAACCCTGGAGAAAACAACAACAACAAAAAAGCAACCCCCAAAACATAATGACCATCACAGTAAAACATTCAACCTTTCTTCGTCGGAGGAATCTTGACTGGTGCAGCCTGCTGAATCTCAGGCTCGCTCTCATCACTCCAGTCAAACTTAAACGTCCCCGTTTTCAACGTTTTCTTGGCTGTCTTTTCTTTGGGTTTGAAGGCATCCGCTATCGAGGGCTGCTTGGGGTCTAGAAATAACATGTGAAACCATCACAATAATTATTGGACTCTAATGATAATTTCGCACAAATAGTAGGCTTTCAGGCAAATGTCATTATTTTATCGCATGATAACTTCAAGTTCTGCATTATTTTATTCCTTTTGTTGTTGTTGGGTATCTTCACAAAATTGCAACAGACTTGTTTGTTCGTAGCTTTCTATTTTTCCTTTTCTGAACAAATAATCTTTCCCCCTGATCTTTGGTTTGACTTTTTCATTATCAAAATAAGAGAATTCTCAGAAAAGTGAGAGCCAGGCTCTGCTGAGAGAGAGCAAGAAGGAAGGAGGAAGGGAGAAACAGACAATGAGAGAGAGGGGGGAGGAAGGAAGAAAGTAAGAAGGATCTAAGAAAGAGAGAAACATAATAAAAGCAAAAGATGGCAATGCCATGTAAACTTACTCCCAGTGCCTGCAACACCCCCACACAACATATACACCCACAGACCTCACAATACACATGAATAACGGTATGATTACACAGATAGACAGACAGAAAATGAGAGGGAGATGAGGGAAGGAGCCAAAAAATGAGTCAACTACATTGGTCAACAGTCATGAATACTTTATTATCAGTTAAGAGTCAGTTGAGGCCGAGAAGACTACCAGACAACTAGAAACAGCTACTTTCGGTTTACAAACACCCAATCTGTGCAGAGATTCAATGTTGTTCTTTAAAAAGAATGTGTTATACTAAGAAAAACTTCTTTCAGTTTGCTTTTTTTTTTAAACGGTTCATAACTACCCAGACAACTAGAAACAGTTACTTTCGGTTCACAAAGTGTACTATCTCTCTTGTCAAGGGAGTTATTTTTTTTAACCATTGGGTCATTGTTTTTTTTGTGTTAAAAAAATTCCTGTTTCGGTATGGTAATTCTAAGAAATTAAATATTTTACAAGAAAAGTTGTTAGGTGACACCTATTCGCCATACCAACATTGGCTTAAATCCATATATTAGCTTTTAAACAATTAGTGGGTTTTTTATAATATTCACAAATTTCTGACTGGGATTACGTTGATATGGCTCATTGTTCTGTGAATCCGACATTGTGTGAATCATCTGCAAGGTCTAAAGAATCATTGTACCAGGTTTCATTAAGATCGGTTCATTGGTTTAAGCGCTATGGACTGGAACACATTTTGGTCACACACACACACACGTGCATTTTCTGTGTGTCCCCAAGATCACTGTAAGCTGGATAGATATTAAATTAAAGAACTAACGAACATACACACACGGACAGGCAACGCACAGCCCTCATTCCCATTTCAATGTACTCCCGTTCTGTAAGAACTGGGAGTACAAAAAGGAAGGAAGAAAAGAGAAACAAAGAAAAAAAAGGAAGAAATCAAATGAGAAACAAAGAGACAAACAGAAAAGACAAAGATGAGAAAAAAGGCCAACATAGACAGAGCCGTAGACACAACAGATGCATACCTTTCTTGGCTTTTTTGACAGCAGGAGCCTTGGAGGCAGCTTTCTTGGTAGCGGCAGGTTTGGCTGATGGCACTTCCCCGCTACTGTTCTTTCCTGGAAACAAAGTAAGGTACCTGGTGCAATGAAACCCAAAGCTATAACCCTAGGTGGCACTGGCCACTGTCCCAGCAGACTGAAGTTCAGAGTGATTCACTGTAACAATAAAACAATGCAATGCAATACCGCCACCTGGGAATTACACTATCACAAGATAAAGTTGGTCAATTCCGATGGGTTGGGCTTACCAGTTGATCAAGGCAAGATGCATCATCTGACAAAACTGTAAAGGACATTTTGCAAAGATAAAACACTGACCATGACCTCATATGAACAAAAGTGACGTAACTGACATAATTATGAGCGAAAAATTGAGTCCTTCTCCCGAGTCTTACGAGATGCACCACTTTATTTTCTGTACGGCAATATGACAAAATAGTGTACATTTAATTTTGAGTTTCATTTTATATTTCCAATAAACTTTTTTTTCGCTTGGCATGAAATTGTCTAGAATTAGCTAGTGGCAGGCAGGCCACTATACTGCAATCACTACAAGCAAAAGGCTAAATTTGGCCCTTTTCAACCATCTATTGCTTGATAACCACTTAATTAATTTTCATCTTTCATGTATCAAAATAAAGATTGATCTTTTATCTCTTTATTGCATTGATTTTTATTTTTGTGTGATGTGTGCATCAGTTTCAATAAATAAAAGAATAGGGCATATGAAAGCCGTTCGCGCAAGCCGCGGCCGAGATTCCGACATCGCGATCAGTGAATGACGTTTCGCTTCGTGTGTTCCTCGCTTCGCGGAAACTACCACAATCGGTGTACAGTTCTATATTTAGTATCATCGCGTTCATCTTGAAATGAGCTTTCTAACGATACCTAAGCTGCCTGCGGCAGTTTTACATAGCCAAAGTTATTAAGAAAAAACGTAAAAAGGTATTAAGTTTTCCGTAATTTCCAAGACCCTACGGATAAAAAAATAATCATCTTGGTCTCAAAATGTAGCCCACGATGTCCACTTTCGCGTCATCAACGCTGTCCGCATATTAATACGCTGTGGTCCGCTCCACAGCCAATCAAAGACCTCGACCCATTGCAAACAACTAAGTCAAATTTCCCAAATGGCGGATCACATGTGTGCGGATTAGCTGGACTTGTTCAAAGACGATATATGCTTGATACCGTTTTATTTATGCATTTTTTAAATGCACGATCTGGTTATTATGCATTAAAAAACTGCTGTGAAACTGGATATTGCAATATTATGGCGATAACTGCTGAAAGCACGCTCCGTTTTCATCCTTCCGGTGAGCTGGGCTAGGCAATCAAAACCACTGAAGCCATTAGATTTTCGAACTCGTTTTTACTCTTCCGACCATTTAACAACAAAAAATCAAGTACGCAGAAAGGTTCATATGAGTTTAATATCTTTGCATAATTTTTATATAGCTTGGATTACGGCTGTAGTTGAAGATTGAAACGTTTTTGTTACGTCGAGTCGACAAAGCAAGGGAAGTAATGCTGTTCCAGATGGAACATCGATCGGTTTCAGTGTGGCTTTCCTACATCGTTTACGGTCTTGATACGAAAAAGTTATCAAGTAACACAATTTTTTTTTCAACTTTTAGCAAAGTAAAGGCTTACTTAAAAGATAGAACCCTCTCTTTTTTCACCTATCCACCCCCTCCCTGTCTCTCTCTTGTGAGTTTGTAGGCCACTGAGACAGTTGAGTGCGTGGGTGTGACTGTGTGCAAAGTCTCTGTTTCTGTCGCTGTGTGTGTGTTGTTATTCTGTTTTAGCGTGTATGTATGGTGTGTCAGTGCATGTGGTTCAGTGAGTGCTCCATTGAAAACCTACTTGATTAGTCGATCAGTACTAAGTTCATTTTACCCCCCTCCCCCTTCCTTCCTTTTTTAATTTTATCTTGAGAAACAACTTGGCAAAAATTGAAGAAAACTCATTTCAACAATACCTTAACCCGCTGGTGGTGATGTTAAAAAAATTGGCAATTCAACAAAATTGTCCATTGACTTTTTTAAATATTGAAGCGACTAAACATATCACACACACACACACACACACACACACATGCATGCACACACACATAGTCACACACACACACACTAAAAATGTTGAGATACAATGCGTAATTGATAATAATTAATCAGTCTCTTTTACTAGTTTTAGGTTGAAGTTACTTTAAGGGAAAATGTAAGACAATGAAAAGCAAACTAAAACAGTTCAACAGGGATCAGAATCCAAGTAATTAAATATGTAATTCATATAATATAATTAACTATTTATCAACTTTCTGGTGTTTTCATAGTTATTATTAAAACAAATATAGTACACATTTGAACAAGTTGGAATGAATGGTTGTTTGAGTTGCATAGCAAGATAAGTCATAAGTTATGTTTCTTTATTGTCCATTGGCATTGTACAACGCACATGGAAACTTGTCTTCCACCGTGTAAAATAAAAATATTAAATAAAAGTATGAAACAAATTTACATGAACAAATATGTAAATTGTAACTCTCACAGCACACCTAATCATTCATCCGCTCTCCGCTATCTTGCTCATGCAACCAGCCACCACTTACGCCTTCATTTTTAACCCTTTCTTGGTAAAGGTAAAGATGTGCCCCCCCCCCCCCCCCCAATTGGATTCCAGACAACACTCAACAGACTATAAACATCTGTCTTCACAAACAGCCTTCTCCATACCATGGTCTTGCAAGTTGCATTGTTTCAGTCCCCATTACGCATGATGAAATAGGCGCATACATTTTTATTGAAGAAAAAGACATGCAACTCATGTTACAAAATAAACATTATTTTGTTCAAAAACATGACATGTACAACAGTGAATCGTTTTACTGGCCATTTAACCCATTTCTGTTCTCAGCTCCCTGCATATAATTATAAATAATACAAAAATAGCAAAATTTAAATAATTAAAATTTGTCATTAACTGATAAAGTAGTATTTCCTTTGTTGAAAATGTTTAAAAATATGAGTAGAAGTAATAGTAGTTAAATGTGACATATAATTTCAGAATTTTATTGCATTATGTCTCATGCCGCATGCTATCAATATGATATTTTGCCATTTTTATCCTTATATAATCACCTTTACAACACCAAAGCATTTGATATGTCTTAATAATTTAGTTTGTTATGTAGCATGGCTGTAGCTTTATTACATATCCAAATTGTGAGAAAATCCATCCATTAGGTCAAAAGTTATGGGCATTTAACCTTCCCTACCCTCAGTTCTGCTCCGTCGCAGGCCATTTTGGCACTTTTCGTAACTTTGACAGTCTGTAACTTATTTGTTTATCTTAGAAAGAGCCTAGAAAAAAATAGAGCTACAAAACACAAACAGTAGACTTAGAATAATTGCATTTCATGGTATATAAATTTTTAGATTCTGCATACCAATGACTCAAAGTTGCTACTTCGTCAAATTTTAGTCATTGTGAAATTGGCAGATTGGCCAACTTTGAGCGATCACAATTTTAAAATGAAATGAACAAATGCTCCCAAATTACTGATTCTACTTCTCTGCATACTATAGATTGCTCACAAAAAGTACAAGGTTTACTCAATACATACTTTGGGTATGGTTGGGGCATAAAAATTACATTTCTTTCCGTTTATGCATAAACGGCAGTCATCCAAACTTTAAAATGTAATATCTCAGCAACCAATTAAGATATTTACAAAATTATTTTTGCTATTTGCTTGTTTTAAAAATATCTAAATGAAAATGTAATTCACTAATCAATATTTTTATATTTAATTTTTCGGTGCCATTAGCTACTAGAATATATTCCCCCCCCCCCCACCAAAAGAAAGTGCTGAAAATGATCAAACCATGTGTCCATAAAAATGACAACTATTGAAACACCAGATGGGGGGGAACAGGTTAAAGAGTTCACACAATTCAGAATAGTGTTCCTACTAGTTGAATAATATACTGAGTGTTTATAAACAAAATCTGTACTCCATCAAACATGAATCCATCTATAAATTTTGAGTATATATTTACTAACAAATATAATATAAGCATACTCCCTTAAACAAAATTTCATGAGTCCATCTAGACATTTTTAGTATATCTATTTCCTAACAAATATAATAGAAACATTATAAAAAAAAAACACCCTCGGTTGGTTGAGATTAGTAACGCACATTCACAAATCTCTCATACAAGTGTTACCTGTAGAGAACGCAGACAGTGAGGTGTCATCACTGGTGGAACTGGGGCCAGTGCTCGCAGCAGTTTTTCTGGCTGCCGCTGCTTTCGCTGGCACTCTGAAACATGGCAGAGGATAACACCATAATGCTGCTTGTTCACTGCTATCAAAGATTAAAGCCATATTTTCTTGTGGTGCGCTCAAAAGTTGAATTATTCATTAAAAGGCAAGCCGACTTTTTAATTTAAAACTTCACATTTAAAGTTGACTGCTATTATTTTAAAAAAACAAAAAACCAGTTGTAATATAAATTAGCGCAGTTCAAAATCAAAATCCAGGGGCAAAACCATTTTTCTATGAAAATATTTTGGGGCTTTAGATGTCTCTTTGCGTGATCAAGGGGTATAAAGCCCTTTATATATGGGGCAATTGCTCTTGAAGACGAATATATAGAACTTAAAATTTAGGGAAAAGAACATCTTCTCAAGCCATTTGCTTTTTTACATTCACTTTTCTTAGAAATCTGAGAATTCTGTGACAAGTACCATGCCTGAAATCACATGTAAGACTATAAATGAATCAAGTGAAGCTCTTAATACTGCTGAGAAAACGCATGAAATTATAATATTAAATCAACAATGACAAATGCATTGCTTACTTTTTGGCGGCAGGCTTGGCCTTGGGCTTCTTGGCAGGGGCAGGTTTTTCCAACTCCACTTTGAACGACTCGTCACTGTCAGAGAAGCTTGCCAAGGGTTTTTTCGGTGCTGCCGACTGCTTGGGGCTGTCATCATCATCATCGTCTTCATCATCACTGTCATCATTGATGGCGGCAAACTTCCTCTTGGACGTCGGTGCCTTCACAGGACTGTCATCATCATCATCATCGCTAACTGTGGTGGGGGGTGACTTTTCCACTTTTCCGCTGGCTGCAGGTTTGTTGGAGCTCTCAGGAGCAAAGTCGTCATCGCTGTCTTCATTGATGATGATGTCCTCAGATTCGTCAAACTTGTACTTGGGTTTGGACGCTGCAAACATTTAATTTTTGTCAATGTTAAAATGTTATAATTATGAAATTGATTTGACCTGGGATTACAAGACCAATACAGTTTGTAGAATCCACACCATCTATGATCTGTGTCTGGTTCCAGGTGAAGTTAGATAAGCAGATTAGGAAAACCACTTCCACTATAATTTTTTAAAATAACTGTTATGAACACAAAACTGTATGCAAATTTTAGTTAACCAATCAAATTCATCGTTTTTCATGAAAGCTGATGTTGCTTTAATAATAAAACGTGGAGTCTTTCGGATGAGACGATAAACTGAGGTCCCGTGTGTCCATGCACTTAGCACACGTTAAACCCAGTGGCAACAAAAAAGTTGTCATTTGGTCAAAATTTAACCCACCCCACTTTCCAACATCAGTCATAAAAATTGCATGCACATTTTTTTTTTTTTTTAAAGGGTGGGAGCAACCCGAATTTCAGACGCCTCTGCAACTATAAAGTACCTGTGGGAGGGAGTTGTGCAAGGGAGACAATGTTGATACTTACAAAGAAAGGCAATGTCTCAGAGAAGTAGATCTTTAAAGGCACAACAGGGTATAAAAGAGCCGATCCCAAGAATCGGGTCTCAGTTGTGAGTGGGAGAGAGAGAGAGAGAGAGAGAGAGAGAGAAAGAGAGAAACAAGCTCCTAACTGCAGGCTATCGCTTGCATGAAGTATATTTTTACACACCTTATCCTTCTCCCTAGTTTGAAAAAATAAGCTTTCCCTCCAGCGCCAACCTGAAACTGCCATTGTTTTGCGCTAGCTGCTTGCTTTTATAGTCCCGAGCTGGCTTTAACTTAAAGTTTAAGTGTGAGGGAGTCTTATAAGGGGGGGTCTTATAAGGTAGGTTCCCATGTAAAAAGCAATAGACAATGTCCACAGTCATCATGACTGACCGGCGGCTCGTCGAGGTCCCCTGTCCTGGGGAGCGCTGACCAGCTCTGTGTCGGACATGTCTGACATGTCTGACAGGTCACTGAGCTCCACGTCGTCCTCAGAGTCTGACCACGGGTTACGTTTCATCCCCTTCTTCCCTTTGGACGGGCCTGGAGACCCTCCTGAAACAGCCAATCAACAAAATCATCATGACTTACAGCTGGAAAATGGGCACATTTTGATCAAGTCTTAGATGTCTGTGAGTGGATTCGTAATTCTGATCCTTGGAACAGTAGACAGCATTTTACCCATCCATTTTTGTTTGGAGGAGAATTGAACTAATCTCTCCCCTCGTGGGGATACCGGTGTGTGTGTGCGTCTTCTGTACAAATAGTTCCCCCACCTTCTGTAAGTTCTGTGCTTGTAACTTCCTATAATCTGGCTCTCTCTTTGACTGCATTTTTCCTTGCTTTGTGTCTACTATCTTTCTGCCTTATTGGCCCATTCTCATGCATTTTTTCCAAAAACATCTTCCATATAGTTTTCTCCTTTGAGCTCCTCTGAAATCGGAAAGTGTCGGCTGAATGCAGCGAGGAGACCAGTGAAAACTGGAAAACGGACACATACGTACCCACTGTGGCCTTATGGCCCGGGAACACAGAACTAATCTCTTTTCCACAGTCTCTTAACATATAAAATCTGCTGCCATTTTGTATCTATGCAACTCATGCTAAGTTCTACCAGCTGCAGTGGCGCAGTGGTTAGTGTCGTGGACTAGTGGCTGGGAGGTCTCAGGTTCGAATCCCATCAGAGGTGAGGGTTTTTAGGTCCTGGACCAACTCCAACCCAGAGTGTGCTATGGGCTCAATGGGAAGACTGAAACCACACAGTCGAGCTTCTTCCACTTGACAGATGCAATTCTGAGTGTTGTTCTAATTTCATGACCAACACAGTATGTGTCTGTTGTTCTCGGGCCTGCTTATAGATATTATGAAAGGAAGCGTACAGTACAGCCCTGTCATGTAGTCTCAGACCAATAAGGAACTCCATAGTATCATCATCATCATAATCTTCCACCTCATTCCCATCAATCATCAAAAAAGAAAAAAATGTTTCAAATTCAGGGGCCTTGCATGCCCTGCTCTCACAGTAACCCAAGTTTTGATTATCAATCCAGTTTATGCCCTTGGTGTGTTCGGGTCAAAGTCATGGGGATCAGTATGTTCAGGGGAGCTGTCAATGGATGGTGGCACCCTCGGAAGAGGACATCACTCACGCTGGCTCCATGGCTAAGACATTATTGTCATCAGTAGTGGGCTAGTACAGTACACCCCACTTATAGTAAAGTCCAGGGGAGCAAGGATTTTCCTTTACTATAACAGGTTTTTCTTATAAACGATGTTCGGATATAGTAAAGTTTTGATGATATTTTTTATCTTATCCGAGGACGTTTTTCAAAGTTAAAGCTAACGTAAAATACTTCCTCGTATGGTTTGAAACAAAACTAGCTGTAAAAGCATATAGTGTACAACCTCTAACTTCTAGAATGGCCTTTGAATCTATTCATGCATGCACACGCATGTGCGTGCGCGCGCACACCCACACCGTGACCGGACAGTTTGCCTGCGGGCATTTCGCCTACGGACACTTCGCCTATGGACATTATGCCTATGGTCACCATGCTCACCAGACATTTTGCCTACTGGACATTATGCCTACAGACATTATGCCTAATATTAGATTATCATGCCTGCAAGAAATTATCGCTTTTTTATGATGCTATATTTTTTTCCCCTGATTCATTTTTTCCCACTAAGTAATGAGAGTGTGGGCTATATTGTCGACTTAGCTCGCCTTTTCCTCTGCGTGAGGGTGCTGCAGTAAAACAGATACAAATTTAATTGCAGCCAATGACCGGACAGTTCTCAATTGTATGTAATGAATTGCAAATGAAGATTGTGGGCGGAAATGGTCGACTTAGTTCGTCGTTTCTGACATGCGAGGGCGCTGTGGTAGAGCGGGTACAAACCTAGTAGCAGTCAATGTAATGTTAGTTTGTCATAATGAGTTTCATGAAAGAAATTCGTGGCGAATAGTCGCGTGTTTCATGCCCAAGCTATCAACTGTATCGCCCGTTCTACCACAGCGCCATCGCGCAGTGTAATCAACAAAATTTATGCACGATCTCTCTTTTATCTACAGTTTAAATAATAAAGTTCACTTTAAACAAGAATTTGTAAAACAGAGAGAGAGAGAGAGAGAGAGAGAGAGAGAGAGAGAGACAGTAGTGAGACTGTGACGTATACAGAGTTGCAACTAGGATTTCAAAAAAAGTGGGGGCAAGCCCCCCCCCCTCACCTTGAAAAAAGGGGGGACTTGGGGGAAAAAAGGGGGGGGGGGGGGTGGGGGTGGATGGGAGAAAAAATCCGTCGACTTCATTTGTCACCCACGGCCATGTTTTTTTCCAGTCGTCTTGGAACTTTGTTCCCTTTTTCGATTTATCAGCACTCGATTTTGGGTCACTCTCACAGTCTGAATCACTTGCGTGTTCAAAGCTGGCTTCTTCATCGCCAATCTCTTCATCTTCTGAAGTCCTGCTTGTCGAAGGACTAGGTGGTGGGGACGATCGTGGTTTTTTTAACGCGAAGTCGAACAAAGTCCCGCTTTTGCGTTTGGTCGCCATTTTTCTGCACCCAGTGCTGAGACCGAAAGCCCGCTCGTTAAATTACATTAAACACGCTTTCATTGGTCGATCATAGCATACAACTACCTACTGTCCAATGAAATTGCTTGTTATGTGCACGCTGTTGGGAGAATGAGAGGCCCTGCCAAGGGTGACTAGCTTGATCGTAATGATCGCGCGCATCAGTTTTAAAAGTGCGGGGATGGTTTATTTTTTGCGCGCGCGTTCTCGCGAAGCTTTTTTTTTATTTGCGGGATTTTTTTTTTTAATGCGCGAATCCCGCAATCGCGCCCTCTAGTTGCAACTCTGCGTATACATTGATGACGTATTTACAAAGGTCACGAAGAGGACAATTTTTTTTATTGTAACCGAGGAGGAACCACAAATGACTTTACTATAGGAGTTGTTTTTCTAAAATTTATTAGCCAGTTGCTACTATGGGTAGGTGGAGGGAGTGGTGAGACTGACTCATACATTGGTGACGTATTTACCAAGGTCACGAAGAGGACTTTTTTTTTTTTATTGTAACCGAGGAGCCAGTCCTGTGGGGAACCGAAAGTGACTTTACTATAGCAGTTTTTTTATAATTATAACCGAGTTGCTACTATCTGAGGACTATTTAGTAATAAAACAGTAGACCTTTGGCCGGGAACCAGTGCTTTCCTTTACTGTAACCGAAATTGCTTATAACCGAGTTTACTATAAACGGGGAGTACTGTAGTAGTGTCCAGCGTATGCTAACTCAGAACAGGCCCCACATGAACTCCACCGAAGTGACTCAGCAGCAGTGCAGTGTCTCCTCTGGTGGTTGCCTCCTTGTAGCCTAACATAGATTCGCTCCCCTTGGACTGCTGGTTTCAGATTCTGCAACCTGACAAGCCAGGGTGTGGCTGCGAATTGGGACTTGGATTGAGCGGTGTAGGATCAATGCCCAGCCAAATAAAAAAGAAGTCCATGCCAAGTTAGCTCTACTACAAAAATGTCAGGTAGACCAAACTTGCTTGCATTTTCTTAGACATTGTCACAATTTTCATGCCTAATTCTCCCTAAGACACCTGCCTTGTGAGAAAGCCTTTACTTTGTACAACTGACTCACACCCTCACCATTGGGCTTGGCTCGGCTGGCCGTGGCTTTGGGTGGCTTCTTGGCTTTGGCACCTGGGGCGGTTGCCTCGGAGCCGACACTGCTGGGCTTGATGGCCATCTTGGCTGTGATGCCTGACTTCAGCTTGAGGCGCTCGGCCAGGGACAGCGGCTCGTCACTGGGCGCCTCTTCTTTGATGGTAGCTTCCTCGCATCCCTCCTCCCCAAACAGCAGTTTGCCTTTCTTGCCCTGTTACGAAATTTTGATTAAATAAAGAATCGAGTGATTGTTTCACATTAAAAAAATAAATAATTAATAACAATTGCTTGCCGTACAAATAATACTGTATGTAGATGATGCTTTATAACTTTCACATTTCTAGTCCATGAATAAGCCAAAGCATAGGTTTTATTGGAATGGATAATTGTCAAGGTGAGACAAATATAAACTCAGGATGAATAGTTGGCAAAATCTATCACAAAAATAGAAGATTTGAAAAAAAAAGTATTGGAGAGGAAATTTTACGTTATTGACAGACAGTCATTCATATTTTTTATCTCTTAGGGAGAGTGAGAAAGGGGGAAAACGTGAACATAACTTGACAAAATGTTTTAACAATTGCATCAATACTAATCTTGAAACATTAATAGACATAACAGACAGGAGAAAAAGAAAGACTCCCACCCTGGGCCTTTTGCCCTTCTTGGCAGCGTCAGCCTTGATCTTGGTGGCGCTGTCAATGACACAGAGACAGACAGACAGAAGAAAACTCTCACCTTGGGTCCTTTGCCCTTCTTGGCAGCATCAGCCTTCTCTGCCTTGATCTTGGTGGCGCTGTCGATGACACAAGAGACAGAAGAAAACTCTCACCTTGGGTCCTTTGCCCTTCTTGGCGGCGTCAGCCTTCTCAGCCTTGATCTTGGTGGCGCTGTCGATGCGCGGCTGCACCCTCCGGCCGTGCGGGGAGGGCATGGTGGCCTCCATGGCCTTATTCGACTTCAGCTTGCCCAACTTGCCCGCCTTGCCCCCCGCCGCCTTGTTGCCCCCGTCGCCCAGCATGTCCAGCCGCTCCTGCTCCTCCACCTCCTGATGACAACAATGTCAGTGACAACATTAACATTTTTCATTTCCCTCTCTCCTCCACTTATAATATTCAAGACTACCCGCTGTCATACAATATCAACCTTATCAGACTGGAGAACACGTTCAGGTAGCTGAGAAAAAAAACACCCAACTGATTCTGATGGGTTGCTAAGGCTCTGTTAACGGATAGATTACTCTCAGTCTCAATTTAAATTGGGAGTATGTTTTTATGGCTTGGTATTTGGGGTGAACTGAGATAACATGTCTGCCAAATTTCAGAGCAATCCATTGACTATTTTTTTTCATAGAAGTGGGAGCTTAAATAAAAAGGGTAAAATATCGGATGCAAGAAACAAATTCTATCAGGCATATTTTTTCCCCTCTTGAAATGTGTAAAATCCTTTGACACATATTGTTCAAAGGGCTCTTCTCTCCATTGTACACATGAAAAAAACCCACTATCCCTTCTCAGTTGGCTCTCTTTTCTTTCATTTCACACACACACAGTTTCTGACTCACATCCAGCATGATGGTGAACTGTTCCAGGTCATCAGTCCACAGGTTGTTGGGAGACTTCTTGCGCAGGGCCTCCAGCTCCTCTCTCTGTCACACAACAGCAGGTATCAGCATTGTTATTAAATAAAACAGGCATGCATATGCACAAGTACATACTTTCATATACTTTGTTGATGCAATGGATGTTAGTTAGCCTGTACAAAGTTGGGCTGCCCTGATGACATTCCATTTTCTTTCTTTCCTACTTTTTCAAGCAATTACATACCTCTGACTTATAACTGATTTAGAACTGGTTCCCAATACTGCACTCTTACAGCTCATTCAGAACGATTGCAATAATGAGTGATCACACAATCTGAATCAAGTCTAGGACTCCCCATTTCATTAGCTTATCTAGATGGGCAGGTAAGAATAAATCTTATAGTGATGGGTAGTGTTTGTTAAACCCACCTTGGCCTCTCCCTGTTTGATGAGCTCATCTTTGCGCTCCCTGGTGAGGCTCCACAGGGGCAAATAACAGACGGCCTTCATTCTTATTCAATTCTTACAGCAATGAGTATTTATCAATCTCCACCCACCTTGGCCTCTCCCTGTTTGATGAGCTCGTCTTTGCGCTCCTTGGTGAGGCTCCACAGGGGCAAATAACAGACGTACTTCATTCTTATTCAATTCTTACAGCAATGAGTATTTATCAATCTCCACCCACCTTGGCCTCTCCCTGTTTGATGAGCTCGTCTTTGCGCTCCTTGGTGAGGCTCCACAGGGGCAGACTGAGGATGTAGTTGAAGTCAGGCGCCCCTTTCTCCTCAGCAGCACTGCTGGCGTTGTCTGCATTGTCACCGTTTTCCTCTTCTTCCTCAAAGTCGCCCTGCACAACACTCATCTTTTCAACAAACACGTCAGTGTTTGTCTGTGGAGCCCATGCCATCAATCTACATTATTTCAGGCTGGTTGAATATATTACACACATCAATCCCTATGTATCATGCAAGTCTGGTTGATTATTCCACACAGACTAGAATGTTGAGCCCAGAAAGTAGTAGCAGTGTTAGCAAACGTATCTGCCAAGTGTGCTTCAGCCCTCCATAAAATACATTC
The DNA here is from genome assembly GCA_017654935.2 of Phymorhynchus buccinoides. Taxonomy (NCBI): domain Eukaryota; kingdom Metazoa; phylum Mollusca; class Gastropoda; order Neogastropoda; family Raphitomidae; genus Phymorhynchus; species Phymorhynchus buccinoides. The sequence goes on from CM065682.1 coordinate 25,396,183, forward strand.
TTAGAATAATACCTGAATAGATACAGCTTATGAAACTCAAGTAAAACAGGCTAAAATATGCAACAAATACGTTTCAGGAAACTGGCAAGGGAAACAATTTCGCATCACCTCACAGACAACGCATGACCAGGCATTATGATAAGGCAAACAGATGAAGTCCAGGCCTCTTGTGTGCAAGTGAGAAATACTGTATCTTTTGGACTATATGGCACACCTTGTTATGAGGCACACCTCCCAAATTTGACACAACATTCAGATTTTGTTATTGTAGTTTCTTACTTTATTGTTACTGTTAGTCATATTACAAGGCGCAGGAGTCTTAGTCTGGGGAAAAAGTATCGCCTTATTTTCTAGTTTGTAAAATACGGTAGTCTATGCCTCAGAAGCCAAGTTTGTACCCTATTTGCTCTCAATTGTCTTCGGCAAAAGCCTCTACCAGGAATGCAGGCCTCAGTTTTTAGGAAAGCAGCCTTTCTTTTTCATGAAAAAGGTCTGTCCAGTCCCAATAATTTAGTTTAAAATTACCTTGTCTTTCTTCTGTGCCTCTTTCCATGCCTTCACGGGGTCAGAATCGTAGCCCTTCCTCACCAGCGTCTGGATGATCTCACGCTTGGGCTTGTTCTCTGAACACACACACACATTGTGACTTAACCCTCTTGCATTCGCATTTGTTACAGAAAAAGCTTCTTCTAGTGTTCGGATTCTTTCACACATTTTCAGGACAATCTGTCTTTTGAAGCACTCGGAGAGCCGTACAGTTACTATCTCATCACAGCAAGTGAGAAGAATCTTCATAGTGTGTGTATAACAAGCCAGAACTTAGTATGTGATAAAAATGCCATCAGAGGGGGTCTCAGAGTGGGGGAAAGCTACGGGCGGTTTTGGGCGGCTTGAATACACAGAGGCAACTTCCGGGTGGGCGGTTTGGGGCGGAACAAATGCAAGAGGGTTAAATGAGGAAAGTGTTTCCCATGACGATAGAGGGTCCCATGGATCCCCTGTGCAAAATCTTACGGGTCCTTTCGAAATTTTAAAGGGTCCCCAATCAACACTTAAAAACCTACTTCAATTAAAGAGTCCCCTCCTTTTTTTTTTGAAGAGTCCCCTCCTGATTTAGTGCTTCATGGATGCACATTATGTGCGTTATGGGAAACACTGTGAAGAGGCGTTCCCATACAGAACTCTGTTAGGGGCCAAGCTCTAAATTAGAGCTTTACAATTCATGGTCCTGTGTACAAACTACAAAACAGAATATTTCTCCAAACAAAGTTGATGAAGGACAGCTCTGTCTTCTCCAGGTTGAAGCAAGCAATAATGTCCACAAATTACTGAACACCTACCGATGACGATTTTGCACTCAAATCTTCTCCAGGATGAAGCGAGCAATGTTGTCCACAAACTACTGAGCACCTACCGATGACAATTTTGCCCTCAATTGTCCATTTTACAGGACATTCTATCGCTGTAAAAATAATTTCCTGTAAAATGGACAATAAAATATTGATTGATTGAATCTTCTCCAGGATGAAGCAAGCAATGTTGTCCACAAACTACTGAACACCAACCGATTACGATTTTCCCCTCAATCTTCTCCAGGATGAAGCTAGCAATGTTGCCCACAAACTACTGAACACCTACCGATGATGATTTTGTTTTCAATCTTCTCCAGGATGAAGTGTGCAATGTTGTCCACAAACTACTGAACACCTACCGATGACGATTTTGCCCTCAATCTTCTCCAGGATGAAGCGAGCAATGTTGTCCACAAACTACTGAACACCTACCGATGACGATTTTGCCCTCAATCTTCTCCAGGATGAAGCGAGCAATGTTGTCCACAAACTACTGAACACCTACCGATGACGATTTTGCCCTCAATCTTCTCCAGGATGAAGCGTGCAATGTTGTCCAGCTTGAGTGATTCGGCGGCGAGCATGCCCTCCAGGTAGACCTTGCGGCGGTGGTAGAAGTCGAGGCGCACATGGAAGAACTCGCGCAGGATCTCCTCCACATGACTGTAGCGCCTGATGCACCCATTGTGGTCAAACAGCACCTGACCACAGCAGAAAGACAACACACGGTTCAAACCCTGTGCTGGGCTCTTTATTACTATCTTGGCCATCTTTTCGCCTGTACAGTTGAACCGCCATTATAAGACCTTAAAAAATCATCCAAAATGAGGTCTTATTGGCCACTGCAAGTAGGGTTATTAACGCCCTTGACGGCAAGTCAAGCCCTTGTTGATCAGTATCCAAAAGGGCATTCGCTCTTGCAAAAGGCAGCCATTAAGTGGCCTCAAATAGGGTTATTGGCGAGAATTATTCCCTTGTTTGGTCAGTACTCAACCATCTTCCCCAACCCACCAAGGGCATTCACTCTTGTAAAAGGTGTTCTTTGCAGTGGCCAATAAGAGAGGGGTCTTATAAGGGAGGTAATTTTAATACTTACAAAGAAGGGCAATGTCTCAGAGAAATAGGTCTTATGTGGGAGGGAGTCTTATAATGGGAGGTCTTATAAGGGAGGTTCCACTGTATTTGCTTAATATCAAGATATAGGAAAGGTGCAAGGATGGGGTGGAGTGGGGGAGGAAGGTTGATAGAAAACGATCAGGTGAGATTTGTGAGTTTGTACGGAACAGAGGGTTGTAAAGTTCCTGTTTTATCATCATGTATGCTAACTGAACTTGAGGCAATAGCATAAACCATTTTACTTTGAAAAAGGAATAACAGTCCTTTTCTTTTTTATAATATCCCTTTTGCTTTAAAGAGAACAAGTTAATGCACACATTTAGGGAGAATCACTTTCACTATAGGATGAGAAAAATACAGCTGCTAATGCTTTCTTGGTTCTTTTTTTGTCTTTCTAAAACAAAGAGATTAAAGTACTGATGACGAATGTCAGCTTTTTTGAAGTACAAAATGTTCACAAGACTAGTTTTGCCATTAACTGTAACAATGCTAAAAGAAAAAAAAAGTTCTGCGAATAAACTGATAAAAGCCATACTTTTTTGTGACCCAAACGCTATGCACTTTATTTTGTTTTAACTCTCCTACGGCCTCAAGCTCAGATGTGTGCCATGAACGACGTTACATATATTTTACATCATTGCCAGCAAGTCGGCGCCAGTAAACATCTTTCATGTGGTTTCTAGTTTTAGAGCTTATATCAGTGCATTTCCATTAATTTAACGCATTTAGTAAAGTAGGTGATCATGTTAAGTTCTCTTGAAAAATAACTTGGCAGAGGTTACAAAGAAGAGAACATTGTTGGTGCTAGGAGTTAAAGCCCCCAGTAGTACCATGTTGGTGGAGAGGTTGGCCTGCAGCTTGAAGAACTTGTGCAGTCCTGTCTGCTCCGCCTGGGCCAGCTTATCGGGGGTCATCTTCACCACAAAGCGCACCGTGGTGTCTGTGTTGTACTCCTTGTAGTCCCTGCACACAGCACACAAAGGGTCAACTGCGGTCCCTGCACAGAGCACACAAATGGTCATCTGCAGTACCTGCACACAGCACACAAAGGGTCAACTACGGTCCCTGCACACAGCACACAAAGGGTCAACTGCGGTCCCTGCACACAGCACACAAAGGGTCAACTGCGGTCCCTGCACACAGCACACAAAGGGTCATCTGCAGACCCTACACACTGCACACAAAGGGACAACTGTAGACCCTGCACACAAAGGGTCATCTGTAGACCCTACACACTGCACACAAAGGCTCATCTGCAGTCCCTGCACACAGCACACAAAGGGTCATCTGCAGTCCCTGCACACAGCACACAAAGGGTCATCTGTAGACCCTGCACACAAAGGGTCATCTGCAGTCCCTGCACACAGCACACAAAGGGTCATCTGCAGTCCCTGCACACAGCACACAAAGGGTCATCTGCAGTCCCTGCACACAGCACACAAAGGGTCATCTGCAGTCAACTGCGGTCCCTGCACACAGCACACAAAGGGTCAACTGTAGACCCTGCACACAAAGGGTCATCTGCAGTCCCTGCACACAAAGGGTCATCTGCAGACCCTACACACAAAGGCACAACTGTAGACCCTGCACACAAAGGGTCATCTGTAGACCCTACACACAAAGGGTCATCTGCAGTCCCTGCACACAAAGGGTCATCTGCAGCACACAAAGGGTCAACTGTAGACCCTGCACACAAAGGGTCATCTGTAGACCCTGCACACAAACACTGCACACAGCACACAAAGGGTCATCTGTAGACCCTGCACACAAAGGGTCATCTGTAGACCCTACACACTGCACACAAAGGGACAACTGTAGACCCTACACACTGCACACAAAGGGACAACTGTAGACCCTACACACATAGGGTCATCTTCACCACAAAAATTGGACATGTCTCTTCAGTAACTCACGTGATCATGGCAGGCGTCTTGTCAGTTTCCTGCAGCAGGGCTTCGAGGACCTCCTCCTTGTAGGTCTGGGTCCATGTAAGTGTATACATAAGTGTGTGTGTCTGTGCACAGACTCCTGATTGTGTGTGTGTTGTGTGTGTGCGTGCACGCACATGTGTGTGTATGCGCGCGCATGTGTGTGTGTGTAAGCGCGTGCGTGCGTGTGTGAAGAAGTGTGTGCTAAGGAACTGTAGGGGGAAGGGGAAAAGGGGCTTAACTCAGAATATTAGAGACTATGAATGCATGCTTTTTTTAAAATAATCTTTGAATGCATGTGTTTGTTGTTCTAAATTTGAGTTGTTTCTTCTTTATGTATGTAACGTGCTGCAACACAATTATCCTCCGTGTGGGGACATACTAGAAATTGGTTGACTCACGTGATCATGGCGGGCGTCTTGTCGGTGCCCTGCAGCAGGGTCTCCAGAACCTCCTCCTTGTAGTTCTGGGTCCAGGTCCTGACGGGCAGCTCCGTGATCTCCACCGTGGAGTCGTCAATCACCGAGATCTCCCCGCTGCAGATGTAGCGGTTCTCACCCAGCTCCTCAATGGTGCCCCGGAAATGCTTGAAGGCCGGAATCTGAACACAGTAGGTCGCATGGAAGTTTTTGTCCATTTTATGTCAAAGTGGTCTTTTCGACTATATAACAGAAACCCAAGCAAACTCCATAGTGAAAGAATATCATTTACTTCCACTGTGTACCTCCATTAGTAGGTTATACGTATTGCTTGTTCCTATCATTGACTAAGTAACTGTATGGAAGACCCTTCTAAAAATACACCACAGCGCAGAGAATGAAGTTGGCTTCAATTTTGGGTGCATCCCATTTGTTCTCATTACATAAAAACTATCTCCACATTACTTAATTTTTATCTCCATCAAGTTTGTCCTTGAAAGTACCACTTCAGTGCCAACTTATCACAGAGCTATCCATGACGACGTAGAACTACAAGATGGGCCATCTTACACTATCAAACAATTCTTTAATAGCTCCCGTAAAAAAATATTAAACAAATATTGATTAGTGTCAGTATCTGAAAATAAAACCCACACCAGACTCCATAATAACATTAAAAAAAAAGATCCATGGAAAAATAAAACTGTGAGCACATACCATGGGCAGGGGTTCTTCTCCCTCCAGCAGCCTCCACAGGTTGGCCACCACCTCTCTGATGTCGAAATTGGGCACCTTGGTGCTCCAGCCCGTGCCGATGCCGTCTGCCCCATTGATGAGCACCATGGGCAGAATGGGGCAGTACCACTCTGGCTCGATGCGCTGGTTGTCGTCAAACAGGTGACACAGCAACGCGTCGTCCTTGGCGTTGATGATATGTCGTGCCAGTGGACTGTAACAACACAATTATAAACAGGCTGCAGTGATGCATTGAGGATGGAAAAGTGATAGGAAAATCTGTCCAAAATAAAATATTTATTATAGGACATAATGTCCTGGCTCTTGCAGAAATCAATATGGCAAAGTCTGCTAATTCCAATAGGATATTTGTCCTGACAAGAGACGAACAGAATAGGACATTTTCAGCTTTAATAGGACTATGCCTATGACCTAGGACATCACTGGGGCTGTAAAACAGGTGCCTTAACGGGGGGGGGGGGGGGGGGGGGGGGGGGGGGGGGGAGACTCTACGTTCCAGGCGTTGCAAAAGCCCCATTCAGATCAATGGTCAGAGACTTTAGACTACTGTCTCCATGCAGAAAATTGCTCCATGGTATGAATAAATATTTCAATCAAATATCCAGAAACAAATTTTAAAGAAAATAATGCACGCCAAAGTAAAATCTGCAAAAGAGCAAGGCATGAACAACAAAGGAAGACGGCTGAAAGAATCAATCTGGTTACATAATTCTTTTTTTCCTCTATTTGTTTTCACTTCCTTGAAAGTGATTACAATTTTTTTTCTGAAATCTTTGGATCAGCGGAGGTTTTTCCAGCTAAACAATAATAACTGACTAAAGAGCCCTCCACACTTAAAATGTCAGCAACAACAACAACAAAAACCAGCACAGCAAGGCAATGACTTTGTACTGTGTCACAGTCATAGTAAATACCACAGACCTGAGCATGGTGAAGATGTAACGGGGGCTGGCAGCATCCTTTCCCCCGTGGAGGCGTGTGCCGAACTGGCCGATGGGCTGCAGCAGGTTCAGGTTGTTGGAGCCCACATAGTTCTGAGCCAGGTTGATGATCGTGCTCATCAGGGAACTCTGAACCAACCCAAAAACGCCATTATGTCTTGCTTTTTATCTGTTCGGTTTATACACATGACAATGAGGCTTTATACTAAACATTCTCTGTCCGATTCGTATACTGACTTGCATGCACCACCTACATAAAATTATCGCCCTTGTGCGTTGCTAAGCGGCATGAAGCCTCTCAAAATTGTCTGCCTCTGACTACTGAACTAAAAAATAGACTTGTGATAGACACGTACGCCACCTCCCTAAAATTAGCACCCTGGCGCGTTACGAAGCAGCAGTCTAAAGCCCCATTTGGACAAAGATTGATAGCAAGACAGAAGTTGGAAGGATGAACACTGTTTAACAGTGGTACATTTTATCTTGCATTCTACTTTCACACTGTTCGCACCTTTGTCCCAACAAAAAGTATTCTTTTAGTGAGCTTGTGCTTAAAGTTCAGCTCGACAAGAACTCAAACTGAAGAAATGCTGAAGGATGATAAATCTATTCCTATGAACAGTATACTTACAAAAGCAATTGATCAAACTTCAGTCAAAGCACAAGATCATGTTGGGCATGAAGATATGAAAGGCTCTAACATCCTAGAACAAAAAATATGACACATGACAGCAGCATCTTTAAAAATCTATTTTAAGAAAAATAAATAAATAAAACTGGTGCAAGAATATTACACAAGGTGTCTCTAAAGTTTAGAGACATGGGCAAAATGTAATATTTTCAATAGATTTTAAAAATGTTTTCAACTTCTGAAATTTGGAGACATTGGTATTTTTATTTTATTGGAATATTAATGAACATCATAGTAGCTCATATTCAACCAGCGGAAGAAATAACCAGTGATATTTCCCATGTGTCCAGACTTTATGGACACCCCGTATAATTATCTAACATCTTTGAAAAAATCTTTATAAAAGCATTATATTTTTTATTATAAAGAGCAGTGCCAGTAGCAAAGCTATTAGCTAACCTCCCCATGGTGGTAGGCAGACTGCTCGGCGACCGACCCAGCCAGCTGGGCCACCTTGAGCTCCTTCTGGGTCAGATTCCTCTTGATGCAGGTGAAGATGACCTTGCGCTGGCCAGGCTTGAGGCCATCCATAAGGGATGGGATGGAGCGCACGTTGTCCGCGTTGCTGAACAGGATCAGCTCCCGGTTGATGAACTCGTTGTATGTGACTTGACGGGTGTCCTTCGTGTACAGGTACAGCTAGGGGACGAATGCAAAGCAGATGATAACGTTCCCAGGACTGACCGTCAAACTTGTCTACATCAAAACGCATACATGGGTGCTCCAGGGAAATTTTTAAAATCCTGCAAGGCAAAGGTCCAGGGGCCATCCAGGCCCCGGCGGAGTGCAGGGACAGCGCCCCTCCTGGGGGTTCCGGGGGGCAATGCCCCCTGGAAGCTGAAGGGAAACAACAGTTTCCAATGTAACCGACAGGCTCTCGTTGCACTTTCATTTCTGGTTAAACTTCATGACCTCTAAACCAGTAAAATGCATCTTCTCAAATTTTCATAATGCAGCGACGCTGGCTCCAGGCAATAAAAAATCCTGAACTTCAGGACATCCTGGACAAAAAAACAACTGAACTTCAGGACATCCTGAAAGCAGGAGCATCCATGAGCATAAAAACAAGACAGAAATTCTGTGAATAATCACAGTAATCCTCTGAAGAAGCCACTTGGGCTGCCCTGGCCCCAATGGTGTAGAGAGCCAGCTGAGTTTGAATTATTATAAAATGAACAATTAAAATCAGGATTCTGGAAAAGGGTACTTCAAAATGTTATTTGAATATAAGACTACCTTTGGCCAAAAAAAATAAAAAAATGAAAAGTAATACTTCTGCCAATGAAAACTGAATTAATTCTCTGTTCTTACTCCTCAGGGTGACACTCAAAATATACAACCAGAAAGCATTTGGAAAGAACAGAAGAACAGTGAAAACAATCAGTTCGTTGGATAATGAATGTGATGCATATCATATACATGTACACAAGAACAGCCAGATATCAACAACATAAAATTAGCAAAAAAATACATGTGTACTCACTTTTTGTGAACACTTTTCTCCAAACACACACAGAAAAACAAAAACAAGCCTGCCTGCCTCCCTGTCCTGTTAGATCAGAACTGGATCCACTGAACTCAAGCAAAGTGACTCAACAGCAGTTCAGCATCTCCTCCAGACGACCTGACATAGACTGGCTCCCTGTAGACTCGCTGTGACAAACCGGGATGTAGACTAAAATGAGAAGGGAGAACGGAGCAGTATCGTAGTTCCTTCTTCGTCAAGACTGCCACAGAGTGGAACCAACTGAGTGAGGCTATTGTCACCGCATTTACATCACCACTGACCAGATCACCATCTGAGCCTGCGTCCACTGACTACTATTGGGTTTTTTTGCTTGCTTCTGGAAGTGGGGCCTGGGCACTTCCGGCTGAACTGGGGGGCTTAATGGTCTTAACCCAAAGTAAGCAGTAGGTCTTTCTCCTTTTTCTTTTAATTCTAATAAGGAATGCGCCCTCCTAGTTCCGTCATGTCTATCGTCAGAAGTGGCGTCTGCGACTTATACCTTCAGATCCAGAGCGGCTGCCACTGCACAGTCTAGAAACTGGATAGCAACCAATCACCAACCAAAAACAAAGCCTTTTACCTCTGGCAGCCCCATATCGTTGCGTCGCTTCCTCTCCTCCATGTAGTTGGTGAGCCACTCCTTGCGCTCCTCCACCTTCTTCTTGCTGAAGGCCAGGTGGATGGAGCTATCGTCCTCGGGCCCACCGTAGCGGAACGGGATGCGGTGGCGAGGCATATCAGAGAAATACTCCTTGGCCTCTTTCGACGTCGAGGTGCCCAGACCTACGGGTACAGAAGATAAGGGTGTTGGTTTGTTTTTTTAATCTATACAGATTCAATCAAGAATTTCAAGATGTTATAGTCATGAGAATCATAGGTAACAACTAATGAGATATACTTTGAATAACAAGTACCAGACCTACAGGTATCAAGGATAAGGCTTAAAAACATTTTGAAAGATTCAATCAGGAATTTCAAGTCATAAGAATTAAAGGTTACAACTAATGGGTATTCTGAATTACTTCTTAATATCATTTTAAATCGTGCGTTTCTTTTTGCTTGTACGGCAACGGTTAAAATGAATCAAGAGTTACCAGGAATCATTTGGGGTTTTTTGTCTTGTTTTTTTGGAGTACAAAGATTTTTCTTTCTAGTACAGTAATAAAAAATACATTTGTCAAATGAAACCTGTTCAGATGCAACACCGATTCTATGTAATACTCGAATCTGATCATTTCCCTTGAAGCAAAAGGTACAACATGAATTCAATACATTAAAAAGTTATCAAAACATTTCGTGCTAGCTGTTGATTATCAGTAGCACTGAATAAAAACAACAAAGGTACATGTAAGTGTGTTTATGTGTCGGAGTTGAGTGTGTGTTGGGTGGGGGAGAAAGAAGATTGAAGGGACAGGAAGCTTTTTGCTGTCATTTATGAATTAACTTTCCCCCTCAAAATAACCCTTATCAAAAACAGAACATTAGCCAAACATATGACACATGAAAAGAGCAGGCTAAATTTAAGAATGATAGGAGCTCTGATTGAGGACCTTTGTAGTACTTGATCTTCCAGGTGTGCCAGTTGTCGGTGTGGCCTTTCCACTCCTCAAACTCCGGCAAACTGAAGAACGACTCCTCAGTCTTCCCCTTGGTCACCTGTTCCATAACATCAATTTTTGTTAAAAATCGCTTCCTTTGAACATCAACGCATCAAATTCATCGTGTTTGTTTAAAACTATCCACCAATGTCATCCATGTAGTATTTTTCACCACTCAACATGTCTAAGGATTACAATACAATTGCAACTTTTACAACCGAATTGAATCAAATCGAATATTTGTTTATCATCCTCTCGGTCCAGTTGGACACATGTGGGACATTAGTCATTTCTAAACCTTAGTATTAGACTTTATATACTAATCAGAAAAGGGAGCATGTCAACTTTCTTTTTTCCCCTTTAACTCTTACTGTATTTCCAGTGGTGGTTAGCCACACTGACAACAGAAGTAATGAACTCCCCCAGTCTCTGTTACAAGAAGATACAAAAAACCAAATAAATAAGTACCAAACATCCTACAGTACACTACCTTAAAGTAGGTAAGTACCAAACATCCTACAGTACACTACCTTAAAGTAGGTAAGTACCAAACCACCCACAGTACACTACCTTAACAATAGGTGTGATGAACTCCTCCACAAACTTGTGCTGTAATAACTTGGGCCAGAAGTGGTGGATGAAGTTGAGCAGCAGGCCCTTGATGTGGGACCCGTCCTGGTCCTGGTCGGTCATGATCATCAGCTTGCCGTAGCGCAGGGTGCGAAGCGCCTCCACCGTCTCGTACTTCTCCTTGAAGTGCAGGCCCAGGATCTTGATCATGTTGTTGATCTCCGCATTGTCCATGATCTGTACAGGGAAAATACATAAATTAATAAAATTGATCTTATTTTCCTGCCGTAGTAGTTTTCTGTGGTTTTTTTTTAATGGAGGACCACGATATCAATCACATTGTTCATTCCTGATTTGTCCATGATCTAGGCAAATTCAGCCACATCAAGAAGAGGATTTTAAATCTCCCGCAAACTCTTTGCAGACTGACAATAAAACAAGGAAGGGGAGAATGTCAAAGTGGAAACAACAAAAAACTGACATGCACAAAAAAATGTTTTAAAAAAAAGAAGACAACTAAGTCAATGTCTTCATTATTAATGCCATCAACAACTCCAGCACATCAAACTGACAGACTTAAAATGGCTGGCTTCCAGCATGCTCAGCAGCTTGTCTCTGAGAGGGAACATGTCATGCTTGTTTGAACACAAGCATTCACACCCACCCACAACATTCAACCCACCTCACCCTCTCAACTATTTATCAGCTTTATCCCGAGCAGGACACATCCTACCCATCACATATACTCACTTACATGTCTATGGGTTGCCTCTTAAATTTTGAGCAGCAGCAGCTTTTCCGAGTGGGAACACACCATACTTTTTTTAATCAATCCTTGAGCCTCCCTAGCCCTCCCCTCAATCCATCTACCCCTACACCTTCCACAAACCCCTCATCTGTTAACGCATGGCCTCCCAAACCTTGAGCAGCTTTCCCGGCCGATCACCCCCAGCACCCTCCTATCTGCATCTACATCTTCCACACACCCCTCATCTGTTAATGCATGGCCTCCAAAACATTGAGCAGCTTTCCCCTGAGGGGGAACACACGGACCCTCTAGGCCCACCCCCCTCTTCTGTTCCTACACATCTTCCATGCACCCTTCATCTGTTTATGTGTGTGGCCTCATGCACTTGAGCAGCTTTCCTTTGAGGGGGAACATGCCATATTTGTCCCTACCTATCATACCACCCTAAAATACACACATCACCCCACTCCTCTCTGCCTACCTATTCATGAGTACCCCCCTCCCCCCACATTGAGAGGATTTCCCTGCATAAGAAACACCAGCACTTGTAAAACACATTCACAATACCCCTACATCCACAAACACCCCCCCCCCCCCCACCTGTTTATGCGTGGCCTCCCGCACGTTGAGCAGCTTTCCCCTGAGTGGGAACACCCCATACTTGTCCCGGCCAATCACGCCCAGGCCGGCCACGGCCAGGGTCTTGGCCGAGTCTCCCTCTGTGAGGATGAGGGTGCACTGGGCGGAGTTCTTGGTGCCCGCGTCGTTGGCATCATCCAGCTTGGGGATGCCCTTCAGCTTGGAGTGCTTGGACGAGTGGCACTTCTTGTTCAGCAGGGTCTGAGCCTTGAACTTCATCCAGGACAGAACGCTCTCCACAATGCCACACTTGTTCACCTGAATTACAAAATCAACAATTAGTTATGAAGCTTGGACGAGTGGCACTTCTTGTTCAGCAGGGTCTGAGCCTTGAACTTCATCCAGGACAGAACGCTCTCCCAGGGTTCATAGTCAAACAGCATCCTAATTTTCCCAAACTTTCAAAGCCCAACTTTAGGGTTTTCCCACATCGAAGGTTTTTCGGCAAGCTGCACAATATGCTGAGCGCTTGTTGGTTGCATCCTTTCGCAGCCATACTTTATATGCATAATTTTAGAGCCAAAGCTCACTGAAGACACATTTGCCCGGCATTTTGTGCGGTACACGTAAAGACCCGGATGTCTTTAAAGGGAAGCAACTCGCATCAATTCTGGTAAAAAATCGAAAGTAAGTCGTATGCATAAAAATATTCTTTTTTTTTTCTTTTCTTAGCACGATGATTCAAAATTATGGTCCTGGGCGATTTGGGGGGCAGATTGATGAAGATTTGACAGTAGCTCAAAATTCACAAACTTTCAAAGACACTTCTCTTGGTTTTTCATTTTTCACAAACTTTCATGGGCCTTGAAAATGAAATCTGTTTTCCCCAAACCTTCCCAAACTTTCTCAACTGCTGTGAACCCTGTCTCCACAATGCCACACTTGTTCACCTGAATTACAAAATCAACAATTAGTTATGAAGCTTGGACGAGTGGCACTTCTTGTTCAGCAGGGTCTGAGCCTTGAACTTCATCCAGGACAGAACGCTCTCCACAATGCCACACTTGTTCACCTGAATTACAAAATCAACAATTAGTTATGAAGCTTGGACGAGTGGGTCTGAGATTGAACTTCATCCACGATGCCACACTTGTTCACCAGAATATTGAAAAGAGAACAAATAAATAACAACAACTTTGTAGCTTGGACGAGCAGCATTTCTTCTTCAGTTGGATCTGCACCTTGAACTTCATCCAGGACAGAACGCATCCAGTGCCACACTTGTTCACCTAAATAAAGAAACAAGAGGCAAAGCCTGCAAGGCTCACGTCTGATTTTTATTACTATAGCAGGCATGGGAATTCCCATGACAATTCCCATGCCTGTATAGAGAGAATACTGTTATGTAGACACTTGTGCATCTGAAAACAGAATTAATTTTTATTTTACTGTGTAAATTAAAATTATTTCTATGCACCCCTACCCCTTTCTTTAAAATTTAATTATATGTATGCGCATGTAACAGTGGAGCCCTATTTTTATTTTTGGCAAACAAGTAAAATTGAAAAGCATATTGACCAAGCTTTCAGAAAAAACATAGTGACCAATCCCCCCCCCCGCCGGCCTACGGACACCTGTAGTAGGCCTAGTCTTTGCCTGTGGGTCTAAGCCTCTTACTCTTAGAAAATTAATAATTGAAGTTGCGTGATCTGTTACTGTTTTAAACTGATCGTTCATGCGATGAAAACTTGTTCCACATCATCTACATTTCTGTAAGATATTTTATATTAGTCCTAATATTTTATTTTCGTTTCGTTAATTCTCCCCCCCCCCCCCCCTCTGCCACAAAGCAAAGGTCAAGGTCACAGCCAGCAAGCTCATCCATGTTTATCTTCCCCTGTACAGTCTTTGCTCGTGGTGATCAATCGTCTAGGACTAACAAAGGATTCGTACGTCGAAGGCAGTGAAATCGACGAACCCTGGATTTTCCGTATATTTTTTTTCAAGACTGAAATGAATGTGGGCTAAATGTTAAGTACGTCGTCTTGATTATGAGGTAAGGCATGGACTCTAGGCCTAGGCCTTGTTGCCGGAAGTGCAGTAGGCTAAGTTGTGCGCAGAGATGATGGGCAAATGAACACGAACAACCGTTACTCAAAGGCGCAAATAAAAGCTAAACAACCGGGCCGTCAACGCACACACTCGGTACATCCATTTGTTACAGAAAATATAAGTTGACGACGTTAAAATGTACCTATTTGTACACACCTGAAGTCTTGTGTTTCTTTTTAAAGAGCGTTTTTGTATATCTAATGGAGAGTCTTCTTTCCAGTATGTATCTCCTACTCGGTACAACACAACAGTTACAACAAATGATTTTCTTTCTTTTGTTCCTTACCGATGTATCTGACTGCTTTGATCGCCATGACTTGAAGGCTCACGTCAAAATCAAGTATCCTGCTAACTTTAACCCTCTATCATCTTATGTTTTTTTGAGAAAATGACAACGTTAAAGTTTCAGTGGAGAGTGAGAGTCTTTAGTTTGAAGAGTGTGACTGAGTCAAGGTTCAAGGTTGCACAACCTTATCTTTATTTTGTTCTTTATCAATGTATCTGACTGCTTTGATCGTCGTGACTTGAAGGCTCACGTCAAAATCAAGTATCCTGCTAACTTTAACCCTCTAACGCCTTATATGTTTAGAGAAAATGACAACGTTAAGGTTTGAGTTAAGGTTAAAGGTCGGGGCCACGGACGCAACACACACAACCGAACATGTACGATACTATAGACTCACTTTGTTTTAAAAAACGACGTGAGCCAAAAATGATAATAAAAAACATGAATAACAGGTAACACAAAAAACTCAATTTTACACAAATTTCAGATTTTGTTATATTTTTTTCAGTAGTCCTGGGGTCTCACTCTGGGGAAAAAGTGTCGCCTTATAGTCAGAAAATGACGGTATATACAGCTTGGATGAGTAGCACCTTTTGTTGAGCTGGGTCTATGATTTAAACTTCATCCAGGACAGAACGCTTTCCACGATACCACACATGTTCACCTACAAACACAGAATAACTAAATAACATAGCGAGCCCTGTTGTACTAGCTTTAACTTCTCAAAACAAAAACCGAATTAACTTCGAAGCGTTCACGATGCTCACTCATATCTGAGAACTCATATCTGAGAAAGCATGCAATACAGAAGAACAAAGGATCTTTGCTTTAAATAATCTAGTTCCTTAAAATTTTGGTAGACATTCTTATTAATATATTTTATTTATCAAATTTTCTGTTATCAAGCTGGAATCTTTTCTTCCAGCAAGCAGAAAATTGCAACATAGATAACAAGCGCAGGCAATGAGATTATAAAAAAAAGCAAGATTCTAGCTTTAAAGATTTACGAGACCCCTTCATTTATGGAAAATAACATAACTTGGCCACACAGTATAGACATGAAACGTGCATAATTTGCCAAATTCTTTTCCTCAAACTGACCTGCTTGACAAAGTTTTCGCTGAGCTGGCACTTGGAGCCGAAGGACTTGGCCTGCTTGGTCATGTTCTCCTTGGTCTGCGAGTCAAAGGTTGGGTTCTCCACCAGGCAGTTGACAAACACCCACAGGTGGTTCTTCACCTGATCATGATGATAAACATAAACACATTGCTAAAGCCAGCCGAGGACTACATAAGCAAGCAGTAGGCTAAAAATGTCAGTGTCTGCTTGGCGCTCACAGCAAAAGCTTCCCTTTTCAAACGGAAGAGGGGAAAAATAAACTGTGCGGGCGAAAGCCTGCAGTTAGGAGAGACTGGCTTATTTCTCTCTCTCTCTCTCTCTCCTACTCGCAACTGAAGACCCGATTCCTGGGATCAGCTCTTTTATACCCCTGTTGTGCCTTTAAAGGGGCACCCTGACGTTTGAGTTTTTGCAAGAAACACGTCGAGGTCAACAGAAAGACAGCCTTTTCAATGATCGGAACACTCACTTTGCTCTGGTTTCCAAGAAATCAAACTGTCAAAACGGCAATTCTTGGATCAAAGGAAAAAAACATGGCAGTTGTACTTGCTAAACAAAAATGAATGTATAATCAAATAGGATAGTAGTAACCTGCTGCTGTGGTGTAGTGGTTAGCGTCGCGGACTACTGGCTGGGAGGTCTTGGGTTCGAATCCCATCAGAGGCGAGGTTTTTTTCGGTCCTGGACCGACTCCTACCCAGAGTGAGTGGCTATGGGCTCAATGGGAAGACTGAAACCACACAGTTGAGCTTCATCCGCTTAACGGATGTGATTCTGACAGTGTTGCTCTAATTTCAAGACCAACACTGCTGGTGTCTGTAGTTCTTGGGCCTGGTTAACGCCGGGATATCATTATGAAAGGAAGCGTAGAATACAGCCCTGTCATGCAGTCTCAGACCGATACGGAACTCCATAGCATCATCATCATCATCATCGCTGTCATCCGCCTCATTTTCCATCAATCATTAAAAAGCCGAAAAAAGTATCAAATTCTGTGGCTTTACATGCCCTGCTCTCATGGTGACCTCAGTTTCGGCTTCCAATCCAGTCTATGCCTTGGTGCGTTCGGGTCAAAGTCATGGGGATCAGTGTGTTCAGGGGAGCTGTCGGTAGACGGTCGTGGTGGCGCCCTTGCTCACGTTGGCTCCGCGACTAAGAGAATAGTGTCGTCAGTAGGGGGCTTAGTTGGTGGTGTCCTGAACAGGCTCCACTGAACTCCACCGAAGTGACTCAGTAGCAGTGCAGTGCCTACTTGGTTGGTTGCCTCCTGACGGCCTAACATAGATTCGCTCCCCTTGAACTGCTGGTCTCGGATTCTGCGACTTGAACAAACCGGGGTGTAGTTGCGAATTGGGATGGGACCAAAAAAACCAAAAAAAAGATAGTAGTCACTAGTGTCAACTAGCCTGTGCATGGGTGAAAGTAAAACTTTTTCTCAATCCTGAAATGACAAGTTTCAATGTTCTCTGAATCTACCCTTTGAAGTGATGACAGCATTAAAAATAATTTTCAGCAATGTGTGTGTGCGTGTGTCTTGTTTATACAGGATGGATGGGGGCAGCTTTAGAATTGCATATCTATCATCTTGTTTTATAATCTGCCATCACTTCAGGCAGAAGTGTTTGAGTTTATAAAGCCATGGTTCCAGATGACAAGATGGCCAATCCTGAAGACTTTAAATTGGATTTTTTAATCCTGTTTTTATGAGCATGCCTGAACTACTTTGGTTGATGCTTATGACTACTTTGTTAAATAACATTACGATTTTCAGCAGATTTTAAAGAACAGAGCAGAGCCGCTTACCTGGAAAGGCTTGATTTTGATGCCCTCTTTGTTCTTCTTCTTGATGATCTCAATCAGTTTGGCGACGCACTGCTCAGCCACATAGTCAACATGCCGACCACCCTGTGGAAATAGGGAAAAATAAGTTTACACATCCTCACAGAGCAAGGATAACGGAAACCTGCAATTTGAGACCTGTTTAAAAATGTTTTAATCCCGATGTTTGGCTCCTTTGTTGATCTGTTGTAACTGAGTCAAATCTATATGTGTGATGACATCACAAGACAGTGTTTTATAGATCTCACTGATGTGCATGTCATCTGCTGGCTTGCGCAACATGCCAACATATCACTATTGCAATCAAAAGTCTTCGTCTATTTCTTCCTCACCCACCCACTACAACCTTTTTTTCTCTCCAGAAAATACATAAATATTTTACTTTTTACTAGATTTTCCTTTTTCTCTGAAATCAGGGAACTCATTGGAAAGTGGACACCCAATAGTCATGCCAGTATAAACCCTCTTCCTTCCAAGAATTCAACGCCACACTCCACATGTGATGTCTGACTTCACCTCAGAAAATACACTGAACAATCATTAAAAGAATGTGACAGCTGCTTCGGGAACAAGTGAATAGTCTTGATCTTAGAACTTCAATCTGAATGTACACAATGTCAAAAGAATGTGAATAATAATAATAATAATAATAACATTACATTTATATAACGCTTTACCTCAAATGAGCCCAAAGCGCTTTACAACCAAGTGTTCAACAATAAGCAGACAACGAAAATAGTATTCACGAATGACACAGCCAGCAACAACACATGCACATAGCAGCACACACAGACAGACACCCCCACAGACAATGACACACATACACACGCATGCAACTTGCAAGCATGCATACACACACACATACATAGACTTGATCTTTATTTCACATTCAGGAAATCATAGACACTACGTTGCACGGACACACACACACACACACACACACACACAGACAACTGCACACACACACAGACACTTGCACTCCAGAAGATACACACACACACATAGACATCACATACTGATACAGACACACACACAAGCATGCACGACACATATGCGCTTACACTCACAAGCAACACATACTTTCTATTCAATCTCAATCTCCCTCTCACAGGCACACAGAAATAGACAACTGAACAAAAGGGCGCAGCAAGTGTGACAGGAAAAAGATGGGTCTTCAGAGAGGTTTTGAATGAGGAGACTGAGTCAGAGTGTCGCAGATAATTCCAAAGGGATGGTGCCTGATAGGAAAAAGAACGTTGGCCAGCAGATTTGAGACGGATGGAAGGAAGAGAGAGGAGACGAGCAGATGAAGAAGGTCAGAGAGATATGAGGGAGCCTGATCATTCAGTGACTTGAAAACAAGGAGGATTTGGTCCAAAGTAACGCCTGGATTACGGACGGATATTGATAGCTTGATATCAGTGCCATCAAAGTCGACAGAACCCGGGAGAACCTGAGTTTGTTACAGAGCATCCATGCTTTAAGCTTAACATCAGAAATGCACGACTTAGAAGAAGAAATAATTTGACTGAACACAACAAAGGAACATTTTCCTAGTGAGGTTGTTGGGATACAAGATGTTCCACTGACCTTGGTGGTGGCGATGCTGTTGACGAAGCTGACTTGCTGGAAGCCGTGGTCACTGAGGGTGATGCCCACCTCCCAGCGGGGGTTGACCTGCTCATACACCACCTTTACTGGCTGACCAGCCTCGTCTGTCTTGTCCTTGAGGTACAGGTCCATGTAGTCACGGAAATTCTTCACCTGTAAAATATCATCATCATTGTCATACTCATCAGCAGCAGCAGCAGCATTATGATGCTCACAGGTCTCGTCTGTTGTTGCTTGTCCATGTAGTCATTGAAATTCTTCACTTGTAATCATTGCCATTTTCATTATCATCATCATTACATGGAGGCCTCGTCTGTCTGATCTTTGAGGCACAGGTCTATGCACGTAGTCATGGAAATTCTTCACCTGTAAAGCATCATCCTTCTTATCATCATCGTCGTTGTCATTATTATCATTAACAGCCTCATCTGTCTTATCCTTCAGGCATAGCACACATGTCTAAGTACTGGGTTGTCATGGAAATTCTTCACTCGCAACCATCATCATCATTATCATTGACATTGTCGCCATTATTAACCTTGTCCTTTACATGGCTTTAGGCATAGGTCTATGCTATCACAGCTATTTTCAGGGATGCATCTAGAAATTTCTAAACTGGGGGGCATTGCCCCCCTTGGTGTGGAAATTTGGGGGGATCTGGAAATAGTTAGGGGGGCGGGGGTAAATCAATGCCAGTTAACGTGTCGATCAAGGGATGTAGTGCGGACATTTTTACAACCTGTGGTGAACGCATTGTTCTTTTTGCTTTGTAAGCACCAGTCACAAAACATTGCTTTTGATTCGCTGTCAAATTCTAGCCAAGGTCTGCTTTTTTTCCAACTTTCCATGAACTCATGCTTTCGCTTTTTGAAAGGTGGTGGAGCGACACTACTAGCAATGGGATCGTCGGTGACATCACAGTCCTGATCCGATGCTTCGTCATTCGATGAACTTTCCCCATTGTCATCACTAACTGTCGATGAGGAACAACAAGGTTGTTGATCAATGTTGCCCTCCACAGTCGCACAGTTTTCTTTCTTTTTAGAAGTCACAGTAAAATAATCCAGAAGCGATGCCATTTTTGAGCGGGCTCGCTTACACTGCGCCCGGAAATAGTAAATGAAAGAGAAAGCCGTTGATTGGCTATGCTATTTTTAAGACCCAATCAAAATGCTCGTTCTTTACTGTCGAAAGGAAATGCAGACTCGGTACAGCCCACGCAGCCACGCAATCTAGGCCTAGTGCCGAACAAGTTATTTTCAAACGATTTTTTCGTTTGCGGGATTTCACAAAATTTGGGGGGATTTTCCCGTAGCATATTTTTATTTTTGCGGGAACATCAACAATTTTGCGGCAATGCCGCGCTCTAGATGCATCCCTGTATTTTTCACCTGCTATCATCACACAGTTTATAAGACCATGGAGAACAGGTGGCTAAAAATATGAAAAAAAGATTGGCTCTAACAGCTGCAAAGACTTCATTTGTATCATAACCAATGATCTAAAGCTATTCCTTCAGCTAGAAATGATCCCATGCCTTGAATGGATATCATCCAACATCAGGGCTCCCAGGGACCCCCATTTGGGAGCCTATGATTGAAGTACTAAAATTTTAAAGGACCCTCTAGTCTAAAAGAATCTGCAAGGGGTCCCAGGGATGAACTAGAAAAATTCTTTAGCATTCGCAATGCCACTGGGACCCTCTATCCCGCCTCTAGTACCCTCTATACTGTGTAAGTGAAGGAGTCCCTGGGACCCCTTGTTTTGCGGGACGATTGGGAGCCCTGCAACATCCCAAAGCATAATGCCATATCATGATTGCCCCAGTAAAATATTAAAACGAACAACTTATATTATTTAGACAACCAAGGAATATGGCTCCCGCCACACAATTCCTTTTTTCCCCTCTTCAGTGTATTTTTCCTTCCCCTCAAAGTTCGTAAGACTTCTCTGAAATTTTTCATAGGAGACTTTTCCAGACCCTGAAAATGTAAGTGAGAAAAGCAGGTTGCTTCACCCATCAAAACACAATCACTCTATCATCTTAACATTTCATTGCACAAAATAAGCACTATCACATGTTCATGCGCAGTTAATTCCCGACAAGGAAGACCTTTTTTCTGAAAAGTTAACACAAGAAAAAATAATCAACTCACATGTTGAAGAAATTGATTGACTGCAGCACTAGAAACCAAACAAGTGACTGATAGACACCCATCAAAATATAACCGTAAGTCTCTCACATCTTCTAAACTGTAAGAAATGATTGGCTTACGGGCCAATTTTCCCTCTGACTCCTTTTCTAAAGAGAGTGAAAACATGAGAAATTGATGGACTCACAGGCAGTTTTTTCCCGTTGAGGAAAACCCTGATGCCCTTGTTGGAGGCGGCGATGTCGTAGGCGCGACGTGTGAAGAGCTGAATAATGTCCCTGTCCAGTGATGTCATGCCAAACTTTTCCAGGTCGGGGATGAAGGTGATGCATGTGAAGTCCTTCTCCCTCGCTTCCACAATCGTCGGCTCCTTGGTCTTCCCCATGTTGTCCATCCACGTCTGAGGGAGGGGGCGAGGAGAGGGGAGAACAAGAAAAAACACAGTCAGTCTGGAGAACTATTCACAAAAATAATCTCTGAAAAAAAAGCTGGGTTCTAGATTATTTAATGTCTGGGTGGAATGGATGGTCAGTTATTTAGTTAGTCGTTTATAGTCATGTCAACAGCTATGGTCATCTCAGGACTGTCACTTGGTAAGCTTCAAACAGCGTTTAACATAACAACGTAATCAGACTTGTTTACCCCCAACTTTTTTATGTGTACAATCAAGGTAAAAAATGTGTACAATCAGGGATAAATTGTGTACAATCATCCCCGCGGCAGACCTGTTTACCCCCTACACAAGTCTTGAGTACTTTTGGTGTGAAATGAGTAGTCCTATTCATTAAACCATCAAATAATGTTCAATAAAAATGAGTAGTTAGAGCATTATTTTCAATTTTGAAGAGTAGTAGAGGTCCAAATTGAGTAGAATACTACTCGAAAAGAGTAGAGTAAACAGGTCTGCCGCGGTAAAAGGCACAGTGTTTTAATTAAACCATATCCTTTATATAAAGTAATAAACATAGACTCAGTTTACCCCCTACACAAGTCTTGAGTAGTCTGGATAGCTGAAATTAGTAGTTTTGGTGTGAAATGTGTAGTCCTATTCATTAAACCCATCAAACACTGTTCACTGAAAATGAGTAGCAATCAAGAATTTATCATCACTTTAGAATAGTAGAGGTCCAAATTGAGTGGAATACTACTCGAAAAGAGTAGAGTAAACAGGTCTATAAACATAAAAGAATGCAAATACTTTTGTCATTTTTTTGTAAGTGATTTGTTTCCACTGGGAACGAGGGCTAGTGCTATTCTCTGTCTGTCTGCATGCAGTGCATGTGTGTGCATCCGCCCTCATGTTTACAACCCTCAATCTCAAAGTTTGCTTCTTTCAGTTTTATGAAACAATCTTAGGCTGATCCTAACCCTATCCATTCCAAAAATGGCAGAATGTTGCTTTTCAGCAACATTTTCAATGCAAAAATTTGAGGACAAATCACACATCTGTGTTACAATCACTGAATCATCCTGACATAACACAAAACAATTTATAATATGACACGCGATAATCCAAAGTCTTCTAATAAGTTCAATTTTTTTTTTAAAGACAAACAAAGGAAAATGTTGAAAGAACCTAGCTACTGGCACACTATTTTTTTTTAGGTGTACATACATGTCTGTATGAGTGTATCCTTGTCCTCTGATTTTAATGAAATCCTAGCATTTTAATATAAGTTCTCAGGCTTGAAAATACTAATAGCAAACAACTCAGGCATTCACCAGAGCAAACTGTGACCAAGAAAAAGGTATATTTCTAGCCAAGGAAAAGTAATAAAGGTAGTTGGGAAGGAAAAAACAACTACATGTATTCCCAAAAAGTAACAAAGGTTAATTCAAAAAGTTCAAGCACATAATATATGCTTTCTTACCCAGTTACCACCATATAATCACAAAGTTTGATGAGACACAAGCACATTGCCCCACATGGCCGAAAGACCCTATTTCGTCAGACACAAGCACACATTGTTTGAGGCAAAAGAAAGAAGCTACCAAACAAACTAGACCGCACACCTGTTTGAACAATTTCTTGTACTCCTTGGAGGACGTCTCCACGATGAATTTGGTGCTGAAGATGTTGCACAGCTTGGCACCAAACCCATTGCGACCACCTGGAACATTGATGAATAAAATAAAACAGCATTAACCCCTGCACTGCCAGAGGAAAACAATTTATTGATTTTCTTATTATAAAATTTAAAAGAGACCTGTTACTGTTAGACTCAATCTGAGAAAATGGTCTAGATATATATCTTTCCTGGTTTGTCTAGACCAAATACCATCATTCAAGGGTTATGACATCAAAAGTTATGACATCATCAATCACAATGACATCACACATCCCATGGGGGGTAAAACAAAAGCAAACAAACAATAAAGAGTTGACAATACAAATGCACACAATGACTTTACTCTTTCACAGGATATTTTATTTTTAATTAAAAAAATAATATTTCTGGCACACATTGCGCCTTGACATTGAAACAGGCTGTAGGATAGATGCCAAAGAATCTTGATTAAAATATCTCCAGCTTGACTTAACTTAACCGACTGAAATTGTTTCTTCCAAATCCATAACTGATGAAGCCTGCTGACCTGTGACCTTCTTTTCACTGTCGTCATAATTGCTGGAGGTGAGCAGATGACCGAAGATCATGGTGGGCACGTACATCTTCTCAGTCTTGTGCTCCACCACTGGGATGCCGCGCCCGTTGTTCCACACACGAATCTTGCTGTTCTCCCTGGAACCAACACATGTCCGCTATTGTTGCTTGCTACTGTTTAGCTTTTTCTGTTGGCACGGCTCATAAGATTTATCATGGTGACCCAAACTTTATCCTGAACTTTCTAGCCGATACCCAATGTCAGCAATCTGAGCAAAATTTCTTCATATTAAAGAGCCTTATTCAGGCAGTAAGCTGGCTCAAAATGCATCAAATTGCCTGAATTCAGGCTTAAGTTTAGTTACATCAACATGTGTCACTGTTTTACAATTTCTAGGAGTAGGTTTACATGGCTTGCCATCTTGTTTCTGATTAAAATGAACACACTCACACTTACAAGGTTGCATACACACACACACACACACACATGTATGTACACTAAAAACACCCATACAGAGAAAAATCCAGACATTGGACTTACGGGTCAATATCAACCTTGATGGTGTCCATCGTTGGATCTCTGACCTTGTTATCAGCAGCATTCACTGTTGTCAAAAAAATAAAAGAACTTTGTGTGACATAGTCATACTAGTGTGTACAGAAAACTTCAATCACCTAATAATTCACAAAGTTCAAACTTCATCAAAATAATCATATCTTCCCAATCAAAGAACCTCAAGAGGAAGAAAAGGGGGTCATAGTGCAATTTTATGATCAATGCTGCCTGAACCAGAATGGGTTAATAGAATAGATCTCTGGATAAAATTGTGACCTATCTGAGTATCTCAGAACAGAAACCAAGGTAAACAATGCATATTGAGAATCATCACTCATACGGCAGGTACCAGAAAAATATAAATACAGATCAAGTAATGGGGGACTAGCTAAAAACAAAAGGAGGCGACATAGTGTGGAAAAAACAACAACACACAAACGTTATAATAATGAAAAGCAAGGATCAGAGAAAAGATCCAGTTATTAACAGGGCTGAAAAAAATCAATGAAAATTACAAACATGGAAACATTTTTTTTTTTTTTAATTCAACATTCATTAGATCCAGATAATTTACTAAAACGATGAAACCATACAAACATTAGTTTTTAAAATGTCTACATTCATGTATATTGTATAAATAATACTTATATTTCATGCAAAAGGTTGCTCAATGGAAGGTGTCAGATAGAGCTGGGGTAGAACTAGAAGGAATTAAAAAAACACTAGGGGGTGGGGGGACAAGTGGAGAAGGGAATATTTCATAGCAAAATTAGCATACCAATGATTTCATCAAAGATCTTGTACAGTCCAGGAACGAAGGTGATGTCTCGCAGTACCATTTTGTTTGATTCATCATCCATCACCCACATTGGCTGGGGAGAAGAAAAAGCAAAAAACAAGAGTACTCATGCACAAAAAACACTTTAAAAGTTGTGAAGAATAATATTCATTTCAGAAAGAGAAGCAATTCATCTGAAATTTAAAACCAACTATATCATTCTAACGAGTTTGAGATTTATTTTTAGCTTTTACTATACTTTTTTTTAGAAAGAATTGATTTGTTTTGTTTCTCAAAGTACACACATTAACACCATTTCTTCTTTCGAGCTTTCAAAACCCAACAAGTTTTTTCTTCAACGGTTGGTTTGTTTTTACTGAAAAGTTAATTACATGAACACTTTTCAACCAGCTTTATAATTTAATGCATATTACTTGATAGTTAAATAAGTTAAACATAGCGCTATTCTCCTGACACAGCAGGACCCACCATGCTTTAGATGAAAACATGAAGAACTTCAAGAAGTAATTTTGTTTTTTTCACGCACACAACACACTCAAACTACATCAAATTATTTAGAAAAGAAAAAGCGCTTGACATAAAAAAAAGTAATGTGCATTCACGCACACTTTAACATGAAATATAAATGTAACATAAATCATTTAAAAGAGAGAGAGAAGAAGAAGCATTCTTTACTAAATTGTCTACAGGGTGGATTGAGGGTGGAAAACAATAAAAACAGTACTACTAATGTGAAATAAAGGTTGAAGACAAATTGAAACCCACACTAGACACGACCAAACATATAAAAACAATTGCTCCAGAAGCAAAGCAAATCACCAGACACATCTGCGTATCTTTTAATGCCATTTCCAACTTCCTTTGCAGGTCTTTAGCTCGTCCATTACCTTAAAAAAATTAAAACTGATAAACTATGATATTTTACACTGTGTCATAAGTTCTTTATAATAAATGTTGATCGTGTTACCTGCGTGACGCTCTCCACAGAACCGATGTAGGTGTCAGGGCGGAGCAGGATGTGCTCCAGCTGCGATTTCTTCTGGTAGATGCGCTCCACGGAGAGGCGCTTGTTGGAGGCCTTGGCCTTCTTGCCGTCGTCGCCCCCGTCCGTGATGTCGAACAGAGGGAACACCTGGGGTGGAGCTCCGCCCTTGGCTTTCTTGGCAGCTGGGCCTCCATCTGCCAGACCTTGGTTGTTCTCAAATACCGTCTGCAATCATTAAAGATGCTCATCAGTGCCCATGACTTTCTGTGCAAAGATAGCATTGGTGCACATGACTTCACAGCTTACTAAAATAAATAAGTAAATTTCTCTTCTTTCATATAGTATCCTTCAAACTTGTCAAGATTCCATGGGTGTAACTGCCCAAAATGAAAAAAAACCTGAAAGGCAGGGATCCAGGGCCCCCAGGCATCAGAATAGTCTGAAGTCCAATCCTCTGAAAACCGTGGTAACCCCCCCCCCCCCCCCCCCCCCCCCCCCCCCCCCCCCCCCCCCCCCCCCCCCCCCCCCCCCCCCCCCCCCCCCCCCCCCCCCCCCCCCCCCCCCCCCCCCCCCCCCCCCCCCCCCCCCCCCCCCCCCCCCCCCCCCCCCCCCCCCCCCCCCCCCCCCCCCCCCCCCCCCCCCCCCCCCCCCCCTCCCCCCCCCCCCCCCCCCCCCCCCCCCCCCCCCCCCCCGCCCCCCCCGCCCCCCCCCCCCCCCCCCCCCCCCCCCCCCCCCCCCCCCCTCCCACCCCCCCCCCCCCCCCCCCCCCCCCCCCCCCCCCCCCCCCCCCCCCCCCCCCCCCCCCCGCCCCCCCCCCCCCCCCCCCCCCCAGGGCCATCAAGGCCCTAGACTGTGGAAGGACAACACTGAAATGAGTTCCCAACACCATCAAAAAAAGACTTCATATCGTGAGAAATTACTTTAAAATGCGTATTTAACAGGGAAAAAATAATGCATAAAAAGGCAAAACATATATGACAAGAGAAGCCAATCCTCTGTCAGAATTTCTGAATCCTCTAAAATTTACAGATCCTCTGACAATTCTGATGCCTGGGCCCCGGTGGGGTACAGGAGCAGAGCTCCATTAGAGAATTCAGGAGGGGAACGCAAGAGAGATAACGAGACAAACAAACAGTAAAAATGATGGACAGACAATTTGAGTCCGATAACTTAAGCCAAATAAAATTTTTACATTGCCTTTGAAAACAATACGGCATCAACATGCTGTTTTCAAGATTCCCAGAGAGAGACTTCCGGGATAGAACAACCAAGTTCAAAACGCCCCAAATCGCTTGAGGTCGGGTTTTGGGGGGGGATGAATTAAAAAATCAAAAAAACTGAATGGCAACATTTTAAAAAACCTGAAATCAGTGTGAAACTGAGAGTTGCAGACTTGAACTCATGAGATTCTGATACTTTAGTTAGGGGGGTTTCCATTGGATAAGCAAATGATTAAGCTGTCTTGAAACATGAAAGGGCTGACCAGATGATCAGCTACAAAAGGGGCAGGGGGAAGGGGAATAATGAATCAGGGGAATAGTGAATGGGGAGAGGGGAGGGAAGCAGGGAAAGATGGGTTGTGCTTAGGAGGGACAGGGATTAATAAAGGGGGGGGGGGGGGGTAATTCTTCCAGTCCACCGTCGCACCGAGGCTGTTGTAATTACCTAGAGCTGGTAGTTCAGTTTCATTTCACCACAGCCCTTCGGAAGAATAACTTCCTGAAGTTGGTCCTACACGCAGGAAGTAGGTAGGCTGCAGCATGCACCTGTCTTGCTTGTCGAGATGGTGCTTGGGGGATTGGCCTGTTAGGAGTGATGGAACTTGAAGGTGGCCAGTCTAGCAGATCATTGCCTGTCCTTAACTTAAGTGGGACAAAATAAGCCGTCAAACTTCAAGCAAGATTTTGTGCAAGGGTTTGCACACAGGACTTCAGTTTTAGGTCTCATCCGAAGGACCAGGAAATAGGAATAAATAAAGTATCTTTCCCAAGGATACAAATTACAACACCGTGACCAGCTGGGTTCGAACCAGCACTCGCAAACCCATTGAATTACGATCGGCGACTGTTGATGGAGGAAGCTATGCTAGATACGATGCTAGCCTAAGTATAAGATGCTATATATGCAAGAACTGAAGAAGAATAACTAAAACTGATGAAAGGTTGGCTGCTGAGCCTTTTGGTAGGAACGACGGAATTAGGTCAAGCCGCAGCGATTTTTCTCGTTGAAAATCCGAACCGCGATTTTGGCTATGTGCCAAACGGTCACTTCCTTTGCTTGTTTTTATTGGTGGTTATTCTTGGTGCTGACCATCCGAGTTTCTTTCTTTCGGGAAGCAGACACCTACTCGGTCATTTGGGAACGATCTTTTTTTACACGAAGACGGCCGATCGCGAGAGACAAGTGATCCAATATTTGGGTCCAATTCATTCGTTTATCATTTCTGAACGGTAACTGACTCTGTGCCAAAAGGTGGGCATGAAAAGTGGACATAGAGGGTAAAAAATGAAACTATTAATACCATTTAAATACATGCATATTTAGAAAGGATATAAATGAGGCAAAACATGTGCAAAGTGGCAGGACAATTTTTCAACCGATTTCTGAGAAAATAGTGATAATGTGGTGTCCCCCACCTGATGACGAACATCAATGATTACATCACAACCATGGTGTTATGTCACAGTATTTTCTCATAGCTCCAGCAAATCATGTTGTGTCAAGTTGTTTTCATTGTTTGCTATTAGTCTGTGACATTTCCTGTTGAAATTTGCTGTTAGTATGATGATTATTATGGGTCTGTTGCGGTAACAAATGACCTTCGTCATCACTTTACATTTGAAAGTTGTATCAAATACACTAATTCTGTCTTTAAGTACTTAAGATGCCATAAAAAAACCAATTACAAGTTAACTGAATATTTTCTACCAAACTGTTAATTGATTCATGCCATTGTTTTTGTTTTATTACACAATGTGTGAAAAATGTATGACGAACATCAAAGTTACCTAAATCATTTATTTTCCAGTTTCTGGCCAAAATGTCTATGAATAACTGTATTTTTGTCAACTACAGTAAGCAGAATGCTTTAAAGAAAATAATAACTTGCATGAATAAATTTTTTTTCAAAAAACTATTGAATTATTTATCATAATTCACTATTTACACCATAGGACATGTATGACGAACATCATAGTTACATTAATAATTTTCATTAAGCACTATTTTTTCATTTATCTTTCTATGAAGGCTGCAAAGTGCTCTAAATTAATTACTAAACCCACTGAAGTGGTGTTCATTTGTTTATTAGATGGTTAGACCAATAAAACCAGCTAAATTTGATAATTAACATTTTCTTGATGACGAACATCAAGTCCAGTAAAATGATTACATTGAACATTTGGATTAGTGCAGAAGAAAGAAATGAACATGCTGGTGTTAAATAAGGGTAGGGGTCAACTTTATATGACAGTTTAATTGTAAAATAAAAGAGAGCAAGTTAAAAATATATATCTTGAGGATTTTATTGAGCATTATAACTTAGGTATGACGGATGTCAAGTGTTACATCTAAGTCAGAACCTTTAAGAGAAAGTGCAATATTATTTAAAATAATATATTTTGTAAGAACACTTTTATACTCCTATGATAAAGTAATATCTGCTCCAACAAAGCATGACATTTTCATGTATTTTGGATTTATATAAGTGAAAATTGTTGGGAAGTTTGATTTTGGTTAAATGATTACATCAAAAATGATGTTTGTCATCAACATTGGTTTAAGTCTAATAACTAACAGAACTTTCATTTTTGAATGTTACAATCTTTAGCATTTACTAATGAGGTACTTTTGCATAACCTGTCCAAATTTCAAGTAATTTTACTGGAGTTTGTGTGTTCTAGCACTTGTTGAAATCATGACTATTTGCAATGTCCACTTTTGAAGACCAGATTTTGGGGCTGATTTGACATTCATTGTCACATAACTAAATAACTACTGATCTTATAAAGCTGATATTGTCTCTAGTGTCTTTTCAGACATTTGTCTATATGTTTATAACATAAGCACAACAGTCAGAAGGTTATGTGACAATTTATTGAGAATGTAAGTACCTGACCCTCTCCGTGCTCACCTTTTGGCACAGAGTCAACTACATAATTTGTTTAAACAAATGCGTAGTTACATTTAATTATTTTTCTACAAGTACACCAAATTTGGTGCATCTAGAATAAATCTCAATGCTGCTCAAGGTCTCCACAAGTCGGGAGGTGTTACGTCGAAGCCTGTCCGACATGTTTTCTGTCATGCGCACGTTGATGTTGCGATCTTGTGAGTCGCACAAAAAGCTTAGGCCTAATCTGTCTAATGTTTGGGGTTGATGTTGCCCCTTTGAATAAGCTTTATTTTGGTACCAATGTTTTGTTTATTGGTAAAAAAAAAAGAAAGTTATGGCTGTTTTATTAATCCAAACCTTGATACGGTAAGGGCCGGTAACCTTGATCAACTTTTTCTTATATAGCTCATGTAAAAAAAGCTATCATTTTAAAACGTCGTAACTTTCTCAATTTTCGACCGATTTTGATACTTTGGGTATCATTTTAAAGGTCTTGTCGGGCTCTTTCCAATGACATAATTTCATTAGGATTTGACAAAAAGTAAATATTTTTTTAAAATTTTATAACCACCCTACTTTTGGTCCAATTTGGATAATTAGGTTAAAAATTGAGCTGATCATCCATGGATACAAGATCCTGATTAGTTGGAAACCCCCCATGTCGTAAGCGTCATAATCATCAAATTGTTGATGGAGGATGCTATATAATGCAAGAAGAAAATGGCAAAGAAAAAGGTAGACTTCTAAGACTACACTAAAACTAAAAGTACATTGATTATGATTTATTATTATGACATTGACAATGATATTGATCACTAGAAATTATATATCAAGAGGGCAAAACAAAAGGCTTCAAACATAAGCCAAAATTGCTATGCTACATGATTTGTACCTTTGACTTTGAGATCATGATCATTGATGAGATGGATTGGGGCTGGGAGTAGCCAATAGGCCTTGTAGGGTTAACATTCCTAGCTCGTTAAAATTCCGAGCTCGCTACTATGAGAGTGACTATTTGGCCTACCTACCTCTTTTACTGTTTAGTCCAAGTTTGAAGTTACCCTTTTTTTTTCCAACTTTAAAACTGAAACAGTGAAATGAAAAGAGAAACGACACGCTTCTTCTTCTTCTATCAAGGCTCTCGTGTTCTACAAACATACCTTTAATGGTCCTGTCGACATCTTGACGAATTGTCTGATGATCGTCGGACACTTTCCTAACAACTTTACGTGATGCTGGCAATACAGTTTGAAAAGTATACGTTTGGCTACAGTTTTGACGCTACTTCGAATTCAACCAATGAATTCACTACGTTTTGACCTTGACCTTCCAACGCTCTTAGTTGTTCTTTAAAAATGAGCTCCCGTGAAATAATCGAAACAATGTTTTCATTAAAGGGTAATGGGGGGGGGGGTTGGGGGGGGGGGGTTGGGGGGGGGGGGTGGGGGGGGGGGGGGGGGGGGTGGAGAGCGAGCAACACTGACGAGACACTTCCTAAATTTAACAGATTAAATAATGCCACACATTCCAACATTTTCAAATTTTAATCTAAAACTTCAAGGGCGAGCATCCAGCCTCAGGCCACGGCCTGACCACTTCCCCCCCCTAAAAAGCACAAACCCCCAAAAAAACCTGTACGCTTTTTGGATGTGGATTCTTCCAAACGTTACGTCACCATGACTATTAAAGATATTATATTAGCTAGAAGGTAATAGTTATGTGTCGTAAACTTGCAACCCAGACTAGTCAGAATAGAAAAGAATACAATCAACTTTGGCATTGGTCTAAATCCTTGCGTCATGATGAAAGTGATGTGTTATCGGGTTGCTTCGGCGTCACACCTACAGCATAGCGTTGCACATGACCTGACATCAGTGACATGTGATTTCAAACATTGTTTTTTTTTATTAAGATAGGAAGGTAAAAGTAAGAATAATCATGACTACTATAATGGGGGTGTTTGTCTGTCTGTCTGTCCGGGGCTGTAGACCCTTGTCATAGTATAAACCTATACATTCTTGATCAGCATCACACAACCTATTCAGATCCTGAATTTTGAGCTTTCAGTGCAAACCTCCGCCAAGGGAGACTCATAAAACCGAATTTCCTTTCTTTGTGCTATATATTTCATTGTCCAAGCTGTATCTCAAGAACCA
This sequence comes from Phymorhynchus buccinoides, assembly GCA_017654935.2. NCBI lineage: Eukaryota > Metazoa > Mollusca > Gastropoda > Neogastropoda > Raphitomidae > Phymorhynchus > Phymorhynchus buccinoides. Next base: position 25,428,721 of record CM065682.1, read on the forward strand.
ATGGACATAATGGCTTCAAATTTTGTGGGATGGCATATCACAGTATATAGATGTTCGCGTAAAAAAATATAGATGTGCTGACCTTGACCTTGAATTTTGACCTTGAAAACCGAAATTTCTTCTTGAGGCCATATCTTTCACATTGTTGGACTTAAAATGTCCAAACTTGGCATGGGGGAGCATCGGCTCATGGTGATTCTGAACATTGGGTACCGATGAAAGTCAAGGTCAAGGACATAGGCCTTGGAGCGTCAAATTGGTGCTTTGGCCATATCTTTCACATTTTTTCAGTTACAGTCTTCAAAGTTGGCAGGTTAGTAGACTGCCTCAAGGTCATGTTGTAACCCCATCATTCAGTTGATGATAGTTGTTCCCTTTTATTTGATAAAATACAAAATACTCCCTTAGCAAAGGTGAAAGGCAATAGTCTTAAAAGGTATTTCATTGGCTTATAGCCTAATGTAATTGTTTCCAATCCTTTGATTGGATAGCATTGTTGGTTGACGTTTGTTGTCAGAAAAACAGAAGATGAATGGTGGCTGGAGCTAGTAAAGGTTTCATTTAGAGCCCCTATTCTACAAATAGGGTAAGTTATGTTTTTATAGGTTTGACTAACCTACTTTAGGTTAGTAAACTAATTTATTATTAGTCATTTGTTTGATTGCATGTAGATTATTTTTATGTTACTCATTGTTTGGCAGCACTTAACTGTTGCTGTTTATTTTGGTGACGTTATGGGCGTGAGCTACAGTTCTGAGGTTGTCATTGTTTTGCTTTGTTTTTTGTTTGTTTTGCTTTATTGCTGCTGTTGCTGTTTAGTATTATCAAAGACACTGAAAAGAAAGACTAACATCCGGTCCCTTTTCCCTATATGAGTAGTGAGGACAGAAACACTGGTTATGTCCCTTTTAAACATGACACATTTAGGTTACATTAACTATTTTTTTCAAACCTGAGAGAGTTATCTTTTCATGAGTCAGTTATACTTTGGATAACTACCCCACTAACGATAACTCTATCAGCCCGGCTCGCCGTAACTCTTAAGTAGTCCATCTTACCATTTTAGAGTCTTTGGTATTATTTAAGGATTATTATTGATATTTGTGAGGTAATTGCATTCATGGAAGTGGTTGATAAGTGTTAAGGTTGGGTAAATATTCTAAGGGGATCATGATATTCATGGGCTTAGTTTGTGACAGTTAATATATAAGACATTTATGCATGCACACACACACATCACTCTCACACAGCATGCGCACAGTACACACACTTTAAGACACAAGATTGTTTCACCATCATCTTTAATATGTGGTTATATTGTAACATTAAGATTAAGAGGATTGTGTTTGGCTTTGTGTGCTGCAGGGCTTCTTCTACTTTTACTTTTATTTCTACTTCTGTTTCTCCTTATTCTTCACACCTCATCAATCGTCATTTCTTCATCTCCATCATCTTTACATGAGTTCTTCCTTTACAATAAAGTAAACTCTGGAGAAGCTGAGCCCATGAGTTTTGCATGATCCTACCCAAAGCGAGAATTGGTTATCCTGCAAAGTATTGATTATCCTAATGACCTTGACCTTAACTTTTGAACTTCTCTTTTTTAACAGTGGCTATTGTTCAGACACCATTGGGTTTACACCCACATAGCTATATCTATTCTTGAACAGCATGACCTAAGAAATGCAGTGGAAGCCATTTGAAGCCATTTGATCTTGACCTTGACCTGAGTCTGCTATACAAAAACAGGCTGCAACCTGAAAACAGTTGGCTGTAGACCACTTAAACCATATATATTCGCAATCGGCATCACTTGGAGGATACAGTGGGAGACATTTCAAAGCGCTATTCTGGTGATTGCTATTCTGAAGACCCAGACCGTTGGCATACAACTAACAACTGTATTTTGAAAACCGTTGGTTCGAGATCCCTATGGCCATGTATATTCGAGATCAGCACAACCAGGGGAATGCAGCGGGAGTCATATCGAAATGCTATCTTGACAACAGCTATTCTAAAGACCTGTCTGGGGAAGAGCTGCCGCGAAGCGAAGCGAGCACGGGGCATAGCTGCTAGTAGGCCTACAAGATAAATCCATTGAATCTGTTCAGAGTTTGAAACTCGAGTTCTTCTTCACATTCAAGAGCTGTTTAAATGAAGATATAGGTAGTGTTGCGAATGAATTATTTCTTCATCTTCTTCTACTTCTTCTATCGACAGAGGCGAATAAGGGGAAGGGGGAGGTGGTTGACCAGGGTTACAAATACACACACGTCCACACATACAAACCTGTCTGATAAAAAGGGAAATTTATGACAACCACTACAAAACATTTCATTTCATATAGGCCTACGTCATATCATTCCATACCAGGGTTTACTAAAGGACAACGCGGATCGTAAAATTCACACACTATTCTCCAAGGAGAGGCCTCCAATGATTCGTTTACATACCAAATATCGTCAGCTTCTGGGGGGCAAGCCCCCAGGCCCTCCATCCTCCACAAAGACGTCCCTCCCTCATTACTTTACCAGCGCGAGCACACTGATGTTCATGATAATCTTGTTTAATATCGAAGATGATATATGAATGCGTGTTTATTTAGAGGGGTGGGGGGATGGGGGGTTGGTTTATTGGGAAAGAGAGCCTGACCAATTTTAGAGGGCGTGCTACGCCCCTGCAGGATCGAAAGAGTGAAAACTAACAGTAGACTAGAGCGTGTTTTCAACCTGCTTCGCTTTAGGAGGAGACTAATCCTCTATTTGCCCACTCCTTCAAATATAATTAATCCTTACCAAAAAATTGAAATGTTTGACTTACCTTGATTATGGGTTTTCGCTACCAAAGTGATTTTTTGTTCTTTTAAGTGTCCGTTTTAGAAAATGTACTTAGAATAATGATTAGTATTCAGAAGTATATAGCCTAAACTAGTTTGCTTCAGAAAATGACTTTATTTTCTATGCAAATTTAGTGTGAAAAAATGTTCCATTTATTTATTAAGCAGTGGCTATTTTGCCAGTCTCGGTAATTTAGCCTACAGGCTGATGTTACTACTGCCTTTCATCAAAATCTGTCATAAAATCCCATTACAGAATGATACTATTACAAGGCTAACGTACGTAGAGTTACATACACACAGAACATTCTTTGAAAAAAAAGAAACAACAGTCAGACGATTTACAGACATATAAAGACAGACAGGCGAACAGAAAGACCAAGAAGATATAAGCATAACAACCTTGGCACAGACAAAAAAAAATGAAAAAAAATGATGCTTTTACAGAAATTCGAACTTTATTTCATATTGCACGTTAAACTCAGTGGCAACGAAAAAGTTGTCATTTTGTCAGAATTTACCCCCCTCCCTTTCCTTCCTCATCAGTCATACAAAAATCGCATGCCCAAAAAAAGAAGGGGTGTCGCGCCTCTGGCTGCAACGCGCTCTCCAGGTGGGAGCAACCCGAATTTCACAGAGACGCCTCTGTGACTATAAAGTACCAAATACCTAATAATAGGTAAGAACGGACAGAAGAACAAACAGAAATTGATACAGTTATGAATTGGTTGCTTAAACTATATACAACTATTAAATTGTGTCATTGATTGAGAGAGAGAGAGAGAGAGAGAGAGAGAGAGAGAGAGAGAGAGAGAGAGAGAGAGAGAGAGAGAGAGAGAGAGAGAGAGAGAGAGAGAGAGAGTGTGTGTGTGTGTGTGTGTGTGTGTGTGTGTGTGTGTGTGTGTGTGTGTGACATAATGTTAGTTTAGTCTAGTTTTAAGTTTGATGTTTCTTTCAAAACAAATCAGCGATTATTTTTGGACAGACGTTTTCAGTCTTGGCAAGAAAATAATTGATTTTCCAATCAACTTAAAATAGTACACATCAAGTAAGTAGGGGAAGACGGGGTAAAAAGCGCATGGGCGGGTAAGAAGCCCACCCCAATTATCTCATGAAATAAAGAAACTTTCAGTCAAATTTGCCCATGAGACGAATGCTAGACATTAACGCTCGTCTCATGGGCGAAATGAGACTGAAATTTGCTTCATTTCATGAGATAATTGGGGTGGGCTTCTTACCCGCCAATGCGCTTTTTACCCCGTCTTCCCCTACATGTATTCCCATTGGGGAAAAAAATACAAAAAAATACAAGTATCTATCTTTACCTTGACTGCAAACAAGTAAAATACAATACAGTGGAACCTATCTTATAAGACCTTCAAATGTCATCCACAAAATGGGAGGGAGTTGTATAAGGGATGCAATTTTAATGCGTACAATGAAGGGCGATGTTTCACTGTGTGTGTGTGTGTGTGTGTGTGTGTGTGTGTGTGTGGTGTGTGTGGTGTGCGCGCGCACACGCGCTGAACTGCGAGTTCGGTTTATATGACATTGCCATCTTGTTTGTCCTCTTGCCGCTTTAAATTAAAGACACACTGACGCACCACGATTAAGTCCCTTGTGTTTTTTATGGGTAGCTGTGACCCACATACAGATGTCCCCAACTTCAAATTGAGGCTGCTCTTTAAAATGATGTTTCGGTTTGAATTTGAGGGCATTTGTATGGGAGTCAAACCTGGTCAAAACAAGATTACCTACCAACTATAAGAGGGGAAACCCGTGAAACCCGTAATTGCAAATTCTGATCGCTTCTCGGCCTTTTGGCTAAGACAGTGATTCAGGAACATAAATTTTTGTTTATACCCTGGTTGGTTTGTTCAGCCCGTCGTACATGGCGAAAGCCGATACGCGACGTTAAACTGAACTTCCATCCAACCCGTAATTTTGACACGTGATCTGGTGGGCTTATCGTTCTCCCCCCCCTCCAATCCCTCCAATCTCGCCCCTTTTTCTTTCAGTCCCAAATCTTGATATCTTCCGCTTTTTTCTTCTTCTGTCATCCTCAAGTAGGCCATTTCCTGTGACGCGGTGAGTCAGAAGTTAAATCTGACTGGATGACAGATACCTGTCAACGTTTGGCGTGTGCGTGTGTGTGTGTGTGTGTGTGTGTGCGTGTGTGCGTGTGTGTGTGTGTGTGTGTGTGTGTGTGTGTGTGTTTGTTTGTGTGTCTGTGTCTGTGTGTGCGCGCGGTGTGTGTGTGTGTGTGTGTGTGTGTTGTGCGTGCGTGCGTGTGTGTGTGACCATCCGCGATCTGTATGATGGCCACTTGTCTCCATTATTGTATAATATACGCCTAATTGAGATTTTTTTTTTATAAATAGCTTGGGTTATTCCGGTTTGGTGTATCTGGGGATGTAGTGGGGGAGAGAGGGGGGGGGGGGGGGGGGTCACAAGGGCCCTAAGGCATACTACCTGTCGGTGAGAGAATAAACTTGTTTCTTCATTTTGGCACACCCCTTCTCCTGTCCCCTCCCTCTCTCTCTAATTTTCCCCCTTGGATAATGTTATATGTGTTGATAAATATTAGCCTACAATATATAAAACACTAACATTTGTATGTTAAAGTGAGTTGTATGTTAAAGAGTCACATATTTGTTAATGTAAATTATGTTTTATACTTTCACATTTTACACGGTGGAAGACAAGTTTCCATGTGCGTTGTACAATGCCAATGGACAATTAAGAAACTCATGACTTATGACTTAATTGTATCCTATAGCAAGCAGTAAAATAGCTCCACACCTAAGCGCATTTACCTTAATAGAAATATCATTTTTGGTCAGATACATGCATGCTCTACCCCCCCCCCCCCCTCTCTCTCTCTCTCTCTCTCTCTCTCTCTCTCTCTCTGAACCAGGTGCAAAGCCAATGTCCAATGTTGGCACGGAACACGAAGATGCCGTTGTTTATGGTTACAATACACGTTGCTAGTTTTCGTTCTTTCCCCATGGCAGCACAGTGATTCGTTAGTGAATACGACTTGCATATAATTGTGTTGTCATGGGGAAAGAACGAAAATAGCAACGTGTATTGTGGCCATTAGGGGACCTACTACCACCATCCTGCATCATCACTTAGTTTCAATTCCATGAGATGTTTCATGTTCTGATGGGTATGAAATAAACAATTTGCCTTGCCTTGTCTTGCCTTACGACTTTAGTTTTGTCAATTAATTGGGCAACTTTGAAAAATCAACAGAGAAATCGGCTGTCACTTCAAGAATGTTTGTCGGTTTTAAATTAAACTTCCAGAAGAAAGTTCGTTTAATGTCCTCCGGCCAGGATCAGGCACGAGGACTTCCAAGTTTTCTACTCAGTTACATGGACCCTTTTAGAATATCTTTGATAGAGTGCAACAATGGCCAAAGGGCGGTAACCAAACCAAGGAAGCCTGCTGATGTAACAGTTGACGCATGTTCAGGGGAATCCCCCTGAAGGTCTTCCAGTCCAGCAAGTTGACTATCTAAAAACTATGAGAGGTACATGGGCAGGTTACGTAGCATTATGTCCCCAATTTCGTCTCTATGTGTCCCCGTCTCTATGTGTCCCCGTCTCTATATGCCCCCGTCTCTATGTGTCCCTGTCTCTGTGTGTCCCCATCTCTGTGTGCCCCCATATTATATGCTTATTTCTCATTCTCGTTGTTTATTCTAACCTAACCTTACTGGTACAGGTGTAGAATAAGCACCCTGAAAAGGCCAGGAAAGACAAAAAGCCGGAAAGTTTATTATTATTATCTTTAACCTAACCCTATCCCAAACCCAAACCAAGTTAACCCATAACACTATTCTTAACCCTAACCGTTAGGCTTACCCTAATCCATGGGGACATATAGAGACGGGGACATATAGATACGGGGACATATAGATACGGGGACATATAGAGACGGGGACATATAGAGACGGGGACATATAGAGACGGGGACATATAGATACGGGGACATATAGATACGGGGACATATAGATACGGGGACATATAGATACGGGGACATATAGAGACGGGGACATATAGAGACGGGGACATATAGATACGGGGACATATAGAGACGGGGACATATAGATACGGGGACATATAGATACGGGGACATATAGAGACGGGGACATATAGAGACGGGGACATATAGAGACGGGGACATATAGAGACGGGGACATATAGAGACGGGGACATATAGAGACGGGGACATATAGAGACGGGGACATATAGAGACGGGGACATATAGAGACGGGGACATATAGAGACGGGGACATATAGAGACGGGGACATATAGAGACGGGGACATATAGAGACGGGGACATATAGAGACGGGGACATATAGAGACGGGGACATATAGAGACGGGGACATATAGAGACGGGGACATATAGAGGGGGACATATAGAGACGGGGACATATAGATACGGGGACATATGGATACGGGGACATATAGAGACGGGGACATATAGAGACGGGGACATATAGAGACGGGGACATATAGAGACGGGGACATATAGAGACGGGGACATATAGAGACGGGGGACATATAGAGACGGGGACATATAGAGACGGGGACATATAGAGACGGGGACATATAGAGACGGGGACATATAGAGACGGGGACATATAGATACGGGGACATATAGAGACGGGGACATATAGATACGGGGACATATAGATACGGGGACACATAGAGACGGGGACATATAGAGACGGGGACATATAGAGACGGGGACATATAGATACGGGGACATATAGAGACGGGGACACATAGAGACGGGGACACATAGATACGGGGACATATAGATACGGGGACTACGGGGACACATAGAGACTGGGACACATAGAGACGGGGACGGGGACACATCGCACTCGGACCCCAGTAGGCCTATTTCAAGTGGAAGGTCTGGTCAGTGAGTCACAAGTCACACAAACGCTGTCACTGCAAGGCTAAACAGGAGTTACCGCCCTTCCTTCGTTCTTGAAGAGTAAACATTCGGTGGGTCGCTGGGCAGCAGACAACACTTTCAATGATTTGAAGTAATTGATAATGTGATGAGTTAAGGATAATCAGTCAAGATCAAGGAAATCACACTGATTGTTGTGTTGTTGGGTGTGTTTTTGTGTGTGTGGTTTTGTTCACGACTTTGTTTTTTCAGACGCGGCTTCAAACTTCAGAACCAAATTAAAAACTTAAGGTAAGCTTTTTTCGTTTAAAAAAAAATCTTTACAGTTTAGTTATGCATGTCGCAGTCAAAAGTGTAGCTCGTGCAAATCTGCAGCTCGCTACTATGAGAGTCTGTATTTGCGACATTGAGCATGAACCACAAATTTCACTTTTTTGTAGGGATAGGGTTAGGGTTAGGGTTAGGTAAATGGTTCAAGTAAAGAAAGAGTGAAATTTGTGGTTGTCGCAAATACAGACTGTCATAGTAGCGGGCTGCAGATTTGCACGAGCTACACTTTTGACTGCATGCAATCAGTTTGAATCATTTGGAATTACTCTTCTTTCTTAACCACAATCAAAGTGTTGATTTGTTTTCTTGCCTCAAATTGAATTACAGTTTCTTTGCATTATGCTTGTCAGCACGTCCTATAAAAGAACATTTTGTTCTACTTTAAACATTTCTTTCTTATCTTAAAAAAAATCAACAACACCAAAGCGTTGATTTGATTTTTTGTCTTGAATTACAGTTTCTTTGCATTATGCTTGTCATTTTAAAATACCCTTAAATTTATCTTAAAAGATCATTTTGTTTTAATTTTAACATTTCTTTCTTAGGCCTACTGCGTAGACAAACAGGAGGAATGTTGGTACCAGAGAACAAAAGTGGTTTAAAGTGGTTTGGATACATATTTTAAATGACGAACTAGGGGAAGACGGGGTAAAAAGCGCATGGGCGGGTAAGAAGCCCACCCCAATTATCTCATGAAATAAAGAAAATTTCAGTCAAATTTGCCCATGAGACGAATGCTAGACATTAACGCTCGTCTCATGGGCAAAATGAGACTGAAATTTGCTTCATTTCATGAGATAATTGGGCTGGGCTTCTTACCCGCCCATGCGCTTTTTACCCCGTCTTCCCCTACTAGACAGATTGCACTGATGACTCGAAATAGTGTCTTGATTGTCCTTTGTCTGATCTATAATCGGCAAAGCAGTATAAGTTTGTTGCGGTTTGTAGCTTTGTTTGTGTTTTCTCCCTGTCTGTCCGGGCTGTATGCCTATCTCTGCACTCTAGTAAAATATATGGTCAACGCTCTTTCTCCTATCAAGCTCCTGTTACTTGGAATCAGTTGCCTCGCTCTCTCAGATACTCATCCTCTCTGCCCACATTCAAACGCCATCTCAAAACATCTGTTTCCTAAATAACTACTAATCCCTTCCTTCATGACTTGGCGTGTGCATGTCTGAGAGTGAACGTCTGCGCTTGGTGAGCGCATATAATTATCTGTGTGAGTATGTGTCCGCCTGTGTATGTACGTGAGTGTGCGCGCGCTTACGCGCGCGCGTATGTGTGTAATTCTATGTCTGTTTGTCTGACCGTCTTTGGGTGTTTGTGTAATTTTTATTTCCCATTCTTTATGCTATATGTTAAATATTATTATATGTGGTGTTATATGTGTATATTATATTTTTATATTGTAAACGCCTAGGGCATTAAATTGATTAGGCGTGCTAAGTGTTCTAATAATAATTAATAATAATAATCTCGTGAACCGCTGGGTGGAATCGCTTCAAATTTTATGTGGCCGTGTATCATGTTACAGGGAATTAGGTCCCATAGAAAACAAAATCATAACCGTAGTACTGGAGTCACTGCAAATGTGTGTGGATGTAACACTAAGCCGGAATAGAAGACATTGGTGCACGAATTATTCCCCGGGGATTTTAATGTCGCCGAGCGGCAGACACGTCTCTGTTTTTCTTCACCCTCTTATATCTCTTGAACCACTGCATGGAATCACTTCAAATGTGGGGTGGGTGGGTGAGTGGGGGGTGTAAGACTTATAGGGCATCGCAAAGCGGCAGACATAACCAACAAAAAATCCTTTTAACCCCACTCTCATATCTCGTGAACCACTGCATGAAATCAACTCAAAAAAGTGTGTGTGTGTGTGTGTGTGTGTGTGTGTGTGTGTGTGTGTGTGTGTGCGCGTGTGCGTGCGTGTGTGTGTGCGCGCGCGCGCGCGCGTGTGCGTGTGCGTGTGCGTGTGCGTGTGCGCGTGCGTGCGTGTGTGTGTGCGTGCGTGTGCGCGCGCGCGTGTGCGTGCGTTCGTGCGTGTGCGTGTACGTGTGTGTATATGTGTGTGTGTGTGTGTGTGTGTGTGTGTGTGTGTGTGTGTGTGTGTGTGTGTGTGTGTGCGCGTGCGCGTGTGTGTGGTAATACAATCAGTACAAGACATTGATGCATAAACTATGCTCCGGGGGTGTCGCCGAGCGGCAGACATGTTCTCCGTTTTTCCCCCACCCTCTTATATCTCGTGAACCAATGCACGAAATCACTTCAAAGTTTGTGTGAATGTGTATCATCCAAAGGACGCTACACGAGCGCTTAACACACTTGCTGCCAGTTGAGAGTTTTGCTTTTAATACTGCATTTGCGTATTCTAGGCCATAAATAACTTTCTGTATCATTGGTGTTAGCATGACGATGACACCAAGTTCGAGAATTCGGGGAGATCGCAGCACGTTTGAACCAAATGGTGAGATAGGCTCAGCAATGATAGCCTATTTCTCAATGATAACAGTACGCGATAAGCCTACTTCATTGAGTGCCTATACGTTTGTTGATAAACAAGTTCACACTGGAAGGATCTCTGTCTACGAGCATAGACAGAGGAGAAAGACGATAAAGAAAGACAAACACAGATATACACAGACAGAGACACACACACACACACACACACACACACACACACACACACGCACGCACGCACGCACGCACGCATGCGTGCACACGTTGAAACATACGCATTGAATGCATAATCAATCATGCATACTGATATTCTGAAATGACTTCTTGTTTGTCCTCTGCTTCTTTCTTGCTCTTGGAATGAAATCGGTTTTTTCTCTACTTCTCTTTCTTTCTCTCTCCCTCCCGCGTCTCTCTTCTCCGTACACACATGTAGTTATGCCACACATGCACGCACACATACACTCCCCTAATTTCTCATAATTATGATGTTTAAATCTAATATGCTAACGAGTGTCTCTGAGGCAGTCGAAGTTTACAAAGGCGTATCTATAGAAGCTAGAGGAGGTTTTGAAACGGTTACTTTCTGAAATAAAAACCACACACACACACACACGCACGCACGCACACGCACGCACACGCACACACACACACACACACACACACACACACACACACACACACACACACACACTTACATGCTTGCTTGTGTGTGGGGGGGGGGGGGGCGCGCACGCGCGTGTGTGTGTGTGCGTGTGTGTGTGTGTGTGTGTGTGCGTGCGTGCGTGCATGCGTGCGTGCGTGCGCGCACGCGTGTGTATGTGAGAGAGAGAGAGAGAGAGAGAGAGAGAGAGAGAGAGAGAGAGAGAGAGAGAGAGAGAGAGAGAGAGAGAGAGAGAGAGAGAGAGAGAGCAGCTTAATAATAACCCTCTCTAGGAAGAAGAGTAGGCCTATTTGCGTCGTATTTCCCAAAATCATTGATTGTTCTCTCTTGTCAACAAGTAACTTACCCGTCTTTTGGTCTGCTCGTTTGTACTCGTGTGTGTGTGTGTGTGTGTGCGTGTGTGTGTGTGTGTGTGCGTGTGCGTGCGTGTGCGTGCGTGCGTGCGCGCGCGCGCGCGTGCGCGCGCGCGTGCGCGCGCGTGCGTGCGCGCGCGCGTGCGCGCGCGCGCGTGTGCGTGTGCGTGTGTGCGTGTGTGTGTGTATGTATATGTGTGTGTGTGTAAGCGTGTGCGTGCGTGTGTGTGTGTGTGTGTGTGTGTGCGTGCGTGCGCGCGCGCGTGTGCGTGTGCGCGTGCGTGTGCGTGTGTGTGTGTATGTGTGTATATGTGTGTGTGTGTGTGTGTGTGTGTGTGTGTGTGTAAGTGTGTGTGTGTGTGTGTGTGTGTGTGTGTGTGTGTGAACGCGCAAGTGCGCGCGCGTGTGTGTAGGTGCGCGCTTGCTTGCGGCTCAATGTGTGAGCATTCATAATTATTATGTGTGTAGGTTACATTATGCTTAAGTACGAATGCGGGTGCGCTTGTGCATATGTGCTATAAGAGTTTGAGAGAGAGAGAGAGAGAGAGAGAGAGAGAGAGAGAGAGAGAGAGAGAGAGGGGGGGGGGTTGACACTGATTTTTTTCGCAGATTGCAAACACCAGTACCGTCCTGAATAACCATGTCAGGACATTGGCGGTGGAAGGCGTGACATATTGATGTGCCCCCGTCTCTATATAAGTCCCCGTCTTTTAGTGTGACCAAATTCGTCTCAACGTGCCCCCGTTAATATTATGTGCCTGTCTCTATGTGTCCCCTTACCTTAACCCTAACCCTTACTCTATCCCCTAACCCTAACCCTAGAGAACACTTAGGTACGGGGGGGGCACCGACAGACAGCTCACAACGATCGTGATATGTAGACACGGGG
>CM065682.1:25443690-25451190 GCA_017654935.2 Phymorhynchus buccinoides
GCTTTGCTAATTCATTTTACAATGACACACGGGTTGTGGGCCCACACTTATTATACACTCCACTAATTAATTGTACAACTCTGATTCTTTTATAATAAGAAACAAAATGAAAGGGAAAAAACACACACATAAGTTGACTGAACAAAGCTGTATGACTGCTCAAGAATTGAACAATTACAGTTCAGTGTAGAAAAATAAGATAGCGAGCCTTTTTAATGTAGAACCTTACCCTTTTTTATTTGACTTTTTGTTGTTGAAAGATCACAATGACTAGGTGGTTCAAAACTGACACACGAAGGTATATTTTTGAATAAAAACTGATTGATGTCGTCTATGGCAAATTTAAGACCATCAAGAATAAACAACGCGTGAAATAACGATGTTTAAAAAACCGCATCTGACCTACAATTCACGGCAACTTTGTTCTTTATTCACACACACCCGCCCCTCAAGACCCTCAATCTCAAAGTCTGCTTCTTTCAGTTTTATGAAAATGATCCTTGGCTGACTCTAACTCTAACCCTTTCCAAAAATGGCAGAATGTTGCTGTTTCGTGAAAAATGTTCAATGCGAAAATTTATTTTTAAAAAAAGGGGGGGGGGTATTAAAATACAAGATAGCCCTATTCAGTTGGCGTTGGTTTCTTATTCATTCATTAGTATCGACTTTGTGTCAGCTCACATGTCGGCTCATAAAAGGACGCGGATGTCCTTTGCAGGACCAAAATAATGACACTAAATCGAAAACACGGGGTCTAAGCATTGAGGTTGTTAGAACGGATATCACAATGTGATCAGTAGTTGTGCGTGTTTTTGTTTTGTTTTGTTTTTTGATCATTAATAATTCAAAATACACATGACATTTCAAAAATTGCAACTAGGAAGTTGGTGTCCTTTTCTTCAGCTTTTCTCTACGTACTTATTTAGCCTTCCCTTCCATCTTTCTTTCTTTTGTTTTGTTCCAGACGTATTTTATGATTTTTTTTTCAAGCCTTTTTTTAATATTTTTTTTAAAGAAGCTTATCTTTTTGCTCTGAATGTTAGCGTTTAAATTCTTCGAACATGTTTTTGTCTTCATTCACGGTCGTGTTCTTTAAAGCCTTTAAGGGCCAGCCACACGTTCACTAAAATCGCACGACTGTACGATACGATTCGATCACGTGGTCTCGAAGCGCGAATCACATTTGTTCTTCGAGACCACGTGATAGAATCGTATCGTACAGTCGTACGATTTTAGTGGACGTGTGATATTGTTAATGTTTTTTGTGATGTTATCATTATTACTGTGATGTCATTACTATTTGTGATTATAATTTTCAGCCTAAGGGGATCATTGGATGCTCAGTGTACTTGTTCAGGTGTGTGTGTGTGTGTGTGTGTGTGTGTGTGTGTGTGTGTGTGTGTGTGTGTGTGTGTGTGTGTGTGTGTGTGTGTGTGTGTGTGTGTGTGTGTGTGTGTGTGTGTGTGTGTGTGTGTGTGTGTGTGTGTGTGTGTGTGATAACTTTGTTTTATGTTAATTACATGTGCTTTTATGTTATTTTACAAATTGTCTCTTCTGTATCTTAAATATTAGGTTACAACAACGTCTTATTTTGTCTTCATTTTTAGGTGCATGCCGAAAAACAAATGTCTTCACTTGTTGGGAGACAATAACATTGTGGGATTGAATTGTGTGGCTGGCCCTTTAATTATACGTTCGTCTCTCTGGACAGCCCACGCAGCGCTTCCCTGCGTTGTTATTGCTCTAGCACCATCAGTCAGTATTGCAATTCGTTTATCACCTTGCCTGTTTCCATTTCAACATGCCACCATTTAGGCTTTTTGATACAACTCTTTTTGCTGTCACGGTTGCGCGCATGTAACCGCTCAAATAAATGAAAATGCAGAGAGAGTGAGAGAGAGAGAGAGAGAGAGAGAGAGAGAGAGAGAGAGAGAGAGAGAGAGAGAGAGAGAGAGAGAGAGAGAGAGAGATGCGCGCACGCACGCACGCACGCACGCACGCACACGCACACGCACGCACACACACACACACACACACACACAGGCATGCACACATATTCATGCACTCACGTACGTCGCGCGCGCGCGCGCGCACGCACACGCACACGCACGCGCACGCACGCACGCGCACGCACGCACACACACGCACACGCGCACACACACACACACACACACACACAGATTAAGGGGAAGGAATGCGATTTAATATAACACACACACACACACGCACACGCACACACACGCACGCACACACACACACACACACACGCACACACGCACATAATACACACAAGCGTACACGTACATTATTATAAGCGAGCCCAAACGCTCAAATATTCACATAAGCCAACAGGCATATAGTCTATGCACACGTACATAGCCCTACCCTCACACAGGCATGCACACATATTCATGCACTGACGTACGTACGTAGCCTACGCATACACACACACACACACACACACACACACACACACACACACACACACACACACACACACACACACACACACACACACACACACACACACACACACACACACACACATACAGATAGAGAGAGAGAGGGGGGGGGGAGGGAATGCGATATAAAACCGCCGGGTCATCTGAAACGCGCGGTCATCTGAAACTAAAAGCTGAGAAGTGGAGTGTGTGTGTGTGTGTGTGTGTGTGTGTGTGTGTGTGTGTGTGTGTGTGTGTGTGTGTGTGTGTGTGTGTGTGTGAGGGGCGGGGGTCAGTGGAGGGGAGAGGGGCGGTGTCAACATACACGTGCACGTGCTCAAGACGTGGCCGGGATTACAAATAAAATCGCTGCATATTTGGAGTGGAGGTATGGAGACAACGGATGATGCTGTGTATGCGAACTACTGTACGTGAATAATATTAATTCTTTTTTGATTTGATTTTATCCGTGTTGGCAAATCTCCTGACATGGCAAGACTTGCCCAAGGTTGCTGCGCGCAAACGCGTGATAGCTAGTTCTGCACACACGTGCACGCACGACGCGCGCGTGCACACACATACACACGCACGCGCGCACGCGCGCACATGCACACACACACACACACACACACACACACACACACACACACACACACACACACACTTAAATCAGACGTGCGCACACTCATGCAGACATGCACATTCGGCGCGTGTGCACTTACACCCACACACACACACACACGCGTACGCACGCACGCACACACATACATGCACACACTCATACATGCATATTGACAAAGGTAGACCCCCCCCCCCCCCCTTATACGCGTAATGTTCAAATTATATAGGCCTACTATGCAGCACACAGGTATAAACATGCGCAAAGTGCACACAGTCGTGATCACTTGAACACACACACACACACACACACACACACACACACACACACACACACACACACACACACACACACACTGTCATGCAACAACGGCCCCTTTACATATGCACTCACTCATGCACGTGTGGTAAACATACTCTTATGCACACTGAAGCGCATACATGCCCCTATACGACTGCAGGCAAATGTAAGCAGCACTGTTGTGAAACACATGCGTTTGTACAACAAAAATACACACACACACAGCCGACTGTAAAACACAATGTTATGCTTGCGAGTTATAATGAAGTTTGGTCCCTTTATTGCAGTATACAAATGGGTACGTGTATCCCACACGTGCTCGTTCAAACACACAGACGCACTCATACTTGACTCAAGAAATAACAAGTGCAACGCCGAGCATCCGCAAAGTCCCCTCGCAGCATCGCCGAGCTACTCGGAAATCGGAATGTGTCGGCTGTACACATACATAAAAACGCATCAAAACAGCACATAACTACATAAGAACGCATCAGAACAGCACGTAACTGAATAGTGTGTTTTTTATATCGCCTTGGGGTTCGGACCCGTGATTTGAGCGCGCGCGATCATGCGCACACGAGCGCACAGAAAAATTCATGACAACTGTGTTATAGACCATTCATCAAGAAATGTTGGGAAAAAAACTGCATTGAAATACATGCAAAACTTCGCGAGATATTAGCGATTATGTGTTTCGGGGTTTGAACCCCGTAACTGGCGCGACCTTGACCTTAATGTAAAACTAAATACATCAGTGGATAGCTTGCATCTTGGCAAACTAGTATACCAAATTTGATGATGATAGACTGAATAGTTTTTGAGAAAAACGGATGGACGGACGGACGGACGGAGGCACGCCGGACGGATCAGACAAAAACAATAGCTCCCCGAACCTTCGGCTCGGGGACTAAGAAGGTTTGGGGACTAAAAACTCATTGGTTAGGCTTAAAACGTTGTGTTAATGTTTTATTTAACAGGATTTACTTTTGACTTATAAATCACGTACAAAGGGGATATAAAAAAAAAACCTGTCTAAATCCATCGACAAATTAAAGATGGAAGTTCGATTTATAATTTTGTTCACATTTCAAACTAGCAAGAAAACTCAATGACAAACACTGTTGAATGAAATTGCTCCCGAACAGTCGAAGAATTATAAGCTAGTCAATAGTCATTTTGTTTGATGTTGAAATGCATAGTGCAACAGCTGTGACGGTATAGAATGCCCGCCAGATATTAATCAAAGTTGCGGTTTAGAAATTCTCCCCCTATTGACTCACCCTCTTTTCCTATTTCCCCTTTTCCCCCTCCCGCTATTGGGCAAATGTCTTATGATTTTTTTCCTTCTAAACATGTATGCATAATGCATCGATGTTGAACATTTCATGGGGTAGATAGATGCTCGATGATGTTTATGCAATATGCACCGATGCGATATAATAGCCAAATTAAAACACGATTAGTGTTCAACATTGTGAAATGGGCAAACATGCAGATCAACACCCCGAATTGTGTTCTACGTCATAGCGACTAAACCACTGAACCAATCTTAACGAAACTTGGCAGAATTGTGCCTAGATGCTGCACGTGCATAGTAGATCATCGCTGTCGTGACCTTGACCTTGGCGTATGACCTTGAAAGCCTAAAATCTTTAAAGGGAAATATCTTCTACACCGTTGGACTTATAGTCTTCAAACTTGGCATGTAGGTGCATTTGCTTGTGACACTTCTGATGACGGGGTACCGATCAAGTCAAGGTCAAGGACATTTTTAGACCTTCAAAGTGGTTGGGGTCTAAGAATTGGTGTTTTTGTCACATTTTTACATTTTTCTTGACAGAAGCGCTTCAGATTTGTTTTAAACAAAGTGTTATTGACATAATACATAGCAGTGTACACACATTATTTTATGAGCACAACAAGCTGTAAGCTTATAAACGCACTCAAAAACATGTCAGTTACAAACATAAGACTGCGTCGTGAATTTACTTGAATAGCTATAAGAATATCAATTACATTGAAATAAGAAAAATAAAAAAAATAAACTAAGATAGCAATACATCATGCTCTCATTTATAACTAGAAAGAACAATACAAGAAAGAAAGAACAATACAAGAAAGAAAGAGAAAAAGATGAAAAAGGAAAGAAAAAAGAAGACTAATTAAAGAAGAATAATGAGGGTGGTGTTACAAAATACCACATACTGAGAACACTATAAACCAACAATCAGAGAGGCTAATTTTACATCAGTGCATCTCAACAGGGCACATGTGGTATGCTATTGAATAATTATTGTTTATGTGCTTTTGCCAATTGGAAATAAAACATCAATCAGTTTGAAAACGTTTCGAAACGCTTATAAACTTGCATACTGCCAACATAATTGACTTGTTTTCACTTTTTGTCCCTGCTTCCAAACAGAAGGGTAGAAGCATTAGTTTGAACATCATGTGGTAACAGTCCAATCGTTTGAGCTCTAGATTCAATGTACGAAGGGCATTCTAACAGAAAATGAGACACACTCTCCACTGCAGAACCACAAGTACAAGATGAATCACCAGAAAGGTGTCGTTTAACAAGGTCATGCTTAAGATCACTCATTTGTAATCGAAGCTTGTGAAGAACTATTTCCATGGATCTTGTTGGTAATAATTATACACAGGCACTTCAGATTTGTGTGGTGGTGTATTACCTACAGTAGAAGACACCTGAGCATAAATTATTGGCGTGCTGACCTTGACCTTGAAGTTTGACCTTAAAAACCGAAATGTTCTTCTTTGCTCTGTATATTTCATGTCTGAGCTATATCTCGTGAACTAGAAGATTGAATCCCTTCAAATTTTGTGCGAGGGTGTAATACCTAGAGTACAAGTACAATATATTGGTACATAAATTATGCCAAGGGAATATAATGTCGCCGAGCGGCAGACATGTTTCTGGGGTTTTTCTCCACCCTCTTATATCTAGTATAATACTGCATGGAATCACTTCAAATTTTGTAATGGGGTGTAATACTAAGAGTAGAAGATATTGCAGCACAAACTATGCCTCGTGGGGTTTAAATGTCGCTGAGTGGAGACATGTCTCCGTGTTAAGGGTGTGCACCCCACCGATTAAGGGTGTGCACCCACTTTCATCAGACTGAGCAAGTGTGTGTGTTTGAGGGGGAGTATATGTGTGCGATTTTGCTGGTAAATGGGACTACGTTTACATGGCGTTGCCATCTTGTTCAGTCGTGCCTTTCTTACTGCAGATATTTCTGTGTGCAGATTAAGCATTTAAACCTCTATCGTTTTCTATATTTAATGTTAATTTTCATCCATTTACAAAATTAAAAAGCGGCATTCAATCAATAATAGTAGAAGATAAAGGCAAGACGGAAAGAACGCAAAGAACCAAGACTGTGACAGGGGGGTGTTGATCTGCATCTTTACCCTGAAATGGGTGCCACTTTCTTTCGAAGTTCGTCTCGTCATTTGCATATTATTTATAGCGCGCGTCACGCGCGGGAGGCCATGACTGTTTCTAAAATTAATGTTGTGAACACACGCTACCAGTGATTGATTGACAGCTGGCTGTGGCCTTTAATTTGTTGGCTGCAGCAGTCTGAAGAATATTGGCTACAGCCTTAGGCGATGTTGCAATACCCTCGTCTCAGTTGATGAGAGAGAGAGAGAGAGAGAGAGAGAGAGAGAGAGAGAGAGAGAGAGAGAGAGAGAGAGAGAGAGAGAGAGAGAGAGAGAGAGAGGGGGGGGGGGGGGGGAGAGAGAGAGAGAGAGAGAGGGAGGGGAGAGAGAGAGAGAGAGAGAGAAGAGAGAGAGAGAAGGGAGAAAGAGAGAGAAGAGAGAGAGAGGAGACAGAGAGAACATGGGATTTACAGACAGAACTGAGAGGGAGGGAGAGAGAGAGAGAGAGAGAGAGAGAGAGAGAGAGAGAGAGAGAGAGAGAGAGAGAGAGGAGAGAGAGAGAGAGAGAGAGAGAGAGAGAGAGAGAGAGAGAGAGAGAGAGAGAGAGAGAGAGAGTCAGAGGGAGAGAAGAGGGAGAGACAGACAGACTGAGAGAGAGAGAGAGAGAGAGAGAGAGAGAGAGAGAGAGAGAGAGAGAGAGAGAGAGAGAGAGAGGAGAGAGAGAGAGAGAGA
>CM065682.1:25456190-25458690 GCA_017654935.2 Phymorhynchus buccinoides
TTGTGAACCCTTAAACGATCCCCTACACATAGGGGTTCACAGTCTGGTACTGTGTCGTTTGGACGGGTGTCCAAGTCTGGGCTTTCTTCTTCTCCTTGATGCTTAGGGTGGAATCAGCATCGTCGCCGCGGGGCAGAGATGTAAAAGCATTGTGAGACCGCCCGCAGGTTGTCGATCTCAACTCCCGCATTTCTTGTCCAAGGCTGCTGGCTGCTGACCAAAGGCCATCTTCAGGACCACCAGGCGACCTGCTCCATACCGGGGTGTTGATGTCGTCGCACACGGGCAGGAGACATACATTCAGGTCGAATCGTCTCTGCAGGCGGGTGTATCCTTCCCAGTCGTTGCGGCTAACTGGAAAGAATTTCACAGGAAACCCTAACCAGCAACATCTACTGGGCACCGGCGGTCTTGTTGACTCAGAGGCCAACACTGTAGAGATGATCCAAGTCGCCGTACGTCGTCCTGTCCGCATGTAAGTCCATCAACTCCCATGGTGAGGGAAGATGACTGTGTCGCCCTTTCTGCTGCCTGCCACTCAGCAGAAATTCAAGTGTAGTCTGCCACCCTGACTAAATTTGGTAGAATTGTTCCTTAAGCAGTTAAATTGCGGACGTGGTGTCAAGTTTACCAAATGGCAGGCCATATTAACGAACTCCCAGTGAATCAAATTTGAATATTACAAAGACGCTGATTATTTCAAAGATAATGGATGCATTTAAACCAAAGTAGGCATGGTGTAAAGGTGTCGGTTTTTGTACAATGTTTAATTACTCAGTATTGTAACACCTACGAAGAAACACATTTAACACAAAAAACCAACAATGACCCAAAAGTCCAATATTATTTCAACTGACTTTCATTAATAACTGGGAAAAAATACTTGAAGAAATCTTTGATGTGATGTTGGTAAGCAAAAATACATATCCCTTGCATGATGCAAATGACGTTTAAAGAAAAAAAAAACTTTGAAATGTATTGCATAGGTCATTGGAATCGGAATTCTTTTCGAGGGGGGTGGAGGGGGAGGGGGCAAGGATTCAAATGAAGAGAGAAAAAACCGGCTACAAAGAAAGGAAAGACCGAAAGAGAAAGTCGTTCGTTTCTGACGTCATATACCACACAACAACGAACAAATAAGAAGGAGGAAATGTACGAGAGGAGAGAGAAAAAAACAGGAGGGAAGTAAGGAAAAGAAGTCGAGGAAAGTCGTTCTTCGAGAGGGGTTTCGGGAGAGAGAGATGGGGGGAGAGAGAGAGAGAGGAGGGAGAGAGAGAGAGAGAGAGAGAGAGAGAGAGAGAGAGAGAGAGAGAGAGAGAGAGAGAGAGAGAGAGAGAGAGAGAGAGAGAGAGAGACAGAGAGAGAGAGAGAGAGAGAGAGAGAAGAGAGAGAGAGAGAGAGAGAGAGAGAGAGAGAGAGAGAGAGAGAGAGAGAGAAGAGAAGAGAGAAGAAGAGAGAGAGAGAGAGAGAGAGAGAGAGAGAGAGAGAGAGAGAGAGAGAGAGAGAGAGAGAGAGAGAGAGGAAGAGATGCTAGCAGGTGTTACGTGGTGAAGTGGGTGAAAAGATGTAAACAAAGAGGGTGAGGGAGTGAGGTAACTCAAATGAAAAGTACAGAAGACGTGGGTGGCATATTATAATGGTGGATAATCATACCAGCATTCCATACTGCTGATTCTCTCTCTCTCTCTCTCTCTCTCTCTCTCTCTCTCTCTCTCTCTCTCTCTCTCTCTCTCTCTCTCTCTCTCTCTCTCTCTCTCTCTCTCTCTCTCTCTCTCTCTCCCCAGCAATCCCTTTCTGATTTCTTTTTCTCTCCCTCTCTCTCTCTCTCTCTCTCTCCCTCTCTCCCTCTCTCTCTCTCTCTCTCTCCCTCTCTCTCTCTCTCTCTCTCTCCTCTCTCTCTCTCTCTTCTTCTCTCTCTCTCTCTCTCCCTCTCTCTCTCTCTCTCTCTCTCTCTCTCTCTCCTCTCTCTCTCCCTCTCTCTCCTCTCTCCTCTCTCTCTCTCTCTCTCTCTAGTCTTCTTCTTTTTTCTTCTTCTTTCTTTTCTGTCTGAAAGAGGCTGGGTTTTACCACCTTGCTGTCTTCAGGAATATCGTCCATAAGGGTCTACGACCGATTGGACGGTAAACTCAACTTCATCATCCACAAATTTGGTGAAGATTGGCTGAATGATCTAAGCGCTGTGAAGTGGAACATGTTTGGTTCACTCACAGGCATGCGCGCGTACACACAGACAGACAGAGACGCGCACATCAGGCACTTGTTCTCATTTCAAAGTACCCCCGTTCTGTTAGGACTGGGAGTACAAAAAGGACCAATTTCACAGGAAACAAAGCTTATGTTCATATTCTGATCGCTTCTCGGCCTTTTGGCTAAGACAGTGATTCAGGAACATAAATTTTTGTTTATATCCTGGTTGGTTTGTTCAGCCCGTCGTACATGGCGAAAGCCGATACGCGACGTTAAACTGAACTTCCAGGAAACAAAATTATACTACGTTAAA
>CM065682.1:25463690-25468690 GCA_017654935.2 Phymorhynchus buccinoides
AATCGGAAACTGAATGGACGTACGACAATAGCAATGGACGAAAGGGAACGGCGCAGTTTTCAGACCTGTGCTGTGACGTCTGGTCATTTCTCTGCTCTGTCCTTGCTTGTTAAGCAGTAGTGATGTTTATGGTGTTTCTTTGGGAACAAATATCGTTGTATTCTCTGTTTCTGTCCCCGTCCCTGTCTGTCTCTCTGTCTGTCTGTCTGTCTCTCTCTCTCTCTCTCTCTCTCTCTCTCTCTCTCTCTCTCTCTCTCTCTCTCTCTCTCTCTCTCTCTCTCTGAGCGTTTGTGTATGTTAACGGCAAGTATGAAAAATGGTTACTGTATGCCAATACTTTTACCGTTGTAAAATAAAGGTTCAATTCAATTCAATTCAATTCAATTCAATTATCTCTTCTCTCTCTCTCTCTCTCTCTCTCTCTCTCTCTCTCTCTCTCTCTCTCTCTCTCTCTCTCTCTCTCTCTCTCTCTCTCTCTCTCTGTGTGCTGCTGCTGTTGTCATTGTTGTTGTGTTGCATGTCACGTGTGTTTCTATCGCCAACACACACACACAAGATTCAAGATTCAAGATTGTATTATCCTTTCACCCCCTATTGGGGGCATGGAGGATTTCATTACACTTCAACAATTATATAATTAACAGCAGTACTTTTAACACACACGCACACACTGCCGCACACACACACACACACACACACACACACACACACACACACACACACACACACACACGCACGCACACACACACACACACACGCACATGCGCACACACTTAACATGTGCAAGTGCACACACACACCAAAGCACCAACACACATACACGCGCGTACAGATACACATTATGCTTCCCCCATGCACCCAAGGACAAGAAGCTATGAATTTGATTGAGAAAAGGGCGAAACGAGACTCCTTGACAGGGCGAAATGGCACCCTATTTGAGGAGGCGAATGAACATCCGTTTAACGTCCTAAGGTCTGAAACAGACACATATGGGTCATTAGTAGATATATCATAAAGATGGTGGGAACGATCCTGGAGGCAATGCCCGTAGGCGGTGCAACACCAGGAAAGTCCCGG
Organism: Phymorhynchus buccinoides; assembly: GCA_017654935.2. Classification (NCBI taxonomy): domain Eukaryota; kingdom Metazoa; phylum Mollusca; class Gastropoda; order Neogastropoda; family Raphitomidae; genus Phymorhynchus; species Phymorhynchus buccinoides. The sequence continues at coordinate 25,464,768 of CM065682.1, forward strand.
GGCGAGATGAGAAAGGGCCAATCGGGATCGCTGTCAGTTCGCCGGTGCCGCGTCCCTGACGTTTCTTTGACGTCATCGGTCCACAATCAGAACCAAGGAAAAGGGAAAACAAACTAAACTACCTCGAGTGTGTGTGTGTGTGTGTGTGTGTGTGTATTTGTTGTGTGTGTGTGTGTGTATTTGTTGTGTGTGTGTTTGGTGTGTGTGGTTGTGTGTGTGTTTGAGCGAGAGAGAGAGAGAGAGAGAGAGAGAGAGAGAGAGAGAGAGAGAGAGAGAGAGAGAGAGAGAGAGAGAGAGAGAGAGAGAGAGAGAGAGAGAGAAAAGGAGAGAGAGATGCAAAGCTTCTGCGGCGCATGTGAGTGTGTGGATATGATTAAGAGAGAAAGGACGAAGGAGAGAAAGAATGAGTGATGAAGGAAGAGAGAGAGAGAGAGTCGATCGATGGTCGATTTCTCCGTTCCTTAATGGAGTTTGGCTTAAATTCCCCGCGCACAGATTCCTGGTGTCATAGACAATTGACGTCACGCCAACGGTTCTTTTGTCCTCTCCGGTGGCCAATAAGCCAGAGAGAGAGAGGGGGTGGGACAAAGAGAGGGAGAGAGAGAGAGAGATTCCTGACTATAGTTTTCAGCTATGACGTCAGTTTGAACGTGTTTACAGCTTCCTCTCTCTCTCTCTCTGCCTCTCTGTCTTTCTATCTCTATCTCTGCTTCTCTCTCTCTCTCTCTCTCTCTCTCTCTCTCTCTCTGACTATCCTGCGCGCGCGCGTGTGTGCATGTGCCAAGACGCGCGTGTGTGTATGTACGTGCTTATGTGTGCGTGCATGTGTATGTAATGGTTACAGTCCAGTTTTGGGGGTCTTGTAGTGTGATTACTCTCACACCAATCATCACCAGCTCACAGTTAAGGTCTCTGTACACGTTAACATTATTCACAACATATCACCTTTCCCCATGGGAACACGGTGAGTTGTAAGTCATATTAAGGTCTCTGTACACGTTAACATTATTCACAAAATATCACTATTTCCCCATGGGAACACAGTGAGTTGTAAGTCATATTAAGGTCTCTGTACACGTTAACATTATTCACAAAATATCACTATTTCCCCATGGGAACACAGTGAGTTGTAAGTCATATTAAGGTCTGTGTACACGTTGACACTATTCACTAGATATTTCTATTTCCCCATGGCAACACAGTGATAGCCCACTCTTAATATGACTTACAGCTCACTTTGTTGCCATGGGGATATAGAAATATCTTGTGACTCGAATAGTGTTAACGTGTACACATACCATTATGAGTCGCCTAACAGTGTGTTGCTATGGGGAAATAGAGATATTTTGTGAATAATGTTAACGTGTACAGAGACCTTAACACCCAGGTTTGTCCAGGCCTCAGTCCCCTAAACCAGAAGTCCATAACGGGCAAGTCAACATCAAACGTCAAGAGACAACCCGCCAGAAATGACGCTGCACTCTGTCTAACGGCCTTATTCATTTTTCTCCCCCTTAAGATTTCTAACCTCACATGCTTCCCCTTAACTGAAATAGGGTTTTTTCCTCAAATTTGTAATATATGGTTGACATTAGTCAACAACGCCTAACCTTACACCCATTTGGGTCTTCCTAATAACAATGACACCGAACAATTTCATAGAACAATAGCTCACGAGAAAGTCTAGGCAAACGCAAAGAACAACAACTCTCCTTTCCTTTACTCTGTTTGGGCCAACAGTATAGTGAGCGTGGGGACTGCGTGACCAGTGATTTCCGACAGAAACGGAGAAATCATGTTCGTACAGCTTATTCTTATCGAACACTGCGATGGCTTGGAGTCAAAACGGACTATCTTTAGATAGTCCATTGACGAAATATTGGTTTAAAACAAATCTGTTAATATTTCCAAACAACACATATTGCAGAAAGCAAAAGAGAGCATTAACAAGGACGTATTATCAAAGACTGTATAGGGGAAGATAAGCATCCGGTCTCTTTTCCCTATACGAGTAGTGAGGACAGAAACACTGGTTATGTTCCTTTGAAACAGTACACATTTTACACATCGATAGGCCAGTTGAATTCTCCGTTCAAGTTCCAGTCTGAGTTTTTGGATAGCCTGCACTGTGAATAGTGTACTGGCCCCACGAACGATAACTCTATCAGCCCGGTTCGCCGAGCTCTTAAGTAATCCATCTTACCCTTTTAGAATATGTTTGGTATTATTGAACTTATTACGAAAACTAATAACTTGTATTAAAAAAAAAGACTGCTGAAATATAAAAAGCAAAACCCCCTTTTTATATTTCTGCAGTCATTGTTTGATACAAGTTATTAGTTTTTGTAATAAATCCAATAATACTTCAATGGACTATCTAAAGATAGTCCGTTTTGACTCCAAGCCATACTTTATTTAGCCTGGTTCTTGGTCTTTGTGTGAAAGACGTGTGAGTCTGTGTGCTGCACCTTCGGGGTTAAATTCAACGCTGGTTAGCTAACCTGAAACCACCTTGTCCGAAAGATGGGGGGGGTGTACACGTGTAAGGGGTATAAGACATCTCCACTTAAAAACAAATTCAACCCTTGATATCAATCATCTGTATTATTAAACATTCGGGAATTTCCTGGTGTTGCACTGTTCCCACCATCTTTATATCTACTAATGTCCCATATGTGTCTGTCCCAGACCGGAGGACGTTAAGCAGGATTTCTTCTTCTTCTACAAATTCAACCCAGCTTTCCAAAATAGCTACCTGGATGTCTTTGTCGGACGCGACTGACAAGCCCACAGTCACACACAGAGCCCCAAATGTAGGGGGACAGAAAAAAAATCAAAAAAAATCGGTTAAACTGAAAAGAGTGAAGGGGGAAGGAAAAAGGGCAGGGGGGGGGAGTGGGGCAGGAGGGGGGGGGGGGGGGGGGCAGAAATCGAACGGGGAGGATGGAGCGTCTATTTTCAGCAACTGAATGGCTGAGTTTTGTTTGTTGTTTTAGAGTTGGGTTTTTGTCCTTTTGCGTGTAGAGTATTGCGTGAACCCTCGCAATATAATAATTCGGGTATTTTACCTTTGTTTTTACGAAGCTGCTTCTTTCTTATCTCTGCCCCCCCCCCCCCCCTTCTCTCTCTCTGTAAGCCCCTCCTCCCCCCCCCCCCCCCCACCCCATAAACCCACCCTCCAGATGTAACCTGTGTCCATTTACCCCCATATCCCACGATCTTTGATCTTTCAATTTAAAAAAAAAAGACGATGCTTTGATGGTTGTGCTCTTATTTTTTTTAAATGACCACTCCCCCCCTGTCTATGTGTCTCTCTGTCTGTCTCTCTGTCTGTTTCTCTCTCTCACTCACTCTCTCTCTCTCTGACACTTAAAATCATTCTTTCTCTCTCCGCCATCCCCTTCCCCATTCTCTCTCTCTCTCTCTCTCTCTCTCTACTCTCTCTCTCCTCTCTCTCTCTCTCTCTCTCTCTCTCTCTCTCTCTCTCTCTTTCTGGTTCAACTCTATCTCTGGTTCTCTCTCTCTCTCTCTCTCTCTCTCTCTCTCTCTCTCTCTCTCTCTCTCTCTCTCTCTCTCTCTCTCTCTAAGCTTTCTTTACTTGTCTTTTTCTCTCCCTTTCCTCTTCTTTCTCTCCCTCTACTCCCATTTCCCCCCCTCTGTCTCTCTCACTCTTTTTCCCCACTCTCCCTCCGTCTCCCTTCCCCTCTGTCTCTCTCACACTCCCCCTTTCTCCACCCCCTCTTTCATCTCTCTCTGCCCCCTCCTCTCTCTCTCTCTCTCTCTCTCTCTCTCTCTCTCTCTCTCTCTCTCTCTCTCTCTCTCTCTCTCATCTCTCTCTCTCTCTCTCTCTCTCCGTATCCATCTGATTGGTTGTCCGTGGGCCTAGAAAAAACACGGCAGTAGGCCCAGATCGATAGACTGTA
>CM065682.1:25473690-25481190 GCA_017654935.2 Phymorhynchus buccinoides
TTTTTTCTAAAAATTATGACCCATGTCAACAGTTTGTTAAGCGGGCGACAGACTATGTGACTGCCTCATGTGACTCGATCAGGTCGTGACGTTTCACCTCATTTGCATACCATGCTGCTCGATCGGTCTGACTCAGTTGGCCCCAGTCAGGTGACAGGGCCGAATAGGGCGAGTTCTAAATTTCACTGATCGAGTCAGATGGCTTGTGACCTCTTCTGTGCGGGAAACAAAATTTGGTCTACGTCACGACCTGATCGAGGCATATGAGGCAGTCGCATAGTCTGTCTCCAGCTTCAGAGAGTGACGAATGTGCCTATGTGACTTGTATTGGGGCAGATGAGCCAGGCATACAATGCCTCCTTATTGTCCGTCACCGAAGGTGATCGGACTTTGCGATGGGCTGGTTTGTCTGGGTTTTTTTTTCTTTTCTTTTTTCTTTTTTTTCTCTGTCTGTCCCAAGGATATCTCCCGAACCGCTTGACCGAATCGCGTCAAATTTTGTGTGAAGGTGTGTCTCCTTAATAGGAAGAGTGACGAATGTGCCTATGTGACTTGTATTGGGGCAGATGAGCCAGGCATACAATGCCTCCTTATTGTCCGTCACCGAAGGTGATCGGACTTTGCGATGGGCTGGTTTGTCTGGGTTTTTTTTTCTTTTCTTTTTTCTTTTTTTTCTCTGTCTGTCCCAAGGATATCTCCCGAACCGCTTGACCGAATCGCGTCAAATTTTGTGTGAAGGTGTGCCTCCTTAATAGGAAGAGATCGGCGCAAACCATTTTGCCGTCGTGACCTTGACCTTGTTTGACATTTCATTACCCTCCCACTACAACGTCACTACCAAGCCCCATCATCCCCAACCGCCCTCTCTCTGTGTGTGTCTCTTTTCTCAGACAAAGGCCTATACTGCAATGATACTGAGGTGTTAAGGGGAGGGAAGACCTGACCATGTGCATGTTTCTACTACAGTGGAACCTCCCTATGAAGACTTTGAAAATCGTGCAAAGTAAGGTCTTAAGTGGGAGGGAGTTGTAAAAGGGAGGTAATTTTAATACTTACAAAGAAGGGCAATGTCTCAGAGAAGTAGATCTAATGTGGGAGGGAGTCTTAATAGTGAGGGTCTTAATAGGGAGGTTCCACTGTATGTCCTCTCTTGCCAGAAGTTTGGTTCTTCAGACACAAGAAGAGAAAAGTCTATAAATTGAAAAGCTGTCCCTTTAGCTTTTTCCAAGGTTTCTTGTTAACTTCTTGTCTTTTGGCTGGATAAATCAGGTGTGTTCATTTTCTGTTTATTTTGTTGTTACATATATGCGCACATGTGCGCACACACTCACACAGATACACAGACAGACAGACACACACATATACACACACACACATACACACACACACACACACACACACACACACACACACACACACACACACACACACACACACACACACACACACAAACACACACACACACACAACACACACACACACACACACACACACACACACACACACACACACACACACACACACACACACACACACACACACACACACACACACACACACACACACACACACCTTCAACAGACACACAGGATAACAGACACGGGTGAAAATGGAAAGAACGACAGAGGGATAGGGGAGAGGGGTGAGTGTTATACAACAGTAATGGAGGGGTAGGGGAACAGGGTAGTGGAGACAGGAAAGGGAGGGTGTGAGAAAGGCCACCACCCACGCACAATTCTTGGAGAGAAAAACAATGTCGGTCGTATGCAAGATGGGGACGGAATGGATTTGGCACCCTGATCGATCTGAGATGAGGAGAGGGTAGGAAACCTGTCAACCCACATTGTTAGCAACACGCTTGTTTTTTTAATGCTTTAAAAAATTTTCTCATTTGAAGCCTTTTATATGGATGGATAACGTCGATGGGGATTTGGCACCCTGGTCGATCTGTGACGAGAATAGGGTAGGAAACCTGTCAACCCGTACTGTTTTAGCTCACAATACACTTGGTTCTGATTTGTTGTTCTCTCTCACAATTTTCGGGTCCCACAGCCGTTCAAGAAACACAAAATCGAGCTGTTTAGTTAAAACACTTAATTAAAACAAATCTTAGATAAAACTGCACCAAGCATGTCCATATACAATATTTTGGCTGTGTTGTTCTTTACAGTGTTTGTGATGTATTTCTTTCATCAGATTTATGGCAAAAACTATTTTTTGTTGAGCAGTACATATTTAGTAGGAAATGTTCTTAAATAATACACTTAATATCGCAAACATAAATAAAACTCTCCATGAGTGAAAATCTAGTAATGGCAAACGAATATAACTTATTTCCAAACCTACTACAACATAGTATTGACTGTTATTTGTGAAAGGTTACTTATGGTAAACTTCAGTTGGCTTGAAAAAACTTCTGAAAATATAGATAAACTAAACGTCCCTCCCTGAACAGCAGAGGTCCTTCATTTGTTTTTCTTTTCTTTTCTTTTCTTTTCTTCGCTGCTGTTGTTATTTTTGTTATCAAACGTGATACGTCATCAGTGGAGATGGGCTAATGTGTTTGAGAGATGAGGGAGGGCCAGTAAAGAAGAAGAAGAGGAAGAAAAAAGAAGAAAAAATAACTACAAGAAGGAAAAGGTAAAAGAGGAAGAGGTAGAAAAAGAAGAAAATGAAAAAGAAAAGGAAGAAGAAATAAAGGAAGAATAAGAAAGAAAGAGAAGAGGAAGAACAAGAGCAAGAAAAAATTAAGAAAAATGGCCTCGTCCAGAAGCATACGCTCATTTACAAATGTTTGTCTATGACGATGATCTTGAAATAAAAGTGTACAAGGTTATTATGAGATCAAATGTTTTCTTCCTATAGCGTCTAAAAAAAACATGTTTGTCTTTTCAAAGACCTTATGTCGAAGTCCCAAATAATCCTTTAACCATAATGTAAACGTATTCTGTTGTTATGATAATATTATTGTTTTAACCATCGTGACTGTAAATTTCTGGGTTTAACTTGAAGTCAGCTTACAAGGTATGTACTGATTGTTGCGAAAACTCAAAATCTATGGATCAGGTGATAACCATGGAAAGGCTATGATATTAAGAGTCATGTTGCTGTTTTCAACCTCATCTCATATTATAGCTTTGATCTATTCGAATGATATATTACCACTTAGTGTGAATTTAACACTTAGTGTGAATTTAAAAGGACATGGACATTTATTTGTACTCTCTTTGTTCAATATCGAGGCTAGGATACAAATTGTATTAAAAGTTGCATGTAAGATGAGGCCTTTAAACTCATTTTGTTGGTGTTGTTCCCAGGTATCTTAGCTTTTTAGCAATCAGGGTCTGCTTTCTGTTATCAATCCTATGTTCTCTTTGATAAATGTTATGTCTGTATGTGCATGCACAATCTGATACAGACAAACTCATTTGCACGCATGCAGACTAAGCTCTCAACAAATCCACACGCAGACAGATAAGCTGTGTTGTCTCTATCTGTCTCTGTCTATCTGTGTGTCTTTGTCAACCTGTCTGTCTATCTCTCTATGTCTGTCTGCCTGTCTGTCTCATGTTCCGTTTGTCTGTGTGTTTGTCTGTCTGTCTGTCTGTCTCTCTGTCTCTGTCTCTGTCTCTCTCTCTCTCTCTCTCTCTCTCTCTCTCTCTCTCTCTCTCTCTCTCTCTCTCCCTCTCTCTCTTCATAGTTTTTTTTGGGTGTAATGTGACTTGTTTCACTTTTCGTGTCCATATGGGCCAAAAGGCCTTGAAAAGACCGAATAATAAACATAATGTTATACTCTCTCTCTCTCTCTCTCTCTCTCTCTCTCTCTCTCTCTCTCTCTCTCTCTCTCTCTCTCTCTCTCTCTCTCTGTGCGCAGATAAGCTAGGCTTGGTGTAATTATGGATGAGGATGTGTAATGTTTGCTTAATATTTTGTGTTTGATTTAACAATTCCCCACCCCCCCTGTTCCCTTTGACATGGGCAGATGGCCCGGTTCATTAAAATGTTCTTGTTTTTGTTCTGTTCTTGTTCTCTCTCTCTCTCTCTCTCTCTCTCTCTCTCTCTCTCTCTCTCTCTCTCTCTCTCTCTTACCAAACCGACACACCTTTATATTTAGGGGTTGACAGTTTCTTAAGGGGCGACAACCTACAAAAATCAGCTTCCTTCCGCCAAGGGAGAGAAGCCCAGGCGAGGAGGTGCGTGGGTGATGTCCCCTGCCGGGTGTGCAAAGTCAGCAGACGGCAAGGGATCACCGGCACTTCCTGTGCAGTTTAAGGATTTCTGGAACCATTTTAGGAACCTAGTCCGTTCGGGAACCACCTCTGTTGTGGGCAGTATTGACGTGGTGTTCACCCATTTTGCTCTGCTGATTATTTTTGTTGTTTATTTGTTTTAACGATCGATTTTGTTTAAGCCTAAAGCAGAAAGAGTTTTTTTAAAACAATTTTTCTGCGTTTCCTTTACGTTCAATAACTCTCTCTCTCTCTCTCTCTCTCTCTCTCTCTCTCTCTCTCTCTCTCTCTCTCTCTCTCTCTCTCTCTCTCTCTCTCTCTCTCTCTCTCTCTCCTCTCTCCCTCCTCCCTCCCTCTCTCTCTCTCTCTCTCTCTCGTCTCTCGCTCTCTCGCTCTCTCTCACTCTCTCTCTCTCTCACTCTCTCTCTCTCTCCCGCCCCCCCTCCTCTCTCTCTCTCTCTGTTTATCATCATCACCATCATCATCATCACCACCATCACCATTTTCATCATCTTCTTCTTATTCTCAAGTTTCAAGTTTTATTTTCAACTTCCAGCCCAGAGGGCTTCAAAGCCATAAACACAAACACTCACAACATATTTGTCCCCATAAACATTCAATGAAACAAACGTGCAGAACATAAAGCAATTGATATGATATTAACATATACAAAAAAAAAGAAATTACCAGTGCTAACAACAAATGCATCACCACTAGAAAAGATGTAAAATAAAATTAAAAACCTTGCCAGCTTTCTCAATAGTTTTGAGTTTGTATTACTTAGTAACGATTTAAATTCTTCTTCTTCTTCTTCTCCTCACTCTCTTCCTCACTTGTCTCCCACATCTCCAGTGTGTTGAACTTTATTTTTTCCATCCCCGGCCCCCCCCCCCCCCCCCCCCTCTTATCGATGGCTTGGAGTCAAAACGGACTATCTTTCTATTGACATATTATTGAACTTATTTCATATTACGAACACTAATAACCTCTATAAAACAAAAGACTGCTGAAATATTTTTAAAAACCCATTTATATATATATAACTGCAATCATTGTTTGATACAAGTTATTAGTTTTTGTAATAAATCCAATACTACGTCAATGGACTATCTAAAGATAGTCCGTTTTGACTCCAAGCCATCGTTATGTACTTTTCAGACTTTATGTTAGTCTATGAATTGTTTTCTCTTTTATTGTTTTCGTTGTCGTCATTATTCTGGTCAACCTAGTAGTCTCTGTCCTGACGATCACTGTTGTCCTTTTTCTTTTGAATTATCACAGAGAGAGAGAGAGAGAGAGAGAGAGAGAGAGAGAGAGAGAGAGAGAGAGAGAGAGAGAGAGAGAGAGGGAAAACGAAAACGAATTTTTATTTAACCAGGGAACATGAGATAAGCAAATTACATGCTTTTTTCCACCCAGCCATGGGGGAAAATAAAGTAAATCAAACAAGAAAGCTAAATAAGAGAGAGAGAGAGAGAGAGAGAGAGAGAGAGAGAGAGAGAGAGAGAGAGAGAGAGAGAGAGAGAGAGAGAGAGAGAGAGACGGGCGAAATACGAAATACGAATGTTTTATTGAGGGTAAAAATGATAAGCTACAATAGCTTCTTTGCACCTGGCCCTCTCACTCACACACTCACACACTCACACCATGCATCACACACTGAGAGAGAGAGAGGAGAGAGAGAGAGAGAGAGAGAGAGAGAGAGAGAGAGAGAGAGAGAGAGAGAGACAGAGAGAGAGAGAGAGAGAGAGAGATGAAATAAAATGAAATAAAAAATGAAAGTTATTGACATCAGCAATGAAAGCTCCAATGCCAAGGAAGCACAGATCATGAACTAAAGAATATAAGCCTAACTGGCGAATAAATCAGTACATCAGATTTGTTTTAAAGACACAGAAAATAAAACGTCTTACATACACAAATAGCTTACACCAAAGAATAACTGTTAGAAGTGACCAACCAACAATTAGTTGCCTTTAGATTAATTCGGACAATGCACCATACGTTAATAAAAGGCAAAGTATTATGCAACAATCAATTTCTCCTTTCTAAGTTTTGTAGCTTTAGCCAAAAACAATGCTTAGGATTTCATGACATTTTCATTTTCTAAAGCAAGTAAGTTACAGAAATTATACCTCTGCAAATTGAATTTAGTGAACATAGGGCACGTTTTGCGTAACTTATCATATTCCTTACAAGAAAATAAAAAGTGCAATTCATCCTCAAAACCATCAGAACATAAAGGACAAACAGAATGTATAAACAAATCACGAGTGAACCACAATTTGTTAGAATACAAGCTTAGAGTTCTCGTTCTAAATTTAATAAAGGCATCCCTATCATACGTTGTTTGAATTCATACATTAAAAAAAACCACTTTTCATTTCCTACACTCTGCGCTATCCAAAACATTCCAAAACCATTTTCTGTTAATACTTTCTTAACAGTTGATGCCCAATTATATTTACCTAATTCGTGTTGTCTTAAGAGCATTCCGTACGCTTTTTTTGCAGATGCGTGTTAATGGTAGTCTAATTAGTTTAATCCAATATCTGATACATTTAACATAAGAACGGATAAACAATGCGTATCGTCCTGACTCTCCATGGCATATTTTGTTTGAGGAATGTAATGGAACTTTTAAGAGTCTTTTAATTGCGAAAGTATGGATGTTTTATATTTGTTTATTTTCAACAAGTCCTCACACTTCTGCCCCGTGTGTCAAAATTGGCTCTATTTTAGTGTTAAACAATTTCCAAACTATGCTAACATCGGTAGAATTTAATTTCCGTAAACTACGAAGAATTTCGATCACCCCTTTTCTACCCTTTTTGACTAGTTCTGACCAGCATGGAGTCAAGCTTAATTTTGTAATAAAGAGAATACCTAAATATTTGTGTTCATTGTTTGTAGCTCTGATCACTTCATTCCCATACCACCACACTTCATTCGCAGAAAAATATTCCCCTTTCCAGAAGACAATTAGGCCTACATTGAGAGAAAGAGAGAGAGAGAGAGAGAGAGAGAGAGAGAGAGAGAGAAGAGAGAGAGAGAGAGAGAGAGAGAGAGAGAGAGAGAGAGAGAGAGAGAGAGAGAGAGAGAGAGAGAGAGAGAGAGAGAGAGAAGAGAGAGAGAGAGAGAGAGAGAGAGAGAGAGAGAGAGAGAGATTGATTGTCTTTGAGATTCACACGAACAGACAGAGACAAAAATAGTAAAACAAATGTATTGATCATGTCGGGGAAATTCTGTTGCCAAAACAAATTGGCTTCGA
>CM065682.1:25483690-25508690 GCA_017654935.2 Phymorhynchus buccinoides
GTATTGTTCCTATCGACAAGACGAGTGCCTTTGGTGTATCGAATATAGAAACTAACAAGTACTGAACAATGTCGTCACACCAAAGTGTCTCATTTCACCAGCTAAGATGGCGACTGATTTTCGTTTCTTTTGGAAAAGTTTTATTTTAAAAGCTTAACAGAGTACAAAATACAGATGTGCTGCCCATTTTGTCACAGAGAACTACTACAACAATCTCTTGTCCTTCCAGTTTTAGGCCCTACTACACTTTGTGACTTCAGTTGCGTCACGCGCTATCAGTAATGGACGTATAGTAACCTTCCCATGTCTAAATCGCCTTGTACTTAGAAACGCTGCAAACCATAGCCTGTGTATCTAGTAACATTATTAATACACTGGCTTCTGCTGCAAACGGACTTTAGCTGATCCAAATGGTCCCCTTCCTCTTGTGGAGCTCAAATCACCCACAGAAATATATATTGCTTTGCAAAAGGTTGCACTACACAAAGTGTGGAGTCTCTCTCTTCTGTCTCTGATTGTTTGTACGTTATTCTGTCTGTCTGCCCACCCCACACACCCCTCTCTCTCTCTCTCTCTCTCTCTCTCTCTCTTTCTTTTCTCTCTCCCTCTCTCTCCCCCCCTTCTCTCTCTCTCTCTCTTCTCTCTCTCTCTCTCCCCCTCTCTCTCTCTTTCTCTTTCCCTCCCTCCCTCCCCCCTCTCTCTCTCTCTCTCTCTCTCTCTCTCTCTCTCTCTCTCTCTCTCTCTCTCTCCCTCTGTGAAAATTTCCCTTTTTTTCTGCCCCCCCCTTCTTTTCCATGTGTTAAAGGAAGGAGGTAGAGAGGGGAAAGAAGGACGGTGAGGGGGAAAAAACGATCAAGAGAACGAGAGGGGATGGGTGAATTTGGAGAAGCCAAGTTAGCAGAGCATTCTGCCCAGGTAATGAAAGGCCCCAACGGCCCCAACAGCACAGTAATGACAGAATCGAACTCCTCAATTCGTGCTTGGTAACTGAATGCTGGATTGCAGCCTGGGGTAAACACACACACACACGCACACACGCACACGCACACACACACACACATACGCTCACTCACGCGGACGCACACTCACTCTCTCTCACACACACACACACACACACACACACACACACACACACACACACACACACACACACACACACACACACACACACACACACACTGCACAGGAGAGAGAGAGAGAGAGAGAGAGAGAGAGAGAGAGAGAGAACTTGAAAACTTGAACTTTATTTTTCAACGATAAAGATTTTAGGCAACGCCTAGTCTTCCAATCTGTCCTTGGTACATATACGAACATAGAATACAAACATGGCAAGGCATGATATTACACATACAGATTGAGAGTTCTCCGTGTGCATTCTAATAAATACAGAAAGAAAATTGTGTGTGTGTGTTCTCTCTCTCTCTCTCTCTCTCTCTCTCTCTCTCTCTCTCTCTCTCTCTCTCTCTCTCTCTCTCTCTCTCGTGAGGGGCTACGGCTCTGATTGATGAAATATCCGTATCCCCCCCCTCCCCCCCCTCTCTCTCTCTCTCTCTCTCTCTCTCGAGGGGCTACGGCTCTGATTGATGAAATATCCGTATCCCCCCCCCCCCCCCTCCTCTCTCTCTCTCTCTCTCTCTCTCTCTCTCTCTCTCTCTCTCTCTCTCTCTCTCTCTCTCTCTCTCTCTCTCTCTCTCTCTCTCTCCCTGTGTAGGCTAAGTGTGTGTGTGCATCAGTGTGTCCGTGAGTGAAACATGAAGAGAAAGAGACAAGGCAGACAGACAGACAAACCGTGGGCCAGTCACAGAGAGAGAGACAGACAGGTAGGCCGGCATGCAGAGACAGGAACAGAAAGAATGGAGATTCTACAACAAACATGGTGGGAGAGATGAACTGTCCATGGTGGCTTATTGAACCCGGAAAACAAGGCCAAGTTCCACAAGGTATCGATGATCTGATTGGTTCGCTGAGCTCGCGCGCAGGCGTACTCGCAAAATTAATGCAGAGTGCGACAATTGATCAAACTGCCCACGCACATACCGGTTGTAGAGAAGCAGCATTTTAGACCGGTATGTGCAAATATACATATATTTTACATATAATTATGTAACAACCTGATGAGATGAAGAAATCAACCCCGAAGAATAACAAAAATCCCATTTTCTGTATATTTACTAGACCTAATAGCTTGCTGTTATGCCCACAAAAACGTGTTGTTGTTTTTAAAAAATTAAAAATCCCTGTGGGCGAATATTTTGAGAACAAGTAGGGGAAGACGGGGTAAAAAGCGCATGGGCGGGTAAGAAGCCCACCCCAATTATCTCATGAAATGAAGCAAATTTCAGTCTCATTTTGCCCATGAGACGAGCATTAATGTCTAGCATTCGTCTCATGGGCAAATTTGACTGAAATTTTCTTTATTTCATGAGATAATTGGGGTGGGCTTCTTACCCGCCCATGCGCTTTTTACCCCGTCTTCCCCTAGTCGATGTAATTCCCCCCCCCCCCCCACCCCACTTTTTAGTGACTTGAAGGGGTTTTTTGGTGGCTAATAAATAAGTAGACCTAAGCCATTCGATTTAAGATGACAAACTGACAAGCATATTGCATGATGAGATTTTTAGATAAGAATGACAGACGAAAAGAAGGGGGGAAATGCAGTTGATGTTTATGCTGTCTGAGGTCTTCAATGTAAAGCAGAAAGCTTCGTTTATCGAACTATCCATGGTCGATACATCTTCGTTAAATTCCCGCCATTAAGGCTCTTTCTTCTTTCTTTTCTTAAGAACAGTGTGTGTAATTATGCAATACATTAATTGCCTTAGAGGGTATTAGGGGAAGACGGGGTAAAAAGCGCATGGGCGGGTAAGAAGCTCACCCCAATTATCTCATGAAATAAAGAAAATTTCAGTCAAATTTGCCCATGAGACGAATGCTATACATTAACGCTCGTCTCATGGGCAAAATGAGACTGAAATTTGCTTCATTTCATGAGATAATTGGGGTGGGCTTCTTACCCGCCCATGCGCTTTTTACCCCGTCTTCCCCTATATGTGCAGTCTCTGAATATTCTGTTATTCCATTCTAGCGACTAAACCTGCCCGCTTCGCTTCGCACGTAGGCCTAACGGTGCAAGCGTACACTTTGTACAGATTTCTAGTCCGTCCGCAGCACACCATCAGTTTGCCGCCTATGGTTCTCTCACTTTACTATTGGCCTTTTGAAAATGTCACCCACTGCACTACTCGGTGTTTTTTCTCCATGTACCCCCCCAAGGGGCTTTTTGGAAATGAAAGCTTTGAACCTTGTAGAAACCAAGTGCACGAAGCCTTAATGGCACAATGGTTAAGACGCCGGGTCTCAAATCCGTAGGTCGCGGGTTCGAGTCAGCCCCTCGCCACAATTTTTCACATGTGGCGGTACCATAGCCGATGAGGTTTAACCGAGGCGTGGTTACCGCTACACCTATCTGTATTGTTAAAAAATCGGGACTTTACTGGAGTTGCACTGACTCCGGGCATTGCCTCCAGTATTGTTCCCATCATCTACAAATGTCCCATATGTGTCTGTTCCAGACCGAGAGGACGTAAAACACCATTTTTCATTCATTCATAGAAACCAGGTGGTGACTGCTAGATCCTATTGGTAAACACTGACCTGGGTGGGTGGGAGGAAGGAAGAAGAACCCATCACCACTAGTGAAGAAACAAGGTGGTGACTGCTGGATCCTATTGGTAAACACTGACCTGGGTGGGTGGGAGGAAGGAGGATCCTAGGAGGTAAATTGTTGAGTGACAGTTTTGAGCATAGCTCTTCGTCGGACTGAATTTGCAGTGGTGTGTTGGCAGTCTGTTCACCCCTCCTGCACCCCACCCCTGCTTTTGGATAACTTTCTCTCCACCCAACAGCTGCTCACCCTTGCCCTCACCCCACCCTCCCACTCCTGCCCTGTATTTTTCTCTTTCCAAGGATGGAAGTTCAGTTTAACGTCGCGTATCGGCTTTCGCTATGTACGACGGGCTGAACAAACCAACCAGGGTATAAACAAAAATTTATATTCCCGAATCACTGTCTTAGCCAAAAGGCCGAGAAGCGATCAGAATTGCCTTCTTTCCAATCACACTTAATTCCTTATAATATAATTATGTGTTCATCCATTCCTCCCCTGAACGATACTCAGTCAGTGAAGACAGACTGCCAACACACCACTGCAAATTCAGTCCAATGAAGAGCTATGCTCGAAACTGTTACTCAACAAATGACCTCCTAGGATCCTTCTTCCTCCCACCCAGGTCAGTGTTGGAACCTTGTGATCGGGGATAAATGTCAGATTATAAGGGTCCACAGCCAATGGCTTGGAAACTACGTCCACTATAGTTGTCGGAAAGACAAGACAGACAGACACATACGCACTGACAGAGGGTGAAGGTGAAAAAGTAGTGCAGATAATTTTGTTGTAATTCAATTTTGTGTAATCTCCTGACCATCCCACAGAAAGACAAACCAGCCCGACAGGTAATCACATAGCCTCCACATTATTGTGGCTGCAAATTGCGAAGACACAAAACACACACCGATTTATCACTGTTTGGGCAGGTTAACGGCCTTTGCACGTGCACGAGTGGCGTTTTGCTCATAAGAGAGAGAGAGAGAGAGAGAGAGAGAGAGAGAGAGAGAGAGAGAGAGAGAACAAGAACGTTTTAATGAACCGGGCCATCTGCCCATGTCAAAGGGAACAGTGGGAAGGGGAAATTGTTAAATCAAGCAAAACAAAACAAAGAGAGAGAGAGAGAGAGTGAGAGAGAGAGAGTGTGTGTGTGTGTGTGTGTGTGTGTGTGTGTGTGTGTGTGTGTGTGTGTGTGTGTGTGTGTGTGTGTTCGTTCGTTCGTTCGTTCTTTAATTTAACTTCTATCCACCTTACAGTGATCTTAGACAAAGATTGTGCGTGTGCGTGCGCGTGCGTGTGTGTGTGCGTGTGCGTGCGCGTTTGGGGGTGTAAACAGGAGCCCAATTTCTTGCATTGAGTAATTCCCTCTCTTGACTTCCTCCTTGTGATGTATTCTATCTTGGGCTTGGTTATTTGTTTGATTGTCCGTGTTTGGGCGAACATGAAATGTACCGAATTTGTTGATAGGCTATTTGTTTGGTTTCACCCTGCCATACACAACGAGCAAGAAACGTAGGCAAAGTTGTAGTTTGGACAACCCCGTCACATTTTTGCATTGAAAAAATTTCACTGAAAAGCAATATTCTGCCATTCTCGGGAAAGGGATAGGGTTAGGATCAGCGAAGGGTTATTGTCATGTAACTAAAAAAGAAAAAAGAAAAAAACACCAACATATTTTGAGATCGAGATTGCTAACATGAGGGGTGTGTCTAAAGTACAGCCTTATTTGTACTTGTGTTTGGAAATGTATTTGTTGATGTCAACCATTGTGTATTTTATATTGTTTGCTTTCGTTTGGTGCGGTGAACGTGACATGTAATGTATTTTATCGATGTTCTATTTTGTTTCTTCGTTTGATGTCGATGATAAACAATCCATGATCCCTTTCTGTGTTTTTGTTTTTGTCTTTGTCTGTCTCTCTCTCTCTCTCTCTCTCTCTCTCTCTCTCTCTCTCTCTCTCTCTCTCTCTCTCTCTCTCTGTAAAAAAAGCTTTATCAAGCTTATTCTTTTATCGTCAACAAAGATCATGTTGACTTGACTCTCTCTCTCTCTCTCTCTCTCTCTCTCTCTCTCTCTCTCTCTCTCTCTCTCTCTCTCTCTCTCTCTCTCTCTCTCTCTCTCTCTCTCTCTCTCTCTCTCTCTCTCTCTGTCCCTCTCTCTCCAGTGCGTTTGTGTCTATCTATATCATACCTATGGCCTTTTACTCATATGGCTTTTATCACTTTTGACAGTAGCCTGTGGAAAGGGCCAATAGTAAATGAGAGCTGTACTATACGTGTATATGATCTTCTACAATATTGGTATATCATGGTACAGCTTAGTCTTTCGTGGGCGTCTATGACTCTCTGACTAGGGGGTCATTTGCACTGGCTCTGGTGCTGCAGCCAATGGGATTGGCTGGCCTTTGGGGATCTTCCCTAAACGCCAACTCTCGTCCTCAAGTACCTTTGGCCGAGAGAGTGGGGATGTACCCTGGACAAGGCTTCTCCGTTGTAAACAAATTGTAGCCCAGCCTGCCGGAATAGCAGCTGTGCCCTCTGCTATCAGGCAGTCATAGTCAGAAACAAGAGACAGGCAACAACAACAACAACAAACATACACATATGTCTGGTGCTTTCGTTTTTGCTTCGAGAGGTTGAAAAAGAAAATAATACTCTTTGGATTTGTTAAAATATAAACAAAATCGATGTTGTTAAACACTGCTACTCTGTCGTTCGTTGGGGTCGGTGTGTTGTCTTCTTCTTCTTCTTCGATCGCTCAGACAGTTTCCTGTCGATTATGAGCGAAGATGCGTCATGCTGCCGTTATGCGCCTAAGTAAGAAATCATGAGGCCCAGCATGTTCGACTTCGGCTGTAGGACATCTTTTAAAAAACGTTTCTTTTAAAAAAAAAGCAGGAGAATGGACCGGAAAGATAGTAGATGACAGCAAGGAAAAGGCAGAGTCAAAGAGAGTGACAGATTAGAGGAAGTTCCAAGCACAGAACTTCCAGAAGGTGGGGGAACTATTTATGCAAGACCCCCGGTATCCCCACGGTGTGTGTGTGTGTTGTCTGAGTGTAGTAGTTTTTTTTTTCTCCCCCCCCCCCCCCCCTATTAAGTCACACAGTAGGCCTACATTAAAACTGTGGTCTTATGCGAGAACTCGATAATCTCACGTGCACAACCATCTTTGTCATGCATACTTGTGACGAGGTAATGGGTTGAAAGGCTAAGTCCCTAGGGAAGACTTTAGAAAATTTGCCTTTAGCCCACTTCTCTAGAGTATGGGAGATGAGCAACTTTCCCGGCCCCTTTTCATCTAATAAATTTATATTTGTGCCCGGGTTCTGGCTCGTATGGTTGTAAGAAATACAAGTGGTTGAATTGCTCTAAATGGCAGACAGAGAGAAGTAGGGTTTTACATGAAATTACAAGACTCCCACTCTCATCAGTCTGACCAAAGGGTTCAGGATTATTTGACACTTGTATTTTATTTACTCCCAAAATCTGCATAAGATTATGCAACAATAATAATAAAGCAGCTCAATGGCGCCGAAACAAAATATGGATAAAAAAACAATGAAATCCGAAAGGATTCACAAGACTTTTGTCTTTCTATAAGGTTCGCCCCATGCCGGAAGGGTTACTAATTATCTTCAATGTCCGTAGGAAAGTTCAAATGATTGGCGCAGTCCGGGGGACTTAGCTGTTGTCAGGTTCCTCCGTAGTGATCGGCGAATGCTGGTGTGGCTGGGCTTGCTCGTCAGATGAGAGTAGCTCCCAGTCGTTCCGGTTACGGCTTCGCGGGATGGCACGGTTCAAGGCTTGGTGGAGTCCGGGATGATCGTCCGGCCCACGATGCCCTGCTGATAATCACAGGAGAAGGTGGATGTAGATCTCTATGGCTTAGAGACAAGGGGCTTCAGTCGGCAGGGAATTAGTGAATCCCAACCGGCTAGAAGGCTTCCCTTGTACAATAGCACTAATTAATAAATAAACTGAATTTCAGTTAACAAACTGAGATCAGTAAAACATAAAAGGTGATCAAGACAACATCACTCTCCATCCAACACCTGGAAAGGAATGGTATCATAAAGTGCAAGATAGGTTTCCTACTAAAAATAGACAAATGGGTTAGTAGGCATAAACTCCGGTTCTGGTACCAAAAGTGTTCAAGTCAAAAACACACACACACAAATAATCAGTGCACATAAATAGAATAGAATGTTTACCACTTCTTTTCTATAACATATCTATCTACTCCTTATTCATCATTGAACATAGGATCTAGATCAAAACTAGGGTCAAACAAACAACCAGTCTCAATCACCAGTCATCAATAAGACTTACTAGGTGGGCTATTCTGGCTGGGAGAGGTGTTGCTCTAGTCAGTTTCAGCGTTTTGTGTGAAAAACTTTTTCTCACTACGCCAATTATAGCCTTCACTTTCAAACAATGAAAGCCTGCTATTGGTTTATTACAGTCCACACGTCACAAGATGATGTTCAGAGTGTACAGAACAATCACGCGCCGATTGCAGCATTATCACATGCCGGACATTCCTAACCTTGTGATTGGAAAGGCAAAACCGTCTTCAAAGGGAGATAACCGTGGTTGTCACTTTCTTGTGATGGGTAGATAGATCTTGCTTCAAAGAGATAATTGCCTTATTCGGCGTTCTTTAGATGGTGGGTGGCAATTAACGTGGCGGCCGGACAGAGAAATGAAAAGGAGAGAGGGTGGGGGGGGGGGAGGGGAGAAGAGAAGGGGGGGGGTGTAGATAAGAAATAAAGAAAGCGGGTCGCGCGGGACACTTACGTCACAATACTAATGTCACATATGTTCATAATGTTAAATTTTTTGGCTAAATACCTGCATTGAATGCAAAATCCTTCTAAAAACTATTGTCTTCAAAATAAATAAGGCAAGCTATCTTCTGTGACATCGTTCACTATATATTCTTAACCCTTTCACCACCAAAGTCGCATTTTAGCACCACAGTGATTTAACACCTATGTCACTAAAAGGCATCAAATTGAGGTCTATTATCCAAAGTCCCTGTTGTCTTAGTTTTGGGAAGTAAGGGTAGACCTTATTTTATATATGTCATAGGAGAATCCCCAATACTGCAGATGGATTTCGTTATCTACTTAGGTCAATTTAATAGCAATTTTTGGCTGAAATATGGCTGGCGGTGAAAGGGTTAAACACTTAAAACAAAGGAGAACGGTCTCTCAAAGTTGAATGATCAGTCTTGGCCCAGAAAATAAGATATTTTGTTTTCGATATTAAAAAAAACACCCGAAGTTTTAATAAAAACAGCTAAAATTAGACACTCGTAAAATCAGTGAACACATTATTTTTTCTGGCCATAAATATTATTTTCCCCGGTGTCAAATTCCTCTCCTAACTTTCTGAAGTATTTCGCAATGTCTTCGAAGACTTCCATCTTTTGGTGCTAAAAATCGGTGTTTTAATATATATTTTTTAAAAAAGAGGTAAAGCTTTTTTTAATTTATTTCTATATTTATTTCTATGTCTTTATTAATTAAGTAATTTATTTATTATGTTTATTTATTTATGTATCAGGTCGTTTATTTATTTATTACCCTTTTGGCTCACTCGTGTTAACGAAATGAGTATGTTCTCATCAGTGTTCGGTTGTGTGTCCGTGTGTATGTATGTATGTGTGTGTTGCGTCTGTGGTGTACAAACTTTAACGTTGGCTTTTTCTCGGGAACTGCACGGCGTATATTGTCCAAACTTTGCATACACATAGAATGATAGATGTCTATGCAAACTTTCAAGACATGATTTGCATATTAAAATTAGCCAATGACCTTGACCTTTAACATGTTATTTTTGCTCTGGCCTTATAAAACAAGCAAAATTCTGGGGTGTGGAGCTTTTTTAAAAGTAAACAATCTGGCATTTAGATCTATCTCCGAAACCCAAAGCGAGTGAGCCTTGAAGGCTTTGCCTCTTGTTTATTGCTAATTGTGGCTGCCATTGTTTCACCTTTCGGTAAAGGTCAAGATGTGCCACCCCCCCCCCCCCCCCACCCCCCCTAGAACCCCCCACTAAAATACAAGTGGTGAGTTAAGGTATCACCCAGTAAAACATGACAATCCTGTACCCCCCCCCCCCCCCCCCCCCCCTTCCATGTTTTTTCAAAATCAATCTCAAAGTTTCCTTCTTTCAGTTTTTAAGAAAATAATCCTGGGCAGATCCTAACCCTATCCCATTAAATAAAAATGGCAGAATGTTGCTTCTCTGAAAATTTCAATGCCTAAAATGTGAGGGTGACTAAGCTACATGATAGACCAATATCTACAAGATCCATTGACTCTGAACAGAAAACAAAGAAATCAACCAGCAAGCAAAACAGCTGTACGCGTTATGGAATGTTGTTAACAACACTGTTGTGTGGTTCTCCTGGGGTTGTTGGGTTTTTCTTTCCCTGCGGTCGTGTAATGGGATTCCCGAGTCCATTTCTAACTACTCTCAGTGAGTGATGCTCCTCTCCTATTTCTTTACTCAGCCTCTGTCTCTGTCTCTGTCTCTCTCTCTCTCTCTCTCTCTCTCTCTCTCTCTCTCTCTCTCTCTCTCTCTCTCTCTCTCTCTCTCTCTCTCTCTCTCTCTCTCTCTCTCTCTCTCTCTCTCTCTCTCTCTCTCTCTCTCTCTCTCTCTCTCTCTCTCTCTCTCTCTCTCTCTCTCTCTCTCTCTCTCTCTCTCTCTCTCTCTCTCTCTCTCTCTCTCTCTCTCTCTCTCTCTCCTCTCTCTCTCTCTCTCTCTCTCTCTCTCTCTCTCTCTCTCTCTCTCTCTCTCTCTCTCTCTCTCTCTCTCTCTCTCTCTCTCTCTCTCTCTCTCTCTCTCTCCTCTCTCTCTCTCTCTCTCTCTCTCTCTCTCTCTCTCTCTCTCGATCTCTCTCTCTCTCTCTCTCTCTCTCTCTCTCTCTCTCTCTCTCTCTCTCTCTCTCTCTCTCTCTCTCTCTCTCTCTCTCTCTCTCTCTCTCTCTCTCTCTCTCTCTCTCTCTCTCTCTCTCTCTCTCTCTCTCTCTCTCTCTCTCTCTCTCTCTCTCTCTCTCTCTCTCTCTCTCTCTCTCTCTCTCTCTCAGCTCTTTCGCTATTTCCTAAGATTGTGTTTCACCCTTTCTGTATCGGATACATTGTTTCTCAGTTTGTGCATCTATAATATATGTTTGTGTCTTTTTAGCATTGTTTTGTCTGTTTCTCCTACATCATTCTCCGGCTTTCCTTTTCCTTTGCCTCTGTCTGTTTGTTTGTCTGTATTTCTGTTTTTCTTTCGAATAAATTGTTTCTCAGTTTGTTTATCTGGTACATAAATGTGTCTTTTTCGCTTTGATCTTTGTCTTTCCTATCTCACTCTACCTCTCGTTTTCCTTTGGGGTTTTTCTCCACTGCCTGTCTATATGTCTGTCCCTTTTGTTTGTTGCCGGACTTGAACGTCTTAAAAAACCAAAGAAATGCTTATTCTATAGATATCTGGAAAGACCCACAGCCAGTCCGACAATTTGTCATTGATGGTGAGAGTGTAGAGAGAGTGGAAGAATACCGTTACTTAGGTACAGTCTTGGACAAGAAACTTACCTTTGATAAAAATGTTGAGTCAATCCACAAAAAATGCCAACCCAGGATCTTCAACCACATTTCTCCTACGGGTGATAATAAAGTATTCTTGACTTGACTCTGTATCACTTTTTCCTTGTCTT
Organism: Phymorhynchus buccinoides; assembly: GCA_017654935.2. Lineage (NCBI taxonomy): Eukaryota > Metazoa > Mollusca > Gastropoda > Neogastropoda > Raphitomidae > Phymorhynchus > Phymorhynchus buccinoides. The sequence goes on from CM065682.1 coordinate 25,495,068, forward strand.
AGCATGTATAGATGATGTGGTGAGGGAGAAGCCTTGAACCTGTGGGTCAAACTTGACTTTTCATAAAGGGTACCCTAACATTGGCGTGGGCGTTACCCACAACGCAATCTTCATACAAACAACGCGAAATTGTGCATGCAGGTAGGTAAGTAGACAGGCTAAATTTGTATTGATTTACACAATATGTGCCAATCACCCAGATAAATATTTTGCCTTGTTTGGCAAAATGTTGCTTAACTTTTTGGCACGAGTTTATAAACCATTTGAGTTTCAATGTGAGATTGAGTCTTTATCTGTCTGTCCGTCTATATATCTCTCTCTCTGAAGGTTATTTTTTGCCTTTTCATTCCCACTCTTCAATCAACATTGCTTATTTCTCAATACCATATCAAACGAACGAGGAAGTTTCAATATTAACACATATGTAGGCTATAGCTGACCTCAGCTGAGTGTATGAATTATTTAACCACGGTTGCTTAATGTGACTTGGCTGACTTGCACCAAACTAGTGCACACACACTCTCTCTCTCTCTCTCTCTCTCACACACACACACACACACACACACACACACACACACGCGCGCGCGCGCGCGCACGCACGCACACACACACAAGCCTGCACACATACAAACACACTTATGCATTCGTGTGTACGTGAATATAGATACAAACCAACCAACCCATTTTATGCTATTTTTATTATTAATGTCATAACTAAACTCAATCCTCCGAAGTCGGAGTGTGGCTGCTCACGTGGCAGGGTAAGAAGAAACGGTCACACACGTAATGTTCTCATCCCTAGCTGGTGCATTTGTACCATAGTGTTCAAGTGCTTCGGCTGTTGGGATGATCCATGGAGTCGTTTAGCCAGGGTACGCAAACAAACAAACAACATAACTAAACTCTGTTGGGATTCTTGTCTGTCACTGTCTGGCTGTGTCCGTCTCTATCCCTCTCTCTGCCCCCCAACCCCACCCCTCTGTCTCTCTCACACAGTGGCGCGCGCGCGCGCACGCGCACACACACACACACACACACACACGCACGCACACACACACACACACACATATATTTATGCGTCGTGTGCGTGCGCAGAGAGAGTGGGGGGGGGGGGGGGGGGGGGGGGGGGCAGACAGACAGACTTCAATGCAGGCTATTTTCAGACATGGACCAATTCACTTATAGCTAGCTTCCCCTAATAATCAATATTGGAAACGTATTGATAGGGAGAGATAGCTGTGGGCGAGGGGCGGAAAGGGGTGGTGGTGGGTGGTAATAAGGGTGGGGGAGGCACAGATTGACCTAAATAAAAGAATGGTCAAATAGACAAAAGAATTCCGAGAGAGAGAGAGAGAGGGGACACTAGAAAACTTTATTTGACAAGGATAAAGATTTTAGGCGATGCCTATTCTTACAATCTGTCCTGAGAGAGGGAGAGAGACTCAAACTCAAACATTTTAATGATTAGGCCTTGTGCCCGTATCACATATGGGTAGGGGGGGGGGGAGGCAGCATATAAATCATAACATAAACAAAATATATATAGGATAATAGAAAAGAATAAGGAAATGCGGCATTGCAAGTAAACATCAAAGAAATGTCAACATTCATTTGAGAGAGAGAGAGAGAGAGAGAGAGAGAGAGAGAGAGAGAGAATGCGAATATGAATATTTTATTCAGTTAAGGCCTAGGCCCCTCACCGAAGGGGTGTCAAATAATGCCATGCATGTTGACATTTATACATAAACAACCATAATCATCAATGTGACGAGGTAATGGGTTAAAAGGCTAAGTCCCTAGGGAAGACTTTAGAAAATTTGCCTTTAGCCCACTTCTCTAGGGTATGGGAGATGAGCAACTTTCCCGGCCCCTTTTCATCTAATAAATTTATATTTGTGCCCGGGTTCTGGCTCGTATGGTTGTAAGAAATACAAGTGGTTGAATTGCTCTAAATGGCAGACAGAGAGAAGTAGGGTTTTACATGAAATTACAAGACTCCCACTCTCATCAGTCTGACCAAAGGGTTCAGGATTATTTGACACTTGTATTTTATTTACTCCCAAAATCTGCATAAGATTATGCAACAATAATAATAAAGCAGCTCAATGGCGCCAAAACAAAATATGGATAAAAAACAATGGAATCCGAAAGGATTTACAAGACTTTTGTTTTTCTATAAGGTTCGCCCCATGCCGGAAGGGTTACTAATTATCTTCAGTGTCCGTAGGAAAGTTCCAGTGATTGGCGCGGTTTTATAAACTTAGCTCTTGGCAAGTTCTTCCGTAGTGATCGGCGAATGCTGGTGTGGCTGGGCTTGCTCGTCAGATGAGAGTAGCTCCCAGTCGTTCCGGTTACGGCTTCGCGGGATGGCACGGTTCAGGCGTGGTCTCCTCGCGGATTCTGAGTGCGGGTCGTCTTGGCGACGGTCCCGTCTTGGTGCGTGGTGGAGTCTGGGATGATCGTCCGGCCCACGATGCCCTGCTGATAATCACAGGAGAAGGTGGATGTAGATCTCTATGGCTTAGAGACAAGGGGCTTCAGTCGGCAGGGCATTAGTGAATCCCAACCGGCTAGAAGGCTTCCCTTGTACAATAGCACTAGTTAATAAATAAACTGAATTTCAGTTAACAAACTGAGATCAGTAAAACATAAAAGGTGATCAATCCAACATCACTCTCCATCCAACACCTGGAAAGGAATGGTATCATAAAGTGCAAGATTGCGGCCCATAGGTTTTCTACTAAAAATAGACAAAAGGGTTAGTAGGCATAAACTCCGGTTCTGGTACCAAAAGTGTTAAAGTCAAAAACACACACACACAAATAATCAGTGCACATAAATAGAATAGAATGTTTACCACTTCTTTTCTATAACATATCTATCTACTCCTTATTCATCATTGAACATAGGATCTAGATCAAAACTAGGGTCAAACAAACAACCAGTCTCAATCACCAGTCATCAATAAGACTTACTAGGTGGGCTATTCTGGCTGGGAGAGGTGTTGCTCTAGTCAGTTTCAGCGTCTTGTGTGAAAAACTTTTTCTCACTACGCCAATTATAGCCTTCACTTTCAAACAATGAAAGCCTGTCATTGGTTTATAGCAGTCGACACGTCACAAGATGAGGTTCAAAATGTACAGAACAATCACGCGCCTATTACATCCTTATCACGTGCCGACATTCAAATCCTTCTCGTGCTCGGAAAGGCAAAACCGTCTTCAAAGGGAATTGACCGTGGTTGTCACTTTCTCATGATTGGAAAGGACGAGGTGTCTTACAAAGGGAGCCGACTGTTGATATCACTATCTCGTGATGGAGAGATAGATTGTGGTTGAAAGAGATAACGCCCTTAAGCGGCATTCGTTTGAAGCAGCCGGGCAATTAACGTGGCGGCTGGTCGAGAAATGAAAAGGAGAGAGAGGGGGGGGGGGGGGGGAGAAGGGGGGGGGGGGTGTAGATAAGAAATAAAGAAAGCGGGTCGCGCGGGACACTTACGTCACAATCAAGCATTGAATTAATTACTCAAACAAAGACCAAGCACTACACATTTTAAACCTGTTAAGAAAACATTCACTGTAGACTTTTCTGGGCTGTGTAGGCATACATAGCCACGTTTACGATAATTTTCTGATTTTGACACGCCATTAAGAGATTCAAACATAAAAGACAAGGGTTATTATAATACTTAGCTTGAATTAGTTTCATTCTTAGACCATGCAGCACAGGACAAATGAAGAGAAAATCTAACTCGTCTTCTCTAGCTCGTTTATAATTAAAGTCGACATTTCATTTCTTGATCATTTGATACTCTGTATCTTAACCGATGACAAAGTAAATCAGAAACACCAAACCAAAACTTAGTTAATGCACTTTTCATTTGAAATGAATGATTCGTAGCGAATACATGTACACCTAATTGCAGAATTTCTATAAATCAGATATCTTTGTTCTCGTCGTAAGCTAGGCCTAAATCGTTTGGTGTTTTCACATGAACTTCTAGAAATCTTTTTACACCGAACAAATGAACAGATTCACACTGGGTAATAACAGCCTTATCTACCCCCCCCCCCCCACCCACACACACACCACCCTCCATTCTCTCTCACCCTCCCTCTTTAGGAAGTTTTGTTTTTTACTCGTCTAAGAGGGTAATAGAATAAGCAACAAGAGAGAGAGAGAGAGAGAGAGAGAGAGAGAGAGAGAGAGAGAGAGAACAATTGAACAATGTTTTAATTCCTTTAGGCCATTAGCCCATAGAAGCAGGGTCAAGGTACAAAAGTCAAAATAACACTAGACCAGAACAGAGACAGACGGAGAGAGAGAGAGAGAGAGAGAGAGAGAGAGAGAGAGAGAGAGAGAGAGAGAGAGAGAGAGAGAGAGAGAGAGAGAGAGAGAGAGATTTGTTTCTTTACACAGGGTAATGAGATCAGCATAAATGCTTTTTTCACTCAGTGAGAGAGAGGAATAGAGAGAGAGAGAGGCAGACAGACAGACATAGACATAGGGGGGGAGGGAGGGAGGGAGGGAGAGACAGACAGACAGACAGAGAGAGAGAGAGAGAGAGAGAGAGAGAGAGAGACAGACAGACAGACAGACAGATAAGAGACAGAGACATAGGCCTACAGAGACAGTCAGACGGACGTGAGACGAAACTAGTCAGACGGACTACTGGCTGGGAGGTTACGGGTTCCAATACCAACAGAGGCGAGTTTTTTCCCGGTCCTAGACCGACTCCTACCCAGAGTGAGTGGCTGTAGGCTCAATGGGAAGAATGAAACCACACAGTCGAGCTTCATCCGCTTAACGGATGCGATTCTGAGAGTGTTGCTTTAATTTCAAGACCAACACTGCAGGTGTCTGTACTTCTCGGGCCTGGTTAACGCCGGGATATCATTATGAAAGAAAGCGCAGAATACAGCCCTGTCATGTAGTCTCAGACCGATACAGAACTCCATAGATAGAAGAAGTAACTTCGCATAACGTTTTAGGTGTCATTGTCGATAACGATTTATTATGGTCTGAACATATATCTAATCTTGGCAAACGCATTTCAAAAAGGATATACCAACTTGCAAAAATCAAACACTTTTTAAATCTGAACTCTCGAAAAACATTCTTTCATGCGCACATCTTATCTCTTATGAATTACGCATCAACTCTTTGGGACAACAGCAGTGAAACAAATCTGAAACAGATAAGTCGATTACACAAACGAGCCATAAAATTAATTCTTTTAAAGCCAAACTCCATCACAAACAGTGATTACAATTCTTTAAATATCCTACCACTAAAGGACCGACTATTATTCAACAAGTGTTCATGCATGTACGGCGTTGTAAATGGAGTAGCTCCTAAAAAAATCACTCAACGTTTCATTATCAACGAATGTAGACATACACACAAACTTTCTTTTCCCAGACCCCGTAATAATGTTTTTAAATCTAGTTTTGTATACTCGGGGGGTATGGCCTGGAACAATTTATCTTCTCCTTTAAAATCATGCTCCTCGAGGCAAGCCTTTATGAAAGCACTTAAAGCTAAGATGTTGGAAGCTCTATGAAACCGTCTCTGTAACTTTAAAAATGAGCGTCTAACGTGTCATAACACTTCGGTATTGATATTACTTGAATCATGCGATGTGTGTTTTTTTTCTTTGCTTATTTGCTTGTCTGAATCTCCCATTCTCATTCATGCTTTTTTATTTTTTTAACTTTAGCTCTCTTCGTTGTTTGCCCCTCCCCCCTCCTCCTCCTCCTTCTTGTTCTTCTTCACCTCCTTCTCCTTCTTTTTGTTCTTCTTCTCTAATTGCATGTAAACATTTATTAATCGTATTATTTTTGATTTTATATAAATGGCTTTATATGTATGTTTTGTCTAATTAAGAATTGTATGTTTTCATGTGATGGTTTTGTACACTGATTTGCCTTCATTCTTTGTTGTTATTTTGTTTCTTGAGGACAGGATGTAAAAAAGCTTTTAAGCTTATTCCTTTTATCCTCAATAAAGATCATTTTGACTTGACTTGACTTGACTTGATAGCATCATCATCATAGTCATCCGCCTCTTTTCCATCAATCATTAAAAAGAAAAATGTCGTGGCTTTGCATGCCCTGCTCTCATGGTGAGAGCTTCGGTTTCCAATGCAGTCTATGCCTTGGTGCGTTCGGGTCAAGGTTATGGGGATCAGTGTGTTCTGGGGAGCTGTCGGTGGACGGTCGTGGTGGCGCCCTCGGAGGAGAACCTCACTCACCCTGGCTCCGCGACTAAGAGAATAGTGTCGTCAGTAGGGGGCTAAGTAGGCGGTGTCCTGAACAGGCTCTACTGAACTCCACCGCAGGGACTCAGCACAGTCAGCAGCAGTGCAGTGTCTCCTCGGTTGGTTGCCTCCTGGCGGCCTAACATAGATTCGCTCCCCTTGGACTGCTGGTCTCGGATTCTGCGACCTGAACAAGCGGAGGTGTGGCTGCGAGTTGGGATGTGTGATTCGGAATGAGCGGCGTGGGAGCAACGCCACTGAATGGCCCAGAAGATGGGACAGCAAAAAACCGAACAAGCAAACACTGACGCAGTGCAATAAATAAATAAAAAGTATTCCCTGCCAAGAAAGAACTTTATTTCTCATGTAAGCCCACCCAACCTGCTGTTCCTTAAAGTCATGTACAAAGGCAACAATAGTGCTCTGACAGCTCTTGTCCTTTTTCATTTCATGAGCTAAGCTCCATTCCACTTATTAATTTTGTCTCTCAATGCAGTGAGAGAGAGAGAAAGGGGGGAGGGGAAAGAGATGGGAGAACAGGGAGAGAGGTAGGGTGCAAGAGGTGAAGGGAAAGAGAAGGTGGTATTTGGGGATCTCGTTCAGCTTTTTATTAAATCTAAAATCTTCCATCACATTTTGAGATACATTGCAACTGGACCGTAATTAAAATCATACATGTGGGTTTTGCGACTATTATTTATGAAAAGCAAAATGCAAGTAAGATCAAATGTTAGTGGAAATAATGCCCGCAGTGATAACAACAGTCCACAAAGGATCCGTTGGACCGTTTTCTGCTTTAACGCCAAGTTTAACGGTCCATCAAGAGTGTATTTCCATTTCCGACGAAATTCAAAAATATCTACAACCCTGTCAAAGAAGTATGTTAATTCGGAAGTTGCTATCAACTGGAAATAATTAATATCGCCAATCTTCCATTTCTGATCCACGCACTGCAAATATATCAACAGGAAATCGTCTGCCTGAACCTTTCGCAAGCAAGAGTAGCTTAATTATTCGGATCGTTCCGAATGCGAACACGGTCATTTGCGTATAACGAGTGTCCTCAGAATGACAACTACTGCTGGCTGAAAATAGCTCTGGAGAGCTGTATTTAGCCACAGTGGTGTGGAGAGATTGTTGACGGCAAATGTCGATAGTGTGTGTGTGTGCGTGTGCGTGTGTGTGCGTGCGTGCGTGTCAGGCCAGCAGCACAATAATTCCTGATTCAGCAATTTAGCTATTCTGTTGTCACAATCGATAATGGAGACCAACTCTAGCAGACAACTACCACACACATACAGAGCAAATGATCAGAGGGAGGGAGAGGGAGGGAAGAGAGAGAGAGAGAGAGAGAGAGAGAGAGAGAGAGAGAGAGAGAGAGAGAGAGAGAGAGAGAGAGTAAGAGAGACTTGAAATGGTTTAGTTGTTCTGGGCCATATGCCCGTGTCAAAAGGGAACAGAGGGTTTGGGCCAGAAAAAAGAGCAGCCAGTGAGAGAGAGAGAGAGAGAGAGAGAGAGAGAGAGAGAGAGAGAGAGAGAGAGAGAGAACCTGTTTTAATGTTGGTAAAGAATAAGCACAGTACATGCTTGTTGTCTTGCAAAACAACAAGTAAGAAAAATATTAGAAAAGAAAGAAAAATCAGCACACTATATGCGTTGACAAATATATGTGAATATCAACAACACACACACACACACACACACACACACACACACACACACACACACACACACACACACACACACACACACACACACGCACGCACGCACACACACACACACACACACACACACACACACACACACACATACACACACACACACACACACACACACACACACACACACACACACACACATACACACACTTGCCGAAAATGAAAGAGAGAGAGAGAGATGTGAGGGGGAAGGGTGTCCTTTGTAGTGTTCTGACATAATTGTTTGTGATAATTCGGGTAGTTGTTTTTAGATATTTATATAAAAGGTAATGCCGTATATAAGAAAAAGTGGTTTTGTTAAAATACTCGTGATGTCGATTAAAAAGTTGTTTGGCATGTTGCTTCTGTTGCACACACCTGCGTGTTCGGGTGTTTTTTGTGTTTATTGATTGCAGGTTGTTTGTTAATGCCTTTTGTTGTTGATGATGATGCCGTTTATGGTTGACACGCGCGTGTTTAGATGCGTGTATGCATGAGAGAGTGTGTGTGTTTACGGTTCTTTTTCTTCTTCTTCTCTTAAGGGCCCACGGTCAATGAGCTGACCATTCTGGCTCCTGGTTGCATGCATGTGTGTGCCCGTTTGTGTGTGTGTGCGTGCGCGCGCGTGTGTGTATGTGTGTGTGTGTGTGTGTGTGCGCGTGCGTGCGTGCGTGCGTGTGTGTATCTCCGCGTACATGCGACAAGCAGTGATGAGCGGGGAGGGGGTCCGCATGTACACTGGTCAAAATTTGTTAAAGACCAACCACGTCCGTGTCAAAATCACAACGTGTTTTCCCTCTTATAGCTGGTAAGTTTAAGAAACTTCCATAAGAGGGAATGTGACACGTGACGTGGGGGGTCTTTAAGGATAGACTTCTATAACCTTGATTGCTAAAAGGTGGTGTAATAGTAAGCATTAAAAATTATATGACCGGAAAGAGCAATCATCCGTGAACACAAGCTCACTCAAACTTGTTTAATCCAACTTCCTGTTCAAGTGCATCACATGATTTTCGCATGCCACCCCCAAAAAGTGTCATTTCGCTGAAATGGAGTGACATAAAAATGAGTAAAATTGTCAGAATCAAACATTTCTTGCCCACATCGTAAGCGTTGTACAAGAAACAAAGTTTCATGGCCGAAGTGAGATAATGACGTTTAAAAAAAAAAAGTTGTCTTTCTCTGTTGGCATGCTGGAGAACAGCCTTTCACAGATTCATTGAGTCATTCATGTTTCAGAATATTGCAATGCGTCGCTTCCAGAGCTTGGATTCACTGCCATCAGGTTGGTACTGTTAATAGACGTCGTGAAGGTGGCAGAATTTGGGAGACTTGTAATAAAAATGGATGTGTTCGGCTTTTTTTCAGCCCTGCCAAAATCGTTTCACACACGCTCTCTGGCAGCATTTTTATTTGCTGAATGCCTCAGTGCGGAACATTTCCATCCAAACTGTGAGGAACGGACTCCTTGCCTTTACTCCTTCTGGGCATGTTTGGGCATCCTGCTCATTCCAGCTCAAGAGCAGTACTGTCTTCTGAGATCCCAGAACCACACCATCTGGACATTATGAAACTGGACATGAATTCTCTTCACCAACGAGTTCAGGATCAGTTTTAATTCCATGGATGGTCTTGCTAGGGTGTGGAGATTCTCACGAGAGCATTACCAGTAAATGTGAGTCAGAGGGCATGACAAATCTGGAGGTGGGTCTTTGACGGTTTGGGCCTGTATCGGCATGGTCGGGAAAATAGTGTCACAAATTCTTCCAAGGGAATCCCTGATAGCTGTTCCCTACAGGGATGAGGTCATCGATGTCCACATCAAATCTTCTGCTGGCATGATCCGAGATGATGTCCTCTTGATGGATGATAATGCACCTTTTCATCGAGCATGGGTTGTTGACGCGCACCTGCAGCAGGAGATAATCTTCCACATGAGGTAGGTTGCCCAATCCAGCACCTCAGAAGTCTACATGACCCAGAACAGTGCCTGTTAGAGGAGTGGAACACCTTGGATCATCAGGAGCTTCAAAAGCTTCTCCATAACACAAAATGGCGTTTCCAAGCTGGATTCGCAGTGAGGGGGTCTCGCACATGCTTATCCATTGCTTTTCTTGCCACAAAAGACAAAAAATCTGAAAATAAAAATTCGCTCCATTCGGTTGTTTTATGCATTTTGAAGGGGTATCACAAACGTTCCTTGAAGTAAGCCAATAAAATCATTCTCAGACCTTGTTTTCTATCAACATGTGAAGACATGTTAATTAAACTGAACAAGAAAAAAAAAGTGATGGCTTTATGTTTATCTTTGATAATTTAGTATGCTTAAGATAATATCCTTAGCACATTTTGAGCAGTATATGTTTTAGTAGTAAGCATGTTTCTTAGTCTGTGCATATCGCACAAGCGCCCACTTTGTTTGCAAGTTTCTTTATGAGAAAGAAAGGAAACGCGATTTGAAGTGCCCGAAACCTAACTCTTTGTGCTCAACTGAAAGCCCATAGCCGGAGAATTGACATTTCGGTACGACATTTCAACTGACCTTTCAAATCGCCTGTCTGTGCACACTGAGATCGATCATGGAGCGCCACCCGTTAAAGTTTTAATGTCCTCATTTACGTCACAAAAACAAGCCCATCCTGAGTACTAGTAGGCCTACGGGGTGCTTGGTCTTTCAAACTTGCATTGTCAGGCATTTTTGGTCCTCAAAATGGTTTTCATCATTGGTTGATTCTAACCTGAAGCTTGGGCCGAAAGTAAAGTGAGAAGGACAGGCGTGTAGTAGTTGATTTTATACAGTAGGAGTAATGGAAAATCGGTTGACGGCTTCGTGTTTTGTCGCTGTCAATGTAGGAGGATTTGCACTGACTCTTTAGTGCTGCTGCCTTGGAGATCAATAGGAATTGTTCGGAAATAATTAAGGGGAGTAATTTCATGGTGTGTGGGAGTGATCTTGCCTAATTCAATCGGTCAAACAGGGGAACTTACTCTACCATCAGGTAGATCCCCAGCTCTCGCCTCGTGTGTTTGAGTAGACTTACATCACTTTGAACACCCGTGCGTCATTCTAAATTTGATGTCATTTACATTTTTATGTCATATTTTGCAAGTTCGATCCATCAGTTTGTGGATACTGGCCGCCCCTCATTTTTCTAAAAAAAAAAGTTTGCAAGTCGCTGATTCTCCATCCTGCGGTTTCAAGCTTCGACGCCATGCCGCCATGGTTGCTATGGTTCTGACCGAGTAAGTCGAGGTAATCAACTCTAATTTTCACGAAGTGCTCTCCTCTCACCCGACGATTTTATTAATGAACAAAACGATTCACAAAAATATTTAAGAAAACTGGCGTAATGGTTCCAAAACTTGTTAGTATCCAGCACGGGACAAGAAATGGAGGGGGGTAATGGCTGCAAACTCATTTTGTTGAAAGTATTAAGTTAGATGTGTGCTATAAATGCTATTTCTGCTGTTTCGGTTGGATAAAATAAACATGTCTAATACTGAGGAACGCTATTATAAATAGACAGGCAGGCTATAAACGGGAACGTTGTAAATGATTGTATAAATAGACACACACACACACACACACACACACACACACACACATCCCCAAAGACAGTTCTTGGTGTTCTTTTCTCACAATATCTTGATAACATGTTTCTTAAAAAAAAAGAAAAATAGCTGAACAAAACTTGCCTACTTCCATCGTGGCACACACATTAGAGCAGATCGTTAATTTCTTTTTTTGTCAGCTTTCGACTAGAGGTGGGGGGGAAAACCGGTTTGAACCAAAAAACCGTTGCTAAACTTTCGCGGTTCGAAAAACCGGTTCGAGTTGCTGTGAACCGTTTTTTTAATTGCAAACTGAAAGTAAGTTTTTCTTAGAATAACGCATTCTTTTCGAACAACAACACTGATTCTCAGCGCAGATTGGGTGTTTGTAAACCAAGAGTAGCTGTTTCTAGTTTGTGGTGGTGTATGGCTTTGACTTTGACTGAGTGTCGAGTTGAGTGTGTGTGTCATAAGTCATAAGTTTCTTTATTGTGTGTGTGTGTGTGTGTGTGTGTGTGTGTGTGTGTGTGTACATATATATGTGTGCGCGTGCGTGCGTGTGTGTGAATATTCTGACAAATAAATATGTGTTTGCGTAGGTGAAACTAGTGATGCGAGTACTGGTTAAAAAAACCGGTTCGGCAAAACCGGTTCAAAGATGGAAAACCGGTTTAAACCCGGTTATGATTTTTGAACCGGTTCTCAACTCTACTTTCGACATCGTTATTTCAAGTGACAACTGACGAAGTTGTCTTCAAACAAAATGCCGGAAACAGCATAGCGAGGAATACAGCAGACAAACAAGTAAATAGACAAAAGGCGAATAAAAGCGCGGATTTTTAGATAATGTAAGGTCATTGATGAAAGAAAACAACTCTCAGGATTCAGGCACTGATTGTTCTAACAGTTCCAGCGTCATTTACTCAAATATAAACCTGCAAATCATCGGGAATACAACTGTAAAACTAGCAAATAAGAGATTGTTACAAAAATTAAAAATTAAAAAAAGCTTCAAGATTCCTGCACTAAATCTAGTGTTGGGCCCTGACTGGCTGGGTCACATAGCTTACATTTTAATCACGGACCTACATTAGGTCCGTGATTTTAATACTTATTTTCTTCGACCTATTTTCCTCTCTATAGGGCCTACTGTAGGGCATAATTTCCGCGTGCACCTCCGCAGGTCCCCCGAAACCAAAATTTTGTTTAAAGCTTCAAGATTCGTGCACTAAATCTAGTGTTGGGCCCTGACTGGCTGGGTCACATAGCTTAAGTTTTTATACTTATTTTCTTCGACCTATTTTCCTCTATAAGGCCTACAGTAGGGCATGATTTCCGCGTGCACCCCCGTAGGTCCCTCGAAACAAAGTGACATAACAATGGCGATATTTTTCACGCCAGAGGGCAGTCAATGCACTAGGGGCTTATCACGCGATTTTCTTACTTGGGCGTAGTGAGAGAGAGTGATGGTAGGACCACTCACTGTCTCTCTCTCTTTCTTTATCCCCAACTAATAATATAGAGAGGATTAGCCCCACACGAGCGTCATGCCCTCTGGCGTGAGAAAAATCGCACTAAGTCTCTCATTAGCAAGTGACTGTGGTCACTTTTATGGAAAGGAAGGAAGTAGTGTAGCCTAGTGTGATGTCATAAAGAAATAAAGAAAGGCAGCGATTTAATGCTAAAAAAAGAGAGATGATTTTGACAAAAAAACATGCTTGTGGCAAAAGAAAAGACCATCTAACCCTAACCCTATCCCTAACCACGGAAAGAACCAAGAAATAGAGCAGGAGGGTGTAAATCTACATATTTGCCGAGAAATCGATGTACAAAGCCATGCACTTATACTATTTTTTTGCTGGAACCATTCCTTTTTTTGGTTGATAAATGTTAAGTCATAAAGAAAGTGAAATAAATCTGACATAGCACATTCCTTCTTCGGGCTTCTTAGGGGTATGCATCCATTTTGTTACAGCCGAAAGACGTTTTCACTTGTGTCATGTATTGCTTAATAAAATAATCACTACGAAACACACGGTAGTATGAAAATAGCATTATTCTGATAAATGTATGCCCGAGATGACATCTTGTAGACATCAGAATCCTTTCTGGCAT
>CM065682.1:25511190-25513690 GCA_017654935.2 Phymorhynchus buccinoides
AAAATGAGACGAGAGGTCTGTGATGCTTGATGGTTGATTTTCCACTGCAATCGAAGATTGTGGTACACTAGGTTTTTTGTGTGAATGACTATGGTCCTCAAAACTTGGATCAGGCGTTTGCATTAGCTATTTAGTGCTCCAGCCATGGGGATCAGTTGGCCTTTTGAGACCACCCCAGCGCCAACAATTCTATGGCCATCTTGCCAGGGAGATCGGGATCATCTTACATGAAATCATAGCCCAGCTTTTTGGAATAGCGAATGCTGCTCCTGCTTTCTTGGGATCATTGTCGCCGGGACATGACTGACCAAAACATACAGACGTGTAGCATTTTTGGACTATTGACTGGCGTTGTGGCTTGTATGGTTTCCTAAGATCAACAATCCCCAAGGCTGCAGCACAGAATCCGCGGCAATGCATCCTTTTTTGAGTGCTTGTCATCCACAATTTCATAGCTGTAAAATGATCCTCATTGATGTTGACTAAAAACAAAACACTTATTACTCTTACTATCACTTTACAATGTTGCCCTAACTGTAAACAAAATGTCTCCCTAATAATAAAGGACTGCAGTGAAAAGCAAGAAAGTTTCGTCAATATCAAACTTTACCCGTTTTTAAGGTGATGTCTCACGCTGACTAAAAATACTAAAGTATAGCGCTTTACCCGAGCGCTGCTTCCGCGCAAACGTGCCCGACTACGTGCTGCTGTTTTGTGTGTGACGCGAACTTCGTCTTCGTCAACATGGGCCTATGTGGTTTCAGTGTGTACGTTTCTCAGTTTCTCAGTCACCTAACAGCTGTTTTATGTTGAAACAACACAACGAAATCTAATCACTTGGGGAAAATATGGCTGCCTGGATTACGGCGACGTCGTATGTGTGTTTAAAGGTAACGAAGGGAGTGAGGAGAGACCTTTGATCGTTGCTTATCTCGCTTTCGGAGAGTGTAAAGGTTGTGTGTTCGACCGACTTGCGGATTTCTTCCTCTAATACTGTAATACTAATAGGCCTAGTTGAGTAGGACTGGGACTAGGTTGCGTGTTGTGTATGTGATCACGTCAGTTTGTGGTTTATTGCAAAAGGTAGGCAGCTTTCATCCATCCTACGGTAGCCTGGATCACTTGGTTAGTTTTTGTGTTTATTTGAGCTCAAACGAGAGTGCTTAAAAACTAAAGAGTGTTTATGCTTTTATTTTGTGTGTGTATTTATTGTTTGAAGAGGGGTTTTGCCTGTATAGAGCTGTGCACAGTGACCATACATCAGTTTGTTTAGCATAGCATAGCAATTTGGCACTACAGGTTTATTTTTGAAGCCTTTTCCCCTCTTGATATCGTTTTTAGTGATTGGCTGACTGAAAGCTGCTATTTTCGTCACTTGCAAAGGTTAACCTTTTTTGCCCCCTATACTCTATACTCCATACTCAGTACAAATTGTTGCCTTTCTCGGGTAAGGGATAGGGTTAGGGAAAGGTTGGGGATGGAAGTTCAGTTTAACGTCGCGTATTGGCTTTCGCCATGTACGACGGGCTGAACAAACCAACCAGGTTTATAAACAAAAAATTTATGTTCCTGAATCACTGTCCTACTCCTAGCCAAAAGGCTGAGAAGCGATCAGAATAAGGTTGGGGTTGGGTTAGGGTTAGCTTTCACGAAACACCCGCTTGCCGTCATCCAATCAAATGATGTATGGTCACTGCTATGCGCACTGTAGACCGCAAATAGTCAGTCTTATAGTATAGCGAGCTGTGAATTTTAACGAGCTACGAATTTTAACCCGACACGCACAACTGTATGCGTGTTTTTGCTTGGTTTTTGTGTGTGTGTGTTTAAGCTCAAATTGGAGTGTTTTAAGTTACCAGGGGTTATACTTGATTTTTAAATAATTGTGTTGTTCTTTGTTATTGTTTAGGTATATTTTATTAGTACTGTCAGCTGCTGTGTTTTCCCGTTGTAGGTAGGGCAGTTTCCTTCTACGGCTCAAGCACAGTAGATTAAGTCCGGGTGTATAATTATTTTATTAATCATACTGTTGACATAAGGCGTGCTTAATTGCTTGGCGGGTCATTTGGGCTGTGTGTGCGTGTGCGCGTGTGCGTGCGCGCGCGCGCGCGCGTATGTGTGTGTGAGAGAGAGAGAGAGAGAAAGAGAGGTGTGTGTGTGTGTTTGTCAATAGTGTGTGTGTTTGTATGATATGCGCATGTGTGTATCTGTTACGTGTGTGTGTGTGTGTGTGTGTGAATGTGTGTGTGAATATGCATTTAAGGGAGTGTATATATATATATGGACGCGCATGCGCATTTGTACAGTGTGTGTGTGCGTGCATGTGTGTAAAAGAGAGAGATAATGGTGTGAGTGTGTGCATGTCTTCACCTCTCTCTCTCTCTCTCTCTCTCTCTCTCTCTCTCTCTCTCTCTCTCTCTCTCTCTCTCTCTCTCTCTCTCTCTCTCTCTCTCTCTCTCTCTCTCTCCGTGTGTGTATGCACGTGAGAGAGTCAGAGAGA
>CM065682.1:25516190-25558690 GCA_017654935.2 Phymorhynchus buccinoides
GAGAAATGCAATGCAATTGTAATTTTCTTGGCACTGTTACAATGAACAAAATCTCCTTTGTATAATAGCTTGAGTTGGCAAAGGTGTACCTTAGCCCCCCCCCCCCCCCCCTCCTCCCCCAAACACTCTCATTGCAAACTTCACTTAGAAGAAACATGGTTCCTTGCTGGGGGTACGGGGATAGGAAGACGAGGTTAGGGTTATTTTCATGAAAATTAAAGTACAATACTATTATTACTATGAGATTGGTTTTACTTTGGTGTTTGTATTCCTCCATATATAGGGGAAGACGGGGTAAAAAGCGCATGGGCGGGTAAGAAGCCCACCCCAATTATCTCATGAAATAAAGAAAATTTCAGTCAAATTTGCCCATGAGACGAATGCTAGACATTAACGCTCGTCTCATGGGCAAAATGAGACTGAAATTTGCTTCATTTCATGAGATAATTGGGGTGGGCTTCTTACCCGCCCATGCGCTTTTTACCCCGTCTTCCCCTATGTACAATACTATGAGATTGGTTTTACTTTGGTGTTTGTATTCCTCCATATATATCCCAATATTTAGGGGTGAAAGGGATGACACTGAATTGCATTGAAAGCCGAGAAGATACTAAAGCCTATTTTTAGACACACGCATAGATCTACTCGCGAGAGGAGAAAAGAAGGGTTTGCTCGCAGCGTGTGGCGAAAACTGCCGTTTTTGAATGATGAAACTCTGCTTAACGTCCTCCGGTCTGGAACAGACACATATGGGACATTTGTAGATTATAGGGGAAGACGGAGTAAAAAGCGCATGGGCGGGTAAGAAGCCCACCCCAATTATCTCATGAAATAAAGAAAATTTCAGTCAGATTTGCCCATGAGACGAATGCTAGACATTAACGCTCGTCTCAAGGGCAAAATGAGACTGAAATTTGCTTCATTTCATGAGATAATTGGGGTGGGCTTCTTACCCGCCCATGCGCTTTTTACCCCGTCTTCCCCTAAAGATGGTGGGAACGATCCTGGATGCAATGCCCGGAGGCAGTGCAACACCAGGAAAGTCCCGAATTTTTAACAATATATAGATGTGTATTAAAATTGTGCCGTTTTTGACCACCTCCCTCCTTTTATATCCCTGTTGTGCCTTTAAGAGAATAGGTTCAAATGAAATGTGTCTTTGCCCTTAGTTCTCTCCAATGCAGCTGACCCTTTTTCATTGATCGTGTGTTGGTGATGTTAATAACACAATAGACACAATAGGCTGCACTGTAGCAGATGTTAGTCTACACCTGAAGACCCCAGGTAATCAATCAATAGCTTGTCTGCTGTGGGCTCTTTGTTATTGTTTAGTCTGCAAAGTATTATATGGGCTGACTGATCGTGCAAACGCTTTCTCTCTCTCTCTCTCTCTCTCTCTCTCTCTCTCTCTCTCTCTCTCTCTCTCTCTCTCTCTCTCTCTCTCTCTCTCTCTCTCTCTCTCTCTCTCTCTCTCTCTCTCTCTGAGTCTCTCTCTCTCTCTCTCTCTCTCTCTCTCTCTCTCTCTCTCTCTCTCTCTCTCTCTCTCTCTCTCTCTCTCTCTCTCTCTCTCTCTCTCTCTCTCTCTCTCTCTCTCTCTCTCTCTCTCTCTCTCTCTCTCTCTCTCTCTCTCTCTCTCTCTCTCTCTCTGTATGCACGTGACTGTCAGATAGCAGAGAGGCTAGCTGATATTCCGGCGGGCTTCAACCAACCAACCTGCAGCACACAGAGCCGGTGCAATGGAACGACTCCTAGTTCCAGAGTCATAATAAAAGACTTAATAATAATAAGTTTATTTCATATAGCGCTAAAATCCATACAGTAGTATGCTCGATGCGCTTTACAAAAGCAACATTATAATCAACATTAAAAACATGCATTAAAATCAACATGATAGTCATACTACCAACATTCCAGTGCAAAGAAATAAAGTGACAAAAATAACATGATTCTCACTCACAAAGACACCCACCCTCATTCACCAGCACTGTCACTCTCTGATAACACCTCACCCTCGCATAAACTAATGAAAATGTCAACTTAATGTTTTTATTCATTTAATTGTTCGAAGATTTTCTATTTACTGTTGAAAAATTATTTAGGCCTGTTGTACACTTGTCGTAGTCAATTTACTATTGGCCCTAGCGTCATGCTAATGTCAGCCAACCACAAATAAATAAGCCAGTTTGAGTGAAGGACCATAGGAATGGGCTATGACATTTCAATGTAAGTGACATGGTGTTTCGAGGTTTGATCTTCTCCAGAGGTTGCGGCTCATTTTCAAAGCGTCAACTTTGTAACCTTTAGTTTATCAATCAGTCAATCTATTTTCTTCTTCTTCTTGAAGTTTTTCTTCTTCTTGAACTTGAAGTTCTTATTAAGTATCATCTAACCAGTTCCGTCAACAGTTACGAGTGTCTTTGCACTCCTAGTTTTAGACATAAATCGTCAATCCTTAGGTCCTGTCAGGTCCTATTCAGGGTCACGCCCGAGAGAGTTGACGGATGTTGTCTCTTACATGTTTTCTACCTACTCAATTTTTGTTGTAGGCCCTACTCCCAGTCCACAAGAACAGGAGCACTTTGGAATGGGAACGAGGCCTGTGCGTTTCTGTTCATCTCTGTCTCTCTCTCTCTCTCTCTCTCTCTCTCTCTCTCTCTCTCTCTCTCTCTCTCTCTCTCTCTCTCTCTCTCTCTCTCTCTCTCTCTCTCTCTCTCTCTCTCTCTCTCTCTCTCCCTCCCTCCCTCCCTCCCTCCCTCCCTCCCTCCCTCTCTCTCTCTCTCTCTCTCTCTCTCTCTCTCTCTCTCTCTCTCTCTCTCTCTCTCTCTCTCTCTCTCTCTCTCTGTGAACAGAATTGTGTGACGCCTTATAACACCCAAACTACAGAACACATCATAATGCCACTTGGCACAATGCCCCCATAGCCTAAATATGAATATCGTCAAAGAAGACGGGGAAGAAGACAGAGAAGAAATGAACAACTAACAACAAAAACTTTGATATTAAATAAACACTCCATCTTTTTTCAGACCAAACATTGACATTCATTTATTAAACACCAGATCTTTTTTCAGACCAAACTGAAAATAATTAAACACTATCGTTTCAGATTAAACATTGGTAATTATCAAGCTCTTTATCTTTTTCAGACTGTGTAAGAAAACCCAGTACCAGGCCACACCAAGAAAATGACACTGGAGCGTAACGTTTTGCCGCCCGGCCAACCACACGCATCCGGCAGCGGCAACGGCGGCGAAAGCAGCAGCGGCAACGGCGATACTAGTTGCGGCACCGCTACTACCACCACTACTACTACTACTACTACGATGCATTGTGCGGGCAGTGCCATAACCATGGTGGATACTGCGGTAATGCTGAGGAAAGACGAGCCCATGTTCTCCCGAAATTCGCCCAACACCATGCACGTGCTTACCGCTGGGTCAGATTTTGAGTTCTCCAACAGGTGAGTTTGGGGGATGACTAGTTCGTTTCCTTATTACATGTGTTGACTTTCTTCTTCTTCTTCTTCTGTTTCTTCTTCTTCTTGAAGTTCTTCTTCGTGAAGTTCTTCTTCTTCTTGGAGTTCAAGTTCTTCTTGAAGTTCTTCTTCTTCGTGAAGTTCTTCTTCTGTTTCTTCTTCTTCTGTTTCTTCTTCTTCTTGAAGTTCTTCTTTTTCGTGAAGTTCTTCTTCTTCTTGAAGTTCAAGTTCTTCTTCTTGAAGTTCAAGTTCTTCTTCTTGAAGTTCAAGTTCTTCTTCTTGAAGTTCAAGTTCTTCTTCTTCTTCCTCTGGAAGTTCTTCTTCTTGAAGTTCTTCTTCTTGAAGTTCTTCTTCTTCTTCTTGAAGTTCAAGTTCTTCTTCTTCCTCTGGAAGTTCTTCTTGAGTGAATTCTATTTCCCCTCATTGTGACACTTTTTGTTCTTTATGGACAGAGTTGTAAAAAAGGCCATAAGTTCAATGTGCCAGAATCTTAACCCAGTAAAAAGTTCAATCAATCATCCAATCTTCTTCTTCTATAATAATAAATAACCCGTGTGGGACTAACAGTATAAATAAAGAGGAAAAAAAAACCCACCTAAATTCCCGCATACCATAGTGGCCACATACTTTTAGTCCAGGATGCTTTGGGAATATCAATATTTGGGACTTAACGGCGATTATGTCTTGTGGGTCTAATGGTATGTGGTACTGACTGCGTGTGGGTCCTGGGACCAGTGTTATGCGCTAACAGTGGTATGCTTCCGGAGAGAACCTTCTCTACTGTTCAGATGGATTAAGTAGGTTATTAGTCTGTATGGCGATATTGGGTGGTCCCTTTGACGGATGTATGTGGGAAGAGAGCCTCCACACCATCATGATATAATAGATGAAGAAGGTTCAAACACTACGTGAGTCTATTCGACAGATACATAAGTTGGCAGATTTGTGCCGGTACCAATGAGGTTTAACCGAGGCGTGGTTACCGCTACACCTATCTGTATTGTTAAAAAAAATGGGACTTTACTGGTGTTGCACTGCCTCCGGGCATTGCCTCCAGTATTGTTCCCACCATCTTTGTATCTACAAATGTCCCATATGTGTCTGTTCCAGACCGAGAAGACGTAAAGCACCATTTTTTCTTTCATTCGATATATGCATGGGCGAAAGTAGTTCAGGAATGCTCCTGAAATCAGGAATATAAAAGCTGATGGAAAGAATTTTCAGGAATGGCCATCTTGTCATCCGGACCATCTGTCTCACAAAATCCAAAATGTTGTCTACTCACATTGATGGCAAACAGAAACATGATTATAGACATGCAACTTCCCCAAACCTACCCCTCTCCAAAAAATACATTGGTCACCACTTCAGGAACGGAGATATATGAGTAGACTTATATGTTGTTCAGGACTAGGACGATTCACCAAACATTTACTGGTAATTGTCATTTCAGGACTGAGAGAGATTTTCACTTTCACCCATGCAGATTTACTTTTGTAGACCAGACATTGGCAGAAGAGACCCTACACTGTTGTAAGGGATTAGGGAGTAGGTTATGGCGATAGCAGTTCTATACCTGTGGTTCCTTTTGAAGGATATACGTGGGAGAAGAGGCCCTAAACCGTTGTGATGGATTTAGCATCGCATTTCTCCCGGTGTGACAATGATTAGAGATCGTTATCATTCCTCTGTCTTTGACATCACAAATCATGCACGACGCTTGTGCACACCCGAACGTACATATTTACGCATACAGAGAGAGAGATGAGAGAGAGAGAGAGAGAGGATATATAAAATCCACTCCCACTCAACCTGACAATAACACCACCTGCATCTATGGAAACAGAAGCCTTAGCGGGTTTAGCCCAAGATTTAAATGACAGGATAGACGAAACGCAGAGTCTTAGTGATGTAGGAGGGAGGCCCTATAAAGATGCTACTAGGCCTATAGATTTGGCATCACTTTTTTTCTTCCTGACAACACGCATGACCATAGTGTCGTTGCTTATTGTCTGTCTCTTTTTTTCTGTCTGTCTGCCTCCCTCCACCCCCTCCCTCGCATGCACACACATAATAAATCTATGCATACAAAGCCGTACACTCACAAGCACGCAGGCTTGCACGCGCAACTTGAACACACACACATATGCACACACACATGTACGCAAGCACAAACACATAATCATGCACCCACGCACTTACTCACATAGGTCTATGCTCACACAGAGAGAGAGAGAGAGAGAGAGATAATACACATCCACTCCCACTCAAACTGATGATACCAGTAACCAAAGCCTTTATATCAGGTTTATAATTTGTGATCTAAATGAGAGAATACACATCCACTCCCACTCAAACTGATGATACCAGTAACCAAAGCCTTCAGATCAGGTTTATAATTTGTGATCTAAATGACAGGACTGCTAGCAATGTAAGAGGGAGGCCCTACAAAAAGGCTGAACGTTGTATGGATTTTAGCCTCACTTTTCTTCTCTTTCACAGACTGCTTACTGTTACATTGTCACTGATCGAAGTCTGCTGGGCTCTTGGTATAAAAGAAAGACAAGATACTAAAAAGAAAGACAAGATGGCATAGCCATATAAACTGTACTCCCAGTGAAACACAAAGGTGAAAAAAAGCCAGAATCATAGTGAATAGTTCATAATTCACAATGGGAAAAAATAATGGAAATAAAACGTCATGCTTGTCGTTGTAATTTTCAAAGTGTCTCCCCTTGACTTTAATTTTTTTAAAAGTAATGGAAATCAAGGATGATAATTTATGACTATGATGGGGTTTTTTGTTTTTTGTTGTTGCTGAATAATTCCCTATATGGCATTACCGAATAACATACAGTAATATTTCACAACAAAAAATCTTATCATTTAGATTATGTTTTTCACCATGCCAACTGTGGCTTAAATCCACCCATTATCATTTCATTTCTAAAATCCATGATTTTGTAATAAATATTCAATTCAGATTCACAGGGATGACGTTAATATGGCTTGCCATTTGGTAAATCTGCCCCCCCCCCCCCCCCACGGGCTCCATCTACCTACCTAAGGAACCATTCTGCTAAGATCTGTTGAGTTGTTTAGGAGATGTGAAGTGGAATATATTTTTCAATCACTTTTTGGCGCGCACACATACAGACATAGAAACGCACAGACCCTCGTTCCAATTCCAATGTACTCCCATTCTTTGCCGGGGAGTACCCCCCAAAAAAGTAACTAGTGTGTCTTTGGAAGGCATCAGTGCTAGACATCCGGCGCCACTTCTGCGATAGCTCTTGGAGTAATATAATGTTTTTTAACGTTCGTGTCTAATTCTCCCTTCCCACGCGCACTTATTATTGTTATTATCCCACCCACTGTTTGATCTTGATAGATCTCCACCCCTCTCTCCCCTGTCCCTTTTTTCTCACTATCTCCATGACCTGTCTCGCTGTCTCTCTCTTTTTCTGTGTCTCTGTTGTTGTTTGTGTGTGTCTCTTTGTCTCTCTCTAGCTGTATGACTGTATCTCTCTATCTGTATTAACAATTATGCATGTGCGTACATATAAATCCATAGTTCAACCTATCTTTATCATAATATCACCTGCTTTGCTACCTTTATGTTCAAATCTGTATGTGTAATATTATGCCTTGCCATGTTTGTATTCTATGTTCGTATTATATGTACCAAGGACAGATTGGAAGACTAGGCGTTGCCTAAAATCTTTATCGTTGAAAAATAAAGTTCAAGTTTTCAAGTTATCTCTCTGTCCTTCTGTCTGTCTGTTTCTGTGTGTCTGCCTTTCTCTCTTCTCTCTCAGTCTCTCAGTCTCTTTGTGGTGTAGAGTGGCACAGTGGTATCGCGTTCGCTTCGTGTCAAGTAAACCCGAGTTCGAACCTGGGTACAGGGGATTTTTTCCTCTCATTCTGCACTAGGCCTTAACGGTCTGAACGTGGAGTCTTTCGGATGAGACGATAAACCGAGGTCCCGTGTGCCCATGCACTTAGCATACGTTAAAGCCAGTGGCAACGAAAAAGTTGTCGTTTGGTCAAAATTTACCCCCCCCCCCCCCCTCATCAGTGACGAAAATCGCATGCAAACAAAAATTAAAAAAATAATTGGGTGGCGCGCCTCCTCTGGCAGCGACGCGCTCTCCAGGTGGGAGCAACCCGAATTTCACAGAGACGCCTCTGTGACTATAAAGTACCTAATACCTAATACCTCTCTTGCTGTATCTCTCTGTCCTTCTGTCTGTCTGTTTCTGTGTCTGCCTTTCTCTCTTCTCTCTCAGTCTCTCTGTCTCTCTACCTGTATCTCTCTGTCCTTCTGTCTGTCTGTTTCTGTGTCTGCCTTTCTCTCTTCTCTCTCAGTCTCTCTGTCTCTCTCTACCTGTATCTCTCTGTCCTTCTGTCTGTCTGTTTCTGTGTCTGCCTTTCTCGCTTATCTTTCAGTCGCTTTGTCTCTTCCCCTCTTTATCCCTATTTCTTAACCCCCCCCCCCTCTCTCTCTCTCCCTATTTTTTAATCTCTCTGCCTCTCTCTCTCTCTCTCTCTCTCTCTCTCTCTCTCTCTCTCTCTCTCTCTCTCTCTCTCTCTCTCTCTCTCTCTCTCTCTCTCTCTCTGTTTTCTGTTTGTCTCTAACTCTCTCTCTCTCTTTCACTCTCTCTCTCTCTCTCTCTCTCTCTCTCTCTCTCTCTCTCTCTCTCTCTCTCTCTCTCTCTCTCTCTCTCTCTCTCTCCCTATCTCTCCTCTATTTCTCTCTCTCTCTCTCTCTCTCTCTCTCTCTCTCTCTCTCTCTCTCTCTCTCTCTCTCTCTCTCTCTCTCGCCTTATTTCTTAATATCTCTGCCCTCCCCTCTCTCTCTCTCTCTCTCTCTCCCTCCCTCCCTCCCTCCCTCTCCCCCTCTCTTTCCTATTATATTCTTATTTGTGCAAGAGAGAGAGAGAGATAGAGATGCATGCATCATTTTAAGCTGCAGCAGGCAATTGGAACCATATTCAAAATGTAGGCTGGTCGTGATGTTACATAAAGGCATTTCTTTCTTGTAGATTCCAGAGTATTTAGTTTTATTTTGTCAATAGAAATCGGTCTTGTGGAATAAAAATCACAATCTCTCTCGAGAGAGAGGAAAAAAGCAACACCCCATAGCAAAGTCCAAATAACGCATAATGACCTTGATGGAATTGAAAGTATGACAGCTATTCAAACGCAAAGACTTAATTATTCAAAGCATAGCCTGTGGCATCTTCTTACACATCTTTTTTTTGTTCTTCCGACCCACATTTCATCCTAAAACCATTTTCACTCATTATCATATAGAGAGAGAGACAGACAGACAGTCAAAGAGACAGAGAGACGCAGAGAGTGAGAACAATAATCAAAACCCTAGATTTTAAGAGGGAAATAAATTTCAATAGCAAAATTAGGAACTATCTCTGCTTTGGTGTAGGCTACATTAAAAAAACACTCTGAAGTATAAAGCTGACAATTATAATTGACTCTCTCTCTCTCTCTCTCTCTCTCTCTCTCTCTCTCTCTCTCTCTCTCTCTCTCTCTCTCTCTCTCTCTCTCTCTCTCTCTCTCTCTCTCTCTCTCTCTCTCTCTCTCTCTCTCTCTCTCTCTCTCTCTCTCTCTCTCTCTCTCATTTTAACTCTTGGTACTATTACAACCTTTCAAAAGTTCTTCATTATATGATGTGGTTTGCACTGCTGTATTTTTAGTATCATTTTCCATTGCAATCATAATATTAATTTATTTTCATATTTTCTTTTGTACTGCTTTCTCAGTTTCTGTTTTTTTCAGTTGTGTCTCAAGTTTCTGAAATTGATATTTTGGTCACATTTTCAAGTCATGTGCAATAAAAGAAGTGTGTTATGAAAAAAAGAAATATAGCCCTAAATATAAATGCGGCATATTATATAGATCTATATTAATAAGACATCACCTTCTCTTATTTCAGTTCAGTAAGTGCGAATGGACAATTCTTTGTCTTATTATGTATACTTGTTCTTTTTTAGTTTTGAAGTAAAAAAACAGATTTTAATCTTGGTTTAAAAATGTAAGTTTTAATCAATATTTTTGTGCCTCCGTATCTCTCCCCCTCTTTTTCACTTTTTTTTTGCCCCCCCCCCCTCTCTCTCTCTCTCTCTCTCTCTCTCTCTCTCTCTCTCTCTCTCTCTCTCTCTCTCTCTCTCTCTCTCTCTCTCTCTCTCTCTCTCTCTCTCTCTCTCTCTCTCTCTCTGAGTCTCTCTCTTTCTCTCTTTTCGTCTCTTTCTCTCCCCCCCGCCTCTTCGCCCCTCTCTCTTTCCCTCTCCCTCCCTCTTATCACTGTCTTTCTTGCCTTCTTGTCTGTCTATCTGACTCTTCATCTATCTTCTTCCACACTCTCTCACTCCTCACTCCCTTTTTTTGCTCTTGTCTGTCTGCCTGCCTGCTACTGTGCTAGTCTCTCTCTCTCTCTCTCTCTCTCTCTCTCTCTCTCTCTCTCTCTCTCTCTCTCTCTCTCTCTCTCTCTCTCTCCGGTTTTCTTCTCTCCCACATTCTATTTCTGCATGCATACGGGTGCATAGAGGAATATTAATAATGCATCTATTAAAGTACAAATTGAGAACATCAAAATGTCAGGTCAAGAGAATGTCTGGTCATCTTGACCATCATGGGCATAGATTTGAATTTTTTAACCATTTTGTGCCAGTTAAGCTCATCTCTCTTTTTCTTTAACCCTTTCACCGCCAGCCATTTTTCATCCAAAAAATACTATTAAACTTAACTGGGTAAAAAAACCCAAATAACTACAATATTGTGAATTCCTCTGTGACATAACATTAGGTATATCCTTACCTCCCAAAATTAAGACAATAGGGTCTTTGGATAACAGGTCCTGATTTGATGCCTTTTACTTTTACTTTTAGTGACATGGGTGTTAAACCATTGTGGTGCATAAATGCGACATTGGCAGCGAAAGGGTTAATCCCTCCCCACCCTAACCTAAGCACGCCTACACTACAAGCCCACATTAAAATCAATAAGGGCATGATTAGGTTGAAATGGTAGACTAGGGAAAAACATGACATTGCATGATTAGATTGAAATGGTAGACTTGGAGTTGGAGAAAAAGGTATTATTCCCGATTGTCATGAATTTGATTTTCGATAAACAATTATTTCCCAAGTTATTAGGCATAAAGGGATATTCATGTTTAATCTTAACACGATTCCTTTTTTATAGAAGAAAACAACACCCCAACGCCCATGTAGTGTAAAATGTCGTGATATTTTGGATGATAAACTTCCTTAGTTGAACAACAACCACGGACTGACATCATAATCTGATCTATGGAAGACATAAAGTCATTTTTAATCATATTCCTGATGAAATATAAGCTAAGCTGTGCCCGTATAATTGTCATCTGTAGCAGCAGAATATTAAAGCATAAATATTAATTTTGCTGGAGAAAAAATTCAATAAATTCTTTTTAATGTAAGTTGAAATAAAGCTGTCATCATAAAACACGTGAACTTGTAATGCAAAACAAAACTGAAGTAGTAATGCGTGTTGTGTCTATTACACTTTAAATGTCTTATGATCATCACCATGCTCTGTTTGACAGAAGTTCAGATTAAAAGAGAAAGAAAATGAAAGGGGGGAAATTAGCGTGTTGCTTCCAGATCTAGTCAATACAGTATTTGTGTGCGTGTGTGTGTATGTGTGTGTGTGCATGCAGCGTGTATATACATACACAGCGTGTATATACATACACGTGTGTGTATATACATACACAGCGTGTATATACATACACGTGTGTGTGACACCCCCCCCCCGCGTCACCCACCCTCTCCCCTTCATCGTCTTTCTTTGTGTGTGTGAATGTTTATAGTCTTATTTCTTTGTAAAGCGCCATGAATAGAATTTTCTAGATATGTGCGCTATATAAGTGCCAATTATTATTATTATTATATTATTTTAGCGTTTTGATTTCAGTCATGAAATTGTTGAAGTTTCTCCCCCCAACAGATTTTTGTTGTTGTGTTTGTTTGTTTGTTTTTTATATAGTTAAGTCAAGAAACAAAATGATACCACTCATTCAAGACGTAAAGGATTTTTAAAGACCCCCTACGTCACGTGTCACATTCCCTCTTACGCTAGGAAGATGTCTTAAGATGTTTACCAGCTATAAGAGGGAAAACACGTGAAAACCGTGAATTTGACACGTGATGTGGTGGGTCTTTAAGCACACATTTAATGGAAAAATAACACTTAGATTTAAATAGCATTGTATTGTTTCAAAGTCATTTGACAAATTGGAACACAGCACATAGGACAACAAGACGATTTATCTTGAATTTAACCCTTTCACTGCCAACGTCGCATTTGTGCACCACAAAGATTTAACACCCATGTCACTAAAAGGCATCAAACCAGGGTCTGTTATCCAAAGACCCTGTTCTCTTAATTTTGGGAGGTAAGGATAAGCTTTACTTTAAATATGTCACAGAGGAATACCCAATATTACAGACAGATTTTGTTCTCTACCCAGATAAATTTAATGGAAATTTTTCGCTGAAAAATGGCTGCCGGTGAAAGGGTTAAACGCTGAAATCAACACTTAACAATGAATAGTGTTGAGCTAATTGATCAACAGCAGCTTTGCAAACATGATTATGCACAAACAAACAAACAAATCCACTGCGCAGTTCCTGCTTGCAATGTACAGTAAATCAATTGACCTTTTGTTCTGCATGGAGAAGAAGGGAGAAAGTGGGGGCTATTAAGGTGTTTTTTGGGCGTGTTGATTAAAGCTACTTTGAAAGATAGCAAATATAGCGCATTTCACAATGTTGTTGATGAATATGGTAATGAACGAATATATGAAAAGGCAAGGAAAAGACCTGACGTTTCTATTATTTTTCTCTTTATTTGTGTGTTTAGACTCTTTTTCTCAAGTGTGTTTATTGTAACACTCAGCTCTATTCCCACATGCAGTTCTTCAAAAGAACGCCGTTTTGGTTCTGTTGATTAAATAAACATTATTCTGCATTCTGTGTGTGTGTGTGTGTGTGTGCATTTTGTGTGTGTGTGTGTGTGTGCATTTTGTGTGTGTTAAATTGTTTTCTGAGTTTGGTTTTTGTTTCACAGCAGCATTTTTCAGATTTGTCTCTTCTCCCTTCCTCCTTTTCCTCCTCCTCTTGCTTTATCTATATTCTCTCTCTATGTTTCTCTGCGTCTGTATGTCTGTCTCTCTATCTCTCTGTCTTTGTCTGACTTTCTGTCTGCCTCGCTGAGTCTATCTCTTCCTTTGCTCTCTTTTTGTATTTCTTTTCTGTACCCATCTCTCTCTCTCTCTCTCTCTCTCTCTCTCTCTCTCTCTCTCTCTCTCTCTCTCTCTCTCTCTCTCTCTCTCTCTCTCTCTCTCTCTCTCTCTCTCTCTCTCTCTCTCTCTCTCTACCAGTCCCCCTTACCAGCTCAATCTTTTTTTTTCTCTCCTTGCCATCAATATCTACCATGCAAACATGCATGCACACTTATACACACACACACACACACACACACACACACACACACAAACATGTTAATGCAAGTGCGCACACTCATCAACACAAACGCGCTTGCACACAAACAACACACGCACACACACACACACACACGACCATCATCATCAACTCAGTCATTATTATTCTTATCTTCCAGCATGCTTCGCCTGGAACATGAACTGGACCAGGTGAGCGTGACGGACAAATCGGACATTTCCTCCACCAGCCCCTCCCCAACCACTGCCCGCTCGGCACCGGTCACCCCCACGCACAAGCATGGGCAGAGCACCGTGGACGTCGGCTACAGGGACAGCACCCAGAGAGGATTCTTTGAGGGTTTGCTGGGCTGCCTCAGACCAGTGTGGACCATCATTGGCAAGGCTGCTGCTGCTGAGCTGAAACAGCAAGGTGGGAGAATTTGGGGTGTGTGCTATGGGGATGGACGATGGAAGGTGGGGGTGGGAAGGGATGGGGAGTCAGAAAAAGTGTGTGTGTGAGTGTGGCTACAGGGACGGCACCCAGCGGGGTTTCTTTGAGGGTAGACTGACCATCATTGGCAAGGCTGCTGCTGCTGAGCTGAAACAGCAAGGTGGGAGAATTTGGGGTGTGTGCTATGGGGATGGACGATGGAAGGTGGGGATGGGAAGGGATGGGGAGTCAGAAAAAGCGTGTGTGTGAGTGTGGCTACAGGGACGGCACCCAGTGGGGTTTCTTTGAGGGTAGAATGTATGAAAATCATTGGCAAGGCTGCCCGCTGCTGAGCTGAAACAGCAAGGTCTGTGTATGAAGAGAGAGAGAGAGTGTGTGTGTGTGTGTGTGTACATGTATGTGTGTGTGTGTTGTTTCCAGATGACTGGGAAACCCCCATTTTATTGTTGCTACGAATAAACCTTGCTCCATGTGTGTGTGCATGTGCGCATTGTTTACTGGTGCCCGAGAAATCCCCATAGTTTGATTACCATTACTAAACTTGCTCCACACGTGCGTTGTGATTGCAGATGACTGGGAGATCCCCTTTGAGAGCATCACGGACCTGGAGTGGCTGGGCAGCGGGGCGCAGGGGGCTGTGTTCCTGGGCAAGCTGAGTGCCCAGGAGGTGGCCGTCAAGAAGGTCCGCGACATCAAGGAGACCGACATCCGCAACCTCAGGAAGCTCAACCACCCCAACATCATTTCTTTCAAGTCAGTGCACCATGGGTGGTTTGATACTTTTTAGTTCGTTAAATGTGTTGGTAATTGTATCAATCAAGGTTTCCTTCCGAAACAATTGGTCTGCTTTTAAAAAATATCTTCAATCTTCAGTCGTTCTTGGTCACGCCGTCTAATCAGACTATTAGTGACTTGGAGGTTGTGCAATGCTTATGCTTAGACTAATGATTTTTTAAAAGAAAAATAGAAAAAATAAAGAATAAATAAATACCCCATTTTAAATGGTATGTGTGGTTAGTGTGTGTGTGTGTTTATGAACCATAGATTTTTATTTCGCAGTATCCGGGCAAGACCAGTCCGACTACCATAGCAGTCCCCAGGGGCAATCCCCGACCGGCACAGCTCCTGTCCTTCATTTACCACTTCTTTGATCTATGGCCCCCTAACCCTATCATCCTTTTGAAATAATCTGTTTGGGCAAAAACTCTCAATTTGTTCACTAAAATCTTAGCCTAGTTCAGACAATGAAATCTTGCTTTAAAAAAGAAACCCTTTTTTTGTTTTGCTTGGTGTTTTTTTGTGCCTCTGAGTTCTTTAATGCATGCCATGTCAAAATTGAAGGGCTGAAAGTTTATTTTGAGATAGCCAATATTTTGAGTTAAAAAGACTTTTTAACATAGAGATTATTACACTGGGACCCAAAAATTATTGTGAGTTATCCAGCGTTTTTGAGTTATCCGTTTTGAGTTATCAGTTCTCCACTGTATATGTTTCTGTAAGTTCAGGGAAGTGTACACCCAGCCTCCTGTTACTGTACCACAATCGGAAAAATCCCTGTGTACTCTGTGAGATATATGAGATGAATGTTGTTATTATAGCATGTTATCAATTGCTTCCTTTTTTCCCGTGTCTTCGCAGGGGAGTGTGCACACAGGCCCCGTGTTACTGTATCATCATGGAGTACTGTCCATACGGCCAGCTGTACGAGGTGCTTCGCGACGGAAAAGAGATCCCCCCTGTGCTGGTGTTGGACTGGTCCAAGCAGATCGCCAGCGGAATGAACTACCTCCACTCTCATAAAATCATCCACCGAGATCTCAAGTCACCAAAGTAAATAGCTTTGTGTTTGTCAGTGTCATCATCATCATTATCATCATTTTCATCGTCATCACCATCATAATCATATCCTCGTCTCTCTCCTCGTCGTCGTCCTCCTCCTCCTCCTCGTCATCATCATCGTCATCTTTAAATTTGTCATCATCATTATCATCATTGTCATCATCAAGATAGTTATTCTAGTATTATTTCTGTAGTACTTTTTCCAGTGTTGACACCACTCTTTCATACAATCATGCAGATGCATAAGTTTTCTATGAAGGGACACAAGCCCATGCACATACTCAACACCCATACATACATACATACATACATACATACATGCAGACGCTAACACACATATTCACACACGCACACATACAAACAGACACAGACAAACAAGCATACATGCACGCATGACCACTGCGCATACACACATTATTCAGTCACCATTGAGTTAAATTAATGTATTTGTTACCTCTTCAGTGTGCTAATGGCAAAGAACAATGGGGTAAAGATAGGAGGCTTTGGTGCCAGCCAGGAATATAAAGAGAAGAGCACCACAATGTCTTTTCATTATCCAATCCCTATTGAGTTAAAGTCATGTTTTGTTTCCCCTTACAGTGTGCTAGTGGGCAAGAACAATGGGGTCAAGATCTCAGACACTGGCGCCAGCCGGGAGAGAAAAGAAAAATGCCAAGATGTCTCTGAGTAATCCTCCTCCATTGTGTCATATTTATGTCTTTTCTCTTCTTTATTTTTCTGCTGTGTGCTAGTGGCCAAGAACGATGTAGCGAAGATTTCAGACTGTGGCACCAGTTGGGAGTGGAATGAGAAGAGTACCGAGACGTCCTTTCGTAACCTATTTTATCATTGAATCTTATGCACATTTTTTGGTGTCATTTTTTCGGTTGCCTTCGGTGTTCAAGTGGCCTTGAACGATTAGGTCAAGATCTCACACTTCGGCACGAGTCGGGAGTGGAATGAGAAGAGCACCAAGATGTCTTTTATTTATGTGGTCACCATTGATCAAATTCATCGTTAATTCTCTCTCTCCTTTTCTTTTTTTTTGCTGCCCCATCTTCTGGGCCGTACAGTGGCATTGCTCCCACACCGCTCATTCCGAATCCCAACTCACAGCCACATTCTGGCTTGTCAGGTCGCAGAATCTGTAATCAGAAATATGTAAATGCCTTTATTTTGTTTCTGTTTCTCTTACAGTGTGCTAGTGGCCAAGAACGACGTGGTCAAGATCTCTGACTTTGGCACCAGTCGGGAATGGAATGAGAAGAGCACCAAGATGTCCTTCGCGGGTACCGTGTCCTGGATGGCACCGGAGGTCATCAGGAACGAACCCTGCAATGAGAAGGTCGACATCTGGTGAGTCCTGGATTGCCTTTTTCTGTTTAGAATTGACCCCAAATCACCATTGAAATTCCTCCATTTCTTTGACACTGAAATCCCTATACATACTAAAAACTGGTACCCAAAAAAAATGGATAATTCACAATGATTTTTTGCTCCCAATTTAATCCTTCTTATTAATGGTGTTTTTTGTTTTTTAAATATCGGCTATTCTTTTAAAAAAAATGTCAGTCTTTGCAATTTTGATTTCTCCAGATTTTTACTGCATTCCCCAATCTTTACAAGAAGGAATTATGAAATTTGAGTTACGCAAAGGTCAACTTCTGGTGAATTCAGAACTTTCTTTTTTAATTTAAAATCCAACACACTTTAAGGCACAAAACTTTCTTTGAACTTTTAGCAATCAAACCATTTTTGGTTTTGTGATAAGTGTTAGTGGCAATAATTAATATTAATGCATATTTTTACAAGAGACAATTTAAAATTGAATGAAGCGGAACAATATCTCGCAATAATCGAAGGTGTCATGTAGATGTTGCCATAGGACCAATTTTTTTATATTGCCTGAAAGTGAAATGTGTTTGAGTTGGAATTTGGTCATGGTTTGGGTTGATGAAAGTGGTGGTGGTCGTCGTAACTTTGAGTGCATTACTGAGCTAAGGGAGATAATGTGGGACTTTTGAACATTTGTAGTTTGGATATGGAGGGGTGTGTTTTGGAAAGGGGATTTTTTCCAAGATTTGCGGTTTAATGAAGTTAACCTCCGGCAAAAAGTTTTTTTAATGTTTGTTTGTATGTCTGTTAGGAGCACTAGTGCTAAATTTTATGATTACCTGTATAAAACATAAGATTTGCAGTTGATGATGATGATGACAAAGTTGACAATGATGATGACAATGATGATGATGATGAAAATATTAACGATGATGACAATGATGATGACAATGATGATGACAATAGTGACAATGATGATAACAATGTGAACGATGATGGTGATGATGATGATGATGACAATGATGATGACAATAGTGACAATGATGATAACAATGTGAACAACGATGATGGTGATGATGATGATGATGATGACAATAGTGACAATGATGATAACAATGTGAACAACGATGATGGTGATGATGATGATGACAATAGTGACAATGATGATAACAATGTGAACAACGATGATGGTGATGATGATGATGATGATGACAATAGTGACAATGATGATAACAATGTGAACAACGATGATGGTGATGATGATGATGACAATGATGATGACAATAGTGACAATGATGATAACAATGTGAACAACGATGATGGTGATGATGATGATGACAATGATGATGTGCAGGTCTTTTGGAGTGGTGCTGTGGGAGATTCTAACCAAGGAGATCCCCTACAGGGACGTGGACTCTTCAGCCATCATCTGGGGTGTGGGCAGCAACAGTCTGCATCTGCCTGTCCCCGAAACCTGTCCTGAGGGCTTTAAGCTGCTCATGAGGCAGTGCTGGTGAGAGAGAGAGAGAGACAGAGAGAGAGAGAGAGAGAGAGAGACTTCTGCCTGTCCCCGAAACCTGTCCTGAGGGCTTTAAGCTGCTCATGAGGCAGTGCTGGTGAGAGAGACAGAGAGAGAGAGAGAGAGAGAGAGAGACTTCTGCCTGTCCCCGAAACCTGTCATGATGGATTTAAGCTGCTCATGAGGCAGTGCTGGTATGTGTGAATGTGTGAGGGGGTAGGGTTGTTGTTTGTTTTGGGGGGAGAAGAGGAAGGGAGGAAGGTTGTGGATTCTTCAGCCATTATTGAGGAGAGAGGGGTGTGGGCAGCAACAGTCTGCATCTGCCTGTCCCTGAAACCTGTCCCGAGGGATTTAAACTGCTTATGAGACAGTGCTGGTGAGAGAGAGAGACAGACAGAGAGAGATAGTCTCTGCATCTGCCTGTGTACAAGTCCTGCCTTGAGAGGTTTAAACTGTTGATTAGGCGGTGTGTGTGCACATGTGTGTGTGTTATTTTTTCTTTATTTTTTTAACAAGAACATTCGCTGATTTTTTTTAACTCTTGAACATGGTACTGTTATTGAACATTTTCTGCATTATCATGACGATAGACAGCAAATTATTGTTATAGTTAGATTAAAGCATGTGAAGTCCACACTTGTTTGTCTCCTCCATTTATCTTGCACAGACTGACAGAGGTCTATTTATTTTTGTTTTTCTTTTCTTTCCAGGAACGGTAAGCCAAGGAACAGGCCCTCGTTTCGTCAGATTTTGATGCACCTGGAAATTGCCTCCCCTGATTTGTTGAACTGCACCCGAGAAAACTTTGCCCATTGGCAGGTGAGGATAGTTAGTTAGATAGTTATAGTGTGTGCGTGCACGCATGGTTGCATGTGTGTATGTGCATGTTTGTTTATGTGTGTGTGTGTATGTGTGCGTGTGTGTTAGACACACAGAGAGAGAGGAGAGAGAGAAAAAAAAGAAATATTCATAAAACAGATCTTGATTGAAAACAGGTATGACTGAGAATATAAATGACCACTGGGACCAGTTAAGGCACAAAAAACACTCAATTCGAGGCTGGTAGATTGAGGTCCCTTTTATTGGAAACAAGACAAACGTTTCTGGCCTTAAGCCCGTCTTCACATAAAAGGGACCTCAATCTACCAGCCTCGAATTGAGTGTTTTTGCAGTGAAGACAGGCTTAAGGCCAGAAACGTTTGTCTTGTTTCCAATAAAAGGGACCTCAATCTACCAGCCTCGAATTGAGTGTTTTTTGTGCCAGGTATGACTGCATTTGGGCACAAAACTATTTTACCTTTTAAAAAAACTACCTGTAAACTTTCAAACCTTTCTGTCCTGGATCCAACCCAGACATTTTCACTTGAAAGTCAAATGTAGGGGTGCCATTGTACTGTGTAGATCTGATTCTGGTTTTTAAATTGTGGCTTCCGTTTGTTTGTATTTTTATTTTTTTTAATATATTGGGATGACAAATCAGGCACAAATTCCTGGATGACAGACTTGGGCAAAGCGTTGATTGTAAGGCTTGCAAGTTTGAACCGCAATGCCGTAGCTTTGTTCCAAAGCTTGGCAAGTTTGAACAGCAATGCCGTAACTTTGTTCCAAAGTTTGGCAAGTTTGAACAGCAATGCCGTAGCTTTGTTCCAAAGCTTGGCAAGTTTGAACAGCAATGCCGTAACTTTGTTCCAAAGCTTGGCAAGTTTGAACAGCAATGCCGTAGCTTTGTTCCAAAGCTTGGCAAGTTTGAACAGCAATGCCGTAACTTTGTTCCAAAGCTTGGCAAGTTTTGGCATCAATGCGGTAATTTTGTTCCAAAGTTTAGCAAGTTTTGACGTAAGTGTGTTCTAAGCCCTCCACCCACCCACTCCCATGGACACACCTGCTGTTTGAGTAATTTTTTGGTTTAGAGGTTTGGACACGGGAGCGTCTTTTTGAGTCTAAGTTCACTTTGTCTAAACTCATTCAGTCTAAAAAACAGTTTCTGGTTCAGTGAGCCTAAGTTCACTTGGTCTAAAATCTTATGTAGTTCATTTGGTCTACATCAGATGAGAGAGAGAGAGAGGGGGGAGAGAGAGAGAGAGAGAGAACGAAACGCATACACACACGCACACGCACACGCACACGCACACACACGCACACACACACACACACACACACACACACACACACACACACACACACACACACACACACAAAAGAATGAAATGCAATGCAAGGCAATCATTTATTAACATTACAAATGCATTTTAAAACCTCCTTTCAGTCATATTCAAATGGCATTCACATTAAATGCACGTTAAGTGCGAGAACATACCTTGGCTGACGTCCAGTATTAGACTAAGTGAACTATTGAATAAGTTAGACCAAACAAGTTTAGACCCGTAACACATTACCACCAAGAAGTTCGCCAGCGGCAACTTCAAAGTGAACTTAGACTCAAAGAACCCTACCCTTGGAGTTGGAAAGGACTTGTGTCTGCACATTGCCGTTGCTGAAACCGGTACTAAGATGGCAGAGATGTTGTGTGTGTGCCAGGACCAGTGGCACGAAGAGATCCAGGAGCACTTCCAGAAGATGAAGGCGGAGGGGTCTCACCTGCCTCAGCTGGAGGAGGAGCTGGTGCGACGCCGCAAAGAAGAGCTCAGGTCAGAGGAAGGGGATAAGGAGGTTTCAACTGAAAAAAAATCAGCTTTGTTAGGTTTTTGTTTGACTGTTTTTAGATATAATGAAAATGAGTAGAGTCTACCTTTTAGTACAGTGGAACCTCCCTTATAAGACCTCCCATTATAAGACTCCCTTCCAAATAAGACCTACTTCTCTGAGACATTGCCCCTCTCTTATAAGACCTCATTTTGGATGATTTTTGAAGGTCTTATAAGGGAGGTTCCACTGTATTGTACAGCTCTCTGTTGTCCATAATCCAGTTTTAGCCCCCCCCCCCCCCCCCCCCCCCATTCCTTTTCAAAACAGAGGGGTATTTATGACTGTGTGTTTGCTGTTTTGTGTGTCTGCTCAATATCTTGTGAACCACTTCACAGAATCACTTTGAATTATATTTGATGGTATATTAGCTGAAGCTGATGACACTGTCTCGTCAAGTGACGACTGTGCAACACCCCTCATCAATAAAAGAAAAAGAAACACCCAAAGGTGATGATGGGATCCAGAGACGCACTGGCCCTGCCTGCCCTATCAACACGAGAGCAGCCCCACAGCCACACAGTGTAGTATAGTGCTGCTAAGTACAGACAGTGCACAGAAACACAATTCTTTAGGTATGTCCACTACATAGCTCAAAGCATCAAAACACTGTACATTAAAGAAAATGTAACTGCATATAACTCTTACTTCAACAGAAGAAGAATGGAAACACTTTTGAAAATATCTTCCTCAAATTTTAGTTTCCTCTCTAGACTACTGATTCATGCTAACCATTACTACATTCTGCCCTAATGGTGACCAACTTCAATTTACAGAAGTAATGTCCGCACTTGGGGATGTGACCATATTAAAAGAAAAAAGAAGCAGAGCAAAAAAACAAAAAAACCTTTTTGAGCCCACTGGGAGAATGCAATTAGAAGTCAATCTTTTTTAATGTCTGGATATTGTTAGCTGTCTTGATGAGTTGAACAGAGTTAAAATACAATTTATTAGAAGTCAATTGTTTTACTGTCTTGGTATTATTGACAGTATTGGTGAGTTGAACTGCACTGTTGTCTCGTCATTAATTCTGCCGCCTCACTCTTCACATGCTAGCTGTTTCCCTGTTCCAGACATGCGCAGGATGTTCGTGAGCACTACGAGCGCAAGTTGGAGCGGGCCAACAACCTGTACATGGAATTAACGGCCTGCATGTTGCAGCTGGAGAAACGAGAGCGGGAACTCATCAAGTGAGTAGAACGACTGCTTACAAAAAAGAAAGAAGACTTAGATGGGTTAGTTGACTCTTGACTGGAACAGGTCGAGAGATTGGGCTGTTACAGCCTCCTCAGACAGTTTGTTCCAGTCCCTGATTGTTCTGGGAAAGAAGGAGCTGTTACAGCCTCCTCAGACAGTTTGTTCCAGTCCCTGATTGTTCTGGGAAAGAATGAGCTGTTACAGCCTCCTCAGACAGTTTGTTCCAGTCCCTGATTGTTCTGGGAAAGAAGGAGCTGTTACAGCCTCCTCGGACAGTTTGTTCCAGTCCCTGATTGTTCTGGGAAAGAAGGAGCTGTTACAGCCTCCTCAGACAGTTTGTTCCAGTCCCTGATTGTTCTGGGAAAGAAGGAGCTGTTACAGCCTCCTCGGACAGTTTGTTCCAGTCCCTGATTGTTCTGGGAAAGAAGGAGCTGTTACAGCCTCCTCGGACAGTTTGTTCCAGTCCCTGATTGTTCTGGGAAAGAAGGAGCTGTTACAGCCTCCTCGGACAGTTTGTTCCAGTCCCTGATTGTTCTGGGAAAGAAGGAGCTGTTACAGCCTCCTCGGACAGTTTGTTCCAGTCCCTGATTGTTCTGGGAAAGAAGGAGCTGTTACAGCCTCCTCGGACAGTTTGTTCCAGTCCCTGATTGTCCTGGGAAAGAAGGAGCTGTTACAGCCTCCTCGGACAGTTTGTTCCAGTCCCTGATTGTTCTGGGAAAGAAGGAGCTGTTACAGCCTCCTCAGACAGTTTGTTCCAGTCCCTGATTGTTCTGGGAAAGAAGGAGCTGTTACAGCCTCCTCAGACAGTTTGTTCCAGTCCCTGGTTGTCCTGGGAAAGAAGGAGCTGTTGCAGCCTCCTCAGACAGTTTGTTCCAGTCCCTGGTTGTCCTGGGAAAGAAGGAGCTGTTGCAGCCTCCTCGGACAGTTTGTTCCAGTCCCTGGTTGTCCTGGGAAAGAAGGAGCTGTTGCAGCCTCCTCGGACAGTTTGTTCCAGTCCCTGGTTGTCCTGGGAAAGAAGGAGCTGTTGCAGCCTCCTCAGACAGTTTGTTCCAGTCCCTGGTTGTCCTGGGAAAGAAGGAGCTGTTACAGCCTCCTCAGACAGTTTGTTCCAGTCCCTGATTGTCCTGGGAAAGAAGGAGCTGTTACAGCCTCCTCAGACAGTTTGTTCCAGTCCCTGATTGTCCTGGGAAAGAAGGAGCTGTTACAGCCTCCTCAGACAGTTTGTTCCAGTCCCTGGTTGTCCTGGGAAAGAAGGAGCTGTTACAGCCACCTTGGACAGTTTGTTCCAGTCCCTGATTGTCCTGGGAAAGAAGGAGCTGTTACAGCCTCCTCGGACAGTTTGTTCCAGTCCCATTGTCCTGGGAAAGAAGGAGCTGTTACAGCCACCTTGGACAGTTTGTTCCAGTCCCTGATTGTTCTGGGAAAGAAGGAGCTGTTACAGCCTCCTCGGACAGTTTGTTCCAGTCCCTGATTGTCCTGGGAAAGAAGGAGCTGTTACAGCCTCCTCAGACAGTTTGTTCCAGTCCCTGATTGTTCTGGGAAAGAAGGAGCTGTTACAGCCTCCTCAGACAGTTTGTTCCAGTCCCTGATTGTCCTGGGAAAGAAGGAGCTGTTACAGCCTCCTCAGACAGTTTGTTCCAGTCCCTGATTGTCCTGGGAAAGAAGGAGCTACGTTTGTACATGAGTTGTCTGAGGCATGTGGAAAAAGTGGCCCTTTACTCAACTGCTTAACCTTTATCATTGGTTGACATTAGCCCGTAGCAGGGACCAATAGCCAAATGAGAGCTGTATAGTTGATGATTTTCTACAGTAATAGAAAATTGTGGTACAGCTTAGTCTTTTGTGGAAGAATATGTCTCTCAAATGAGGGTGGGGGTGGGGGGTGCACTGGCTCAAGTGCTGGAGCCAAACGAATGGTTTGGCCTTTGGGGACCTTTCCCAACGCCAGCTCTCCTCATATCCCTTTGGCCAAGAAAGTGGGGATGTACCCAGGGCAGGGCATCTCCACTATAAACAAATTCTAACCCAGCCCGGCTGAACAGCAGCTGCCCTCTCTGCTATCTGGCAGTCATGGTCGGAAACGACAGACAGACGTAGAAGGTTTAGACGAAGACATCTGCTTAGATGTTGTGTGATTGATATTCAGGCTAAAACTAGGGAAAGATTGGTTATTGTTTTTTAGATATGTGTTGATGTACAAGAAATACTGGTTTCAAAATTGACCCATTGACTGCTGGAAAGTTATTTCCCTTTCAACATCCCATACTCAGGAGCAGACTCCATTTCTTTGGGGGGGAAAACTTAAAATAAATAAGTAACAAAGTCTTTTCCTGTTTTATGTCAACAAATTTGACATACAAAGCATGTGATTTTCTTTTTAATTCATCTAGGCGGATGTATACCCTCTAAAAAACAAAAAGGAAACAAAACAAAAAATTCCTTGAATCATTGTCGTTACCCCTCAGACTCTCAGACTAGGATGCATTGGTTTGGTATTTGGTACTTTTTAGTCACAGAGGCGTCTCTGTAAAATTCAGGTTGCTCCCACCTGGAGAGCACGCCACTTCCATATTTGTATGCGATTTTTGTGTGACTGATGAGGAAGGAAGGGGGTGGGGTAAATTTTGACCAAATGACAACATTTTCGTTGCCACTGGGTTTAACGTGTACTAAGTGCATAGGCACACGGGACCTCGTTTTATCGTCTCATCCGAAAGACTCCACGTGCTGTGCTGTGCTGCAACCTTGGGGTTCGTTGGCTTTTGTGGACTTCCCATGCCCTCACACATGCTCATTGTCCTGACGTTCTCTTGGCTCACAGTGTTGGTATCTTAGGCAATATGTCTCCAGTATTTTAGAAATTTTAGCCCAAATTTTAGGAATAGGAATAGCCTCCTCAGCCATCTGGATTCCATCATTTGGCCTGACTGACCAACGCACACCAAAATGCTGTGCTGATTATTGGTTTGCTTACTGTGTGCTGTACGGCTTGCGAACAGACTGTTCGTTTTTTGCAATGCGTTGTGTGTGCTGTGTACAGACGGGAGCAGCAGCTGACGCTGTACAACAAACGCAGGAAGTCCATCGTTCGTCCCATCATCAAGGCTCAGGAGAGGCTCGATCGCCTCAGCAAAAAACGACCTCACAAAACAAGCTCCGACCTCAACAGGTATATGTCTATTCATCAAAATCATCATCATCTTCTTCTTCTTCTTCTTCTTCATCATTATCATCATCATCATGCGCATGCGTGGCGGGTTTTTTTGTGTGTGTGTGAATGCCCATTGATTATTGCGCGCATGCGCGCGTGTGTGTGTGTGTGCGTGTGCGTGTGCATGGTGTGTGACTGTGCTTCTCTATTAGTGTGTGTTTGTGCAATAACGTAGCTCATGAACTTTGATTTCCCTTGCAATTTTGTTTCTTTTCTTATAATATTGTAATATTGTTTCAAATGTTGTGGTTATGAACAGGGCTTTGTTTAAATAATATTATTTTATGTATATTTGATTTGATTGTAGTGAGTCTTATGTGTATAATGTTAACTTATTTGTGTTTTATTGTCTTTGTAAAGCGCTTTGAGCTCCCTGCAAAGGGAGTAAAGCGCTATATAAATGTTCAGTATTATTATTATTATTATTATTATTATTATCATCATCATCACCAGGATCGCCTCAGCAAAAAGAGAGCAACAAGCTCTTGTATCAATAGGCATATGGCTGAAGGTCATACAGTCTTTGAAAATACTTATTTTATAAGAGGAGAAAACAACTGTCCTTTTCCTCTTCATATCATGTTCTGGTGTTTTTGTCTTATGAACGAGTTTGTCTTGTACACCTACAACCTCTTTTCACTGTATTTCTTAAAACTGGGCCCCTGTACATCACACTAAATTTGCATATAATTGAATTTGAAGGGGGAAAAATATCAGTTGCAGTAGACCAAAAGTGATGTTGTTGATAAATACAGTGGTACCCCTCTAATAAGACATTGAAAGTGCGGTGAAAAAAAAGTCTTATCTGAGGGGTGGTCTTATTAGAGGACCAAGCTCCTTTCCGCTATCAGACTGATAAATCGGCGTTAGTGTGTGCACTACAACTCTCGCTGAATGCAAACAACTCACAAAATCCGATAAATGAAAGCAGCTGGCGCATTAGCGTTTGCCGTGATTTCGTATCTGCGGTGTATGCGGCGCCATTTTGTCAGCTGAGTTGTATGCGCGGTAAAAGTTCTGTGTGTGCAAACTGTGACTATAAAAATGAACTGCCAGAGCGTTACTTTGTCATGTTTTGTGTTGTGTTGTGTCGTTGTGCATAATCCAGTATTTAGTAGGTCCGTTATGGCGAAGATTAGGTCTGTACTGTTATATGTAGTTTGTGTGTGAGTGCAACATGGGCCATCGAAGTTGCCATCGGACCCGTTGCCATGACTTTCGATCACGAGTTCGTCTGCTTTTCATCGAGTGATCGATTTGCACGAACTTGACTGCAAAAAGATAAGATTGTGGTCGCATCTCAACCCCTGAAATCGGGTCGTAAGTCGGAACTCAGGAAAAGTCGTATTTGCGGCATAGGATATATAGTGGAATGTGTTCGGGGGAAAAAAAATCAGTCGTATGTGAGGAGAAGTCGCATTTGCGAGCGTCTTATTAGAGGGGTACCACTGTATGCGAAGCGCAGTAGCCAAATCTGTTGGCCAGGATTTTGATATTGCTACGGACTCTAACCGACATTGTTTCCTTGTGTGTCCCCCCAGCCCTGACTCCCTGAAGACGGAGATCACGGGCAGTATGACCACCAGCTCAGAGCAGGTGCTGCCCTCACCCACCAAGATCCGCGCCCGCAAGACCCGCCACCGCAGAAACAACAGCCGCGGCTCTGCCAAGGATGCCATGTCGCCCGTCAAAAGCCCCTCCTCCACCCGCGAGGCTGTGGGGGGCACGGAGAGCGAGAGCGCCACCAACGGCCTGCACCCTCACAGCATCGTGGTGAGCTACGCTCTCGAAGAGAAAAAGGAGCACGTCTTGCCGTCATCGTTCCGCTATTTTGGACCGAAGACGCCGATTCGCGAGCTTCACACGGAGGAGGAAAGCGAAGACAAAGCTGCGTCTCCCAAGTTGTTGGGTGACGGTATCGCTAATGTGAACGATGTGTGTTTCGGCTGTGACGGCGGCTGCAGTGACGCCACCTGCCACAGCGGGGGCAGCAAACGCTCCAGTCGCAACAGCGAACGCTCCAGCAGAAACAGCGCCGACGTTGAGAGCTCCTGCGACTCCCTGGGAGCTGCCCGGAGTCCCATGAAGTGCAGCCCGCACCGGGGAGAGTTTGTGCCAACGCTGGGAGCGTTAATTGACGACCCCACCGCTATAGCCTCCCCTTCCACCACCACCACCACCACCGCCACCCTCCCCACTTCAGATTCGCAGACGCTTCCCGTGCGAGAGAGAGACTCCAACGAGAATTTGAACTGTGAAGGGGGACTGGACGTTCAGACTGAGGAGGAAACTCAGAGGGTGGGTGAGGAGGGGTGTAGCGGGGGGTCCTCTTCCCAGGCCTGTTGTGCTGTGTCCGTGAAGCGCAGGAGTGATCAGCAGGAGGATCATGAGGAGGAGGAGGATGGGGGTGTTTCTGGCAGAGGAACCCTCTCTCAGGGCTCAGGGGCGGGCGGAGGCGGCAGTTTGTTGGACCCCAGCAAACCAGTCCACCATGGCAAACGCTCCGTGGGGGTCAAGTTCAGGAATATCAAGGTGAGAGAATGGACAAATGAATGTGTTGGTTTTTTTAAGGTGGAAAAGATTCAACTCAAATGGTTCTTTATTAGGTATCAGGTACTTTATAGTCACAGAGGCGACAGCTTGCTATGAACTCAAATAAAAGATAGAGAGAGGGAGAGAATGAACAAACCAATTTTATTTATAGAGGGTAAGAGAGAGAGAGAGAGAGAGGTTGATCGGTTTATAGTTTTAAAAAGAATCACCATCGTTTTCATCATCCTCATTATCATCATTTTAATCATCATCATTATCATTATGATCATCCTCATCCACGTTATGATCAACATAATTATCACCACCACCATTCTCCTCCTCCTCCTCCTCATCATCACCATGGTGATCAGTCATTTTAATCCTTATTTTCATCACCATGGTCGTCGCAGCATTCGGAAGACTCCTGGTCGGAAGAAGAAGGGGACATTAGCGAGGACGACCACCACCCTCACCACCACCACCTACAGTCTCACCCACACTCTCACCTCCCCCCACCCCTCCGTCGGCCCCGCTACTCCACTCTCAGCTCGGAAGGGGCTCTCTCGGAGGAAGAAGAGGAGGAGGAAGAGGAGGAAAGCAATATGAGTGAGGCGTCGCACGTGACGCCCGACGGGGCTTTGCTGTCCACGGGAAGCGCGGAGAATTTGCAGCAGGAGTTGGCCAAATGCACCTGTGTCTCCGACGGCCTCTCCGACAAAGAGAGAACCGTGAAACGCATGAGGGATCAGGTCAACTCGCCCGAAAGATCGTTTGAGGTAAGTTGGTTATGTGACTGAATCCTTTGTACATT
This sequence comes from Phymorhynchus buccinoides, assembly GCA_017654935.2. Classification (NCBI taxonomy): domain Eukaryota; kingdom Metazoa; phylum Mollusca; class Gastropoda; order Neogastropoda; family Raphitomidae; genus Phymorhynchus; species Phymorhynchus buccinoides. The sequence continues at coordinate 25,544,769 of CM065682.1, forward strand.
TATCACAAAGAAAGAGTCATATTCTTCAAAGAAAAAAAAACCCACACCCACAACGCTCTACGTAATAGCCATAATATTTCAAATTTCTTCTTCTTCTGATACAAATCAACCATTGGACTGAAAGTAAAACTTGCTGTGTGCCTCAAGTTGAAAAAATGAAAAGAGTGAGTGACAGAGACAGAGAGAAAGAGAGAGAGAGAAGGACAGAGAGACAGAAAGGGACAACTGTCAATTCTTTCAGGCTATGTGAGATAGGTTTGTTTGGTTAGTTGATTGTGTGAGTCATTTGGAAATGATATAAATTGTTCCAGGAGCACAGACAATTTACGTTTAGACAATTCATTTGAAGAGCGCTGCTATGATATTGATGTGTAAATTATTATCATTAGTGGTTTTTTTAATTATTTATAACTTGGCAATATGATTTTATGGTGTGTGTGTGTGTGTGTGTGCAGCAGCATGCCCCTGATTCCAGCTCAGACTCTGAGGGTTGTCCTGACGTCCAGAGGTCCTCCTCCGTGCAAAGGACTCGCCCCAAAGACGCCAGGGACATCGCCTGGTGAATGGGAACACCCCCACTCCTCCCTTTCCCCACTCTTCCCCTCCCCCCCTCCACTAGCTCCTCCCTCCCGACTCCACCTCTCCTCCCCCCCCCCCTCCACTAGCTCCTCCCTCCCGACTCCCCCTCCCCTAGCCCCTGGAACCCCCTCCCCTCTCTCCTTCCAACCTTTCCATTTTCTCTTGTTGTTGCCAACGCTGTGCCATGTCAGTTATCAATTCCCCTCACTCCAAAACCATGCCATGGGTAAAAAAAAAAAAATTTCCCCACCTTCAGTCATCAAGGTGTAAAGCTCTCATTTCCATAGATTTTTTTTCTCTCAGAGGATTTTTTGTGAACGAGTACCTCAAGGATAGGATTTTGTGGTTGTTTCGCACTACGAGTCGTTAAGTCCTTAGTGGACATTTTGAGCCTGCTGATGTCACACACTTGTGAGAAGAGAAATTTTGACTGGTTTTAAACATTTGTTGGGAGCGGATTTTCTGCAGAACTTTTGAGCGTGTTGTTTCACTTTGTTGTTTGGCAGGTGTTCAGTAAAGATTGGGAAAAAATATATATATAAACTCACTGATGAAGATTTCAATAAATTGTGTTTGGGAACATGACATTTGTCAAGGAAGACTTTTGTTTTGTTGATGACAATGTATTGCGGTTCTTCACCGAACGTTATTTCAAATAATTCCATTTTGGAAAAAAATAGGTTGTCAAGAAAGATGTTTTTGTTCTGTTTTGATGAGGACAAAGTGTGTGTTATTCTTCACCGACTGTTAACGACGTTTTGTTAGATGATTTAGTGTCATCAACTCTCTCTCACACATATGTCCGCACTCTTGGAAACTTGACCAGAAATTCTGTGAACTAGATTGCACACAATAGGCAGAGTATACACAGAGAATGATGTGTGTCATATCGGTTGTTGTTTTTCCCACCTGTTGTTGAATTTGTGTTAGTTATCATCTTTCATCAAAATGGTTTGAAACCATAACTGTTTTGTGTGTGTCAGCTTTTTTTGTTTTGTATGCCATGTTTAAAAACTTTTGGACCCGTTTTCCTTCTTTCTTTTCCTTTGTTTTTCACATTTAGATTTACATAGAACCGTCACATCAATATGGGCTACGTTGTTGTTTAGACACCCCCGTCAAAAATGTTCATTGAAAATATTCTATGAGAAGCAACATTCCGCCATTCTTTGGAAAGGAAAAGGGTTAGGATCAGCCTAGGATTCTTGTCACGAAACTGAAAGAACCTAGGGATCCTGCTTTGAGTATCGACAGGATTGTACCAAATAGTAACGATCACCCATTAATTGTGGTTGCCACGTGCCAGAGGCTCAGTGACTTTCATTTCTTTTGTGTGCTTGGTTCAAAGCTCAAAGATGTTGTTAAATATTATTTACTATTATGTGTGCAGCAATTCGTTTGAGCAAAATGTGCTTTCATCATTCATGTATACAATAATATTTCTTAAAGACACAGCACGTCACATGTCAAAATCACGGTTTTCACGTATTTTCCCTCTTATAGCAAGTAAGGAATCGTAAGAAATCTTCCTAGTATAAGAGGGAATGTGACACGTGACGTGCGGGGTCTTTAAACCACATAGTCCCTTACTAATGAATGGGGTTTTTTTATAACATAAGGATAATAGTAAATTTAAAAACAAGTACTTCTGATTTCCACCAACTTTATCAGCATAGCTATAAATTTAAAAAAGAACACGCACATCAAATACACACAAAGAAAAAGCTTAAGTTTGTGACATGCCGTCAGTGTCTCCCAATATTGATTTAATACATTTGAATTTCAAACTGTTGGCATACTAGATCATGTCCAATCATTTTGGAGTTAGAAAAAAAAAATTGGTTGACAATGTATTGCTCAAAGACATTGGGTGTTTGTTTTTTTTTGATTTGTTTGTTTGTTTTCTCAGAGACAAAGAGTTGTGACTTGAAAACTGTGTATGGTTTTTTAACCACATGATATTTTATCACTTGTTGACAGAGTGTTGTCTATTTTATGATGAGTATTGTATGTACTTGTTACTTGGTACCTGTTACTTGTTAGTCTTCTGCGCTAGCAGAGTCAATGGGGCTTTATCCTACTTCTTGCCGACACGAAGGGGTGATAATGTTAGGCCCAAACTACTCATGCCACCTATCACCGAGTCAGGTGCAGATAATTTTCGGTGGCTATATACTACTACTTCATGACAGGCAAGGGGGATAATCTTAAGTAGGTGGCGTTGGCATCTCAGGGCACGAGACAGGGGCAGATAATTTTCGGTATAAAGCCTCACTGAAGACTTGGAAATGGCATGGAAAAGTAAGACTAGATTTGATTTTATGGATTTGGCTGATTCACTTTCTTGTATGAATTTTGTAAAAGGCAACAGAAATACGTTTTGATGCAGAAGAGTTTTAAAAGACTGAAAATAAGTTGTTACGGAATTTGTAAACAAATTTGGAAAAAAAGGGGGGAGGGGGGGACAAGGTTTCCAGATATTCAAGAAAGGAACATATCAGTGTGTTATTCACATGTATTATCACGTTGTATTGTTTTAACCTTTAGCAGATCGTCGGTGAAATTCTAAAACCTCGCATCTCAATTTTGGTAGTTTTCAGAAAAATGAAAAAAACTGTTTTAAAAATTAACCGCGTTTACCACAATTGATTAACTATAATGAATATGTTGTTCAAGACATTGCGAGTTTAGTCCTGCATTTTGTTAAAATCACTTTTTAAAAATAATTTATACTTGAAAAGAACGAAGATATGAGGTTTTTGTTCTTAACTAGATCTGAATTTGAGACTTACTAGTTTTTCTTCAATTTTCACAACCTCATTTACCCCAGATAGAAAGTCGTTAGAGAGAGGAGCTTTTGGTGGAAGGTGGCAGGAAAAAATAGAGAGCTGACTATGTATCTAACTCAAAAAACAACAAAATCAAGACATGAGGTTTTTGAATTTCACCGACAGTATCTTGCTTCAATTGAGTGTTTGAAGAAAATGTAAGCTAAGAGGCGGGTATATTTACAATAAGGACAATGTGTGCTGTAACAGGATGAGGTGCTTTTCTTAGTTAGTCCCCTGAAGAAACGGAATGAAGAGAATGATTCATTTTAAGCAAAGAGAGAAAGGGAGAGAGTGAGGGAGAATGGGATGGGACAGACATAAACAGACAAACAGACAGAGAGTAACAGTTCTGTCACAGGAAGATCGTACAAATGAGAAAAAATATGTTTAATAATAATGGTTTGGTCATATCAGTTAGAATGGAACTTGATCACTTTTGCTTTTATATTTTATGAATTTTCTTTAATCTGTAAAAGAAAGCGTTTGGTTAGAGAATTAAATTGTTGCCATATCGAATACTAATTTTAGTCAAGCAAATATTTTTCCTTAAAAACATCTTTTGTTAAAAACAAATTAATCAAACCTAAAATCATTCTTATAATTTTCGATGACAATGGGTCATGGGAAATGCAAGCAACTAACAGGAACCTTAAACTATCGACACAACGTCTACTCCAAAAACAAGGCTGGTGTCTCTTTTGTTTGTGTATCAATTTTGTTTGAGTGTGGGTTAGAATGCGAACTGGTGCATTTCTTTGCAAACTGAACATAAAATATTTTGCAATATTTGCAGTAAAAACCAAAAAATTCTTGTTTTGTAATTTAGTACCTTTTGTTTAATTTGCTTTTCTTGTTTAACTTTGACGCTCTACATTTATTTTGAATTTGGCCGTTAAGTTTTGCGTTTTTATTATTCTCTGCTTTCTGACAAATAACCTGTTTTGCTAACGTTCAACTTAAAAAAATGTTTGTTGTACTGTACTTGACATGATTTATTCCTCATAAACAGCGAATATAACAAGCAGAAAAATCCTCTTTCACGTTCATTATTTCTCTTCTTTTCTCCAATCTCATAGGAAATAAAGGCCTTGGGCACAGTTTCCGTGCGGGAATCCATCCGTAATCCGCAAAGCAAATATCTGGAAGTAAGAAATATGAAGGAGTGTGCACATTGCATGTGGAAACCCATCATCCGCAAAGCAAACATCTGGAAGTAAGAAATGTAAGAAATATGAAGGAGTGTGCACATTGCACAGGGAAACCCATCATCCACAAAGCAAACATCCGGAAGTAAGAAATGTGAAGGAGTGTGCACATTGCACGTGGAAACCCATCATCCACAATCCACAAAGCAAACATCCGGAAGTAAGAAATATGAAGGAGTGTGCATGTTGAAACCCATCCACAAAGCAAACATCCGGAAGTAAAAAATATGAAGGAGTGTGCACATTGCATGTGGAAACCCATCCGCAATCCCATCCGCTTATCTCTTTCTTTTACTTATTTGAGGATCACGGATGGGATATGCGCATAGGTTTCCTCGTATATGTGCATATGTCCTGAGGTTGAACTTTATAAAAATGGCAAGTATGCATAGGACCCGTGGTCGAGTGGTTAAAGCGCTCCGCTGCGGTGCGGAAGGTCGCGGGTTCGAGTTCAGCTCGGAGTCTGATTTTTCTGGCTTGAAAACCCTCTCTGTCCACCCAGCAGTGAATGGGTACCTGATTCGTTCAGGTTAAAAGGCGGTGGAAGGAGAGGGATGGGCTCCGCCTTCCATGATGCCGTGCCCTTGACACAGTGAACCTCTAACAGTTCACTGCCCCTACGGCCAATAGGCTATGGGACACCTTTACCTTGACCTTATGTATAGGACTAATATAGGCTGGGGGCGGGAGTTGGGATGTTGGTTCAAGAAAGAGGAGTGAGGACCTGTTGATGAACTGATGTAGATAAAAAAACAAAACCCACACACATAGAAAAATGGTGCAGATAAATAAAGTGTGACCCCTCAATGGTTGTTTAGACATGACAACTGACATAATTTTTATGGCGTAATGTAATAGTTTTACTTTGATTTCTGATTAAGATTATGCGTTTTTATCAATGCTGGTTATGATTTATGTCTTCGTGGAACATTAATCATAGTCTCATAATTTTAGTAGAATATAATATATTTTACACCATCTTGAAATTTAGATCACATATCAGCAATTTTCAGAGCACAATAAATTTATACACATTCTTTTTTTCTTCTTTTTTTTCAGTTGATTTAGTGTTTGCAAATCAAAGTAAGAGACCTTCAGTTTTTTTGTTTTGAAATGTGTTCCTTACTTATAATGGATTTGACTTTTGTTTCATTTTCTCGCAATTAATTCTACGAAGTGACTTCAATTGTATTTTTGGGTTTTTTAACGGGGTTATATACATTCTCAGGTATGTGAACACACACATACTCACACACACACACACACACACACACACACACACACACACACACACACACACACACACACACACACACACACACATACTCACACACACACATACTCATACTCACACACACACACACACTCACACACACACATACTCACACACACACACACACACACACACACACACACACACACACACACACACACACATATACTCACACATACTCACACACACACACACACACACATTCTCATACACACACACACACACACACACACACACACACACTGTTCTGTTACTTACCTTTCAATATCATCATTTTTGTCAAGTTTGTGAATAAACTGTATGTATCATGTGAATGTATCTACTTCTCAGCCAAAAATGTTGTTATAACTTTTTCATTGATTACCGGTAAAATCTTTCTGAAGTATCATCTCCACAAAATCATCTTTCAGAGATAGCCAGAAGCTTGCAACATTCAAGGCAAAACAGAAAACACACGCTCTTGTTGTATTCAACGATGCTAAAAAAATATTAATATGATTGTTATGTCTTGTTATTTGTTGCTGCATGTATTAATGATTGTTCTCATTTGATCCAAAATTCTCATTGGATTCAAAATGGCAGCCTTTGATCTCGTATGATGAAGTGTACAAAGTTATTTACATGTACATTTTCTTAGTTGTAGCATCTCAAAAGAGTAGATCAGTTGTATAGCTTTTTGTTAGCTTTTTGTTTTAGCCACGCAGCAATGTTTCTGCATGTTCCACATCATTCTCACGATACGATGAGCTGAAAACTTCCAAGTACAGACTCCCTGAAAAGGAAAGCGTGTGTTTAATTTTCTTGATATTTGGTGGGGGAGAAAACAACATTTTATGGCAGAACAGCATCAATGAGAATCGTGGTCTGGGCAAGGCTAATCTTATCAGACAAGGCCATCGATTCTCACTCAAAAGGAAGGAGCAAGATCTTGCAGTTTGTCTTTTTTTCTCTTTTTTTAAAAATAGGTGTCCCTGCACAGTGGCGACACGCTTTCCAGGTAGGAGCAGCCCAAGGTTCACAGACAAGAATCTTTGACTGGAAGATAATAAAAATACAAATGCAACGATAACCTGGCGGCATGATCAGTCCCCCTATTGGCCACTGCAAAGAACACCTTTTGCAAAAGTGAATGCCCTTGGTGGGTGGGAGAAGATGGTTGAGTACTGACCATACAAGGGTATAACTCTCGCCAATAACCCTATTTGAGGCCACTTAATGGCTGCCTTTTGCAAGAGTGAATACTGATCAACAAGGGCTTAACTCTTGCCGTCAAGGGCGTTAATAACCCTAGTAGCAGTGGCCATGTGTCAGAGGAGTTTTACTTGCTACACGTCTCATCTCGTTCTTCCATAGACAGAAAATCACAGGAGCAAGCTCTTTCTCTGAAATCAGGTATTCCTGTTAAGTCGGGACAGTTTTGAAGAGAGCAACAGGCGATAAGGAACCTCTTCTTAGCGATCATCAATAGTTTAGGAAGATATCTCTCGAGACCTAAAAGCTTTAGGTGGAAAGGAGACCACACTGGAATGCCTGTATGACGGGGGTTACTTCTCTGAAGGCCTTCTGATGTCCAGTTCTCTCTTCCAAACTTTAGTTCTTTTGTGTCAATTTCATTTTAGTGCATTTAACTCTGAACTTCAACACAAAGATATCAATATAAAGAAATTGCATAGTTTTATAATAAGAAGATATAAAATCATTATTTTACTCTGACATATTTGCTACTATTGTAGCATGCTTTGTCCCCTAGGGGTAATTAAACCCACAGTCGGCATATATTAAAGGCGAGTGGCATCATTTGAATCACTGCTCGCGACAGACGGTTCAACCGTTCTTTTTTCCCTGTTGTCCGAGCCACTGCGAGGCAGAACTTCGCAGCAACTAGTCTAGCAATCTAGACCCGATCCATGGGATCGGTTGTTATGCCTTTAAATACTATTAGCGTTTTCCCCTTTTCCCATCCCTCTTTAACTTTGCTTGTTTTGGTTTTTCACTATGTAAATGCGTTTTATGTTCCTCGCTTAAGTTGTAGTTTTGTAGCTCTTACACTTATCTTTGTTACAGGATGTTTCTGTGACATATTGACTTTGGTTATGTTTGGTTCCATTGTTTTTCATCAGAAAATGTATTCTACAACAACATCAAGAAACTTCTTGCCTGTTATTTGCTTAATTGTATGGTTGGGCTTTGGAAAAACTTCCCCAAAGCCAACTCTCGTCCTCAGGTCCCTTTGGCCGAGAGAGTGGGGATGTGCCCTGGGCAAGGCTTCTCCACTATAAACAAATTGTAGCCCAGCCCGCCGGAATAGCAGCTTCCCCCTGTGCTATCTGGCAGCCATTGTTGGAAACGACAGACAGGCAGCAGCAACAACATGGGCTAGCATGGGGGTTTTGTTTTTTGCATGGCTGGTTTCTTTTTGAAAAGAAAGACGGGCAAACCATTTTGTTGACAGTTACCTTATATTTTCTGATGTAAACTGCTCCTATTGAGGGGGTTTTTTCTGTGAAATTGAAGGCCTTTTGTGGATGTTGACTTTTGTTTAACAAACGTGTACAGGGTTAGAAACTGTGCATGATTTGTTTTGAAAAGAAAAAAATATATTTTTGTGCATTATTGTTTTATTACAGAGAAGCTATAAACAAAGAAACAAACACAGAAAACATTATTTCCTTTTTTCATATCTGAAAAGGGTTTATTTTGCCTTTGCAACCACTAATCTTTGGTGTGTTGTTTGTTGTTTTTTGTTAACTTGCAAGAGCAAACTAATTAACAAATTAATTATTTAGCAGAGGTGTAAAATATTTCACCAGAGAAGAGAGAGAAAAATGGTGTTTTATGTCCTCTCGGTCTGGAACAGACACATATGGGACATTCCTAAATACAAAGATGGTGGGAACAATACTGGAGGCAATGCCCGGAGGCAGTGCAACACCAGTAAAGTCCCGATTTTTTAACAATGCAGATAGGTGTAGCAGTAACCACGCCTTGGTTAAACCTCATCGGCTATGGTACTGCCACAATATATATTTCACCAGATCAGATTTAGTGTTTATACAAATGACTTTAGATGCCTACAAATAAGCTTTGAACAGTGTACTTCAAGCATAATAACTAAGTTAGATTTTCTTTGTAGACTCTGTTGTAATTCCACTCAATAAATACCTTTTGAGAGAGGTTGCAAACGCATCACATTTTCTCTGTGTTGTTTTCCCCTATATCTTCAATGTAGGAAGGCAGGATTATTATTTTTAAATAGAAGAAGAAAAACAATGGGAGAAAAGATTGTGTGGGATAATAATTTTGTATGTGTAAAGAAAGATTCGGGAATGAGGATTAGTATCACTATTGGCATCTAAATTTCAATAAGAAAAATCTCCAGCTTAACAAAAAGGTCATGTTTGCTAGTTTTGTTTTTTAAAGTGTATTTATGATTCACTAATTAAAGGAAAAAAATTAAATTAAGATGTTGGTTAAGTTCCTAAGATATTTTATAGACCAACATGATGTACACCTACGTTTGCAGTGTCACAAAGAGGTTAAAAACAGTCAAGTGATATTGGTTATTTGGGATCAAGTGTAATTTTGTCTTTATTTGTAAAGTGTATTCTGTTGGATCTAACCTCTTTTTTGTATCAACCGATTATACAGAAATAAAAACTATTGATATTATTTATTTGTTTCATACAGTCACACACACACACAACACACACACACACACACACAACACACGCGCACGCACGCACACACACACGCACACACACACACACACACAGCTTCAGAGCGTTTCTTTTTTGTGTGATTATTACCCACTATATTAAAACTTTGATCACAGGTTGTATAATATTAAAGTACCTTGGAAACCATTATCTTGATTTTTATGAAAATATTATTTTATAGTTGATTTGTTCGCTATCATGATCTTTTACAATGTGGAAGAGAAAACATATCCTTGATTTTCATGAAAGAAAATTTAAGTTGTTTTTGTTTGCTGATTTGGCAACAGATTGTGTCAGACAGATTTTCATGAACAGAATTTGTTAAAAACTTGTTTTGTTGCTTTTTCCACAACAAAATGTGTGGAGTGCATGGAAAACGACTGGCGACAAACACTTGAAATTTGTGACGTTTTATTAATTTCGCAGATTTTTTGGGGGGGGCCGATTGTGTATCCTTTTTTTTGGTCTGATATTTCCCCAGAATGTCTTATCCATTTCTGGTTGAATTTGTAGTTCTTGTTACTGTTCATGTACATATTAGAATTCCAATAATTTGACCAACACCAAATTTTGGGGATTTCTTTTTGGTTTGTTGTTATGTAAATAATATATTGACTGAATTTAATAATTGTCTTGTTTGTTATTGAATGTGAAACGAAATATGAAACTCAATAATAAATAACTTAGAAATGTGATATTCATAAGAATATGGAATGCAGTATACCCCCCCCCCCCCCCTTCCCGCCCCCGTTTTATTTTCTTCTCTTTTCCTCTGATCACAGCAATTACTTTAATTAACGTAAATCAATTCCTAATCAATGAAATATGAGTTGGAACTTATTAACTGGCACGGATTCCAGTCCATGTGAAGGCCATTCTGAAGGTTGTGTTTGTCTGACTATGTAACTTCCAGGGAACAAAGGAGGGCAACGACTATTCTGGAAATCAGGGTTGAGAGCAATGGAGATGCTTTGCCCAAGGTACATCCCCACTGTTGTGGCCAAGAACACACCGGGATAATCGTATTCATATCAAGCAAATGCTATCATATATTATAGTTTGTGCGATACGTTTCTTTTCAGTTGTTCTGACGGGTTCAAATTAGTAAACTCCTTCACACACATACACACATACAGGCAACAACACACACACACACATTGCACACATACACACACATTGCACACACACACACACACACACATCACACACACACACACACACACATTGCACACACACACACACATTGCACACAAATACACATGTGCATGTGTACACACAGGCACATTTTGTTTTTAAAGTCATACACGCACACACACGCACACACACGCACACACACGCACACACACGCACACACACACACACACACACACACACACACACACATACATGCACACACAGAGGCATATACACATATTTGTGCTCTCACGTATGGCTACACACATGCAATCACACACAAATTCACAATCACAACCACACATACACACTGTACACACCCACACGTGCACACACACATTTGTTTTTTAAAGTCATGCACACACACACACACACACACACACACACACACACACACACACACACACACACACACACACACACACATACATACATACACACACAGAGGCATATACACATATTTGTGCTCTCTCACGTATGGCTACACACATGCAATCACACACAAATACACAATCACACCCACACATACACACTGTACACACCCACACGTGCACACACACATTTGTTTTTTAAAGTCATACACACACACACACACACACACACACACACACATACATACACACACAGAGGCATACACACATATTTGTGCTCTCTCACGTATGGCTACACACATGCAATCACACACAAATACACAATCACACCCACACATACACACTGTACACACCCACACGTGCACACACACATTTGTTTTTTAAAGTCACACACATACACACACACACACACACACACTTTTTGTGTGCTTGTTTTGTAATGCAGTCGAATTTAGGAAGGGGATATTTTAATGACTGGATGATGGACAAGGTTGTCACCATTTCAGAAAATTATTAACTCAAATTATTAATTGATTCCGCTTCTAATTAATTGATTCCTTTTGTGTGGTGCCCTGTTAAACTGGTGGGAATTGTACAGATGATTGTCATAATTATTATAATAATATTATGCAACTTGTTGTCACGATACGAAGGAATTAAACAGGAATGAGATTTTAGAACAATTATGTGAAATTGTATTGTTGTGTGTGTGTGTGTCTCTGTCTGTATGTTCGTCTCGTGCACACTCTCCAACTCTGCCCACCCACACATGGCACCCCCCGGCACGAATGCATGCGCACGCACACATACACACGCACACGCGCGCGCACACGCACGCATGCAGACACACTTACTCTTTTTCTCTCTCACTCTGTCACTCACACACACGCACACACACACATACAGAGAGAGAGAGAGAGAGGCGCACGCACGCTTAGGCCCTACACACAGATACATTCACACACACACACACACTCTCTCTCTCTCTCTCTCTCTCTCTCTCTCTCTCTCTCTCTCTCTCTCTCTCTCTCTCTCTCTCTCTCTCACACACACATACACACGCGCGCACGATAAGCCCTACACACAGAGTTGCACACACACGCAATTACTCTCTCTCTCTCTCTCTCTCTCTCTCTCCCTCTCTCTCTCTTCTCTCTCTCTCTCTCTCTCTCTCTCTCTCTCTCTCTCTCTCTCTCTCTCTCTCTCTCACACACACACACGCGCGCGCGCGCGTTACTCTCTCTCCCTCTCTCTCTATCACACTCACACACACTCACACACACACACTCACTCATAGACACACACGAGCGCGCAAGCGCACATACAGAGAGAGAGAGAGGTGAGGTCTGTTTTCCCATTCAATTTCGATCAGCACAGAGTAGCAGAAGACGTGAGCAGTTGAACGCATCACCCAGAGCTACTGTCTCAGTAGTTGGAGCAAAGGTAAGTGAAAACAGACCTCTTTCATCCACGCCTCGGCCTGTGACCTTCGAGGGAACATCTTCCAAGACATCACTAGATCTCCTGAGAGAGAGAGAGAGAGAGAGAGAGAGAGAGAGAGAGAGAGAGGCATACAGAGACAGAGAGACTGACAGTGAGACAGCATGAGAGAAAGACAGAGAGAGACAGAGGCATACAGAGACAGAGAAACTGACAGAGACTGACAGTGAGACAGCATGAGAGAAAGACAGAGAGAGAGAGACAGAGGCATACAGAGACAGAGAAACTGACAGAGACTGACAGTGAGACAGCATGAGAGAAAGACAGAGAGAGAGAGACAGAGGCATACAGAGACAGATAAACTGACAGAGACTGACAGTGAGACAGCATGAGAGAAAGACAGAGAGAGAGAGAGAGACAGAGGCATACAGAGACAGAGAAACTGACAGAGACTGACAGTGAGACAGCATGAGAGAAAGACAGAGAGACAGAGGCATACAGAGACAGAGAAACTGACAGAGACTGACAGTGAGACAGCATGAGAGAAAGACAGAGAGAGAGAGACAGAGGCATACAGAGACAGAGAAACTGACAGAGACTGACAGTGAGACAGCATGAGAGAAAGACAGAGAGACAGAGGCATACAGAGACAGAGAAACTGACAGAGACTGAGAGTGAGACAGCATGAGAGAAAGACAGAGAGAGAGAGACAGAGGCATACAGAGACAGAGAAACTGACAGAGACTGACAGTGAGACAGCATGAGAGAAAGACAGAGAGAGAGAGACAGAGGCATACAGAGACAGAGAAACTGACAGAGACTGACAGTGAGACAGCATGAGAGAGAGAGAGACAGAGGCATACAGAGACAGAGAAACTGACAGAGACTGACAGTGAGACAGCATGAGAGAAAGACAGAGAGAGAGAGACAGAGGCATACAGAGACAGAGAAACTGACAGAGACTGACAGTGAGACAGCATGAGAGAAAGACAGAGAGAGAGAGACAGAGGCATACAGAGACAGAGAAACTGACAGAGACTGACAGTGAGACAGCATGAGAGAAAGACAGGGGGATAGAGTAAAGACAGAAATAGGGAGAGAGGGAGACACGGACACATACATAGACAAAGAGACAGCACACATGCCACGAAACACCTAATGCGACATATCGTCTTTGCTTAAATCGCCATGTGCAATGGTGTTTGCATAAATGTGCATTAACAACAACAAAATATGTATATACAAATAATGCGGCATATCGTCTTTGCTTAAATCGCCATGTGCAATGGTGTTTGCATAAATGTGCATTAACAACAACACAATATGTATATACA
>CM065682.1:25576190-25583690 GCA_017654935.2 Phymorhynchus buccinoides
AAATCTACTTAGGGGAGACTTTCACACACCCTGGGGATACCTGTGTCTATACACTCGAGACAGACAAGGAAACAACCACACCTACATACAAACACTGGTACAAACGCTTACGTGTTGCATACACACACACACAACCGCATAAGCATAACTAGTACACTTTTTACAAGGGTGTACATATCATTATATATATGACTTTAGTCGCAGATCGATTTCCAACCGCTTGGCAATCAAACCTGTAGAGCCTAAACACATTTTAAGCATTACCACTTGCCTAAACACATTTTAAACATTACCACTTGCCTGAGCAACACATTTTAGCCATTACCACTTGCCTAAGTAACACATTTTAAGCATTACCACTTGCCTAAGCAACACATTTTAACCATTAGCACTTGCCTAAGCAACACATTTTAAGCATTGCCACTTGCCTAAGCAACACATTTTAACCATTAGCACTTGCCTAAGCAACACATTTGAACCATTAGCACTTGCTTAAGCAACACATTTCAACCATTAGCACTTACCTAAGCAACACATTTTAACCATTAGCACTTGCCTAAGCAAACACATTTTAAGCATTGCCACTTGCCTAAGCAACACATTTTAGCCATTAGCACTTGCCTAAGCAACACATTTTAAGCATTACCACTTGCCTAAGCAACACATTTTAGCCATTAGCACTTGCCTAAGCAACACATTTTAAGCATTACCACTTGCCTAAGCAACACATTTTAACCATTACCACTTGCCTAAGCAACACATTTTAAGCATTACCACTTGCCTAAGCAACACATTTTAAGCATTGCCACTTGCCTAAGCAACACATTGTAGGCATTACCACTTGCCTAAGCAACACATTTTAAGCATTGCCACTTGCCTAAGCAACACATTTTAAGCATTACCACTTGCCTAAGCAACACATTTTAAGCATTGCCACTTGCCTAAGCAACACATTTTAAGCATTGCCACTTGCCTAAGCAACACATTTTAAGCATTACCACTTGCCTAAGCAACACATTTTAAGCATTGCCACTTGCCTAAGCAACACATTTTAAGCATTGCCATTTGCCTAGGCAACACATTGTAAGCATTACCACTTGCCTAGGCAACACATTTTAAGCATTGCTACTTGTCTAAGCAACACATTTTAAGCATTACCACTTGCCTAAGCAACACATTTTAAGCATTGCCACTTGCCTAAGCAACACATTTTAAGCATTACTACTTGCCTAAGCAACACATTTTAAGCATTACCACTTGCCTAAGCAACACATTTTAAGCATTACCACTTGCCTAAGCAACACATTTTAAGCATTACTACTTGCCTAAGCAACACATTTTAAGCATTACCACTTGCCTAAGCAACACATTTTAAGCATTACCACTTGCCTAAGCAACACATTTTAAGCATTACTACTTGCCTTTATCAATTTACCGAATAACCATTATCATCAATTTAGATGGCCGGCTATCAGTGAATTTCACCGCAGGTTCGTGATGCTCGTTCATCTATTACTTGAAGAGGACGACATTTTGAACTTTTATCGAATGCGACAAATCATAATTATACCCAAACAGCTAACACGGAATTTCCATATTCTCAGAAAGTTCGATATTCAATGACAATATGAATGCCGCCTATCAAAAATACTGAATCGATCGCGATGTAAATTTGCAGAACTGTCCCTGATACCCCAAAGATCACACGCGTTATCTCAGTTTACGTACGTGCTCACGTAGGTCTACATGTGCACAAGTTCTGGAAGCAAATCCATGTGTTTTAGCCATCTTGTTTCAGCTTTCAATTTTCCCCTTGATATGTGGGCCTACAGTGGCCCCAGAAGACGAGCAGTCAGTGAGAGAGTCTTCCCCTGGGTTGGCTCCCTCCACGTGGCTCAGCCCACCCACCCCCAAAGAGTAAGGGCAGAGGTTTTGCACTGTGTTCGCGCTTTCGAATGTGGCTTCCAACTTGTCGCCATTACAGCACCCCACCCCACTCCGTCTGGTACAGAAGACGACTGATTGGTGAGAGTTTTCCTCGGGACAGGCTGCTTCCATGGGAAACCCCCTCCATGTGCACCCCCTCCATGTGCACCCCACCCCAACCCAACCCCAACCCAGAAGACCAGATCTGTATCGGAAAGCACTGACACAATGCCATCCGATCCAGATCGTTTTATAACTTGTGGGTTCCCCCACATCTGCAGGTGGCCCAGAAGACGAGCTCTTTCCTGGTGGGTCGGCAGGAGGCGGAGATGGAGGTGATGATGGACCGCCTGGTGCTCGCCCAGGGATCCAAGGACAGGGCCCTGCTCTTCGTCATCGCCCAGGTCCCCACAGAGGTCAAGGTCAGTGGTGCAGAGAGGTCAAGGTCAGTGGGACAGAGGTCACAGTCACTGTAAAGAAAGTTGAGGTGGGACAGAGGTCAAGGTCAGTGACACAAAGGTCATGGTCAGCTGTGCAAACGTCAAGGTCAGTGGTACAAAGGTCAAGGTCAATAACATACAGACGTCACGGTCAATGACTGGCAAACAAACAAAGGAACAAAAAGGGGGGAAATGTGCAAATCATACAGATTCTCTACTTGATGCACCTCACAAATATTCATTAAACTCCTGATTTATCTATGCACACTCTCTAGACATCCTCTGAGAGAAAGGGAGACAGGGAGAGAGAGAGACAGAGACGGAGACAGATAGAGACATAGACACAGACAGAGACAGAAAGACAAGCAGACAGAGAGAAGCAGAGAGAAAGAGATAGGTTAAAACACGCCGATTTGAGGCTCTACTCCACAGGTGCAGATCATGGTCAACAGGCTCCTTCATCTTGGCCCAACCCTTCCTACTTTACCAGTCTGTCGTTTCTGACTATGTCTTCCAGATAGCAGAAGAGCCATATGCTTTCTGAAGGGCTGGGATTAACATTGCTTATATAGTGGAAATGCCTACATTCACTATTCTTGGCTCTACTCCACTGGTGCAAGGTCATGGTCCATACCCTCCTTCATCTCAGCCCAACCCTTCCAACATTAGCAGTCTGTCGTTTCGGACTATGACTTCCAGATCACAGAGGAAGCGGCGGAGATTCCTTCTACATACACTATCCTTGGCTGTCCCCCACAGGTGCAGGTGATGGTCAACACCCTCCTTCACCGCGGAGCCAACCCTTCCTACTTCGACCAGCAGTGGCAGACGCCCCTGCACCACGCCACGCAGCGAGGCTTCAGGGGCGTGGTCAGCAAGCTACTGGACCATGACGCCCCGCCCACCGCCAGGGACCGCCTCCAGCAGATGCCTCTGCACGTGGCCATCGCCAACAACATGGACGACATTGCCGCGCTGCTGCTAGCCTTCATGCCCAATCAAACGTAAACCGTCATTTCCACGCCGTTTCTTCGTTAGTTCCCGAGCGAAGCTCTGAGGCCGTTTATCAACCGCGAACGAAGAATTCTGTTCCTATCTCTCTGTCTGACCATGTTAACACGATCACGTTTGAACGGAGGGACCTAGGAAGCTCAAACTTTACATGCGGATAGGTACTACGAATAGCTAGGCCAAGTTCGAAAATGAAGGTCATAGGTCAAGGGTCACGGTCACTAGAGCCGAAGATATATTTTAGCACATTTATACATAGGTGAGAGAGAGGAAAAAGTGCTGCAACTTAGCCAGGCCTGTTACACAGGACCAGCCAGGCGTGAAGCTGAGTCATGGCTTTGTGGATACTGTCTCACTCGACCGCCCACACGCTCCAGGCGGGGTGGTCTGTGTGGTTATGTCATACGCTCTTTGTTACGAACCCCTTTGTTACATGTTGAACAAAAAAGGGGTGTGAGGTGATTTTGATGTGTTTACGAAAATCAAGTATAATTTAATGCAACAAAAGGCGCTTTTTTTTAATGCGCCTGTTTCAACACCAAACATTTTAGATCTTATTTAGTTACTTAGCCCTTAACAAGCGCGAAATCGCAATAGTTTGTGGCACGCGGTCTATTTTTAGCACTCCAATCATGGGTTACCTCCCCTGGATTTTCAATAATTTTAATCTGTAAACCAGAATGTTATCTCTGCACCATTTCGTAACTTTTTATATCTTTTGGAAAACATTTAAAACTATGTATCCTACTTATACTCATCAAAAGAAGCACCGCATACTCGTCGTGTCTGTTGTAGTGTCTGTATTACATATGTTTATTATTTTGTACGCTTTTAAAATACATCATTTTAAAGAGCGGCCAGAAGTGTAGCCTCGATTGGAAGTGTGACAATTTTGTCAAAATGTGCGACAATTTTGGAACGACAGACCGACAGACCGACCGACAGAACCGACCGACAGACCGACCGACCGACAAAGTGAGTTATAGGTTTGTGGCTTGAGCCACAAACAAAAATCGGGGTTTTCTTTTGGAGTGATTCTTTTGTTGTTTGAAGATTTTATCATGTTTTTTTTCTTTCTTTTTATAAGACTTAGTGCAACACAAAGTGCTTATCATGAATGTACACGTGATACAATATACATGGAATAACTTTCACATTGACACCATGTACTTGTTATCTCGGTACAATCCGTTAGAATCGGGCTTTTTGTTTGTGGCTCAAGCCACAAACCTATAACTCACTTTGTCGGTCGGTCGGTCTGTCTGTCTGTCTGTCGGTCGGTCCAAAATTGTCGCACTTCAAATCGAGGCTACACTTCAAATTGAGGCTGCTCTTTAAAATATGTATTTTAAAAGCGTACAAAATAATAAACATACGTAATACAGACACTACAACAGACACGACGAGTATGCGGTGCTTCTTTTGATGAGTATAAGTAGGATACATAGTTTTAAATGTTTTCCAAAAGATATAAAAAGTTACGAAATGGTGCAGAGATAACATTCTGGTTTACAGATTAAAATTATTGAAAAGCCAGGGGAGGTGACTCATGATTGGAGTGCTAAAAATAGACCGCGTGCCACAAACTATTGCGATTTCGCGCTTGTTTTCTTACAAGGAGGGGGGGGGGGGGGCTCACGTGCAAAACTATGGTTAAAGAAAGGAGAAAGAGGCTGAGGCAGATTAGGGGGTGGTGGGGGGCTCCTGGTTGCACGGACCTCCTTCACCCCCCTCCCCCGCACCCCTCCAATCGGCTGACTAAAAAAAAATGGAAGAAAGAAAGAAAAGGTACACGCTTGTGAAAAAGAAACGAAATGGCATCGCCATATCAACGAAGTTCCGCTTGAATGAAAATAGGGTTTAAAATCTGCTCGGCTGCAAGCAGCACATATGAGATAAACCACCAACCAGCCATCATCAGCGTCTGATATAATTAACCGTTTAAACATGAAGTTCCACTTACCAGCAACACCCACATGCATATACCCCATCCCCATCCCCATCCCCATCCCCATCCCCCACCCCCACCCCCCACCCTACACACACGCTCACACACATACACACTTGCTTAGTCTGATCAGAGC
The DNA here is from genome assembly GCA_017654935.2 of Phymorhynchus buccinoides. Lineage (NCBI taxonomy): Eukaryota > Metazoa > Mollusca > Gastropoda > Neogastropoda > Raphitomidae > Phymorhynchus > Phymorhynchus buccinoides. Next base: position 25,581,652 of record CM065682.1, read on the forward strand.
CTGTGTATCTAGGCTATGGTCTGATAAAAGACAGTGTGTATCAAATTTGGATTTGCACGTGGATAGTTAGTTTGGATATCCAGGCCAATATTGAAGATGAAGGTCGAGTTCACTGAGGCCGTAAATGCTGCCGCGCGGCTGGCATTCTAGCGTTTTTCACGCTCTAGTGTTTATGATTGTGAGCGTGTGTGACTTGTAAGTCTGTAAATGTTGAAGTGTGTTCATGCCTGTTTTCAGAGTTCGTCCGCTGTTCACCGGCCGTGGTCACAAAGCGGCAGAGCTCAGCCTTCATCAACTGATCCGACAAGACATGCAGGTGGGCAGAGATCATAGACCACATTAGCAAAATCCTCATTGTCACCCTGTAAATAATAATAATAATAATAATAATAATAATAAAGGAAAGCTTATATAGCGCACATTCCAGGCTAGCTGCTCATGGCGCTTTACAAAAAATACATTTAACCAAATCACATCAATACCCTTGCTCGCACACACACAAGCACACACACCGACGAACACAGCATATCATTTACATGCGCATGCACACATACGTACGTACGTGCGTACATATACATACATACATACATACATACATACATACACAAAGATACAAACGCACACATACATACACACATATGCCTACACACGCACGAGCACACGCAGACACGTGCATGCACGGGAATATGCGCACAAGCACATGCATGCGCGCACGAACACACACACTTTCTGTCTCCCACCTTTCCCATGCCCTTCCTCATCCGCACACGCTTTCATTCTCACAATCCGATCATGGTGGACAGTAGTGTTCAGAGAATAGATGGGTTTTCAGGTTGGTTTTGAAAACTGACAGGGAGTTGGAATGTCTGAGAGACAGAGGGAGTTTGTTCCAAGTAGCTGGGGCCTGAAAAGAAAAGGATCTCTCGCCATAAGTTTTCGTTTTAATTGAGGGAAGCTGTAGAAGACAAGAATCAGAAGAAGAACGAAACTGACGAGATGGAATGTAAGTATATGAAGTAGATAAGACAGGTAAGTAGGAGCAGAGCCAGAAATGACAGCAAAGCTAAGAGCGGAAATCTTGTAGTTGATCCTGTTGGAGATTGGCAACCAGTGCAGAGAGTGCAGAAGGGGAGTAACATGTTCAAACTTGGAGGACTTAAGGATTAGTCGTGCAGCATTGTTTTGGATTCTGTGGAGTTTGTTGAGAAGGTACTTTGGAAGGCCAGCAAGAAGAGAGTTGCAATAATCTGTTCCCGAGAGGACAAATGACCAAGGTTTTTGTGGCATCAGTGGAGAGATAGTGACGAACAGAACTAATCTTACGAAGCTCAAAATAGGCAGATCTGAAGATATTAGACACATGCTGCTGAAGGGAGAGACTTTGATCCAAAGTGACACCAAGACTGCGAACAGAAGAGGAGAAGGAGATAGTGGTGTTGTTCATTGTGACAGAGCCTGGAAGGGTAGAAAGATTGAGCATTTACTTTGGGCATGCTAACATAATTTCCTGTAAGACAACACAATCGGATGACGAAAGAAAAGAGAAACCTGACTTGCTCCTAGTCCTGTATTTAACCTGTTACGAGATTTTTTTTTAACTTAAAGACCCACCACGTCATGTGTGAAGATCAGCGTTTTCACGTGTTTTCCCTCTTATCGATAGTAAGAAATCTTAAGAGATCGTTTAGAGGTGGGGAGGGAAAATACACGTTACGCGGTGTGTCTTTAACCCTTTCACCGCCAGCCATTTTTTTAGCCAAAAATGTCCATTAAATTTACCTGGGTAGAGAACAAAATCCATCTGCAGTATTGGATATTCTTCTGTGACGTATATAAAATAAGGTCTATCCTTACTTCCCCAAACTAAGACAATAGGGTCTTTGGATAATAGACCACAACTTGATGCCTTTTAGTGACATAGGTGTTAAATCACTTTGGTGCTAAAATGCGACTTTGGCTGTGAAAGGGTTAAAAACAGACAGACAGACTGACAGCTGAGAGCTTTTCTTTGTCTCTGCAGCAAACGGTGCTGGCCGTGC
>CM065682.1:25588690-25591190 GCA_017654935.2 Phymorhynchus buccinoides
TGACCAGGTTTAGCTCCCATACAAATGCCCCCAAATTGAAAACGAAACATTTTAATTAAAGAGCAGTTGTATGTGGGTCACAGCTACCCAGAAAAAAACAAGGGACTTAATCTTGCCGGGTCAGTGGGTCTTTAAACCATAAAGCACAATAAAGGTGTGTGTTTTTATAGGCCTACACACATACATACAGAAGTGCACACGCGGCGTATGCACACGCGTTCTTACATATTTATATGCATACACATAAAAGCATTAGCATATATTACATTAATATATAAAACATATTTGAAAATTAAGATGGCGCTTCATTACTCTGCTTAGCCGTCCGTCACTATTATTATTGTCTGTGCACTTTTTTCTTTAACCCTTTCACCGCCAAAGTCGCATTTTAGCACCACAATGATTTAACTTCTATTTCTTTAAAAGGCATCAAATTGGGATCTGTTATCCAAGGACCCTTTTGTCTTAGTTTTAGGAAGAAAGAATAGACCTTATTAATTTTTTGTATATGTCACAGAAGAATCCCCAATACTGCAGATGGATTTTGATCTCTACCCAGATAAATTTAATGGAGATTTTTGGATGAAAAATGGCTGGCGGTGAAAGGGTTAAGATAGGGCTTTATATAAGCTTTCTTGTTGCCCTATGTAATGATCATTGTTGATTTTCATTTGTGACTTTGAGAAATAAAATGCTATTTAAACCAAAAGCATTAGCAAAACATATACACGCAAGTGCTCATACATAGTTTTTATACCCACGCGTACGCACGCATACACACATAGGCCTATGCATGCCCATATGTGAGCGCATGCACGCTCGCATGCATACACACACACATGCAAATTAGGACACGTCCACTAACACCCTACCACCCGGAAGTTTAGGGACGAAATACTTAATAGAACAGTAATGGAAATTTAAAAACATTTTTTCTGAAGACTTTCTGTTGTCCAGTTCTCTTTAAACTCTCTCTCTCTCTCTCTCTCTCTCTCTCTCTCTCTCTCTCTCTCTCTCTCTCTCTCTCTCTCTCTCTCTCTCTCTCTCTCTCTCTCTCTCTCTCTCTCTCTCTCTCTCTCTCTCTCCCCCCCCTCCCCTCTCTCTCACTCTCTGGGCCTTGCAGGCACAAGCTGGACTACTTCACTGACAAGTTCAACTATATCGACCTGCTGTCCTCTGGCATGCTGCTGACCGTGGTGGTGTTGAGGTGGACACGGGCCCCCGAACAGTGGCCAGTCTTCAGCATCGGCTTCCTCCTCTGGACACTGCGCATCTTCAAGTTCGCCGCTGTCTTCAGGTGAGGAGAGAGAGAGGGGGGGAGCGAGAGAGGGGGGGGGGGAGACGAAGAAGAAGAAGAAGAGAGAGAGAGAGAGAGAGAGAGAGAGAGAGAGAGAGAGAGAGAGAGAGAGAGAGAGAGAGAGAGAGACGGGAGAATTGGGAGAGAAGGGAGTGAGAGAGAGAGAGAGAATGGAGGAGAGAGAGAGAGAGAGAGAGAGAGAGAGAGAGAGAGAGAGAGAGAGAGAGAGAATGGAGAGAGAGAGAAAGGGGGAAGAGAGAGAGAGAAGGGAGAGAGAGAGAGAGAGAGAGAGAGACGGGAGGATTGGGAGAGAAGGGAGAGAGAGAAGGGAGAATGGAGGAGAGAGAGAGGGAGAGAGAGAAGGGAGAATGGAGAGAGAAAAGGGATAATGGAGAGAGAGAAGGGAGAGAGGGAAGGGAGAAGGGAGAGAGAGAATGGAGAGAGAGAAAGGAGAGAGAGGGGGACTAGGGTTTCTCTTGCACACTATGTATCGTCAAGTTTGGCGTTGTCTTAAGAGAGAGAGAGGCGCGCCACCCTTTTTTTTCTTTCTTTTTTGCATGCAATTGTTGTGCGACTGATGAGGATGGAAAGGGGGGGGGCTATACTTACCGGTGGGGGGTAAATTTTGACCAAATGACAACGTTTTCGTTGCCACTGTGCTTAACGTGTGCTAAGTGCATGGGCGCACGGGGCCTCGGTTTATCGTCTCATCCAAAAGACTCCACGTTCAGACCGTAAGGCTTAGTGCAAAGTGAGAGTAAAAATACCCTGTACGCATGTTCGAACTCGGGTTTACTTGACACGAGGCCTACGTGTTACCTCTGTGCCACTCTACACCTCTCTAGTGGGTGGGTTTAGGAACCCTACGTGCATGCGCAGAAACCCGAATCTCGGCAATCTTGTAATTTAGACAACCCCCTCATGTTTGTCAATTTCTTCTGAAATTGAAAAACAAAAGGCAGGAGAATGGGCCAATAAGTCAGAAAAATAGTAGATGATAGTAAGAAAAGAATAAGGCAGAGCCAAAGAGAAGTTGCTATAGACAGAACTTCCAGAAGGTGGGGGAACTACTTGTACTGAATGACCCCAGAATGAAAATCTTTTTAACGTCCTCCGGTCTGAAACAGACACATATGGGACATTAGTAGATATAAAGATGGTGGGAACGATCCTGGAGGCAATGCCCGGAGGCAGTGCAACTCC
>CM065682.1:25596190-25646186 GCA_017654935.2 Phymorhynchus buccinoides
TTTAAAATGGGTTGGCGTGGATTCAGCTGGAATGGTTTATTTACGATTGTGTTGGGTTCGGCTGGATTGGGTTGGGTTGGGTTTGGCTGGAAATGGGTTGGGCTGTGCTCGGCAGGAATGGGTTGGGCTTGGATTCAGCAAGAATGTGTTGTGCTGGATCGATTGGATTGGGCTGGAATGGGTTGGGCTATGTTCGGCAGGAATGGGTTGAGTTTGGATTCAGCAAGAATGTGTTGTGTTGGATCGATTGGGTTGGGCTGGAACGGGTTGGGCTATGCTCGGCAGGAATTGGTTGGGTTTGGATTCAGCAAGAATGGGTTGGGCTGGATCGATTGGATTGGGCTGGAATGGGTTGGGCTATGTTCGGCAGGAGTGGGTTGGGTTTGGATTCAGCATGAATGGGTTGGGCTATGCTGAGCAGAACGGGGTTAGGTTATGGATTCAGCAAGAATGGGCTGGGTTTGGATTTAGCAGGAATGGGTTGGGTTTGGATTCAGCAGGAATGGTTTGGGTTTGGATTCAGCAAGAATGGGTTGGGTTTGGATTTAGCAAGAATGGGTTGGGTTTGGGTTCAGCAAGAATGGGTTGGGTTTGGATTCAGCAAGAATGGGTTGGGTTTGGATTCAGCAGGAATGGGTTGGGTTTGGATTCAGCAGGAATGGGTTGGGCTATGTTCCGCAGGAATGGGTTGGGTTTTGGATTAAGCAGGAATGGGTTGGGGTTGGATTCAGCAGGAATGGGTTGGGTTTTGGATTAAGCAGGAATGGGTTGGGTTTTGGATTAAGCAGGAATGGGTTGGGTTTTGGATTAAGCAGGAATGGGTTGGCAGGTATGGGTTGGGTTTGGATTCAGCAGGAATGGGTTGGGCTATGTTCTGCAGGAATGGGTTGGGTTTGGATTCAGCAGGAATGGGTTGGGTTGTGTTCAGCAGGAATGGGTTGGGCTATGTTCAGCAGGAATGGGTTGGGTTTGGATTCAGCAGGAATGGGTTGGGCTATGTTCAGCAGGAATGGGTTGGACTTGGATTCAGCAGGAATGAGTTGGGCTGTGTTCAGCAGGAATGGGTTGGGCTATGTTCAGCAGGAACGGGTTGGACTTAGATTCAGCAGGAATGAGTTGGGCTATGTTCAGCAGGAATGGGTTGGACTTGGATTCAGCAGGAATGAGTTGGGCTATGTTCAGCAGGAATGGGTTGGGCTATGTTCCGCAGGAACGGGTTGGACTTGGATTCAGCAGGAATGAGTTGGGCTATGTTCAGCAGGAATGGGTTGGGCTATGTTCAGCAGGAACGGCTTGGGCTTGGATTCAGCAGGAATGGGTTGGGCTATGTTCAGCAGGAATGGGTTGGGCTATGTTCAGCAGGAATGGGTTGGGCTATGTTCAGCAGGAATGGGTTGGGCTATGTTCAGCAGGAATGGGTGGGGTTGGGCTGTCATGTTGTGTCTGGGCACCATGAACATTGTTGTATCATTGTATTCTACTGTATTGTTGTGTGTGTGTGTGTGTATGTGTGTACGTGCGTGCGTGTGCGTGCGCCCGCGTGTTTATATGTTTATTAGGCGTCTGTGCATACATGCGTGTATGCATGTTCAAGCGTGTGAGCATCACAGGTGTGTGTGTGTTTGTGCAGTTGATGCGTGTATATAATGTCTGGCAGGAATCAGCTGGACAAGATACTAGACCTGATGACGCAGTTGACCCAGAATTCCACCCTTGACCCAGCAGCAAAGAAGCCGGATGTGACGTCATCAACGGGACAGGAAGATGACGCGGACAGTGTCAAGACGGACAGGGCGACACCTAGCTTTGACTGACTTTGAGTGGCGGGATAGCCTACCAGGGAAGGAAAGGGCAGATCACTTGGCAAAGGAGGGCGCTGGAGGAGAGCAACGAAACAACAGTAGGCCTGTCAGTTCAGCGAGATGCAGAGCAAATCATCAGGAACATTCACTCGTCTAAACAATAATAAGCTAAGACTCAAGAAAGCATGAAATGTTGCCAGAGTGGAACTCAGTTGTCTGTTCAATGGAAATTGTTTTAAATAATAAAGTCAGAAAGAAGGGGAGGACAAAAAGACAGACAGGGAGAGAGAGGGGGTCTGGCAAAGGATGGCTCTGAATAAAAAGAAAGAAAGACCACCTTGGCATAAGGCTGTGTCGGTCCAATTGACATAAGCTAGAACACCAAGGCTACATCAAAATGTTATGTTCTGCATAGTTATGCAGGGATTGTCTTTAGCCATGGCAAGCTCCCAGCATAACATCGTCAATCCCAAATCCTCCGAAGTCGGAATGTGGCTGCTCACGTGGCGGGGTAATCAAAAACGGTCACACACGTAATGTTCTCATCCCTATCTGGTGCATTTGTACCATAGTGTTCAAGTGCTTCAGCTGTTTGGATTATCCCTGGAGTCTCTAAGCTTGGTATTTTTGTATTCTTTATGCAATGTCCCGTGCGTGCCTATACGCCCTTGTAACACAACACGCGGGCTTCCAGAGCCGGCGTGAGGCTGCTCTTGTGCTGGTAGGGCAGGCGGTGGGGCTAGTGCATCTCTGGGTCCCATCGGCACCTTCGGGTATTTCTTTTCATTCAGAAACAGTGTCGGCGCCAAAGATTTCCAAGGATGACTATCTCTTGTTGTCCTGAGAGCAAAACTGTCTTGGTGACATTCGGCATTCGAGCCAACAGACTGAACGAGAGTGTCTCCGTATATTGCGGCTAGTCCACTACTGCAATGGCTTACGTGACATTAGCTTTAAGCATGATATCACAGAACAAAATTTCGAGTGATTCTGAGCAGCGGTTCACACGTTGTTGCGCGGACAGTCGGACAAAGAAAACGACAGACATGAATGATCGCATTAGTCCTCCGTTCGCATAGTGGCAGAGCGCTAATTCTCGCGTGAAATGGATATTTCAGACGATACCGAAGCTTATGACTGCGAGTTGGGAGATGACATTGCTCAGGTGCGTGTGTTTGTGTGTGTCTCGCTGTAAAATGGTGTGTGTGTGTGGTGTGTGTGTGTGTGTGGGGGGGGGGGGGGGGGGGGGGTGTTGCAAGCTATCTAAGATTTCTTTAATGTACCTCAACTTGGCAAGGTTTGCACCATTGTTTCGGGATATGGACGTGTTTCTTGCATAAACGTATCATCCGACTGCCCCTTGAAGAGTTTTTGCATCCTTGTTTCATGGATGTTTTGCGTGAAGAAACGTTGGAGACCAAGCAAGACAGATGGAGAGAGAGAGAGAGAGAGAGAGAGAGAGAGAGAGAGAGAGAGAGAGAGAGAGAGAGACAGATCGATAGACAAGAGATCTATGCCTTTGAGAACGTTGCATTTGCATCGATTAGACACACAAGCGAGAGTGCCTTTTAGTTTTATGTCTTAAGCATTTTTGTGGGTCTACCTCAATATTTATATGCGTTTCCAAAGTAGCTATGCCTTTGAGAACGTTGCATTTGCATCGATTAGACACACAAGCGAGAGTGCCTTTTAGTTTTATGTCTTAAGCATTTTTGTGGGTCTACCTCAATATTTATATGCGTTTCCAAAGTAGCAGAGATGACCACTGTTATGCTTTTGAGACAATAATGATGGTATTATTTTCTCTTTACAAAAATGTTCAATGCTTTGTTGAAATATAGGTGTGTAATTTTGTTTCGAGAGACCAGGTTTTGCCCCAAATGACATGCATCTATATTGTTGGAATGCGTGAGCATAGCAGGGGCCGATGTAGTTTATGCATTTTTAATTAAATGTGGTCTTTGACGCTATGCAAGTTTTCAAACTGGATTACGTTGTTTTTGTGTGTCACTGTTTGATTTGAAACCATTTTCTTTTATTTTTAAAGCAAATGTGGCAAGACAGTTTGCTCTGTGTGTGTGTGTGTGTGTGTGTGGGGGGGGATACTTTGTACCTATAAGTGTAACAGTTAACAGTTCTGATCCCTCTCTTGATGATTGGTTTTTATTTGATCTCCCTGGAATATGTTATAGCATTCACTCTTTTCGTGTCTGAAATAAATAAGCTGCACATAAGAAAATTAATACACATGCTTGCGTGTTTGTTTTAGTTGATGTTGTTGTTGTTGATGCAGTTTTATTTTGATCATGCATGTTTGGTATTTAATACTTAGTGAACACTTATACATGCTACATATAAATGTTTATCAATGTTATTTTTTTACGCGTATGCGGGCACACACGCTCACGTGTCACGCACACACCTCTTGCGCGCACACTCGACTATGTTTACTCCATACAATTACATTAACAATCTTAACTTTTTCTTTTTTGACAACCAAATCTTTATTGATAAAACACGTATATAATGATTTTCAAATCAATATTTTCTTTAAAAGTTACAGTTTTGGGGGGTGTTTTTAAAAAAAGCATACACAAACCTTGTCGATTTCTGCCCAAATAAAACTGCACAATGTTTAGAATAACATTTTATCACAGATCTGCCTGTTTAGAAATGGAAATACTGCAAAACGCATAGGAAATACTGTAGGATGAATTGGGTGTATAAATTATTTAGTAAACATATCACTAATTTTTAGAACTGTAGTTTTAAATAGTAGGATTCAGATATAAACTTTTTGGTGTGTGTAAATATTTATTGTAAATATTTAGATTTTTATTTATTGTAAATATTTATTTATTTTTATTTATTGTAAAGTAAATATTTATTTATTTATTGTGCACGAAAATAAAACATTTCAAACATCAAATTTTCATGAAGATTGGATGGAGAGATAGGCACTTCTTTGCGGGCCAAAAATCTGAAAATACAATAACAAAAAACCTTAAATTAGGCCTGCTTCATATATCACCCAAAAGACATTTTCTGTACTATTGTTGAAAACTTGCTAAATTAGATAATACGCAACTTACTCTTAAAGCTGTCTTTCATTTTTATGTTAAGATAATAAAGATGTTTCAAACATAGGGCCTAAATAAGAATCTTGTTCTACAACTTCTACACATTTTCTTTCCTAAAGCAAATAATCATTAGCTAATAATTTATATCGCTCAAAACTTGTTCGTTTTTGAATCGTTAAATTAATGTTCCTAATAAGCATCTCGGTTCTTAGCATATTTTGGTGAAAATTCACGCAGACGAATTTACACAACCACTAAAAGCGCCTCCCAGATGCAGAAGAGCGGCTGTTTAAAGGGAGACAATTTTGGGCGACATGGGGAAGGTCTTGCGCATGCCCAGGCACTTCTCCCTGTCGATGAAGAGCGTGTTGTTCTTGACGGCCAGGTCACGCTCCAGGGCAGACTTTGTCCTCAGCAGCTGCTGAAGGGCGTTCTCCGAGTCCCTCAGCTTGGCCTGGAGGGCTTCCACAGTATCCGTGATCTCCCCTACTTCTTCTACCAGTCTGGAATCGGAAAACATTACATAGTATGTCACGTGTATGTGATTGCTGTCGTTGTTTGTTGTTGTTCATGATGAAGTAAGTTCTCTCGACTCCCTCAGCTTGGCCTGAAGGGCTTCTACTGTGTTCGTGATCTCGCCCACCTCCTCTACCGATCTGGGGAAAGAAAACATTACACATGTAATTGTTGTTGTTGTTCTCCGAGTCCCTCAGCTTGGCATGCGGGGTCTCCACCGTGTCCGTGCCCTCACCCACGTCTTCTACCAGTCTGAGGAATAAAAGAATGATATAATTAAATGTTCAGTTGTTGATATGAAGGTCGTTCTCCGAGTCCCTCAGCTTGGCCTGCAGGGTCTCCACCGTGTCCGTGATCTCACCCACCTCCTCCACCAGTCTAGTAACAGAAAACATTGCATATAGTATTACTGTTGTTGTTGATGGTAAAGGGCGTTCTCCGAGTCCCACAGTTTAGCCTGAAGGGCATCTACCGTGTCCATGATCTCACCCACCTCCTCCACTAGTCTGGAAACGGAGAGGTAAATGTTAACATGTTTAGTCCAAGCTGTTGTTGTTTTGGGCTTCGAGGGCTTCCACTGCGTCAGTGATTTGTCCTACCTCCTCAGTCAATCTGGACAACATGACGCTGAACATGAAGTGTCGCCTAGTCCAGCAACAAAGCCTTCGCCATTTATTTTCCCCGCCTGCTGTTCATCGCAAGTGCTCGTTCTTCTCTTCTGATCTCTGAAACTGTAGGCGCAAAGTTGTGTAAATTGCGAAAGCTAAACGTGTAGTAGATCGGCATAAACAGACAAAGAAAAACAAAAAAGGTCAAAGGTCAAGGTTATCGAGGTAATCTGTAAGTAGTATCCCTTTTCACCTTAAGCTAATACACCAATTTAGAAAAAATGGGACTGTAAACTGCGAGTATTTTAAAGAAATAATATGGCCAAATCCTGAAAACCGTGTGCAGCATAGCATGTCTGCACAGTAACAGTTCCACTCAGGGTCGTCGTGTCCTTTATGTCCAGGTGGGTCTGTAGGTTACGATACATCTACACATAGTAATATACATATATCCAATTCTAGGCACATACACACCTGTGTTGCACGGCATCTCTGCACAGCTCCACATTAGGTCGACGCGTTCTGATGTCCAGGCGGGTGTGGGCCACCATCATGGGCGCCTGCTTGTCCTGGATGCACTTCTTCAGCAGCTCGATGTTCTTCTCCATGTCGAAGATCTCCTGCAGCACCTGGTAGATACAGGCACAACAGGCGTCGAGGAGTTAGCTCCATTTAGACAACAGAAACAAAACCAAGCGTATGGAAAGGAGTGACGAACGTTGTATTGGGGCGAAGAATGCACACACACACGCATGTGCACGCATGCATACACACACACACACACACACACACACACACACACACATACACACTTTCATTTTACCCAGGTCAGGTGGATCTGTATCTTATTCCTGGCATCAGTGGTCTCCTTCACTCTCTGGTTGAGGGCTATATCAGCGTTGCCAAGCCTCCCGCCTTTACCGGTCTCCCCCTCCCTCCACCCCCCTACCCCATTCCGCACGCATATATATTCTTTACCTTGGCGAGGTGTATCTGTATCTTATTCCTGGCATCAGTGGTCTCCTTCACTCTCTGATTGAGGGCTAAATTAGCATTGTTCCACTGCGTTCACATCTCATTGCCATGCCTTCCCATCCCCCATCCCTATCCCCCTCCTCCCCCCCCCCCTTCTCTCTCTCTCTCCCTCTCTCTCTTCTCTTTACCCTGGCCAGATGGGTCTGTATCTTGTTCCTGGCATCCGTGGTCTCCTTCACTATTTGGTTGAGGGCTAAATTAGCGTTGTTCCACTGGGTCCACATCTCATTGCCATGCCTTCCCATCCCCCATCCCCGTCCCCCTCCCCCCCCCCCCCCCCCCCTTTCTCTCTCTCCCTCTCTTTCTCTTTACCCTGGCCAGATGGGTCTGTATCTTGTTCCTGGCATCCGTGGTCTCTTTCACTCTCTGGTTGAGGGCTAAGTTGGCGTTGTTCCACTGGGTCCACATCTCATTGGAGCAGGCCTTCAGCACCGTCTCCAGCTCGTTACGCATGGCCTTGGAGGCCGCCCGCTCGCTCTGGGACCTCTCCACGTTATCGTTGCTGAATTTGGCCCACGTCTCTGGCACCGAGACCCTGCCAGGAAAGGTTAGGTTTACATCTGCAGCATCGCTATCGTTGTTATTCTTCTTCGCTCGCTCAGACAGTTTCCTGTCACATGAGCGTAGATGCGCCATGCTGCGCCTAACTAAGAAATAGTTAGGCCCAGCATGTCCGACTTCGGCTGAAGAAATCTTTGTAAGAATTAATAGAAAAAAGGCAGGAGAATGGACCAGTAAGATAGAAAGATAGCAGATGACAGTAAGCAAAAGGAAAAGGCAGAGTCAAAGAGAGTGACAGATTAGAGGAAGTTATAATCACAGAACTTCCAGAAGGTGGGGGAACTATTTGTACGAAAGACACCCCCCCCCCTCCCCCCCAGTATCCCCACGGGGGGAGCTATCGTTGTTATAACTATCGTTGTCATCAGCATCATCAACGTTCATTGACCGCTCTGTTGCTGAATTTGGCCCACGTCTCTGGCACCGATGCCCTGCAAGGATGGGTCAGGTTTTCTTCTTCAGCATCAATTGTCATCGTCATCATTATCGTCATCGTCGTTGTCATCATCATCAGCAGCATCAATATTAATTACCAAAAAGCTCGAAATTGTCATTGCTGAATTTGGACCAGGTCTCTGGGACCGACGCACTGCGATGATGGGAAGGGTAGAGTGTTAAGTTTTCTTCTTCAGCATCAATTTCATTAATTGTTATCGTTATCGTCGTTGTCATCGTCAACAACATTAACCCTTTCACCGCCAAAGTCGCATTTTAGCACCACAATGATTTAACACCTATGTCACTAAAAGGCATCAAATTGGGGTCGATTATCCAAAGACCCCTTTGTCTCAGTTTTGGGAAGTAAGGATAGACCTTATTTTATATATGTCACAGGAGAATCCACAATACTGGAGATGGATTTTGTTCTCGACCCAGGTAAATTTAGTGGACAATTTTGGTTGAAATATGGTTGGCGGTGAAAGGGTTAACAAACCGTTCCACATTGTCGTTGCTCAATTTGTCCCCACCGTCTCTGGCACCGAGACTCTGGAAACATTATCATCGTTATCGTTATTAACGTCGTTGTCGTCATCAACAACGATGGCCTTAATGACAAAACGCTCTACGTAAATTGTCGTTGCTCAATTTGTCCCATGTCTCTGGTACCAACACCATGCCAACCAAATGGGCTGAATTTTAAGGTTGCGTCGTAGTTATTGCTTCCTGAGCGGTTGTGTCGTCAAACACCGACATCCACCATCATCTTCATCTTAATCGTCGTTGCCGTCACCACCATTATCATTATCACCACCGCTACCATCATCAATATCATTATAATAATAATCATCATCAACACTGTGACCATTATTCAGTTCCTCGTCCTGACGGTAAAACAAATTCAGTTGTCGAGATATCAGAAAGTGCACAGCTCAGCAAGAACTTACAGTTGATTTAATGAGGCTTTATGCTCCTTGCCAACACGAAAGGGCGATAATTTTGGGCCCGAACTGCCGATGCCCCCTGGTGACGAGTCAGGAGCAGATAATTTTCTGGGGCTATATAAATCTTAATAAATAAAAAATACTAGTTCCTGACAGGCAAGGGCGATAATCTTAAGTAGGTGGCGTTCGCATCTCAGGGCACGAGACAGGGGCAGATACTTTTCGGTATAAAGCCTCATTGAACAAAGTAACAAAAATAACCACACCAAAGTAAACCGAACCATCCCAACAGGTACGTTTCCTTTGGGTCTTCTTCACTCTGAGTGTCAGCTTTGGTTGACCACGCTTCGTGTCTCAGCACACATTACCATGGACATCAAAGAAGGTAGAAGACGTTATGAACGACCTCGGCTAGTCAACGAAACGGGGCAACCAGTACAAATCTGGCACGCAACAAGGTCCCTGCACTTAAGCTATGCACTGTCACGCACAGACATTGATAAATACGCAAGTTCGCGTGACTTAATGTTGTTTGTAGAAAATAAAAACTGAATATCTTGTAGCCTTTGGGCCACTGAAGCATGAGAGTGACTCTTTGAAAAGACCACATGTGTTTAGAGCACAATAGGCGAATCCGATCCCCCCCCCCCCCCCCCCCTCTCTCTCTCTCTCTCTGAGACTGTGTATACGTACATGTGTGCGCGTGTATATGTTAAACAAGACATATTTCTTTACAGTCTGAATGCATTTTATTTTTTTACTGGCCTGAAACTTGCATTTTGTTGACTACCACCCCTTACACCCACCCCTCCCTTTCAAAATTGGCTATTGGAATACAAATTTCATCTCTCTCTCTCTCTCTCTCTCTCTCTCTCTCTCTCTCTCTCTCTCTCTTCCTCCCCCCTCCTCCCAATACACATTAATACATTATTCTCATAGTCTCCTAAGTTTCCACTACACAGTAGAAAACAATAAACCGACATAGAGTGCAGGGGGAAGGAACCCAATCAGGGACAGAAATGAACAGACATGTCAGTGCCTGGAGATTTTTATCAGCTAATTTTAAAGAAATGTCCAAAACATGTTCGCCCTTTACTGCATGCATTTAGTCAAAGTACTGTGTGTGATTGAATAACGTAGGCGTACACTGTTTCTTGTTTGCTTTATGGAAAAGCATACAAGTTAGTAGAGCATACAGTGGTAATTAGGACAGACAATGTTAGCGGAGGCAATGTAAAGAAGAGGTAAAACTAAAGGTTACATAAACAAATTTTCAAATGGATTTGGTAGAACAAATCACAATAATATTTATATATAATAATGTCTAGAGCCATTGCATGTTCACAGAATTGGGCTGAAAAAATGCGTTAGCTTCCTCAGTTTGCATGTCTGAGTTGACGCAGCGTGAGTGCCATAGATTTCTCTGTTCAAGCCACTTCAGTTCAGCAGATATTCTTCTTCGATCGCTCAGCAGATCTATTTGCTACAATAGGAGAAGGAAAACTTATCTCAAACCCCTGAAAGTTCATCCACACCCGGATCCCTTCAGCTGAAAATCATCCGGTCACCAGCATGGGTGCAAGAGTTGCTGCTGGCCACACTGGGCAGATGGGGCTCACAGCTTTGGACGGCAACCTGTCTAGGAGAAGGATACTTCGAAATAAAACCATGAACTGCTCTGAAGACGTAGCGTGTTGGCTGAAACCAGCAGCAAGCAGACCTCCTACACCTGCACAACAAGCATAGGGGAAAACCTGACACGTTCGCATCCTACCCAATATGGCCATACAGACGGGCCGGGAACAAAGAAGAAGAATAAGTTACAGCAAGCTCCGTTTGAGTGTAAGCAGCTTCCAAGAATAGCCACGTGGATAAACAGACGGACAGACAGACAGGGTCTTCCTCACGTGTTGTCGATGCGGTGCACGCCGTTGTGGAAGGCGATGCCCCGGGAGGAGTTCCGGAGGCCGTGGCAGTTGGTGTCCAGGTTGTGGGCAGAGAACTTGTCCCCGCTGTCCTTCTCCAGCTCGTGCTGCGCCGCACGGTCCAGCCTGCACGTGCAACACGACACATGCATAAAGTATGGCGAACGACTGGCTTTAAAACCAGAAAAAAGGGTGTTTGTTTTGTATCCAGCTTCTCCCCTGTGGGGATACCGGGGGGGGGGGGTCTTCCGTACAAATAGTTCCCCTACCCTCTGGAAATTCTGTGCTTGTAACTTCCTTTAATCTGTCTCTCTCTCTCTCTCTCTCTCTCTCTCTCTCTCTCTCTCTCTCTCTCTCTCTATCTCTCTCTTTGACTCAGCCTTTTTCCTTGCTTTGTGTCATCTACTAATCTGTCTTTCTGACTTTTTGGCCCATTCTCCTGCTTTTTTCCCCAAAAAAAATCTTTCATATAGTTTTTTCCTTTGAGCTCATCCGTAATTGGAATGTGTCGGCTGAATGGAGCGAGGACACCAGTGAAAACTGGAAAACGGACACATACGTAACCACTGTGGCCTTATGGCCTGGGAACGCAGAAGAAGAAGAAGTATCCAACTTCTGAAGCGGGTTGACGGTAACAAAAAGATACTGGTCAAGTGAAAAAAATCAATTTTACGTTTAAATAAATCAAATTTACGTTTAAAGAAATCAAATCATTCTCATTCAAATGTTTTGATAATTAAGGGAAAACAGATTACATGAATATTTTTTTAAAAAGTTAAACGGTCTTATACTTTAATGGTTTGTCATCTAAGATGTTTCGCACATTAGGGGAAGACGGGGTAAAAAGCGCATGGGCGGGTAAGCCCACCCCAATTTCTCATGAAATGAAGCAAATGTCAGTCTCATTTTGCCCATGAGACGAGCGTTAATGTCTAGCATTCGTCTCATGGGCAAATGTGACTGAAATTTTCTTTATTTCATGAGATAATTGGGGTGGGCTTCTTACCCGCCCATGCGCTTTTTACCCCGTCTTCCCCTATGCATAGGGCCTAGTCTAGATGATTGCTAGTTGTTAATAAGTGTAGCTGATAGCATACGAAACATCTGACCTGTATGCGCAAACCATCTCCATTCATGCAAAGAAAGCTTAAATGCGTAATCTCTCTCTCTCTCTCTCTCTCTCTCTCTCTCTCTCTCTCCAACACTCTGGCCTACCCAAGCTGCATGTTGGCTTTCTCAATGGTGTTGCGCATGCGTTCTTGGCACCGTTTGATGATGTCGACTTCCTGGAAAAGACCAT
Source organism: Phymorhynchus buccinoides (assembly GCA_017654935.2). NCBI lineage: Eukaryota > Metazoa > Mollusca > Gastropoda > Neogastropoda > Raphitomidae > Phymorhynchus > Phymorhynchus buccinoides. Next base: position 25,608,400 of record CM065682.1, read on the forward strand.
CACACGATGCCTCGACTGAATTTAATTACAGGCAAAGATGCAGTTTCGCTAGCCCCCTCCCCCACCCATCAGATTAACATGTAGGCCTATGCACATGCAGGTACACCCGCACACATGGTGACATGCGCACAGAGAGAGAGGGAGGGAGGGGGTGGGGAAAGAGGGAGACAGTAGAACCAGAGAGCTTATAGAGAGCCTTCGCCGATTACTTTTCCTTCTTTAGTATAAGCTCTCTGGTAGAAAAAGGAAGGCAGAGGCATAAAAAGCAGAACAAACTAACATAATGCTTAAAATATATATCAGATCCTCAAACTTCCAAAGTTGACCATCCCTTTCTGTTTCATCAGCGCCAGAGAGAGAGAGAGAGAGAGAGAGAGAGAGAGAGAGAGAGAGAGAGAGAGAGAGAGAGAGAGAGAGAGAGAGAGAGAGAGAGAGAGAGAGAGAGAGAGAGAGAGAGAGAGAGAGAGAGAGAGAGAGAGAGAGAGAGACAGAGAGAGAGAGAGAGAGAGAGAGAGAGAGAGAGAGAGAGAGAGACTCAGACTCAGACTCAGACTCAGACTTCAGATACTTTATTTTACAAGGATAAGAGAATTTAGGAGAGGAGAGGGCCTATTCTTCCATTCTGTCCTTGAGAGAGAGAGAGAGAGAGAGAGAGAGAAGAGAGAGAGAGAGAGAGAGAGAGAGAGAGAGAGAGAGAGAGAGAGAGAGAGAGAGGATAAGAGAGAGAGAGAGAGAGAGAGAGAGAGAGAGAGAGAGAGAGAGAGAGAGAGAGAGAGAGAGAGAGAGAGAGAGAGAGAGAGAGAGAGAGAGAGAGAGAGAGAGAGAGAGAGAGAGAGAGAGAGAGAGAGAGAGAGAGAGAGAGAGAGAGAGAGAGAGAGAGAGACTTCCGCTACTTTCTTCCTTTTTTTCTTCACCTCCACAGGCCTATTAAATGACATTCGTTTTTTACTCAATCTGTAATTTTCTGTCTTTCTATTAACAGCGAGACTAAAAAAAATAATTACGGATTAAACTCTTATTTCTTCTTCGATCGCTCAGACAGTTTACTGTCAATTATGAGCGCAGATGCATCACGCTGCCGTTATGCACATAAGAAATAGTTAGGCCCATCATGTCCAACTTCGGCTGAAGGAAATCTTTTTGAAAGTGTTTCTTGAAAAAAGGCAGGAGAATGGACCGGTAAGGCAGAAAGATAGTAGATGACAGTAAGCAAAGGGAAAAGGCAGAGTCAAAGAGAGTGACAGATTAGAGAAAGTTATAAGCACAGAACTTCCAGAAGATGGGACAACTATCTATACAAAAGATCCACCGGTATCCCCACGGTGGGTGGGGGTGACTCTTATTTTTCCTGAAAGAGATGATGAATTGCAAATCCATGGGGGTCTCACGGCCTCATTTCAAACCCCATCCTCGTCACCAACTTCTTGTTCACTAAATGATCATCAACTCACTGTCTGGCATGCTTTCCTTTGAACTTTCTTGTGCTCCGAGCTTGCTGTTATTGGCTTGAAACAAATGAAAACGGAGTTGAGTCTCTTGGCAGGGGTTTGCCTCGTATCCGTATCTTCATGCTCTGCTTCCTTAAAGGTGTACCCTGACGGATGAGTTTTTGCAAGGAACACGTTGAGATCACCAGAAAGACAGCCTTTTCAAGGATCCGAACGCTCGCTTTGCTCTGGTTTCCAATAAATGAAACCGTCAAAACGGCGATTCCTCCTTGGCGGAGGAGCTGGAGAGAGAAGCCATTGGATGGGGTGGGTGGGGGCCAAACCCATTGCGGTTGAAGCTTTTTCTTTTTTTGTAGAGCAGTAAAACAAATAATTTGAAGCTATTTTCTTTGTTGTGAGCGAAACTGTTTTAGATAAACTGCATAAAATTATTTAAGAAATATAAATAAAAGGCTTGTATTGCAAAAGAAACCGTGCAAACAATTTGGTCGCCATTACAGAAGAGACGACACACGCCTTCTCTTTCAGTGAAAGAATTTGACTTAGGCCTACAGCACCCCCGCCAATACAAGGCTAAATCGCCGATTTGACGGTTTGATTTCTAGGAAACCAGAGGAAAGTGAGTGTTGCGATCTCTGTAAAGGGTGTTTTCCTGGTGATCTCGACGTGTTTCTTGCAAAAACTCATCCGTCAGGGTGCCCCTTTAAGGCTGTAAGTGAGCTAGGGTGTCAGGGTGGGAGCTACTCGGCTAGGGTATACATTTACTGCGTCGCTTCCGCCTCGTTAATGGGCCAGTGACGTCACAGACCATTGGTGAACAAAACTCCAACCATCGATTGATCGATCCTGGAGGGTCTAGATGGGACTCTTTTTCATTAATCGATATATATATTGCCTAGGTTTGTTGCCACGCCGTGCCAGTGATGCCTCGTACTTCGTCAGGGTGGGCAGCGAAAGAAAAAAAAAGAGCAGAACAGAAAAGAAAGAACGAAAAGAAAAGAAAGAGAGAGAGAGGGGGGGAGGGGGGGGGGGTCGAATTCAGACTCTCTCTCTCTCTCTCTCTCTCTCTCTCTCTCTCTCTCTCTCTCTCTCTCTCTCTCTCTCTCTCTCTGATGAAAAAAAGCTCTGTTTGTGCTTATTCAGTTATCCTCAATAAACATTCGAGTCCTCAATAAGCTTTCGAGTTCATTCGAGTTCTCTCTCTCTCTTCTTCTTCTTCTTCTTCTTGTTTTCTTTCTAATTTTATGAGATTCTGCTTCAAATACATTTATCCTGAAAGAGAAAAAATAGTAACCCTGATCTTTCATTGGTTTATTGGAGAGTTTTACTGGTGTCCTTTGATGTAGTCGTTTTATTCCTTATTATTAAGCGTGTTTATTGTTATAAATTTAGTGCATTATTCTATAGTTATGAAATATTCCACATAAAGCTAATATCGGTCATAAAACATCACAGCACAAATATGGAGGTTTATCCTTATTTCCACTTCACTGGAAAACCAAAGAGAAAGTCTTTCATCATGACTTAAAAGTCACCCATTAGCCCTCTTGTCTGTCTGCCTCTCTGTCTGTCAGTGTCTCTCTCCCTCTCTGTCTGTCAGTGTCTCTCTCTCTCTCTCTCTCTCTCTCTCTCTCTCTCTCTCTCTCTCTCTCTCTCTCTCTCTCTCTCTCTCTCTCTCTCCACACCCACCCTGATAAGCTGTCTCTCGGGCATGTCGTGGACGAGGTCGATGCTCTGCCTCTTCTCCCTGTTGTAGAGGCACTCCTGGGCGATGTGCAGCGGGTTCTCCGTCTCCGCCAGAGCCTTCTCCATGATCCTCTTAGCCTCGTTCAACGCGTTGATCTCGGAGATCATGTTGTCCGTCTCATGGTCCAGCTCCGTTTTCCAGTAAGTGATGTCGCCCATACGCTCCCCAAGCCGCTTCCCGACATCCGTCTGGGTCCGCTTGGTCTTGTCGTCCGTTTCGTGACACAGCCTCGTCGCGTCATACCGAAGGCGTTCCGCTCCGGAGCGGACCTTATCGGACGCTAGATAATTCCCGGCGTTGGACGCTGACCAGTCGATGGGGGTGTAGCGCGTGTAGAGGGAATTGCGCGACGCGGCAAAAACCGGCGGGACTTTGAGCGCATCGAGTTCGTTGAGCGCGGTTTTTGCGGACATGGGGTCGGGCATGGACTGGGCGAGGGGGTTACCGGGGTTGACCTTGGCGGTTTGGTAGTAGGTGCTGGGTCTCCAGGGGAGGGTGGTCAGCGAGCGGCGCATGGGGGAAGGGGCGGGGTAGGTGTCGTACGACTTGAAGTTGGACTGCATGTTGGCGATGGAGGGCAGGTGGTAGGTTTGGGCCGCGTTCAGGCGGGGCCCCGTCATGTAGGTGCCCGTCTGCGTGTGGCCGAGGTACTCCATGGCGGGGTTGTTGGGCGGCGCGGTCACTGAACACAGCACAGCCAGCATGGGGTTAGGAGGGTTGTTTATTGGTTTAGACAGAGTTATGGAAGGAACAGGATGGAGAGATTAAGCTATAAAGGGAATGGCATTGGAAAAAGTGGACGAAGGTTCTTTGTCTCTTTCTTCTTTGTCTGTCTGAGAGTCAGTGTCTCCCTCCCTCTTTATTTCTAGTAAGCTGTCTGTCTCTCTCTTTCTTTGTCTGTCTGAGAGTCAGTGTTTCCCTCACTCTTTATTTCTAGTAAGCTGTCTGTCTCTCTCTTTCTTTGTCTGTCTGAGAGTCAGTGTCTCCCTCCCTCTTTATTTCTAGTAAGCTGTCTGTCTCTTCTTTCTTTGTCTGGTTTAAATGTTTTATTTTCCAAATCAACATGAACAACAACTATGACATAACTGAAGCAACAACAAGCAGAGCTTATGGCGTGCTCAGTCAGTGTCTCCCTCCCTCTTTATTTCTAGTAAGCTGTCTGTCTCTTTCTTTCTTTGTCTGTCAGTGCAGTCTGTCTGTCTATCTCTGAATGTCTGCCTCTCTCTCAATTTCTGTCTGCATGTCTCTGTATTTCTGTATTTCTGTCTCTCTCTCTCTCTCTCTCTCTCTCTCTCTCTCTCTCTCTCTCTCTATGTCCGCGTCTCTCTCTTTCTCTCTCTGTCTCTTGTCTGTCTCTGTCTCTGTCAAATTTCTCCACCAAATCGTTAAGCACAGCAGGGCAATCGATGAACAGTTCAATAAAGGCAAACGTGATAACAGCAGCGTTGCAGGTTTCTCCACGTTTCGCTAAAGATTGTTAGGTAAACGCTTTTGATGTACGGGCAAACGTGTTGGCATAAGGTGGTCCGGCCAGTTTCACCTCCTATTGTTGATGCAAGTCATGGATGCTGGTGAAATGGTGTGTTTTTGTTGTAGCAACAAGCTGCAGGTGTTGGTACAAGATTTTGTCTTCTTCTTTTTCAGGGGGGGGGGATTGGGGTGCAAGAACATTGCTCTTTCTCTGTCTATCTGTCTCTCTCTGTGGGTATGAGACAGGGGAATAGGGGGAAAAAGAGACGAGAGACAGAGGGAGAACGAGAGAGGGAGAAGGAAATGGGAAACAGAGAAACAGACTTACTCCGAACCAGATAAAGACATTGAGACAAAAGAAAGAGAGAAAGAGACAGGGTAAGACACACACATAGAGCTGTCAGACAACATAGTCTTTCGTCGGATGTAGGCCTACCTTTGATAACAAAAAAATGGAAGAAAAAAAAAAGATGAATAGAAAAACGTAAACCCTAGTCAAAAATACAGAACAGTTTAAAGAAAAAGATTTTTTTTTAAATCTGCATCTCACATCTCAATTTTTTTTTAAATCAGAAATAAAAACTTACCTGACAATGGCATACCTAAAACTTACAATAACTGATAACACAAAAGGCTATTGTTTTGACTAGTGTCAAACGCCACTAGTCGCCGGCTAGATGAATTGACCAATTTTACTAGTAACAACAAAAAAAGATCCGTCAGTATTTTTCTTATTAACCAAACAAGTACAGAGAGTTCTCTTGTATTCCTCTTCTAAAAGCTATTATGGAGCCTGCATGCCTCGCTCACAGTCTAAGGAGAGATCAGCTAAGTATAGCCCCATGGAAAAGCGCGTTGCTGACTGAGGTACAACGAACAAGATCTCAGGCAGATTGGTGGGTGGGAGTGTTCGATCAGCGCGCGCGTGTGTGTGTGTGTGTGTGTGTGTGTGTGTGTGTGTGTGTGTGCGCGTGCGTGTGCGTGCGTGCGTGTGCGTGTGTGTGTGTGTGTGTGTGTGTGTGTGTGTGTGTGTGTGTGTGTGTGTGTGTGCGTGCGTGTGCGTGTGTGCGTGCGTGCGTGCGTGGAATGAAGTAGAAGGCTAATAAAACAATTTGAAAACAATGCAACTATGTTCCTATAACACAAGTTATTAAGGTTTTAAATTAAGTCTCTCTCTCTCTCTCTCTCTCTCTCTCTCTCTCTCTCTCTCTCTCTCTCTCTCTCTCTCTCTCTCTCTCTCCTTTTTGCTTGCTCGAAAAAAATTTGGGGGGGCAGGAAGACACATCTGCCACCCCCTCCCCTGAGCCATTAAGGACTAGGTTTTCATGCAAATAAACAACGGTTTCATCCTGGGAATCCAAATGCCCAATGTGTAATGCAGATGTTGAGGATGAAAAACATTTCTTGTTTCATTGTGTGGCGTATGAACCAGTATGTAAAAGACATGTTTTCTTTCAGTTTGATGTCGCTAAAAAGCATGACCTTGAAAGAGAACAAGAACAAGAACAAGAACAATATTTTTAATATATATAGGCCACTGGCCCTTAGAAAGGCCAAAGTCATACATAGACACGCATATACATAAAGTACTGGCACATTCGAACATCAATGGAACCACAGATATCCATAAAGTTTGAAGACACGCAATGGGGCTTGATGTCCTAGAGCAATTTGACATTATGCTTTATCATCATTATTTTTTCTTTTGCGAATAGCATAAAACAGGAACAAAGAGAGTTTCCTGACTGTCGCTACAGATCCATGTTTTAAAACATTGGTGTACTGACCAGTTGCTCCACTTAGATATTTGCTTCTGATAGAGTACAAAGGGCATACATAAATAAAGTGACTTTCGTCTTCGATAACATTGCATAATTTGTTCAGATTTTCACTGAATGTTCTTCTAAATAACGATCCATTAATAGGTAGAACACCAACACGCAATTGTACCAGACAGTCTCGAAAACATCTATAGTCTAGAAAATGAAGTATCGTTCAGGCTCAAATGATGTTTTAAACAGACAATATGTCGAGTAAGTATCATTATTCATCACTGAGCTGTACCAGTCCTGCAAAAAGTAATCTGTCATTCTCTGTTTAAACAAGGAGATAAAAGAAATTTTACAACCCACTCCTTGGTTTAACCAAACGTAACCAAAACCCAAATTAAACAAAGTGTTTTTAACCATTGTTGCCCAGCACACTTTACCTTTTGCATCTATATTAACGAGCATTGAATACGCCTGGCGTGGAATTCGTGACATATCCATTTTAGGAAGTTTCAACCAATATTTAATACATCTGACAGCACTATTAATGTAAAGAGGGTACCGTCCAGTTTCTCCATACACAAACTTATTAGGTAATTTTAAAGGAACTTCTAAGAAAGCGTTTACACGCAAAAGAATGTACCTTTTCAATGCTACTTAATCTATGTAGGCCCCACATTTCAGATGCATACAATAACACAGATTGAACTTGAGAATCAAAAATTTTAAAGAAGCAATTCTTTGAAATGTCATCCAGTTTACTAATGCATTTAACACACTGTACACATGCTCTCCTGCCCTTCACCGCCAGAGCCTCAACACCTCTGTTCAGACTCATTTTATGACATTGAAAGAGAGAGAGAGAGAGAGAAGAGAGAGAGAGAGAGAGAGAGAGAGAGAGAGAGAGAGAGAGAGAGAGAGAGAGAGAGAGAGAGAGAGAGAGAGAGAGAGAGAGAGAGAGAGTTTATATGCATCAGACGTAAACACAACTTTTTGTATATCTTCTTTTCTCGAAAGTTTCCTTAACAGTATTTTTCCTTTGGATTATTGAATGTGTTATACTAAGTTGTTTAATGTCACTTGAGAAAATTGTTCATATCTCTTTAAGTGAAAAGTGTATGTCTATTGCCCCCCCTTGTCATCAGACCTTTGAGGTAATGACAATGAAATGTTCAGCGTTCACTCTCTCTCTCTCTCCTTTTTGCTTGCTGGCTTGCTCAAAAATTTTGGGGGGCAGGAAGACATGTCTGCCTGAGCCAGGGGGGGGGGGGGGGGGGGGGGCAGCCCCCCCTGTTCCTACGCCACTGAGTAGTCTAGTAGTAGCATAGTCTAAACCAAAACTTTTGCAATGAAAATTAATATTTTAGATCTAAGGTAGTAGTAGTAGTAGTAGTAGTAGTAGTGATCAGGGCTTGATATGGGCCTCGCGGCCCTTGTAATTGTATGGGCCCTTTCAATTTCACTTTTATTTTGATTTTTGCTTTGTGGTTTGGTAGAATTTTCTTACAAATACTAAAAGATATAAAAAATGTGAATGGCCAATGTTTTGATTATTGAATGTGTTATACTAAGTTGTTTAATGTCACTTGAGAAAATTGTTCATATCTCTTTAAGTGAAAAGTGTATGTCATCAGACCTTTGAGGTAATGACAATGAAATGTTCAGCGTTCAGCGTTCTCTCTCCTTTTTGCTTGCTGGCTTGCTCAAATTTTTGGGGGGGCAGGAAGACATGTCTGCCACCCCCTCCTCTGAGCCAGAGGGGGGGGGGGGGGGGGGCAGCAGCCCCCCCCCCCTGTTCCTACGCCACTGAGTAGTCTAGTAGTAGTATAGTCTAAACCAAAACTTTTGCAATGAAAATTAATATTTTAGATCTAAGATAGTAGTAGTAGTAGTAGTAGTAGTAGTAGTAGTAGTGATCAGGGCTTGATATGGGCCTTGCGGCCCTTGTAATTGTATGCCCTTTCAATTTCACTTTTATTTTGATTTTTGGTTTGTGGTTTGGTAGAATAAAAAATGTGAATGGCCAATGTTTTAATTAATCAAATTCCTTGTATTTTTTATTATAATTATATCATAGATTTCATTATAATATTATTTGGATCCTGTTACAGTGTAACTCCTAACTCAGAGTGTTAGAACACGAACATTTTCGAATGTTAGTCTTCGACAAAACAATTTATTTTTGAAACTAAAAGTTTGTGCTTATAAATTATCCCAAAACTCTGCTTACCCGAAGCACACATCTTGACGATTGGTGTCGCCGATAGCTGCTATTTTTACAGAAGAAAAGCGGCAAAGTCCTGTTCTCACAAGAAACTTCTTCCTTCGCGATGGGACTGGTTACGTTGGCAACGACGTATTGGCATAAAATATTGCGTAATTCTTTCGACTTTTCCCCCATGTCCCGTGACCTTTATTTACAAACGTCACAATAGTTGTGTGGATTGCGTAGGTATAATGCATTTGTACGTCATAATCGAGGATACGTCATGGGGTAAGTTTAGGTTAGGGGAAATTGGGACATACAGTGACATGGCATGAGTGCGTACATCGTCCAAGTTATGGTGTGTGGACGCATGTGCGCGCGCGCGCGTGTGTAGTGGCATATAAGCAAGTATGCGTGTGTATGTGTCTGTATGCTTGTGCGCGCGCCTGTGTCTTTTCCCCCGGTTGTGCTTAGGGGAAGACGGGGTAAAAAGCGCATGGGCGGGTAAGAAGCCCACCCCCATTATCTCATGAAATGAAGCAAATTTCAGTCTCATTTTGCCCATGAGATGAGCGTTAATGTCTAGCATTCGTCTCATGGGCAAATTTGACTGAAATTTTCTTTATTTCATGAGATAATTGGGGTGGGCTTCTTACCCGCCCATGCGCTTTTTACCCCGTCTTCCCCTACAAAGCAACTCTCTCTCTCTCTCTCTCTAAAGGGCTTCGCACACTAGCGTCAAGATCTCGAGATCGCGGCGATTTTTTGCTGCAAGGCGCAGTTTGATGCGCCGCTTGTGTGTGAGAGATTCGCGGCGCGGCAGGATTTTTGATGCGTAGCTGCGCGATTTTGTGTTGCTCGAGAATAGATGCGGCTCTAATTTTGATGCTCAAGATCGCAGAGATCGTGAAACTAGCCAATCACAACGGACGGAAGGACCATAACTAAAGATTGAAGAAAAAAAATACTGTTGTTTCTAAGAGGAGGTTTGACGCTAGAGTAATCTTTCCTTGCTTTCCAAATAAGGAAGTTCGAGCGACAAGAGGCGAAGCGACAAGAGTCGTGTGTGAGAACACCACTGCCTCGCTACAATGTGTGCTGTGATGCAGGTGTCAACGCGTTAAGGCGTTGCTCTGAGAAACAATTGACGCCTGATGCTAGTGTGCGAAGCCCTTAACACACACACATTCAACAACACCGACTCGTTCATCCCCCATTCAGTAAGCACACATCAACTGAGCCGCACGGACTGACCACATACACCAACACATACAGAAACACCCTCACACACAACGTACGCACGCAGACAGACAAACACACAGACACACATGCGTGCACACACAACCCACAGAACCAAAACACATACAAGCACACATGTATGCTCACACACACAACACACAGCACAAACCTCTTATTCAATCTTCCCTCACGTGCACACAAGATAGACAACTGATCAAATATTTAGGGTGCAGCAGGAAAAAGATGGGTTTTAAGAGAGTGTTTTGAATGAGGAGACTGAGTTGGAGTGTCGGAGAGGAGAAGGCAGAGAATTCCAAAGAGATGGTGCTTGACAGGAAAAAGAACGTTGGCCAGCAGATTTGAGACGGATGGAGGGAAGACGAGAATCAGAAGAACGTTGGCGAGCTGGGACAGCAGATCAGAGAGATATAAGGGAGCTTGAGATTCAGTGACTTGGAGGGAGAATTTTGTAGTCAATAAGTGAGAACTGGGAGAATGTAGAGAAGAAGAACGGAGAACGTACCTAGGGGAGTTGGCGAGCAGCATTATTCTGGACAGCTTAGAGATGAAGATGGACAGAGCAAGAAGTGAGTTACATAGTCAAGGCGAGGAGAACTTGCACATACTAGAGTCTTCAGGGCATCTTGAGAGAGGAAACGGCGGATTGAACTAGAGGGGGGGGGGGGGGGGGGGTTCCGTGTTTTCAGCCTTGGAACATCTGTATTATCATAGCCTATTGGCCACGAAACTCAGTGGTGCGTGGCACATTGCTCTACAACTGAGTTATTCCAGTGAAGAAAAAAAGGCTCTTTGTAAAACACCCAGCATAGAAATGGTAGAATTTAGTGGGAAGCACAAAGGGTTTTTTATGACAGAATGAACATTAACTTGGAATCGCTCAATATGTCTAATTATGCTCTTAGAATTATGAGCATAAAACAATATTTTGTATTCACTGTTATGGTCACTAGTCGGGGGAGGATTGGGGTAGGGGGTTGTTGTTGGGGTTTGACTTGAGCAAGTAGCTGTTAGTCTACTGAGCCTTTTGTCACAGAATATGAAAGTCCATTTCTTATGTATTGCTGCATTGGATGTGAGAGACAGAGAGAGACAGAGAGAGAGAGAGAGAGAGAGAGAGAGAGGGGGGGGGGGGGGGCTTGTGAAAACAATAAAACGAGTACTAAGAGAACCACATTTGTGGAACTATTGAAAATCTCACATAACATGAGCACATACCATGAGTACCAATGTTGACACTAGAAATGTGTCCACTGTCTAGACTGACATTATGTGACGGTTGTCTGTGTATGTGGGTTTGAAGTCACTGTTGAAGGACTCTTTCTTCTTTTACTTCTTCTGTGTTTCCAGGCCATATGACCTTAATGGGTTTACATATCCGTTTTTCACTGGTCTCCCCGCTGCAATCAGCAGACACATTCTGAGTTCAAAAGCTCACAGAGAAAATTATTTAGAAGATAAAAAAGCAGGAGAATGGGCCAATAAGACAGGGAAATAGTAGAAGATGGTAAGAATTGGAAAAGGCAATTAGAGGAAGTTACTAGTACGGAATTTCCAAAAGGAGGGAGAACTGTTTTTACTAAAAGATCCCCCCAAAAAAAAGAATAATTCCACAAAATAATGAACCTAGTATGTGTTCCTTCTCGAGTCAAATGCTCTGTAACATCCTTTGAGGGTTGTTCAATGCAAATAAGCATGCATTATGTTGAGCCTGCATACCAGCCGCATTGGTGCAGTGTTAGTGTCACAGACTTAGTCTGTGCTTTTGCCCTTTTCCGTGTTTATTTACGAATAAAAGAAAAGTATGTTAACTCAGAACAGGCTCCACTAAACTCAACTCAAGTGACTCGGCAGCAGTGCAGTGTCTCCTGTGGTGGTTGCCTCCTGACGGCATAACATAGATTCGCTCCCCATGGACAGCTGATTTCAGATTCTGAGACCTGACAAGCCAGGGTGTGGCTGTGAGATGGGAATCGGAATGAGCGGTATGGGAGCAACACCACTGTACGGCCCAGAAGATGGGACAGCAACAAATAAAAAATAAAAATAAAAATAAGCATTATCTTGAGTGAATTTCATGTGTGCGAATGAACATGAGATGTATTATTATTATTATTCAGTCAAGTACATTGCCACAACAATGTCTCCATTTCAATTAATTTGACTACTTTTCTTTTGTTCGCAAATAAACAAACAACAGGGCAAAAACATTAAGGTTGACTGTCTTCAGATGAAGAAAAAAAATTGTGTTCAAATGTTTAATGCAGGTTTGAATTGTTACCAAGTAGCGTATTTTCATTCACGATTTGAACAACCACTAATCTTGTAAATATTGTATAATGGATAACATCCATCTGCATTCATAAACCACTTTAACTCTATTGCAGACACAATCTGGTTGATTTCTGCATTTATTCATTTATTTTTTACACACAACTGACAAAAGTTCTTTCCACATAGATCAAACTATTGATTTCCACATGTATTCACTTATACAACTGACAAAACTTCACTCAACATAAACCAAACTATCGATTTCCACATGTATTCACTCATTTACACACAACTGATAAAACTTCATTCCACATAGAACAAAATATCTTCCAAACACGTTTCTTTTCACACGCTTCCTCTGCCTTGTTTCGTCATAGAATGATGGCGTTTCTCCCTCAGCGTGCGTTCCCTGGCTTTGCTCAACCTGCACAGAAACAATGGGCGGTTTAGGTGGAGTCATCATCCTTAGCCCTTGCCACCAGGTGGCGTTCAATTTAGAGGCTGTCACTAAGAACATGAAACTCCCTCTCTGCTTCTCGCTGAGTCGAGCTCTCTCTCGACTGTGCGCGGCCACAAAAATGTTTTGGCAGTGTGCAATCAAAATTTGCCTCTTATTTCACAAAGGGAAGTAATATAATCCGGGAAAGTGATCTCTAATTTGTTGGCCAGAAGCGCTCATTAAACTACAATTCTATCATTATGTAAAGACCCACCAACATCGTTTCTATTTGTGTAACACAAATTTTTGTTTTTTCCCAAGGAGACCTTAGTCATGTGAAATAAAACTGAACAATAGCAAGTTAAGGTGGCACACTGCGCAGTTTTAAGACATTATTTGCTCATTTTTGTTTCTCAGGAACTAATAAAGATATCTTAATGGAATGTTGCACACTTATTCAGTACATAGTCCTGCCTATTTCCACCAAATTTGAAGTCTCTATGTGAAGGGTTATGAAAATATGGTAACCAACCAAAAACATTTCACCTGAAATCTTGGCCCCTTACCAGCGCTGGATTGAAGTGCTGCACGGTGATGCTGATAATTTCTCCACTTTGTCAAGACATCAAAGGGTGCAACTAACACGACATTAGGATGCTTGAGTCATTTACTCGTGTTCTTCATCTTGTCAAACAATGGTGAAAAATTACAGAATTCCGTCAGGGTAATAAATATGATGAAGAACACGAGTAAATGACTCAGGCATTGTTAGTTGCACCCTTTGGTGTCTTGGCAAAGTGGAGAAATGATCAGCATTACCATGCAGCACTTCAAGGGGTAAGGGGCCAAGATTTCATGTGATTTTTTGTTGGTTGGTTACCATATTTTCATTAACCCTTCACATAGAGACTTCAAATTTGGTGGAAATAGGCAGGACTATGTACTGAATAAGAGAAGAGCACACAAATCAAAAGGATCAAACAAAATTCATTACAAAGATGTGGAAATATGAGAAAGGAAAAGCCCAAAGCATCGAACAAATAAAAGCTGTTACCTTACATGCAGAAAAACATTAGACTTTATTAGATTATTATAATCCATCCCTAAAATTATAATGCACAAATACAAAATATTAAAATATATCTGTCCAATGAAACATGTAAAAATGAAAAGTTGAATTCAACACAATATTCATTATAATTTTTTGTCTTTATCTCTAGTATTACTATTAGCTTTGTAAATAACCCCCACACACACACCTTCACTTCAAATAATAAAAAAAAGAGGATGGAGAGGGTGGTAGAAACTAGATAAGAATAATGTCACAGCATAATTCGTCTGTGAATTCAAAAACCTTGTATCTCGATTTTTGGGGGGTTGAGTTCGAAACATAGTCAGCACTCTAATTTTTCCCACCACCTTCCACCAAAAGCTTGTATCTCTAACGACTATTTATCTGGTGTAAATGAGGTTGTGAAAAAAAGAAGAAAAACTCTTAAGTCCCAAATTCAGATCAAACCTCGTATCTTCGTTCTTTTCCAAGTCTAAAAAAAAAAATTGTAAATAATTTTAACAAAATGCAGGACTAAACTCGCAATGTCTTGAACAACATATTCATCCTAGTTAATCAATTGTGGTCTATGTGGTTTATTTTTTAAAGTTTTTTTCATTTTCCCCCAAAGTACTAAAATTGAGATACGAGGTTTTTGAATTTCACCGACGATATTGCAAAACCACACATCAACACAATCATTTTATCTTTTCTAAACAACAGAACAGCTGTATGTTAAAGTGCCTTCAAAATCAGTAGGATAAACAGTGCACACACACACGCACACGCACACACACACTATACCCACCTTTTGTTTTTCAGCTCTATCTCATCTTCAGTCAGTCCCCTAGGTTTAGCAGCCGCCTGGAACACCATGGATCGCAGTCTGTCCATGACATCCGCCTGGTTCAGCAGCTGCTTGCGGGTCCTCTCCGACGACAGCACTAAATAGCCATCCTTGGTGATGCGATTCCTCTCCTGAAACAGGTACTTTTTTTTCACATACAATTTCTCTTCATCAATGTTGCAGAGTGAAGACAGACTAATAATGTGCAAGAACTCAAGAGATCTATTCCCCAAAATGGAAGCTACAAGAATGAGGCTTTAGACTAAATTCTCTGCCCCTGTCTCATGCACCGAGATGTGTGCGCCACCTACATAAGACTATCACCCTTGCCTGTCATGAAGTAGTAGTATATAGACACCAAAAAAAGTATCAGCCCCTGACTCGTCTAGGTGGCATGGTCAACTCAGTCCTAAAATTAGTGCCTTTTCGTGTCGCCAAGTAGTATAAAACCTCATTGCTTTTGTACCCCTCATTCAAAATAAGCACATTGGAACCATACAAGGACTCGATCATCAAGTCAATGTGAAGACACAAATTAACATATGATGAAACACAAATTAGTCTTTTATTCTTGAACATGATACAAATATCTAACAAGGGACAAAAGAGATTTAAATCCGGGTTTGCATATTATAGAGCTAAGAAGAATGACTGAGAGCTCTAAAACCCTAAAATTCTGTTTCAATTCTTAAAATTACTAGACATGTCCAATCTATGACAACAATGATCTTTTTCCAATTTATTTTTAAAGCAAAAAAACCACAATTACTCTCTCCAAGAGCTTGCTCTTGATATCGTGAGGAATCCAGGACGCACTCCCCACATGGAATCTGACCTCCACCTTTGTGTTTACTGCACAACACACAACACAGACACCTCGTCATAGAGATTTTATCAACTTGGCCTTCAAAGACAGGTTGTTTTTTCCCTAGAGCGAAAAAAAGAAAACAACTAAAAATTATTCAATATTATCATAATCAGAGTAAACAAGTATGGTAGAAGTTGCTGAATATATACTTTCTTACTGAAAAGAAAAAAGCAATAATAGACTATAAACCTCAACATTTTCAACGTTTCAATACTTTGAGGGCTTTCTACTTTTCACTATTCAGATAGTTCAACAGCAGGATTCTAAAAATTCCGTAACAGGATTTTAAAAATTCAACAGGATACTAAAAATTCAGCAACAGGATTCTAAAAATTCAATGACAGGATTTGAAAAATTCAACAACAGGATTCAAAATATTCAACAGCAAGATTTTTCTCAACTTTTCTGTCTCGTAATCGAACCAAAACAACTGTTTATTCTTTAAAAAGACTTGTTTGAAGGGCCGTCTTCACATAATTTACAGCAGAGAAGCACTAGTATGTATGCCTGCTGCGGTTTCTGACAGTCACTGCCAGGTAGCAGAGGGGGCAGTTATTATTCTGGCGGACTGGGCTAAAATTTGCTTATATTGGAGATGCCTTGCCCAGGGTGAATCCCCACTCTCTTGGCCAAAGGGATTTGGGTAACATATTCTCAATATGTCTCAAACGCTGGAACAAAATTTCTGATCACATCAAAACAATAAGTACCTTAACATCATTGAAAGGCAGCAATCATGATTATTTACTTGATCTGTAATTTTTTCCCCCTCTATTCCATAATTGTGAGGGTTACTTTTGGTGTTCAATATTGCAATGCTAACTTAAACCAAACTTCCCACCCCCCCCCCCCCCCCTCCACCTTTACTATTTTTTCATTTTGTATTTATTCCTCTTCTCTTTTTTTTCTTTCTCTTCTTTTTTATTTTTGGCAATATTAACATTTCTTCCCCTCACAACACTATATGAACCATCTTAGACGGAAAAAGTGCTGTCTCTATAGGGGATTTGAATAATGAAAATATCACTTTTTCCGTAAAAAATTCACCAATATTTTCTGTCCCGGATAGTACACTTGACACTTGGAGTGCAAGTGAAGTTATAGTGCGTGTGCACTACAACTGCACTTGTCGCAAGTGAAGTTATAGTGCGTGTGCACTACAACTGCACTTGTACTGTTTTGGGTTGAGGGGAAGAAATGTTAATGTTGCCTTATTTTGTTTATTTTATAAAGGCGGTCCTTTTTTCAGTAAAAAAAAAAAAAATCTATTCTACAGCTCTCATTTTACTGTTTGCCCTTACTACACGTGACAAGCACAGATACATACATTATATGATGACCAATGACACACTCAAACTCAAAGCCACACACTGTCCACAGTGTACCTTTGTTCACGTGCTGTCCACCAGGCCCGCTGCTCCGTGAATAAGAGAAGTCCAGTTCTTCTGCAACACGTAAGACACCACTGCCTTTCTCATTGCCTTTGCTAAGGTCTTTTATCAACACACAGTGACACACACTCTCTCTCTCTCTGTGACACACAAACATGCATGTGCACACACACACACATACACATGCACAGACACACACATACACTCACACATTCTGTCTATTCTAAGTAAATATTCTGTCTTTTAGTCACTCACATACACACACACACACACACACTCACACACCCAGAGTTACAAACTAGGGACTTACCAACAGGGATATGTCCAGTAAACTGTGATGCTGATTGCTCATTGTCTGCCGTCTCAGCTTCATCAGTGTGCTAAGAAAAAGAAATGAAAAATAATTTAGAAGTAATCTTTAAAACAAATTTCAGCTTAACCCACAAGCAAAGATAAAAAGAGCTGCCTCATACTTTTACCAAATTTGTAACAAATTCTACCTTTAGCCTATATTACTTTTGATTGCAGTCTGAGAGGACAAAATCCCCTGTACCCAGTGTAGTGACGCACGGGGACTCAGGTTTACTTGACACGAAGCGAACGCGATACCTCTGTGCCACTCTACACCACATGTATTGTTTTACAGAAATGTCATTATTCAGAGACAGACTAACAGACTCTGCGTGTGTGTGTGTGTGTCACTAGTCTATTGTGTGTGTGTGTGTGTGTGTGTGTGTGTGACACAATGTGCCGGTGGAATGGATTACACGAATTCACATAGCATGCATCCTGTGCGCCAATAATTTTTATTGCAGTCTAAACGAAGACTTTGGGCGTGGGGCAGGATAAACATAGATTTCAAGGAGAAGAATGTGTGATTTAGTATTACTATTAGTAACTTAGTCTGACTCTGACTCCGAGACTACTCAGACTAGCTAGCTTTCTAATCTCATCAGTTGGAATCGTACAAAATAGCTACAAACCTTTAATCGATGATGCACGACATTTTGTGCTCGTGCAGTCAGTAAGCTGCTCTCATAGTGTGAGAAGAAACTGCTCCGAACGTGAGAAGTTAGGCGACAACACATTTGCGTAACTCGCTGCATCTTTCTTGCTGACCTCCAACACTAGAAGGCAGAATGCATTACTTCCCTTCCCTAGTTTACGTAAGAGTTATTTACCCATAAGCCGGTGTAGGCAAAAGCTAGAACTCCCCTGATCAAATTTCTAGCCCGGATAGTTTTACAGCACGCGGATTTTGTGAATACAATGACTACCCCTCCCAGGGATGGATACTTTATAGTGTTTTTCCCCCTGGTTTCACAGACACACACACCCCCTCCTTCTCGGCTGCCTATAAATCACAGGCATACCGGATCGTTCACCCATAGCCATTTTTATATTACAGTGGAACCTCCCTATCAAGACCTTGAAAAACCATCCTTAATATGGTCTTAAGTGGGAGAGAGTTGTAATTTTAATACTTACAAAGAAGGGCAATGGCTCAGAGAAGTAGGTCTTCAGTGGGAGGGAGTCTTAATAGAGAAGGTCTTAAAATCTGCAAGACCCTGTCAACATAATCCGCCCCTGCTCTCCACCTCCCTCACAACTTAGTTATCTCTCTTTATACTACTAAAATGCTCCCACCCATTTGTACTATACTGCAAAATGTTCACTAGATTTGTTTTCACCGCTCCTTGTGAATGTATTGATATAATTTTCTTTTTATACTTATTGATGTTCCTTGTAATAAAAGTGCATCTTTGTAAAGAAATCTTGAACAAAGTTGTGTTTTGTATGCATGTACTATTTTCATGGTAAAGATATGCTTCATTAATTATAAACAGATTGCAATAAAGGCCTTTGTCTACGAAGAAAAAGTAATTACATGTGTGTGTGTGCGTGTGTGCGACTATTAATATTCCAATTCAAACACTGCACAAAGGGGGTTTAAACTAGGTAATGGCAGCAATGGTTAAATAAATGTTTTTCTTCCTTTACCTACTGTGTGCCAATGTAATCTCATCTCATTATGTTAGCTTAGATTGTGATTTTTTTCTATAGACTCGAGTCAAGACTGTAAGTGTAACGGGAGTAGATGCAATGTGAATAGAAAAGACATAAGACTAGCAAAGAAAACCAAGAGTATGGCGAGAAAACCAGTTAGAAGCTGGAAGATTGCGGTTGGTAAGGATGCACAAGTGATAAAAAAAACTTTAGTCAAAAGCTAAAATATTGCTTGGTCCAATTTCAGTTCAAAGCAGGATTTTCTTTAAACATCAATATCGATAGCTTTTTCATTATATACAAGTTTATTTCCACAAGACGAGAAGCCAAGGTTCCATGTGAATGCACACATCACTTTTTACATAAATGCTAAATCCCAATCTATGAAACTTTTTTTGTTAATCATCTTACAAAATCATTAAATTCTCAAATGGATATCAACCCCTAACCACACACACCCCTTCCTTCTATTGATTTTTAAAAAATCACAAAAACTTTTTTTCTTTTTTTTGCTGTCCCATCTTTTTGGGCCGTACAGTGGCGTTGCTCCCACGCCGCTCATTCCGAGTCCCAACTCGCAGTCACACCTCCACACGTTCAGGTCGCAGGGGAGCCAATCTATGTTAGGCCGTCAGGAGGCAACTAACCGAGGAGACACTGCACTGCTGCTGAGTCACATCGGTGGAGTTCAGTAGAGCCTGTTCAGGACACCACCTACTAAGCCCCCTATTGACGACACTATTCATTTAGCTCCCCAGAATACACTGATCCCCATGATTTTGACCCGAATGCACCATGGCATAGACTGGATCGGAAACCGAAACTGAAGTCACCATGAGAGCAGGGCTTGCAAAGCCACAAAATTAGAGACATTTTTCTTTTTTTAATGATTGATGGAAATGAGGCGGATGACTATGATGATGATGCTATGGAGTTCCGTATCGGTCTGAGACTGCATGACAGGGCTGTATTCTACGCTTCCTTTCATAACGAAATTCCCGCGTTAAGTGGATGAAGCTCGACTGTGTGGTTTCAGTCTTCCCATTGAGCCCATTGCCACTCACTCTGGGTAGGAGTCGGTCCAGGACCGAAAAAACCCTCGCCTCTGATGTGATTCGAACCCGAGACCTCCCAGCCAGTAGTCCATGACGCTAAGCACTACACCACGGTGGCTGGTACAAATGAAAACATTTACTGTCACCATCTTCAAACATGTCTTAAAAATGAAAAAATAAAAAGCATTCCAAGCCCCGTTTGGGGGATCTTCTAATTTTCTCGGTGACAAAGTATGCTTGTGGTGAATGGGGTTGAAGTCAGCTTACTAGGGATGTCCTATGCATGCGACCAGCCTCCACTGAACTCCACCGAAGTGACCTTACAGCAGTGCAGCGTCTCCCCTAGTAGGTTGCCACTTTGACAACTTGAATTCCTATTGCTGATTGCCTATGGACTGCTGGGTTAGGGTCATGAGAAGACAAAGTAGGGAGGGTGTGATTGCAGGCTGGAGCTGGGAGTGAGAAGGCAGATTAAAACCACTGAGTGGTCCACAGGTGGGATTGGAAAATAAGATAAAAAGGGAAAAAAGTCTGGGAAAATGTTATTCAATTTCAAGTGTTTTACATCTCATGTCAGTACCATGATTTCAACTTTCTTTTCTTTTTTACTTTTGCTGGGTAGTTGAATGAATGAATGAAAGTTGGGTTTAACGTCCGCTCGGCTACAAAGAGCACATGTGAGATGAACCATCAACCAACCACCACCATTCAGTGCTTGGAAAAGATCCTGGAGGTACTGCAAAACCAGGTCTGATGCAATGCTGGGTAGTTTGATGATTTCTAAACTTCCATACGAACATGAGCCAAAACAAAGCCATTTTGATGTTTCATTTATTAACATGATCAACATTTATATCCTTCATTCATTACATCATTTTACCAAAGCAAATTTTCTGTTTTACATCTGGCATAGCTTGAACATTATTTACAGTGATAATTTTCTAACACACGTGCACACAAACACACTCATTTAGAAGTTAGAACATCATTTCTCATTTTCACAAATGCTTCTTATATTGATTGGCTCACAAAAACATTCCAGCAAACAGCAATGATCTCTGAATTTATGCATGGGGAAAAGCCCAAAATCCCTGACATTTACGGAGGGAGGGTTCTCACATCATATATCAGCGTTTCTTAACCCCTTCACTGCCGAGCCCGTTTCTGGTTCCGGGGCGTCTATTTGCCAAGCCGTTATAGGTTGCAGAGTCTATCGCAAAAATTTCTGAACAAAAGTGCATATAACCTATGCTTTTTTGAAAGGAAATTGAATATACTATCATTTGAGAACACTCTCACATGCATTCAAACATACTGGTAGAAAACGGGAAACTCTTAGAATAACCCTATGACGGATATTTCCGTGACGGGGCAGTTTATAGGTTACCGGAAGTTGACGGAAATATCCGTGACGGGGCAGTGAAGACGTTAATTGTTCCTTTATAAGGTTGGTTTTGGAGTTTTGGATGTCCGATACCTAAAAATAACATTTTCCCCTGAACTTATTTTTCAATTTTCACTGAAATCCATGAAAACTGCAAACTATTGGGAGCTCTGTCATTATTCCATAACCATGATTTGCTGGGCAAACAAGCCCAGATATGGCACCGAGCAGTCAAGAACGCTGCTCTTGTCTTGAGCTATAACTGACTGGAACCTTTGGCTCTAAACAGCATCATATCATGCCATCAGTTCTATAGTTGTTACTCCATAGCCACGGTTAGCTGGGCAAACAGGTCCAGGGTGATAGTACTGTTGTGTCGAACCTGTTGTGTGTATATTTTGCACGTTTTGTTTCCTGTGCTGTTCGGATATTTCATGCACCAGAAGCGGTAGTGAATTGTCGTCTGCTTCTGGTGCTACACTGGCCTAGAAGTCATTCCATATCAAACTGTCAGTGTGAAAGGTCCACTGAAGTCTCTAGCTCTACGGGGTCGACCCAATAAGATACCGGACAAGACCAACTACCGGCAATTCCTCTCAGCCCCCGGCAGTATCTACTGTACCCGGCATGTGCTGCTACAGAAGAAGACCCACAGAACGAGACAGCCCCCAGCGTGTTCCCGGTGCGGGCAACACCAACCCTGACTCTACCACCACCATAGCGGTCAGTTTATATGTTGTCCGTGTGAGTAGTGTGAGTGGACGCTATCCCCTGAGTTAGTTTTATCCAGGTGTGCAGTAAACACAACAGTACTGAGCAGTGCAAGGAGGCTGTTCTTGTCCAGAAGGACTGGAACCTTTGGCCCTTCACATCGTTACATTCATACCAACACATGGGTGAAAGTAAAACATTCTCTCCATCCTGAAATGACATGTTTCAATGTTCTCTGAATCTTCCCAATCCTGAAGTGGTGACCACATTGAAAATAATTTCCAATGTGTGTGTGACTGTGAATACCGTTTGGATGGCGATAGTGTTAGAATTGTATAATATTGTTTTAATTTGCCATCAATTTTGGCAGAAACGTTTGATTTTATAAGATTGTAGTTCCAGATGACAAGATGGCCAATCCTGAAGACACTATCAGGTTTTTCAATCCTGATTTCAGGAGCATGTCTGAACTACTTTCACCCCTGCTAGCATTGCGACAGTGGTCAGTCCAGTGCCATGGTTTGCTGGGCAAACAGGTCCAGAGTGATGGCACTGAGCAGGGCGGGGATGCTGTCCCTGTCCCTCAGGTAGGTGTCCAGCTTGTCCTGCTGCCCGCGGGAAAACTCCGTCTCCAGCATCTGGATCTCCCCGGACGACCCTTGCTGCAAAAGGTAAAAAAATGTGTTTAACTCTTCTGGTGCCATGTATTTTTTATGTTCTTGGTTGTCCGTTGCATCTCAACCGACAAAAGAGGAGTGACTATTTTTTTGAGTGCACATACGTTGCTTTAACGGAAACATTACTGATATAAGCTCTGAATGTAGACAAACACATGGCAGGGTACTTGGCAATAAATGTCTGTGCATTTGATGGGAGTGTAGAGTGAAGTATTGAGTGAATGTATTAGCCCATGGTGCTAGAAGAGTTAAATCATTAAAAAAAAATTTTAAATAAAACTAATGCTTTCATCAAGTTCCTCCCCTTCCCCTGCCATACTCGGAACAAAATATTCTTTAACGTTTTTTAAGGGGACAATAAAGATTAACTGATTGATAGATATCATCATCATCCATTGCCTATAATCCATTAAAACGAAGGAAACAGGCATGTAGAAAGAAAACAACAACACAAGCAAACATGATTCAACAATCGAAAACTGAACAATAAGGATTTCATAAACAATTATGCTTAATACTCTAGTAAAGTCAGAACCAAAAATTCAATGCCAAAGCTGAGGCAGTCTGAGTAGGGCTAAAAGAATCGTCCAACAGAACATAAGGTGACTCAGGATATAAGCTAGCTGGTATGCACAGCCGGGTACAAGGCATGTATAAGCCACAGAAAAAATTGGAATCTGGGAAAACATTCAATAGTTATTTACCAGATGAAAGTTAGGTGTGCGCGCCTCCTCTCAATCTCTGTCTCTCACTTTCATCATGTATGTCACAGTCTGTCTGCCTCTCTCTCCTCCCTCTTTCTTTCTCTCTGTCTGTCTGTCTCTCTCCTCGCTCTCTTTCTTTGTCTATCTAGATATCTCTTTACATCTATTTATGTCTCTCTTTCTCTGTCTCAGTGTCTCTCTCTTTCTCTCTCTATGATTTCTATAGCATGCAGCCACTTGCTTGGTCCCAGATTCCAATTTTCCTGTGACATATATCTTATATTGTCCAGCATCTAATAATAAAAAAACCATAACTCTTTAAAGCAATAGACCATTACGTCATGACTCACAATACAAACTAGCCAGTCGATACTGCTGGTAGCAGCTGGTTTCATCACAACGCTAACACAATACAATACAATCCAAAATGCTAACTCTTCTAGAGTAAGACGCATGTATTTTTTTCTGTTCTTGGTTGTCCCTTGCATCTCAACCGACAAGAGGGGAGTCTTGGAGGGGGCTTGAGTGCGCATGCGTTGCCTTAATGGAAAAATCACTGACATAAGCCCTGAAAGCAGACAAACACACGGCAGGCCATTTGGCAGTGAATGTCTTTGCATTTGGTGGGAGTGAAGTGTGATACATACATTCGTCCATGGCGCTAGAAGAGTTAAACAGCAGGTAATCGTGCAGAGATTACATGAGATACATGCTGGCCAGTCTGTACTGTCCCGTGCAGGGCATGTCAATCTTGCAGCCCAGCAGCTGGTAGCATCACAACACAACACATTACAGTATTATACACTACAAACCATACCTTGAAGAACAGGTAGTCATGAGGTGACCCGCTGTACATGCTAGCAAAGCGGTACTGTCCGGTGCAAGGCATGTCGATCTTGTAGCCCAACAGCTGGTAGCATCACAACACAACACATTACAGTAATATACACTACAACCCATACCTTGAAGAGCAGGTAGTCGTGAGGTGACCCGCTGTACATGCTAGCAAGGCGGTACTGTCCGGTGGAAGGCATGTCGATCTTGTAGCCCAGCAGCTGGTAGCATCACAACACAACACATTACAGTAATATACACAACAAACTACAACCCATACCTTGAAGAGCAGGTAGTCGTGAGGTGACCCGCTGTACATGCTAGCAAAGCGGTACTGTCCGGTGCAAGGCATGTCGATCTTGTAGCCCAGCAGCTGGTAGCATCACAACACAACACATTACAGCAATATACACTACAACCCATACCTTGAAGAGCAGGTAGTCGTGAGGTGACCCGCTGTACATGCTAGCAAGGCGGTACTGTCCGGTGCAAGGCATGTCGATCTTGTAGCCCAGCAGCTGGTAGCATCACAACACAACACATTACAGTAATATACACAACAAACTACAACCCATACCTTGAAGAGCAGGTAGTCGTGAGGTGACCCGCTGTACATGCTAGCAAGGCGGTACTGTCCGGTGCAGGGCATGTCGATCTTGTAGCCCAGCAGCTGGTAGCATCACAACACAACACATTACAGTAATATACACTACAAACTACAACCCATACCTTGAAGAGCAGGTAGTCATGAGGTGACCCGCTGTACATGCTAGCAAGGCGGTACTGTCCGGTGCAAGGCATGTCGATCTTGTAGCCCAGCAGCTGGTAGCAGGTCTCCCTGAACTCGTGGCTGGTCTTCTTGAAGGCCTCCACCAGACGCTGCTTCCTCAGCTCCTCCTTGGCCAGCTGGGACTTCAGGTCTGAAACACACACACACACAGGGTGCTTCTAGTTCTACAAAATCCTGGAAAACCTGAAAAGCAGAGGTCCTAGGGCTGCCTAGTTACACAGTCCCCAGCAGGGTACAGGGGCGGTAAACTTGTTGGGGGGAAGAAAATGCAATTCAAAAGGGATTTGACAGGGTTTCCTTGAAGAAAAGTACAAAGCTAAGGCATAACATGGGCAGTAACAAGAGGTGGTAAGGACAAAATATCAGGTGAGAAAGGGAGGTTGCTTAAAAAAAACCCTGAAATACAGGCAGAGGCCACTGCAAAAAAAACCACAGCCTACCCCCATGGGGATACCTGGGGGGGGGGGGGGGGGGGTCTTCCGTAAGAATAGTTCCCCCACCTTCTGGAAGTTCTGTGCTTGTAACTTCCTCTAATCTGTCTCTCTTTTACTCAGCGTTTTCCCTTTGCTTACTGTCATCTACTATCTTTCTGCCTTACCGGTCCATTCTCCTGCCTTTTTTCAAGAAACACTTTAAAAACGATTTCCTCCAGCCAAAGTCGGGCCTTTTTTTGTTGCTTTGTGTCATCTACTATCTTTCTGACATTTTGGCCCATTCTCCAGCCTTTTTTTCTAAAAAAAAACATCTTCCATATAGTTTTCTCATTTTGAGTTCCCCCACCCCTGACCCACCCACCCCTGCTTCATCCTCCTCATCCTCATCACCACCACTCACCCTCAATGACCTTGCTCTCAGGCACAGACTCCAGCTGTGTGTTGACCTGCATGGTGAGGTCCTCCATGGGCCCCCCAGCCTGTTCCAGGAGCTTCACCCTGGTGGACAGGTGGTCATTCTCCTCCCTTAGCCTCTCCACCTCCCCCGCCCTGCGCTGCTGGGCCAGGGCCGAGGGGTTCTGTGTCAAATGGAGAACCTTGGTGTGTCGAGGGTCGTAGTCCCCCTGTGGGACAACAGAAGACAGAGCACAATCTGTCAGGTTACCCTCTTACACTAGCTGTGTGTAGTATGAACAGAAGACAGAGCACAATCTGTCAGGTTACCCCCCTTACACTAGCTGTGTGTAGTATGAACAGAAGACAGCACAGTGTTACTATATGTAGACCTGGTTGCCCCCCTAACACTAGCTGTGTGTAGTATGAACAGAAGACAGCACAGTGTTACTATATGTAGACCTGGTTACCCCCCTAACACTAGCTGTGTGTAGTATGAACAGAAGACAGAGCACAGTGTTACTATCTGTAGACCTGGTTACCCCCCTAACACTAGCTGTGTGTAGTATGAACAGAAGACAGAGCACAGTGTTACTATATGTAGACCTGGTTACCCCCCTAACACTAGCTGTGTGTAGTATGAACAGAAGACAGAGCACAGTGTTACTATCTGTAGACCTGGTTACCCCCCTAACACTAGCTGTGTGTAGTATGAACAGAAGACAGAGCACAGTGTTACTATCTGTAGACCTGGTTACCCCCCTAACACTAGCTGTGTGTAGTATGAACAGAAGACAGAGCACAGTGTTACTATCTGTAGACCTGGTTACCCCCCTAACACTAGCTGTGTGTAGTATGAACAGAAGACAGAGCACAGTGTTACTATCTGTAGACCTGGTTACCCCCCTAACACTAGCTGTGTGTAGTATGAACAGAAGACAGAGCACAGTGTTACTATCTGTAGACCTGGTTACCTCCCTAACACTAGCTGTGTGTAGTATGAACAGAAGACAGAGCACTATCTGTAGACCTGGTTACCCCCCTTACACTAGCCGTGTGTAGTATGGACAACAGAAGACAGAGCACTATCTGTAGACCTGGTTACCCCCCTTACACTAGCCGTGTGTAGTATGGACAACAGAAGACAGAGCACTATTTGTAGACCTGGTTACCCCCCCTTACACTAGCCGTGTGTAGGATAGACAGTCAAGTCAAAATGATCTTCTTTATTGATGGCAAAGAATAAGCTAAACAAATCTGATTTTAGAGCAGTTGGCACGATTTTTAACTCAAATTTAAAATGATAAATCGAGAGCACACGCCGCCTGCCTTGTAGCGTGATTCTAAAAGTTGGACTACTTGATGCCAGAAGGCCCAGTCCAGTATAATGAAAAAGAAGAACAAAGCTATTCGTCGTCCTGTCGTCATATTATATCTAAAACATTTTATAAAAATACCTGAAGTAAACTAAAATGAAAAGTGAAGGGGAAAACTTCAACAGCACAATGAAGAAATGTATGGCACACACAAAATCAAGCAAAACATGACACATAATTACAAATGTATTCATAAAGGAGTGGGTTAAGAGACAGGAACAGAGACAAAGAGACAGAGAAACATAGATGCAGAAAGGAAGGCAGAGAAAACATATATATAATAGAGAGAGAGGGCAACAACAAAAGGGGGGGGGGGGGGGGGGGGGGGGCAGGAAAAGGAGGAAGAGAGAGAGTGGGTGGGGGAGTGGGAAAGGGATAAAAAAAAAAATTGAGCGGATGGATAGCTTAAAATGTGTAGTCTTGGTGTGAAGTATGTAGTCGAGTTCCTTAAAACCACCAAGCACAGTTCACTGAAAATGTGTGGCAGTCGAAAACTAAAAACCCCCACAATAATCAATTTTGAAGACAAACGGAGGTCCAAATTGTGTAGAATGCTGTTCATAATGTGTAGAGTAGTCAGGTCTGCTATCATGGCTGTATCCACATTTTCTCCCATTTAAGGGAGATAACTTTCATGGAAGAAAATAATAGAATGATTTGTCTTTTCTCTTACAGGCCAGAATGTGGATTTTGCTATTGTTATTACTACATCAGTCTCCCTTTCTTGACTTGCTGTGGGTGTGTGTGTCTGCATATATGCATGCATGCACTGTGTGTTCATGCCTATTAAGGCATATGGCTTGCAAATATGAACTACCAGACAACAAACAATTGTACCTGCAGGTTCCTCTGTTCAATCTTCATTTCCAGAACTTCTTTCTCCTCCAATGCTTTCTTCAGTTCCCCTTCAACCTCCAGAAGGCGTTCCCTGCACACAGCATTAACATCATCATCATTGTCACCATCGACATCGTCATCATCATCACTGTCTTCATAATCATCAACATCATTATAGCTATCATCATCTTCGTCACAATTATCTTTTTCATAACTACTATCATTATCATCCTTTTCATCGTTATTACAATCAACAGTCATCATCATCATCCTTCTCTTCATCATCATCACCATCAGTTCTTTTGCTAAACACAACTCTCTCTAGGCACACACATCTGTTTCTTTCAAACACAACAATTTATTGCTTTCATTCCATAGTCTAAATACAATCAAGAACGCTGTATGTTCTTATAATTCCTCTGTACCTAAATTATAATCAATCACTTTCATACTGAAGCATGACAAGTTCATTAGAGCACACTATGAAAAAAAAGATAAATATCAATAAAATAATTCCTCTGTACATAACTTCTAATCAATCACTTTCATACTGAAGCACTGAAGCACAATGGACAAGTTCATTAGAGCACGCTATGAAGAAAATAAAGATAAATATTAATTAAACAAAATTGCCTAACCACAACAGAAGTTTTTGGGGGGTTTTGTTTTTGTTTTTCAGAAAAACATATGCTACATTAATTCCTTTTTCTTAACTCTTCTAGCACCATGGACAAATACATTCACCCAAGACATCACTCTTCACTCCCACCAAATGTAAAGACATTCACTGCCAAGCGGCCTGCTATGTGTTTGTCAATTTTCAGAGCCTATATCAGTGATTTTTCCGTTCAAGCAATGCATGTGCTCTTGAAAAAAATAGTTACTTCCCTCTAGTCGGCTGAGATGCAACGGACATCCAAGAACATAAAAAATACATGGCGCTAGAAGAGCTAAGCTTTGCTTAGACTGTTAAGAAAATCAATGTGGTATGCTATGAAAAAAATCATAGGCGATTAGATTCCTAAATAATGAAAAATACAATTGTCCACAACCTCTATCTTAACCTTTTACACAGGGAAAATAAAAAGAAGCAAAAAACAGTATAGACGTACTGCAATTGTGCAATCCTGTCTTGATCGGCTTTAAGAGAGGCTGAGGAACCTGTCTGGTTGGCTTGACACTGCTGTTCCAACTGCAACAACACACATGTAACAACACCAAAGTGGTCAGGTTTCATAGTAGTCTTAATATACTTCTTCATCTTCTTCTACTTCTGCGTTCCCAGGCCATAAGGCCATAATGGGTGTGGTACGTATGTGTCCAGTTTTCAGTGGACTCCTTGCTTGCATACAGCAACATCATTCTGATTTCGGAGGAGCTCAAAGGAGAACATTATTTGGAAGATTTGTTTTCTTTTTAAGTCAGGAGAATGGGCCAATTGGTCAGAAAGATAGCAGATGTGAGAAAACAAAGGGTAAACTAAAGGCAGAGTCAAAGAGAGTGACAGATTAGAAGGCAAAAGCACAGAACTTCCAGAAGGTGGGGGAACTATTTGTGATCTGAGCAAGTCTTTTCTACTGGGTTTGTGCACAAAGGCTTTTTGTAATACCCTCGACACAAACAAAATCACTACAACCACACTGTACAAAGAATTCATAAGCCAGTCTTCTGACCTGCCTTCTATGTGGTCACCATCTTGGTTTGTTCATCAACACCTTCACATAAAAATTGGGTGGCGCGCCTCTGGCTGCGACGTGATCTCCAGGTGGGAGCAACCCGAATTTCACAGAGACGCCTCTGTGACTATAAAGTACCTAATAACACAACACTATCAAGATTCTGAATTACTCCTACATGTTAGACCAAACAGGCCCCACTGAACTCCACCAAAGTGACTTAGCAGCAGCAAAGACACTTATAGCTTACACAAAGACTGTTCATAGCCTGACTGCTTATACTACTCACAGTAGTAGTGTGGGTGAAGCCAGATGTTATCAGCTACTTCCCCCCGGGATCTAGGCATGTTAACCCTTTCCAGCAAAAGTTTCCATAAAACTTACCTGGGTAGAGAAAAAAATAATCTGCAATATTGGGAGTTCCTCTGTGACATGTGTAAAAAGTAAGGCCTGTCCTTACCTCCCAAAATTAAGAAAATAGGGTCTTTGGATAACACACCCTGGTTTGATGCCTTTTAGTGGCATTGGTATTAAATCTTTATGGTGCCAAAATGCAACATTGGCGGTGAAAGGGTTAAAGGATGGGTGGTAGCTTTTCCATGGTCTTGCTGAACCTGCCAACACCCATGGACCTAGGCATGCTAAAGGGTGAGAGGTAAGAAGGCTTGTAAAATGTGGCTTTAATCTGGGAGCCAAGTGCCCTGTCTTTGTGCAAGTCTAAATGTCTTTGGCAGCAGCGCAATGTCTCCTCTGGTGTTTGCCTCTTGACAACCTAACATAGATTTGCTCCCTACTAATAATGCTGTTTATAAATTCATGTTGTTTTTACCTCTTTTCAGCTTGAATTTAATGACTATCTAGTTGTATGTATGACTATCTAGTTGTGAGTATGATGCTTTTTTTAAAATTATTATTAACTATTACACATGCTGAAACACTAATGTTGTTTATGAATTCATGTAGCTTTTTTTCCCCTTGAATTTCTGTTTGTTGACGTATCTAGTTGTTAGCTGTTTGGTTATTTCGTTCTGCTCCAACTTTGTTTATTGAGGCCTTGAATCGCTATGTATGCCCATATCTGTTGCCTGATTGTTTTGTCCTAGTCTTGTTTACATCCCAAGAACAGATTGTAAGAATAGGCTTGGCTTCAAATCTCAATCCTTGCGTAACAAAATTTTTCAAGTTCAAGTTCCCTTTGGACTGCTTGCAGGTGTTGGATGGAGCTCTGATTTGGCAAACAGGGTGAGACTGAGAGCTAAAACTTGGAATGAGCGGCGTGGAAGAAGGATGGCCCACAAGATGAGACAGGAAGAAAACATTAACGGGCCAAACCTTAACATGAGCATCTGTCCACGGCCTTCTGCCTGAGGAGTGCCAACTTATCCAGTGCTCTGTGTCTCCAGGTCAGCTGTGTTGGTATTGCACCACCACAACACTGAGATGGTACACTGTTGCACCATAGAACACCACATTTCACAGTCACACAGCGCATTGTTCACAGACCTGCACACACGGCCTGCTGCCTGAGGAGTGCCAACTTATCCAGTGCTCTGTGTCTCCAGATCAGCTGTGTTAGCATTGTACCACCACAACACAACACAACACTGAGATGGTACACTGTTGCACCATAGAACACCACATTTCACACAGCCCCTTGCTCACAGACCTGCACACATCTGTCCATGGCCTGCTGCCTGAGCTGTGCCAGGTTCTCCAGCTGGGTCTCCAGATCAGCTGTGTTAGCATTGTACCACCACAACACAACACAACACTGAGATGGTACACTGCTACACCATAGAACACCACATTTCACACAGCCCCTTGCTCACAGACCTGCACACATCTGTCCATGGCCTGCTGCCTGAGGAGTGCCAACTTATCCAGTGCTTTGTGTCTCCAGATCAGCTGTGTTGGTAATGCACCACAACACAACACAACACTGAGATGGTACACTGTTGCACCATAGAACACCACATTTCACACAGACCCTTGCTCACAGACCTGCACACATCTGTCCACGGCCTGCTGCCTGAGCTGTGCCAGGTTCTCCAGCTGGGTCTCCAGGTCAGCTGTGTTAGTATTGCACCACCACAACACAACACTGAGATGGTACACTGCTACACCATAAAACACCACATTTCACACAGCCCCTTGCTCACAGACCTGCACACATCTGTCCACGGCCTGCTGCCTGAGGAGTGCCAGATTCTCCAGCTGGGTCTCCAGGTCGGCTGTGTTAGCATTGTATCACCACAACACAACATTGAAATGGTACACTGCTACACCATAGAACACCACATTTCACACAGCCCCTTGCTCACAGACCTGCACACATCTGTCCACGGCCTGCTGCCTGAGCTGTGCCAGGTTCTCCAGCTGGGTCTCCAGGTCAGCTGTTGTCTGATGGTATCCATCCACCACCACCTCCAGATCCTTCATGCGGCTGTTGGTCGGCATGGCAACCGTCACCTCGCTCTCGTACGACTCCAGGATGCTCTTGAGACTGTCGCGTTCCTGGAAAACATCCGCAGAAAATCAAATTAAACACAATACATTTTGCATATTTTACAGACACTGTGTAAGGCAATACTTTTTTCCCAGACACCCCTACGCCTTAAGGTATGACTGAATGGTTTTTTCAAAATGTAAGAGGGTGCGTTTTATAATATGATGCATCTTAGCCCGTAAAATAAGATAGATGGTAATGCCTTGCACCCACTCTAGGATATAGGTGCTAGACAACAGACCTCCACAGCCCCCTGTCCTGTCCCTTTGCCTCTAGCTTGTTTCAAGTAATGGAGATTTCATGTCACAACTTATCGGTGGAGTTTGATGCTAAATACAAAACTGAGTGCATAAAACAATCTCCCATGGAAGAAACAATTACAAACATCCTTCGAATATCCATATGAGATAGTGCATCCAAACACATACACACACACACAAAAGATGTGTAAGTCACACAGAAAGATTTTCAATTAACCCCTTCCCTGCCAACTCTGTGTCTACTACAGGCCCTATGATGTCATTGATGATGTTATAACTTTTGATGTCACAACTCTGGAATGCTGATTTTAGCTCTAAAACAGTTGGGGGCGGGGGTATATTTCTAGACCAATTTGTCAGATTGAGTCTAACAAGTCTCTTTCCAATTTTACATTTACAAAAAAAAGAGAAGAAAATGTCACCATTTTTTTCCGGCAGTGAAGGGGTTGAAAGCAACAAATGTAAGAGCATGGAAGTTTAGGACACCTCGTTAATTCTTACAGACGTGCGTCTATGACACTCAAGTTTCCTATTTGACTCATTGGAGTTTAGGCAAATACGTCACAAAACATAGCAAATTTTCACCTGACACAGTTTGTTTTTTTAAGAAAAAAATGATAAAGAGAGACCCCCTAAAATATCCAGGTGACCCTCTAAAAATCTCAATATTTTGTGCGTAGATTATAAACCCCTGATTTGGAAGATACAATTAACACTAGGTCACCTTGAGATCTTTGATAAATAAAAAAAAAGAAAGACAAAACCCATTTCACCTTGGTGACGAGGATCATTTTCCGGCGCAGCCTCTTGATGAGGTCGTTCTGCTGATCGACAGTGACCTGCCGGGCGTTGAGCTGACCCTGGGTCCTCTGCTGACCCTCCACTGCCTCCCTCAGCCGCAGCTCACACACTGTCAGGCTAAACAAAAAACCCAGCTGAATCAGATCAGCCACTATGGTGCAGTGGTAGTGTCGCGGACTTAGTGGCTGGGAGGTTTCACGTTCGAATTCCATCATCTGAGACAAGGGTTTTTTCGGTCCTGAGCCGGCTCCTACCCAGAGTGAGTGTGCTATGAGCTCAATGGGAAGACTGAAGCCAAACAGTCGAGCTTCATCCATTTAATGGATGCGATTCTGAGAGTGTTGCTCTAATTTCATGACCAAAATTGTAGTTCTCTGGCCTGGTTAACACCGAGATATAATGTCATGTAGTCTCAGACCAATAAGAAACTCCATAGCATCATCATCATCATCATAGTCATCCACCTCATTTCCATTAATCAAAAAAGACCAACAAAATTTGTCAAATTCTGTGGCCTTGCATGCCCTGCTCTCGTTGTGACCTCAGTTTATATTTCCAATCCAGTCCATGCTCTTGGTGCGTTTGGGTCAAAGTGATGGGCATCAGTATGTTCTGGGGAGCTGTCAACAGATGGATGTGGTGGCTCCCTCGGGGTACGACCTCACTCACACTGGCTCCGCGACTAAGACATTATTGTTGTCAGTAGGGGGTTTAGTAGGTATGCTAACTCAGAACAGGCTCCACTGAACTCTATCGAAGTGACTCAGCAGCAGTGCAGTGTCTCCTCTGGTGGCTGCCTTCTGACAACCTAACTTAGATTGGCTCCCTTTGGACTGCTGATTTCTGATTCCGTGACCTGACAAACCAGGGTGTGGCTGTGAGTTGGGACTCTGAATGACTGGCATGGGAGCAATGCCACTGTACGGCTCAGAAGATGGGACAGCAAAAAAACACAAAAAAATGATGAAAAGAATAAATAAATAAATAAAAGCTGAATGAGTTCGCATGGGGGGGTTTTCGTGGGGGTTTTTCGTGTGTTTTTTTCTGGGGAGGAGGGGGGGAGGTTGTGTGTGTGTTTGTGTGGTGTGTTTGTTGTCTTTTGGTTGTTGTTGGGGGGTTTTTTGGGGGGAGAGGGCAGGCAATAATTGACAATTGGCTCCCACTGAATAGAAAAAGAAAACTCATGCAAATCTGTAAAATAGGAGAATTTTTGCTATCCTTGTCAAATTCTTTTGCTTGCTTTAAAAGAAAAAGTGTAACCACTGCGGGACGTTACAACATGACAGGGTTTATCCTATATCAGAGCAGTTTGGAGAAAGGGTAGGATTTCACTACTCTTCAAGTCATCAGTTAAATTGTAACATTAAAAATAATTATATTGACTTCACCTGAACCTATTATTATAGTTCCCGAGCTTTGGGTGCCATAAGTTCTTTATAATTAGCATAATTATTGCTACTATTAGTATTACCATTATTATTATCATGATCATGATCAATATCACTGACTTTGCCTGCAGGCGTCCTTTCTGTTCCAGGGCCTGTGATTTATAATTATCATTTCTCTGAAGACAAAGTGTGGCTGCCCACGTGGCAGGGTAATCAAAAAGTCACACATGTGATGTTCTCATCCCGGGCTGATGCATTTGTACAATAGTATTCAAGTGCTTCGGCTATTCAGATGATCCCTGGAGTCTTTTAGCCAGGGTACGTCAACAACAATATAATTATCATAATCCTTATTACTGCTAGAATGAGGATGATGTTGGGTTTCTCCCCTTTGGCTGTTATTCATGCAGGGCTAGGCGGGGTTGTCATAAGCAACTTTGGTGGAGGGGAGTTTATTAACAAAGAGTTTACTCCCTTTGTTAATTTCTACTATTAGTATTTTTATTATTATTATGATAATCACGATAACTATCACCGACTTTGTTGTCCCTTCTGTTCCAGGGCCTCAGTTGCCTTAAGTATTATAATGATCAAATCCTTATTAATAATTATCATAATCATTATCATAGTATTGCTATCATCATTATGATATTATGATCACTATCACTGACTTTGCATGCAGTTCTCCCTTCTGTTCCAGGGCCAGAGCTTCAGCTGCCTGCAGTTCCTTCACCCGCCGAGACAGCTCTGATGGAGACCTGCAGCACAGAAAATAATACAGGCCACCTGTACATAACTGCATTCACTTTTCACACATCTTTATTGGCTACCTACAGTTCCTTCCCCCGCCGAGACAGCTCTGAGGGGGACCTGCAGCACAGAGAACAATACAGGCCACCTGTACATCACTGCATTCACTTTTCACACATCTTTATTGTCTACCTACAGTTCCTTCCCCCGCCGAGACAGCTCTGAGGGGGACCTGCAGCACAGAGAACAATACAGGCCACCTGTACATCACTGCATTCACTTTTCACACATCTTTATTTTCTGCCTGCAGTTCCTTCACCCGCCGAGACAGCTCTGAGGGGGACCTGCAGCACAGAGAACAATACAGGCCACCTGTACATCACTGCATTCACTTTTCACACATCTTTATTGTCTTCAAAACCCAAGAAATTCATTCTTCGGCGTGCACATCAATACCAAAAAGGAATGCTAGGTAACATCTCAGACTGAATGATTTTATTTAATATAACTATCTATTCTATCTATATACTTACCGTTTCACTACGAATGAGTTATTCCTTCCAATTTGGAGCAAATGCCAATTTACCAAAGACCAAAAAGTTATAGTCTTAACAAGACTAGATTACTTCCCTTGGTCTACACAGCCAATACCACTAAGCTGCCGTGGATCCCACTCGCTACGTCACTTCCGGGGAGGCAACTTTAAATCATGATAAATTTTTTAAAAACCAACCTTCCCAATGATGTTTTCGTCGGAGGGAGGAGGGTGGGAACCTTTGATCGTAGTGAAACGGTAAGTATATAGATAGAATAGATAGTTATATTAAATAAAATCATTCAATCTATTCTATCATGTTACCGTTTCACTACGAATGAGTTGATTCCCAGCGAGGAGGTGGGTAAGAAAACATTGTTGAAACTTCACTCCAACAAACAAAAAACAATACCCACAAGACAAACCTGACAGGGAACGCCAGGGATAACCTGTAAGGGAGAGGACATAATAACTAGATAACCAAAACATCCATACCCCCAAACAGCATAAACATATGCATACCAACACCAGAGCAAAAAATAGCATAAGCTTATCGTTAGACCAGAGAAAAAAGGAGTCTGCGCAAGCACCACCTTCCCGATGCCAACGGCGTCGTCCTGCCTTCTGGCGGAGAAATGGCGAAGGTAGAAGCTAGCAAACGTGGACTGTCACTACCAGTACGCAGCTTCCATAACGCTGGAAAGCGCCACTCCCTTAATCATAGCCAGGGATGTGCTGAAAGCCCGGATTTCATGGGCTCACAGAGGATTAGTGAGCAATGACCAGTCGGCACTTATATACACTAAGTTAAAAGCGTTCACCAACCACTTAGAAATGGCTGACTAGAAATATCCCTCATGTATTTCTCATTCAAAGAAAAGAACAGACGGCGTTTGTGCCCCCGGAAGGGGGAGGTCCTCTTAAGGAAAAACTTAAGAGCTCTGACGGGGCACAGGAGTCTATCAGAAACAACAGGGCCGAGAATAGAGAGAAGACTTTAAATCGTAACCGAGGGAGAAGCAAACTGAGCAGGATGATTACTGGCCCTAAACTTGGTACCCGCGAGAGACAGAAGGGTACTGAAAGCATCATCCCGGGGCAGAACCTGAGTGGACTCCACCGAGACAACATCCTGGAAAAGAAGCCAGGAGATGACAAACTCTGCATGGAGACACCCAGGGCAGCCAAGGCCGAAACAAAACGGACTATGAGTGGCCGGACCGGGCCACCACACGCTGCTACGCCCTTTCGAACCGGAAAAAATATCAACCGAAGTGGCGAGTAAGAGTCAAAAACGAAAAGGCCCACATCTGGACAAGACTTGTTCAGAATGGGCAAGCAAAGGATCGATGACGGGATAGAGACAGCTAGTACTAAAAGGTGAAGATGAGAATCCGCAAAACAGCAGACTCCACCTCCGAACTAGCAAACTGAGAAGCCACGGTATGAATGTGTGACTGCACTTCATAACCAACTCTACATGCCAAGCCCGTAGGAAGGCAAAAAATGAAAACTGCCCCTGACGTAGGGACAGACCGAAACAGCAACATAGTTGCTATCGCATGACGTCAAAACTAACCAGATGACGCGGAAATGTCCCCACCGAAGAGGAAAACATGTAGACAAAAAGCGAAACAGTGTGCAAACGTGACGTCGCCTTAACCCATTCCAACGCCACCCAGTCGAACAACTGAGCTGACGGCTGGGCATGGAAGATCATGTTAGCCGGACAGTAAGGTTCGATCGGGACGGAACCAGACCGAAAAGGATGACTGGAACGGGTGAACGAAATAACTGGTTGAACAACTCAAGGTTGTAACCAGTGAAAACGAAGGTCTGAAACAGAGCAAGTAAAACCATGCCTGCCAGAACAGACAACATTCGAAAGAACGGCGAAGCCGG
>CM065682.1:25646686-25681599 GCA_017654935.2 Phymorhynchus buccinoides
GTGTCAGGTCAGCACACTTTGCTTCATCGCCTTGTTTTTGAAGCCAGGATTCTGTTATTACGAATACATCAGTCATTGTCCGTAATGAAAGAGCGGATCTCTGCTCGTTTCAGTGGGTCGCTGACATATCTTGCGTTAAAGAGGGCCAGTTGTAGACTGTTGGAATCGTTACGTTGTGTTGTACTGGAGGGCCCATTGCTAATTGGAATACGTATCAGGTTGTCAGGGGAACGCTTGGTTGTACAGCTAGTATTTGTACAGTTCAGGGATTGTTCCACAGGATGGCATTGAGAGGGAGGTAAGGGGTAGACAGGCAAGGCGTGTCGACCGACCCAGTGTTGGTTGATGTCAGGCGTTGGCAGCTTAGTGGTGGCCGAATCAGGTCTGTTACCACACACTGTGCTGATCTTTCTCTGTTTCCGCCGGCCACCACCGTGTTTCCGGACCCGAGGAAGATGGTATCCAATTCCCACTCCTTTGATGGCCTCTATTACAGAGGGGTCCAGTGGTGCTGGGGCAACAGACAGCAGTTGTTCTCGACTGTAGGAGATTCGAGAAAGAGGCGCGGTGGGGGAGTGGTGAGGGGCGGTTTGACTGGATGGAGTAGATTCAACAAGTGGAGGGAGAGGCCCGTACAAGAATGGGGGAGAGGAGGGGTGAGGAGGATGGGGATGGAAGAAATGGGTTCCACATGTTGGCAAGCAGGCTGGTATAGGGGAATGACGTTTCTTGGTTAGCATGAGAGTTGGACAGTTGAAACAAAAAAGCAGTCCAAATAACTAGCAAATCAGGCGGAAGAACTGCACAAAACAAGCACCAATACACGCACCACTCCATCATGCTACACTTGTACACTTTTCACAACAATAAACGATCTAGGTACAACACTACAGTGAAAACATATCAGAGCTCGTGACCATGCTGCCTCTCAGGCGTGAAACACTTACTACTAGTGATTTGTTTAGTATACCTTCTTTGAACATTTTCGATTAAGGTTATATGTTTCTTAAGTTTTGGGCTCCAAACCGCACATGATTACCATATTCTAAAATCGGTCTAACCAATGCTTTAAAAAGAGGAACCATTATTTCTTTGGATTTAAACTGAATGAAATGTGATATATCATACCAGAAATTGTAGGCCTATTAGCTTTTTTGACAGTAGTAGTAATATGCTCTTCAACATTTAGGTTAATATCCACAAAGACCCCCAGATCTTTCTCGACCTCACTAGGTTCAAGATCACATTCATCAATTTTATAGCGTTAGGATTATTTTTATCTATGTGAAGTACTTTGCATTTTTTTAACTATTGAACTTTATTTGCCATTCCTTCGTCCACTCAACTAGTTTATCTATTGACTCCTGTAGTTCCTGCTCCTGTCATCTAATACTGTGACACTGTTATATGCTTTAGTATCATCAGCAAAAATCTTTATAAAGCAATCTACAACGTCAGGCCTATCATTTATAAAAAGATTAGGTCCCATTACCTGGAGCTGATGCAGCTGTGGACAAACTGTAACCTCGATAACTTTGGAACATGTCAATTTCTTCTCTAGTCTAAGATGTATTTTCTAAATTCTGGCTTAGCGGGCTGGTTGTCTGTCTGTTGGCCTTTGTCAGTAAAAGTCCAGTGTCAGTCTCTCTCCAAAAAGTCAGAATGGAAGAATAGGCCTAGCCTAAATTCTTATACATGTAAACTAAAGTATCTGAAGTATCTCTCGTTTTCTGTCTTCTGTCTCTCTCTCTCTCTCTCTGTCTGTCAGTCTGTTTCTCTCTCTCTCTCTCTCGTCTCTCCCTCTCTCTCTCTCGTCTCTCTCTCTCTCTCTCTCTCTCTCTCTCTCTCTCTCTCTCTCTCTCTCTCTCTCTCTCTCTCTCTCACACACACACGTTTATGTTGCATTACTTAATTTGGCAAAGTTTTTTTTGTCATTTGTGGAGGGATCTAGTATTATTTACTGGTTTTATAAACACAAACACTAACACAATCTCTCTCTCTCTCTCTCTCTCTCTCTCTCTCTCTCTCTCTCATCTCTCTCTCTCTCTCTCTCTCTCTCTCTCTCACACACACACACACACACATGCACACAGCCGTTTATGTTGGATTACATCAATTCTATTCTTAATTTTTCATTTGCGTTATTCACATAGTAGGCCTATTGTAAGTTTGTGGTGGTCAGTATACATTTAGACTTCAAACATAGGCCTACCCACCCCCCTGTCCCCACCAACCTCCCGCACACATACAACGCACACGCATGCACGCACACATGCACCCACCCGCGCGCGCAAACACACACACACGGCACGCAGAAGCGTGAGCGCACAGAATCAAGTCTAGATCTATTTACTGGACAAGTAGGCCTTACTCTTCGCTTCCTCAATCATTCAGGTTCAGTTTTCAACATCTACTCTGTTTTCGTTCACTCACATGGTGGTTTAATCGAACAACCATTGTGGTTTTAGTTCAAGAGAGATGCAGTATCGTTAATCAGAACACACGTGTTGCTAAGGTCAAATAAAATGGTAAACTTCCTGTGGGTCTTTCCCGCAAGGGTGAGTCCATTTCTCACGGGTTACTTGGTTGCAAAGCGTGCTATTTATCTTTGCTACTTTTACTTCAGTTTACCTTTAAGTATATTTTATTTCGTTGTCTTTATTTAATGTTCTTGTGTCCATAGTTTTTAAGATGATTTTACGACATAATTATAATAAAAGAGTTTGAACTTGAGTTTTAGTTTTTATATACCAGGTACCCCTGCACGTCATATCTTTGGCCTTATCCAAGTGACGTCATTGACCTTGTGAGCTAAATTTAGGCTATGGAGGCGAATGTGATCGCTTTCTACTGAAAGTCGCCCACTATTTTAAGCTTGGCCTCCGACGGATTTGAAACAAGAACCAAGAACATATTAAAGATTTAAAATCCGTTGAAAAACTTAATATATATATATTTTTTTTTAAACATCCTTCTGTTTTAAAACAGATCTTATCGCCCAGACTATACAACAACAGAACTATCAAAAAGATGATAGTGGTTGTTTAAAGAAAGAAAGAAGAAGAAATGTAAACATGCGTGTAGTTTTGTTACTTGTTACTTTTGGGGACAGAGCTAGAAGACTATTTTGTTCTTGACTGTCCTACTTGTGTGAGTTTCCTATGAAACTATTTTGGATTCATTTTGGAATTCACTTGTTTCCCTGTATACTTTTTTTTTTCTTGAGACAAGTTACTAAAAACATCCATTATTGCATACATTTGAACAGAACTACACTGCTGTATGTACTCACACAGAGAGAGAGAGAGAGAGAGAGAGAGAGAGAGAGAGAGAGAGAGAGAGAGAGAGAGAGAGAGAGAGAGAGAGAGTGTTTTTGCTTCAGATTGTTTCATTTTGTTGGACACACCTGTTGGATTTTTTCACTGCTTGCTTTGGTACTATTGTCCAATTGATATGTTAAAATGTTTGTTTTTATGCTCCTGTTTCAGCATTTCCAGTTTGATTGGACTTCAGTTTTTTTTGTAAGAAAGGGGTTTTTTGTTCTTGTGTATTTACCGTTGCTATAACTAAGTACAGTAAACGGAGTTCAGGATAAGTTTGAAAGTTATTATAACAGATTTTGTTTTCTCCTTTATAAATGTGACACAAGCTGGCATGCATATCAGCTGTCTATCTTTCTTTTTCATATTGCAGTTCTCTTTCCCTCTCTATCATATTTGAATGTGCGCACATGTGTGTGTGTGTGTGTGCGTGTGCGCTAGCATTTACAGACTGCGGATATTTCAACACCGCTAAATCAAAATTTGGTTACACAACTCAATTCACAAGGGTGTATGCTAGTCAGTCATTTCCGACTATGACTTCCAGATAACAGAGGGGTACTGATGCTATGCCGGCAAGCTGGGCGGGAATTTGTTTATAGTGGAGATGCCTTGCCCAGGATACATCCCCACTCTCTCAGCATTTTAGGACTCGGCTGATGTTGGGGAAGGTCCCCAAAGGTCAAAC
Source organism: Phymorhynchus buccinoides (assembly GCA_017654935.2). Taxonomy (NCBI): domain Eukaryota; kingdom Metazoa; phylum Mollusca; class Gastropoda; order Neogastropoda; family Raphitomidae; genus Phymorhynchus; species Phymorhynchus buccinoides. Next base: position 25,650,695 of record CM065682.1, read on the forward strand.
CAATCCCACTGGCTGCAGCACCAGAGACGGTGCAAGGGCCACTACAAAGGGTAAGGGTGTTTCAAATACCATCAGTCATTGCAAAAAGGATTCATAGCATACATTTCTCTATGGGGAGAAAGGGTGTTTTTACCACCCAGTCATTGAATAAGGTTTTGTATCACATTTTCCTCTACAGGCAGTAAGGGTGTTTTTACCACCCACAGTCGCTGGATGAGGATTAGTAGCATAACGTCCTCTACAGACAGTAAGGGTGTTTTTAGCACCCACAGTTGGTGATTGAGAATATGTAGCAACATGCCTATATGGAAAGCATGGGTGTTTTTACCACCCACATTCAACAAATAAGAAAAGTTTTCACAGTCGTCGGGGAAGGCTAATATACGCGTGCGTGCAAGTGTGGTGCTTAACCTTTACCGGATCATGCTTTTGACTACACGGACACGATGGCGGGGGTCTTCCACGACCCCCTACTCAGCAAAGAGCAAATTCCGAGGTGTTTATCCCTGTCCGGATGGCGGGGGTCTCCCACGACCCCTACTTGTCAAAGAGGCACCATGTGTTTATCCCTGTCCGGATGGCGGGGGTCTCCCACGACCCCTACTCAATGCACTGCAGTGCTCTTTAAAGTAGGGGTCGTGGGAGACCCCAGTCATCCGGACAGGTATATCAAAATTACGCGTCATATTACGTCATTTATATTTTATGCACATTAATGAAATTTAACACACTTAAAGCCATTTACGTTTTTGACAAAGTCATGAAATTTCATGAAGATTGCTTAAATAGTTTTAGAGATATAACATCTTTTGTGTGTCAAGGGGTCGTGGGCGACCCCAGAAGTCCGGTAAAGGTTAATTGTGTTGCATTATGGTCATACACAAATGTAAGTAAAAATGAATCCTATATCACTGAATGTCCATACATTGGCTCATATTGCTTTATTACCTGTTCTTTTCTTTTTTGTAATTATCATAATTCTGTTATTGCTTTGCATCTCTTGCCTATTTTTGTTCGTCTTCGTTTCACATAAAAATAAACAATACTAAAACCAATAAGAAATGTATTTGTGTATTGTTTAAAAAAGTCCCTTGACTTTGAACTGTCACCTCTGTTTACTTTTTGACTGCAGGTGTCCCCATCCACACTTCGAGCCCGAAAAGTGTTTACCATATTGTGAGAGAGTGAATTGCACGAGAAGCCCGTGCGTGGAGGGCTGAGAAAGAGGGAGATTGTGCGAGACTTGTGACAAGCGCGGGAGTGGTCATGAGTTGTGAGAAGAGAAGCACAGAATAAAATAGGAGTCGACTCAAACACTTGGTCGTCCCGTGTCAGGGCAGAATGAATGTTTGAATGAAAGCAAACACCTCGGCCACAGCACCACACATAGTTAGCCAACTGTTTACTGTACATCCCTATACAGTACTCCCCGTTTATAGTAAACTCGGTTATAAGAAATTTCGGTTACAGTAAAGGAAAGCACTGGTTCCCGGCCAAAGGTCTACTGTTTTATTACTAAATAGACCTCGGATAGTAGCAACTCGGTTATAATTTTAAAAAACCTGCTGTAGTAAAGTTACTTTTGGTTCCCCACAGGACTGGCTCCTCGGTTACAATTTAAAAAAATTGTCCTCTTCGTGACCTTTGTAAATACGTCATCAATGTATACGTCACAGTCTCACTACTCCCTCTACCCACCTTCATCAACGAAATTGAAAGGCACTCAAAAACATGTTTCTTTCCCCTCATTACTTCGTGGAAAAAATTTCAGCCGAATCCGCTTATAAGAAAACTCGCTTACAATAAAGCAAAAAAATATGTCCTGCCGAACTTCTTCTTTCTTATTCATGATCAAAACTGGGATATAAGAAACTCGCTTATAAGAAAACTCGATTATAATCAAGCAAATTCCTTCTCCCATCCGCAATGGAAACTTGGATATATGAAAATTATGTCATACAAGCGAGTTGGTTTGCAGTTCATTTTCTTATAGGCGAGTTCTATTTACTTATAAGCGAATTACCATTGACAACATTTTCTTAAAGACCCACCAGATCACGTGTCAAAATCACAGGTTCCACATGTTTTCCTTCTTATAGCTGGTACAAAACTTGGCATGGAGGTACTTTCCCTTATGGCCGTTCTGCTGATGGCGTACCAATGAAGGTCAAGGAGATCGGTATGCCTTGAAAGTGGTAGGGGTCTAATAATTGCGGTTTTCTGTCCCACGCATATCTCCCGAACCGCTTCACCGAATCGTTTCCAATTTTGTGTGGTGGCGTGTCACCATGAGAGGAAGGCATCCGTGCATAAATTATTACTGTTGTGACCTTCACCTTGGTGTATGACCTTGAAAACCGAAAATATTTAAGGGGCTATAACGTCCACACCGTTGGTCTTAGGGACTTCAAACTTGGCATGTAGGTACTTTGGCTTACGGTTTTTCTGATGATTGCATACCGATCAAGGTCATGGTCAAGGTCATGAAGATCGGTAGGCCTTGAAAGTAGTAGGGGTCTAAAAATTGGGTTTTCAGCCACAAAAATAAAAATATATTTCACGAACCCAACGAAACCGGTACTCAGAGTTACCAGTACTTGGCGTTACCTGTACTAGGCGTTACCAGTACTAGGCATTACCAGTACGGGGCGTTGCGCTGGTAACAGTAAAAAGACAAAAAAAGGCTTCTTAGTTAAGTTGTTGTAGGCACCTTTAAATCTTCTTCTTAGTAGACTATTTTGATTTTATGATGTAAGAAATGCATCAAATTAGGAAAAAGGATTTTCTCTTCGTTTTGTTTTTCTGTCTTTCTTTTTCTTTTCTCCCATTCAATTTGTTTATAAGGGAAAAAAATTCAAAATGTTTTCTTATATCCGAGTTTTGGATATAAGAAAACTTGGATATGGTAATAAGCAAAACATCATCTCCCTTCGATTTTTGCTGTATTTTGATTTTATGATGTAAAACATGAGTCATAGGTCGCAAGTTTCCTTATTGTCCATTGGCATTGTACAAACACAAATACAATATTGTCTTCCACTGTGTAAAGTTAGTTATACATCCAAATTAGAATATTGATTAAAAACAAGAAACAGAAATTTACATTTAAACAAATATGTTACTCTCACACCACACCCAATCATTCATCTGCTCTCCGCTATCTTGCTCGCTATCATGCAACTCGCACCACGTCTGCCTTCACTTTTTTTTTTAAAAATTCTGTTCCGTTTTTCTTTTTTTCCTCCTTTGTTTTGCATTTTTTCTTTTTTTGATGCACCAAATTATGTCAAAGCATTTTTTTTTTTTCGTTTCTGTTTGTCCCCCCCCCCCCCCCAATTCAACTCGGTCATAAGAAAAAAAAAATCTAAATGTTTTCTTTTATCAGCGTTTCGGATATAAGAAAACCAAAAAATTATCTCCCTTCGATTTTCTTATAACCGGGTTTTGCTGTAGCATCATGAAAATGCGATATTTTATTGCAGGCATGATAATCTATTATCAGGCATAATGTCCAGTAGACAAAATGTCCGGTGAGCATGGTGACCATAGGCATAAATGTTCGTAGGCAAAGTGTCCATAGGCGAAATGTCTGCATGCAAACTGTTCGGTCACGGTGCGTGTGTGTGTGCGCGCGCACACGCATGTACGTGTGCATGCATGAATAGATTCAAAGGCGATTCTGGAAGTTAGAGGTTGCACACTATATGCTTTTACAGCTAGTTTTGTTTTGTGCACAGGGAAATATACCACGTATAAACCCAATCACCTTTTTGGACCTCAAACCATATGAGGAAGGGGTAGGATGGGTTTATATTTAGTATTTTATGTTACCTTTGACTTTGAAAAACGTCATCGGATAAGATAAAAAATATCATCAAAACTTTACTATATCCGAACATCGTTTATAAGAAAAATCTGTTATAGTAAAGGAAAAGCCTTGCTCCACTGCACTTTACTATAAGCAGGGTGTACTGTAACTATATTTTTTTTAGTAGTACAACCCATAGAATACAGAGGGAGACTTCTTTTTTTTTTTTAAATAGATAAGCCAGTTCCAAATTGAGTAACCTAGCCAACTGGACAAATTTACATAGGGTGGAAATTGCCATAGAGTACATTGTAAGCTGTATGGATCATGTTTGTGAAAACGTGAATCTTCTACACCATTTTTGGTTTGGCCTCAATAATCTTGGACAGAACTGAACCTCTAAGATTGTTCGAATATCAGGGTTTCAGACCAAATCATCATAGATTTAATTTATAAGTAGATACTGTCGGTTTGAAATACATGTACAGGACAACTGGATAGAGTGCGACTGTGATTGATGCCAGTCCCGAATGCATGTTTTAATTGGTGGAGTTCTGTGAACAGAAACTGAATTCAGATATTCGCACCTGCTTGCAGAGAGAACACAGGGCACTCTGTACCAGCCCAGAGAAAATTTGCTATGAGCGAAATGATGCTTGTCGTCCAACTCTGAATTCTGCATTTGCAAACTCATGCAAAATTAAATTCACGCACGCATGCATGTGTGTGTGTGTAAATGCTGTCTTAATCTTACTACGTTTTGCATTTTGTGAGAGAAATCCTGTACCTAAATAATGGCCCTCGTCAACTCAAAAACTTTAAACGATTATGCTAATGATGTATAAACTGACACAAAATATCTTTCAAAATTTGTTCAACTACGTAAGTAGTCAGAAAGCACCGAGACAATGCAAACCTCTACCAAATGAGAACATAATTTCAAAAAATTTGAGCAGAATTGACCCGATAAGCTGACTACAAACAAAAACTAAAGCAAGACTAGTCTGCTATGAGACATGTTAAAAGTCTTCATGATTGTTAACCTTTACCGGACTTCTGGGGTCGCCCACGACTCTTTGACACACAAAACATGTTATATCTCTAAAACTATTTAAGCAATCTTCATGAAATTTCATGACTGTCAAAAACTTAAATGGCTTTAAGTGTGTTAAATGTCATTAATGTGTATAAAATATAAATGACGTAATATGACGCGTAATTTTGATATACCTGTCCGGATGACGGGGGTCTCCCACGACCCCTACTTTAAAGAGCACTGCAGTGCATTGAGTAGGGGTCGTGGGAGACCCCCGCCATCCGGACAGGGATAAACACATGGTGCCTCTTTGACAAGTAGGGGTCGTGGGAGACCCCCGCCATCCGGACAGGGATAAACACCTAGGAATTCGCTCTTTGCTGAGTAGGGGGGTCGTGGAAGACCCCCGCCATCGTGTCTGTGTAGTCAAAAGCATGATCCGGTAAAGGTTAATACGTCTAAATGCCTTGCCTTCTTTTTTTCATCGCTCTATTAATACATTTTCAAAACTTTTTGATCAGTTATTTGTAGCATGACATTGACAATTGAAATGTTTATATAATGTAATCAAAATCTGTTCAAAATACTGCAAATCTGATGCCTAGAGATACATTTCTGAACACTTCCTATATGAAGTTGAACAATCAAGATGTAGAAAATAGAATCTCTAGTAAAATTAGCTCACCACAACACTACTTTCCAAAACTGTACAGGTTATACGAAAGGCAGGCAAAAAATCCCCTAAAACATCATTGGTGGAGGCACAGTGTCTGAAAGAGTAAAAATACTAAACATTAACTTGGATTGACTAGAAAGATTCTGGAGCGATTCTTTAATCCTTTGAAACAATTTTTGTAAGGACACTGGACTATTATTCACACACCAAATAAACAATACACAACATCACCAGGCAGCAGAACTTGAAACTGTACACACACACACACATCATTATCTTTGGATGTTTATTAATGAATCAAATAATAATCCAACGACTTGCCAAAGACTGAGGTTTTGAAAACAAAAAGACAAACTTTGAATACATAAAAAAACAACTGACTTTGAAATAACGTTTTTCCATTCTTTCTCTGAAGACCCATGATTGTTACACATTTGCCTCATGGAGGCTTAGCTCAAAACATCTGTCCTTTTAATGCTTTAGAACTTACGAATATGGCATAAAATCTTGCCTGACTGACCTTACAATAAGCTGGATTGACAAATCTTGACTGAATATCTTTTAAAGCCAAAGACACAAAAATGACCACATGAACTCGCTTTAATAACAAAACATTAAAATTGTTTTGATGACCAGAGATGCACAAAAAAGAACACCATAGAATTGAATTATGGGTTAACCTGAATCAAGAAATATAAAAAAATTTCCTTCCAGTGATCAAAAATTAAAAAAGATAAGTTGCTTCAAATGACAAAATGTCCATGGACCCTACAGCTGTCCACTGTTGACAATCTTCACAACTTTTGAAGGTTTTCCACTGTCACTGCCCACACCCTCAATCTTCCGCACCACATCCATGCCCTCCACCACTTGGCCAAAAACCACGTGCTTGCCGTCCAGCCTGCACACACAACCACCACCTTGGTAAAACTAGAACGTTAAGGTGCTATATCACCAGCCGTGTGGCACATTTTCACCTCCTTTGGTATGTTCAAATTCTGATCGCTTCTCGGCCTTTTGGCTAAGACAGTGATTCAGGAACATAAATTTTTGTTTATATCCTGGTTGGTTTGTTCAGCCCGTCGTACATGGCGAAAGCCGATACGCGACGTTAAACTGAACTTCCATCCATCCATTTTCACCTCCAAAATGGCACAGACAAACGTCACTGAAAACATTACCAGCTTAGTTCGGCACGGCTGGTAATCAGCAGTGTGATACCAGTAACCATACCATTATTATACTTGCAAGGTGTGCAATCAGAAAACACTTGCCAATTATGTTTGCGAAAATGGCAGCTTGTATCTGCAGGCATGAAATTAAGAAATTATTTAGGCTGAATAGCGGCTGAAAAAATGCTGAGGCCCCCTGAAACTGACGCTTTATAATTATAGTAATATAAGCCTTAAGAACAGCATTAGAAGTAGAATTGATATATTTAGCTCATTTTTATTCACTCATAGCAAGTATTATAATCTTCATTTCCCATTAGGCCCCCAAAAGTAGTTGTGGTTAAGGCAGACCTGTTTACCCTTATAATGAAAAACCTGGAATTTGCCACAGAAAACCCCGGAATTTGAGAAAAAAAAAAAAAAAAATTCAGATCGCAATGTCGCTTAGGACGCAATGCGAAATTTTGAAGTCCACGTTGCAGTACTTGCAGTGTGCATGCTCGTCTCCCAAACGCGAACTTGTTATTCCTGGCACTTTCAAATACTTTTGAGAAAACTTCTGCTTCACTTTTGGCCGTTTCACCCTATCACTGCTGTCGTTTGTCGAAGATTTCTGGCGCTTGCCGCCTGTGGTTGACTTGCCTGACAACATGTTTGGCGTAAAACTACGATCTTTGCCAACAAAAAATACCATCCACGGACCAATGAAAAATCGCGTCTCAGAACTCCAAGGTTTCGGTCAACCCTTGCGTCTTTTCATACGAACGGAAACAAATAATAGACGTTTTTTCGAAATCCTGGGATTTTCAGCGTTCACCCGGAATTTATTATTTTACCCAGAATATTTGCAAAAACCCGGGATAATTCCGGCAAAACCTGGAGGTAAACAGGTCTCTAAGGTAACATGGCCAAAACAGGCATTGCGCTAGTTTTTCAAAATGCGTTTGCCTTACGCAAAGTCGGCCAAAAAATGCGTAAACTAGGCTAAAAATACGTCACATCATAACACTATAAATTGATGTAAAAATAAAAAGATAGCATGTTTTACGCCTATCCGCACATAACGACCTGTTTTCTATGCTTACGTCATCGCTAACATACGTCACAAGCCCTGCTGATCAAACCAACTGCAGTGCCAGTCAATGCCTGCCCCTGACCATTCACCTCGCATCAGTGTGTCACTGTGTGTTAACACGAGTGGAGATCTGGACTACAGTAGATCAGACTTATTGAGCAGACAACAGTTGAAATGTTGACCCCCTTTCACAACTCAAGAGGCTGAGAGTTGTTTTCGATCAAAATGAAGTTTGCTAGCATTGAGACATTGGGGTTTTAGTGTGTTGCCTTAAAAATGCTCGATGACCATCTTGCTTGTTTGTGTGCTGAATCGAGTACGCTGGCAGTCAACACAAGGCCGAAGCCAGGGCAAATGTCACAAGAGAGCGCCTTGCACGAAGCGCAACGTTTTTGACAAACGGTGTCTAAGAAACTATTTTTAAAAGTGGAAATATATTACCCGATTGGTCAAACAAAATGATTTCAAGTATATGCGCCAGTGAGCAACAAAAAATGCGTTTCTGACACTTTTCGCCGAATTTCCACTAGCGCTCCGCAGCGCTCGCTCTTGAGAAACTTACTCCAGTCAGTGTCAGAGAATGGCTTACTGCATGGTTGCTTACTGTAAGTAGGTTTCCCGCCAAACACTGCGCCTGCGTCACCAGCAACTGGACGGAATTTAGTGAAAGAGAAAGGAGGGAATCCGTCCCTTCTCTAGAAACAGTGGAGATTTTCTTTGGTCTGTTCCAGAAAAGGAATCAAGGCCTAAGCGTGTGTTTGGCGCAGTAGGCTAGTCGGTAGCACCTCTATTCAATACAGTACAGGCAGGCAGTGAGACTTCTAAAGTCTGATTCACCATTTAGACTCAGATGTGGTTTTGAGCAGACTTCATTTTGCATACGGATTACGCGTAAATGCCGTGAAAATGCGTCAGCGATTTTTAAAACGCGTCAAATACGCAAAAAACATGCGTTAACGCGACCCCTGCCAAAACAAAATAGGGTAGGTTAGGTAGGCCCTAACTCTTTTTTTTGGTCCATTTTTTTTAAAAGATCAAAATTGACAAAACGCACAATTCAAGAGCTCTCTCTCCTTTCCTACATCCGGATGAATGTCCCGAAAAACATCCACGAGCATGTAAGATGCCTTGAAAGTGCTAATCACCCTTGTAATTTTCAGAAATATGAGTGCATGGCTCCATTGAAAATGGCATCATTTGCCATTTCAATGGAGCCATGCACTCATATTTCTGAAAATACAAGGGTGATTAGCACTTTCAAGGCATCTTGCGCTCGTGGATGTGTTCCGGGACATTCATCCGGATGTAGGAAAGGGAGAGAGAGCTCTTTGAATTGTGCGTTTTGTCAATTTTGATCTTTTAAAAAAAATGGACCAAAAAAAAGAGTTAGGGCCTACCTAACCTACCCTATTTTGTTTTGGCAGGGGTCGCGTTAACGCATGTTTTTTGCGTATTTGACTCATTTTAAAAATCGCTGACGCATTTTCACGGCGCTTACGCGTAACACGTATGCAAAACGAAGTCTGCTCAAAACTGCATCTGAGTCTAAATGCTGAATCAGACTTTAGAAGTCTCACTGCCTGCCTGTACTGTATTGAATAGAGGTGCTACCGACTAGCCTACTGCGCCAAACACACGCTTAGGCCTTGATTTCTTTTCTGGAACAGACCAAAGAAAATCTCCACTGCTTCTAGAGAAGGGACGGATTCCCTCCTTTCTCTTTCACTAAATTCCGTCCAGTTGCTGGTGACGCAGGCGCAGTGTTTGGCGGGAAACCTACTTACAGTAAGCAACCATGCAGTAAGCCATTCTCTGACACTGACTGGAGTAAGTTTCTCAAGAGCGAGCGCTGCGGAGCGCTAGTGGAAATTCGGCGAAAAGTGTCAGAAACGCATTTTTTGTTGCTCACTGGCGCATATACTTGAAATCATTTTGTTTGACCAATCGGGTAATATATTTCCACTTTTAAAAATCGTTTCTTAGACTGTTTGTCAAAAACGTCGCGCTTCGTGCAAGGCGCTCTCTTGTGACATTTGCCCTGGCTTCGGCCTTGTGTTGACTGCCAGCGTACTCGATTCAGCACACAAACAAGCAAGATGGTCATCGAGCATTTTTAAGGCAACACACTAAAACCCCAATGTCTCAATGCTAGCAAACTTCATTTTGATCGAAAACAACTCTCAGCCTCTTGAGTTGTGAAAGGGGGTCAACATTTTACTGTTGTCTGCTCAATAAGTCTGATCTACTGTAGTCCAGATCTCCACTCGTGGTGACACACTGGTGCGAGGTGAATGGTCAGGGGCAGGCATTGACTGGCACTGCAGTTGGTTTGATCAGCAGGGCTTGTGACATATGTTAGCGATGACGTAAGCATAGAAAACAGGTCGTTATGTGCGGATAGGCGTAAAACATGCTATTTTTTATTTTTTACATCAATTTATAGTGTTATGATGTGACGTATTTTTAGCCTAGTTTACGCATTTTTGGGCTGACTTTAGGTAAGGCAAACGCATTTTGAAAAACTAGCGCAATGCCTGTTTTGGCCATGTTACCTTAGAGACCTGTTTACCTCCAGGTTTTGCCGGAATTATCCCGGGTATTTGCTAATATTCTGGGTAAAATAATAAATTCCGGGTGAACGCTGAAAATCCCGGGATTTCGAAAAAACGTCTATTATTTGTTTCCGTTTGTATGAAAAGACGCAAGGGTTGACCGAAACCTTGGAGTTCTGAGACGCGATTTTTCATTGGTCCGTGGATGGTATTTTTTGTTGGCAAAGATCGTAGTTTTACGCCAAACATGTTGTCAGGCAAGTCAACCACAGGCGGCAAGCGCCATAAATCTTCGACAAACGACAGCAGTGATAGGGTGAAACGGCCAAAAGTGAAGCAGAAGTTTTGTCAAAAGTATTTGAAAGTGCCAGGAATAACAAGTTCTCGTTTGGGAGACGAGCATGCATGCTGCAAGTACTGCAACGTGGACTTCAAAATTTCGCATTGCGTCCTAAGCGACATTGCGATCTGAATTTTTTTTTTTTTTTTTCTCAAATTCCGGGGTTTTTCTGTGGCAAATTCCAGGTTCATTATAAGGGTAAACAGGTCTGCCTTAACCACAACTACTTTTGGGGGCCTAATGGGAAATGAAGATTATAATACTTGCTATGAGTGAATAAAAATGAGCTAAATATATCGATTCTACTTCTAATGCTGTTCTTAAGGCTTATATTACTATAATTATAAAGCGTCAGTTTCAGGGGGCCTCAGCATTTTTTCAGCCGCTATTCAGCCTAAATAATTTCTTAATTTCATGCCTGCAGATACAAGCTGCCATTTTCGCAAACATAATTGGCAAGTGTTTTCTGATTGCACACCTTGCAAGTATAATAATGGTATGGTTACTGGTATCACACTGCTGATTACCAGCCGTGCCGAACTAAGCTGGTAATGTTTTCAGTGACGTTTGTCTGTGCCATTTTGGAGGTGAAAATGGATGGATGGAAGTTCAGTTTAACGTCGCGTATCGGCTTTCGCCATGTACGACGGGCTGAACAAACCAACCAGGATATAAACAAAAATTTATGTTCCTGAATCACTGTCTTAGCCAAAAGGCCGAGAAGCGATCAGAATTTGAACATACCAAAGGAGGTGAAAATGTGCCACACGGCTGGTGATATAGCACCTTAACGTTCTAGTTTTACCAAGGTGGTGGTTGTGTGTGCAGGCTGGACGGCAAGCACGTGGTTTTTGGCCAAGTGGTGGAGGGCATGGATGTGGTGCGGAAGATTGAGGGTGTGGGCAGTGACAGTGGAAAACCTTCAAAAGTTGTGAAGATTGTCAACAGTGGACAGCTGTAGGGTCCATGGACATTTTGTCATTTGAAGCAACTTATCTTTTTTAATTTTTGATCACTGGAAGGAAATTTTTTTATATTTCTTGATTCAGGTTAACCCATAATTCAATTCTATGGTGTTCTTTTTTGTGCATCTCTGGTCATCAAAACAATTTTAATGTTTTGTTATTAAAGCGAGTTCATGTGGTCATTTTTGTGTCTTTGGCTTTAAAAGATATTCAGTCAAGATTTGTCAATCCAGCTTATTGTAAGGTCAGTCAGGCAAGATTTTATGCCATATTCGTAAGTTCTAAAGCATTAAAAGGACAGATGTTTTGAGCTAAGCCTCCATGAGGCAAATGTGTAACAATCATGGGTCTTCAGAGAAAGAATGGAAAAACGTTATTTCAAAGTCAGTTGTTTTTTTATGTATTCAAAGTTTGTCTTTTTGTTTTCAAAACCTCAGTCTTTGGCAAGTCGTTGGATTATTATTTGATTCATTAATAAACATCCAAAGATAATGATGTGTGTGTGTGTGTACAGTTTCAAGTTCTGCTGCCTGGTGATGTTGTGTATTGTTTATTTGGTGTGTGAATAATAGTCCAGTGTCCTTACAAAAATTGTTTCAAAGGATTAAAGAATCGCTCCAGAATCTTTCTAGTCAATCCAAGTTAATGTTTAGTATTTTTACTCTTTCAGACACTGTGCCTCCACCAATGATGTTTTAGGGGATTTTTTGCCTGCCTTTCGTATAACCTGTACAGTTTTGGAAAGTAGTGTTGTGGTGAGCTAATTTTACTAGAGATTCTATTTTCTACATCTTGATTGTTCAACTTCATATAGGAAGTGTTCAGAAATGTATCTCTAGGCATCAGATTTGCAGTATTTTGAACAGATTTTGATTACATTATATAAACATTTCAATTGTCAATGTCATGCTACAAATAACTGATCAAAAAGTTTTGAAAATGTATTAATAGAGCGATGAAAAAAAGAAGGCAAGGCATTTAGACGTATTAACCTTTACCGGATCATGCTTTTGACTACACAGACACGATGGCGGGGGTCTTCCACGACCCCCTACTCAGCAAAGAGCGAATTCCTAGGTGTTTATCCCTGTCCGGATGGCGGGGGTCTCCCACGACCCCTACTTGCCAATGAGTCACCATGTGTTTATTCCTGTCCGGATGGCGGGGGTCTCCCACGACCCCTACTCAATGCACTGCAGTGCTCTTTAAAGTAGGGGTCGTGGGAGACCCCCGTCATCCGGACAGGTATATCAAAATTACGCGTCATATTACATCATTTATATTTTATACACATTAATGACATTTAACACACTTAAAGCCATTTAAGTTTTTGACAGTCATGAAATTTCATGAAGATTGCTTAAATAGTTGAGATATAACATGTTTTGTGTGTCAAGGGGTCGTGGGCGACCCCAGAAGTCCGGTAAAGGTTAACAATCATGAAGACTTTTAACATGTCTCATAGCAGACTAGTCTTGCTTTAGTTTTTGTTTGTAGTCAGCTTATCGGGTCAATTCTGCTCAAATTTTTTGAAATTATGTTCTCATTTGGTAGAGGTTTGCATTGTCTCGGTGCTTTCTGACTACTTACGTAGTTGAACAAATTTTGAAAGATATTTTGTGTCAGTTTATACATCATTAGCATAATCGTTTAAAGTTTTTGAGTTGACGAGGGCCATTATTTAGGTACAGGATTTCTCTCACAAAATGCAAAACGTAGTAAGATTAAGACAGCATTTACACACACACACATGCATGCGTGCGTGAATTTAATTTTGCATGAGTTTGCAAATGCAGAATTCAGAGTTGGACGACAAGCATCATTTCGCTCATAGCAAATTTTCTCTGGGCTGGTACAGAGTGCCCTGTGTTCTCTCTGCAAGCAGGTGCGAATATCTGAATTCAGTTTCTGTTCACAGAACTCCACCAATTAAAACATGCATTCGGGACTGGCATCAATCACAGTCGCACTCTATCCAGTTGTCCTGTACATGTATTTCAAACCGACAGTATCTACTTATAAATTAAATCTATGATGATTTGGTCTGAAACCCTGATATTCGAACAATCTTAGAGGTTCAGTTCTGTCCAAGATTACTGAGGCCAAACCAAAAATGGTGTAGAAGATTCACGTTTTCACAAACATGATCCATACAGCTTACAATGTACTCTATGGCAATTTCCACCCTATGTAAATTTGTCCAGTTGGCTAGGTTACTCAATTTGGAACTGGCTTATCTATTTAAAAAAAAGAAAGAAGTCTCCCTCTGTATTCTATGGGTTGTACTACTAAAAAAAATATAGTTACAGTACACCCTGCTTATAGTAAAGTGCAGTGGAGCAAGGCTTTTCCTTTACTATAACAGATTTTTCTTATAAACGATGTTCAGATATAGTAAAGTTTTGATGATATTTTTTATCTTATCCGATGACGTTTTTCAAAGTCAAAGGTAACATAAAATACTAAATATAAACCCATCCTACCCCTTCCTCATATTGTTTGAGGTCCAAAAAGGTGATTGGGTTTATACGTGGTATATTTCCCTGTGCACAAAACAACACTAGCTGTAAAAGCATATAGTGTGCAACCTCTAACTTCCAGAATCGCCTTTGAATCTATTCATGCATGCACACGCACATGCGTGTGCGCGCACACACACACACGCACACCGTGACCGAACAGTTTGCATGCAGACATTTCGCCTATGGACACTTTGCCTATGAACATTTATGCCTATGGTCACCATGCTCACCGGACATTTTGTCTACTGGACATTATGCCTGTTAATAGATTATCATGCCTGCAATAAAATATCGCATTTTCATGATGCTACAGCAAAACCCGGTTAAAAGAAAATCGAAGGGAGATAATTTTTTGGTTTTCTTATATCCGAAACGCTGATAAAAGAAAACATTTAGATTTTTTTTTTCTTATGACCGAGTTGAATTGAGGGGGGGGGGGGGGGGGGGGGGGGGGGGGGGGGGGGGGGGGGGGGGGGGGGGGGGAAGAGACAACAGAAGACAAACAGAAACGAAAAAAAAATGCTTTGACATAATTTGGTGCATCAAAAAAAGAAAAAATGCAAAACAAAGGAGGAAAAAAAGAAAACGGAACAGAATTTTTTTTTTAAAAAGTGAAGGCAGACGTGGTGCGAGTTGCATGATAGCGAGCAAGATAGCGGAGAGCAGATGAATGATTGGGTGAGGTGTGAGAGTAACATATTTATTTAAATGTAAATTTCTGTTTCTTGTTTTTAATCAATATTCTAATTTGGATGTATAACTAACTTTACACAGTGGAAGACAATATTGTATTTGTGTTTGTACAATGCCAATGGACAATAAGGAAACTTGCGACCTATGACTCATATTTTACATCATAAAATCAAAATACAGCAAAAATCGAAGGGAGATGATGTTTTGCTTATTACCATATCCAAGTTTTCTTATATCCAAAACTCGGATATAAGAAAACATTATGAAGTTTTTTCCCTTATAAACAAATTGAATGGGAGAAAAAGAAAAAGAAAGACAGAAAAACAAAACGAAGAGAAAATCCTTTTTCCTAATTTGATGCATGTCTTGCATCATAAAATCAAAATAGTCTACTAAGAAGATTTAAAGGTGCCTACAACTTAGCTAAGAAGCCTTTTTTTGTCTTTTTTACTGTTACCAGCGCAACGCCCCGTACTGGTAATGCCTAGTACCGGTAACGCCTAGTACAGGTAACGCCAAGTACTGGTAACTCTGAGTACTGGTTTCGTTGGGTTCGTGAAATATATTTTTATTTTTGTGGCTGAAAACCCAATTTTTAGACCCCTACTACTTTCAAGGCCTACCGATCTCCATGACCTTGACCATGACCTTGATCGGTATGCAATCAGAAAAACCGTAAGCCAAAGTACCTACATGCCAAGTTTGAAGTCCCTAAGACCAACGGTGTGGACGTTATAGCCCCTTAAATATTTTCGGTTTTCAAGGTCATACACCAAGGTGAAGGTCACAACGGTAATAATTTATGCACGGATGCCTTCCTCTCATGGTGACACGCCACCACACAAAATTGGAAACGATTTGGTGAAGCGGTTCGGGAGATATGCGTGGGACAGAAAACCGCAATTATTAGACCCCTACCACTTTCAAGGCATACCGATCTCCTTGACCTTCATTGGTACGCCATCAGCAGAACGGCCATAAGGGAAAGTACCTCCATGCCAAGTTTTGTACCAGCTATAAGAAGGAAAACATGTGGAACCCGTGATTTTGACACGTGATCTGGTATGTCTTTAAGAAAATGTTGTCAATGGTAATTCGCTTATAAGTAAATAGAACTCGCTTATAAGAAAATGAACTGCAAACCAACTCGCTTGTATGACATAATTTTCTTATATCCAAGTTTCCTTTGCGGATGGGAGAAACAATTTGCTTGCTTATAACCGAGTTTTCTTATAAGCGAGTTTCTTATATCCCAGTTTTGATCATAGATAAGAAAGAAGAAGTTCGGCAGGACATATTTTTTTTGCTTTATTGTAAGCGAGTTTTCTTATAAGCGGATTCGGCTGAAATTTTTTCCACGAAGTAATGAGGGGAAAGAAACATGTTTTTGAGTGCCTTTCAATTTCGTTGATGAAGGTGGGTAGAGGGAGTAGTGAGACTGTGACCTGTACATTGATGACGTATTTACAAAGGTCACGAAGAGGACAATTTTTTTAAATTGTAACCGAGGAGCCAGTCCTGTGGGGAACCAAAAGTAACTTTACTACAGCAGGTTTTTTAAAAATTATAACCGAGTTGCTACTATCCGAGGTCTATTTAGTAATAAAACAGTAGACCTTTGGCCGGGAACCAGTGCTTTCCTTTACTGTAACCGAAATTTCTTATAACCGAGTTTACTATAAACGGGGAGTACTGTATAGGGATGTACAGTAAACAGTTGGCTAACTATGTGTGGTGCTGTGGCCGAGGTGTTTGCTTTCATTCAAACATTCATTCTGCCCTGACACGGGACGACCAAGTGTTTGAGTCGACTCCTATTTTATTCTGTGCTTCTCTTCTCACAACTCATGACCACTCCCGCGCTTGTCACAAGTCTCGCACAATCTCCCTCTTTCTCAGCCCTCCACGCACGGGCTTCTCGTGCAATTCACTCTCTCACAATATGGTAAACACTTTTCGGGCTCGAAGTGTGGATGGGGACACCTGCAGTCAAAAAGTAAACAGAGGTGACAGTTCAAAGTCAAGGGACTTTTTTAAACAATACACAAATACATTTCTTATTGGTTTTAGTATTGTTTATTTTTATGTGAAACGAAGACGAACAAAAATAGGCAAGAGATGCAAAGCAATAACAGAATTATGATAATTACAAAAAAGAAAAGAACAGGTAATAAAGCAATATGAGCAAATGTATGGACATTCAGTGATATAGGATTCATTTTTACTTACATTTGTGTATGACCATAATGCAACACAATTAACCTTTACCGGACTTCTGGGGTCGCCCACGACCCCTTGACACACAAAAACATGTTATATCTCTAAAACTATTTAAGCAATCTTCATGAAATTTCATGACTTTGTCAAAAACGTAAATGGCTTTAAGTGTGTTAAATTTCATTAATGTGTATAAAATATAAATGACGTAATATGAGTTATGACACGTAATTTTGATATACCTGTCCGGATGACTGGGGTCTCCCACGACCCCTACTTTAAAGAGCACTGCAGTGCATTGAGTAGGGGTCGTGGGAGACCCCTGCCATCCGGACAAGGATAAACACATGGTGCCTCTTTGACAAGTAGGGGTCGTGGGAGACCCCCGCCATCCGGACAGGGATAAACACCTCGGAATGTGCTCTTTGCTGAGTAGGGGGTCGTGGAAGACCCCCGCCATCGTGTCCGTGTAGTCAAAAGCATGATCCGGTAAAGGTTAAGCACCACACTTGCACGCACGCGTATATTAGCCTTCCCCGACGACTGTGAAAACTTTTCTTATTTGTTGAATGTGGGTGGTAAAAACACCCATGCTTTCCATATAGGCATGTTGCTACATATTCTCAATCACCAACTGTGGGTGCTAAAAACACCCTTACTGTCTGTAGAGGACGTTATGCTACTAATCCTCATCCAGCGACTGTGGGTGGTAAAAACACCCTTACTGCCTGTAGAGGAAAATGTGATACAAAACCTTATTCAATGACTGTGGGTGGTAAAAACACCCTTTCTCCCCATAGAGAAATGTATGCTATGAATCCTTTTTGCAATGACTGATGGTATTTGAAACACCCTTACCCTTTGTAGTGGCCCTTGCACCGTCTCTGGTGCTGCAGCCAAAGGGATTGGCTTGGCCTTTGGGGACCTTCCCCAACATCAGCCGAGTCCTAAAATGCTGAGAGAGTGGGGATGTATCCTGGGCAAGGCATCTCCACTATAAACAAATTCCCGCCCAGCTTGCCGGCATAGCATCAGTACCCCTCTGTTATCTGGAAGTCATAGTCGGAAATGACTGACTAGCATACACCCTTGTGAATTGAGTTGTGTAACCAAATTTTGATTTAGCGGTGTTGAAATATCCGCAGTCTGTAAATGCTAGCGCACACGCACACACACACACACACATGTGCGCACATTCAAATATGATAGAGAGGGAAAGAGAACTGCAATATGAAAAAGAAAGATAGACAGCTGATATGCATGCCAGCTTGTGTCACATTTATAAAGGAGAAAACAAAATCTGTTATAATAACTTTCAAACTTATCCTGAACTCCGTTTACTGTACTTAGTTATAGCAACGGTAAATACACAAGAACAAAAAACCCCTTTCTTACAAAAAAAACTGAAGTCCAATCAAACTGGAAATGCTGAAACAGGAGCATAAAAACAAACATTTTAACATATCAATTGGACAATAGTACCAAAGCAAGCAGTGAAAAAATCCAACAGGTGTGTCCAACAAAATGAAACAATCTGAAGCAAAAACACTCTCTCTCTCTCTCTCTCTCTCTCTCTCTCTCTCTCTCTCTCTCTCTCTCTCTCTCTCTCTCTCTCTCTCTCTGTCTCTCTCTCTGTGTGAGTACATACAGCAGTGTAGTTCTGTTCAAATGTATGCAATAATGGATGTTTTTAGTAACTTGTCTCAAGAAAAAAAAAAGTATACAGGGAAACAAGTGAATTCCAAAATGAATCCAAAATAGTTTCATAGGAAACTCACACAAGTAGGACAGTCAAGAACAAAATAGTCTTCTAGCTCTGTCCCCAAAAGTAACAAGTAACAAAACTACACGCATGTTTACATTTCTTCTTCTTTCTTTCTTTAAACAACCACTATCATCTTTTTGATAGTTCTGTTGTTGTATAGTCTGGGCGATAAGATCTGTTTTAAAACAGAAGGATGTTTAAAAAAAAAATATATATATTAAGTTTTTCAACGGATTTTAAATCTTTAATATGTTCTTGGTTCTTGTTTCAAATCCGTCGGAGGCCAAGCTTAAAATAGTGGGCGACTTTCAGTAGAAAGCGATCACATTCGCCTCCATAGCCTAAATTTAGCTCACAAGGTCAATGACGTCACTTGGATAAGGCCAAAGATATGACGTGCAGGGGTACCTGGTATATACAAACTAAAACTCAAGTTCAAACTCTTTTATTATAATTATGTCGTAAAATCATCTTAAAAACTATGGACACAAGAACATTAAATAAAGACAACGAAATAAAATATACTTAAAGGTAAACTGAAGTAAAAGTAGCAAAGATAAATAGCACGCTTTGCAACCAAGTAACCCGTGAGAAATGTACTCACCCTTGCGGGAAAGACCCACAGGAAGTTTACATTTTATTTGACCTTAGCAACACGTGTGTTCTGATTAACGATACTGCATCTCTCTTGAACTAAAACCACAATGGTTGTTCGACTAAACCAACATGTGAGTGAACGAAAACAGAGTAGATGTTGAAAACTGAACCTGAATGATTGAGGAAGCGAAGAGTAAGGCCTACTTGTCCAGTAAATAGATCTAGACTTGATTCTGTGCGCTCACGCTTCTGCGTGCCGTGTATGTGTGTTTGCGCGCGCGGGTGGGTGCATGTGTGCGTGCATGCGTGTGCGTTGTATGTGTGCGGGAGGTTGGCGGGGACAGGGTGGGTGGGTAGGCCTATGTTTGAAGTCTAAATGTATACTGACCACCACAAACTTACAATAGGCCTACTATGTGAATAACGCAAATGAAAAATTAAGAATAGAATTGATGTAATCCAACATAAACGGCTGTGTGCATGTGTGTGTGTGTGTGTGTGTGTGAGAGAGAGAGAGAGAGAGAGAGAGAGAGAGAGAGAGAGAGAGAGAGAGAGAGAGAGAGAGAGAGAGAGAGAGAGAGATTTGTTAGTGTTTGTGTTTATAAAACCAGTAAATAATACTAGATCCCTCCACACATGACAAAAAAAACTTTGCCAAATTAAGTAATGCAACATAAACGTGTGTGTGTGAGTGAGAGAGAGAGAGAGAGAGAGAGAGAGAGAGAGAGAGAGAGAGAGAGAGAGAGAGAGAGAGAGAGAGAGAGAGAGAGAGAGAGAGAGAGAGAGAGAGAGAGAGAGAAGACAGACAGAAGAGAGAGAGAGAGAGAGACAGAAGACAGAAAAAGAGAGATACTTCAGATACTTTAGTTTACATGTATAAGAATTTAGTCTAGGCCTATTCTTCCATTCTGACTTTTTGGAGAGAGACTGACACTGGACTTTTACTGACAAAGGCCAACAGACAGACAACCAGCCCGCTAAGCCAGAATTTAGAAAATACATCTTAGACTAGAGAAGAAATTGACATGTTCCAAAGTTATCGAGGTTACAGTTTGTCCACAGCTGCATCAGCTCCAGGTAATGGGACCTAATCTTTTTATAAATGATAGGCCTGACGTTGTAGATTGCTTTATAAAGATTTTTGCTGATGATACTAAAGCATATAACAGTGTCACAGTATTAGATGACAGGAGCAGGAACTACAGGAGTCAATAGATAAACTAGTTGAGTGGACGAAGGAATGGCAAATAAAGTTCAATAGTTAAAAAAATGCAAAATACTTCACATAGATAAAAATAATCCTAACGCTATAAAATTGATGAATGTGATCTTGAACCTAGTGAGGTCGAGAAAGATCTGGGGGTCTTTGTGGATATTAACCTAAATGTTGAAGAGCATATTACTACTACTGTCAAAAAAGCTAATAGGCCTACAATTTCTGGTATGATATATCACATTTCATTCAGTTTAAATCCGAAGAAATAATGGTTCCTCTTTTTAAAGCATTGGTTAGACCGATTTTAGAATATGGTAATCATGTGCGGTTTGGAGCCCAAAACTTAAGAAACATATAACCTTAATCGAAAATGTTCAAAGAAGGTATACTAAACAAATCACTAGTAGTAAGTGTTTCACGCCTGAGAGGCAGCATGGTCACGAGCTCTGATATGTTTTCACTGTAGTGTTGTACCTAGATCGTTTATTGTTGTGAAAAGTGTACAAGTGTAGCATGATGGAGTGGTGCGTGTATTGGTGCTTGTTTTGTGCAGTTCTTCCGCCTGATTTGCTAGTTATTTGGACTGCTTTTTTGTTTCAACTGTCCAACTCTCATGCTAACCAAGAAACGTCATTCCCCTATACCAGCCTGCTTGCCAACATGTGGAACCCATTTCTTCCATCCCCCATCCTCCTCACCCCTCCTCTCCCCCATTCTTGTACGGGCCTCTCCCTCCACTTGTTGACCCTACTCCATTCAGTCAAGCCCCTCACCACTCCCCCACCGCGCCTCTTTCTCGAATCTCCTACGGTCGAGAACAACTGCTGTCTGTTGCCCCAGCACCACTGGACCCCTCTGTAATAGAGGCCATCAAAGGAGTGGGAATTGGATACCATCTTCCTCGGGTCCGGAAACACCGTGGTGGCCGGCGGAAACAGAGAAAGATCAGCACAGTGTGTGGTAACAGACCTGATTCGGCCACCACTAAGCTGCCAACGCCTGACATCAACCAACACTGGGTCGGTCGACACGCCTTGCCTGTCTACCCCTTACCTCCCTCTCACTGCCATCCTGTGGAACAATCCCTGAACTGTACAAATACTAGCTGTACAACCAAGCGTTCCCCTGACAACCTGATACGTATTCCAATTAGCAATGGGCCCTCCAGTACAACACAACGTAACGATTCCAACAGTCTACAACTGGCCCTCTTTAACGCAAGATCTGTTAGCGACCCACTGAAACGAGCAGAGATCCACTCTTTCATTACGGACAATGACTGTGATGTTTTCGTAATAACAGAATCCTGGCTTAAAAAACAAGGCGATGAAGCAAAGTGTGCTGACCTGACACCATCTGGCTACACACTCTCTTCCTTCCCCCGCCCTTCACGCGGTGGGGGGATTGCGCTCATCTCTAAGAACTCTCTGGCCAAGCATCTTTCTACCTCCACTGCCTTTCCCTTCCAACATCTCAGCTTTGAAGCAGTTCGCGTTACCCTGGCAACGTCGTCTTCTCCTGTCCACTTCATCTGCGTGTACCGACCTCCACCAAGCCGCAAAAATAAACTGACAGACGCTATGTTTCTCAGTGAATTCCCTGACCTTTTAGAGTACTGTAATAACCTTTCTGGAAAGTGTATTATATTAGGAGACATTAATGTTCATTTTGATACTCAGCATAACCCTGTAACTACTAAGACGATTAATGCTTTGGATATGTTTCACTTTTGTCAATCTGTTACCGAGCCAACTCATGAACGTGGCCACATTCTGGACTGGGTAATTTATAGACCAGATGATGATTTGCTACGCTCTACTCATGTCACTCAATCTCTTGCTTCTGACCATTTCTGTATTGTTTATGAACTATGTTTGTCTGTCCCGTCTGACACCCCATCGTACAGACAGTCTCGTAATGTACGCGGCATGGACAGATCAGCATTTCAAGCAGAGTTGCGCGCGACTATCTGCCCTGAATCATGCCCCACGGTCAACAACCTTAACAGCGCTCTCACTCGCGTTATCGACACACACGCGCCGTTACGTCACCGCCAAGAGCGTGCCGATAGACTGGAGCCGTGGTACCCTTTAGTTAGCACTGAACTGAACTCGGCGAAGTCAGAAAAGCGTGTAGCTGAAAGAGCATGGCTTAAGACCCCCCTTACCGTTACAAAACAAATCTTCAACGCTGCGAAACGAAAAATAGCGAACATAGTGTTGACAGCAAGATCCTCCTTTTACACTGACCAAATAAACAATGCAGTGACCTCTAGTCGGCTGTTTTCTATCTGCAGCAAACTACTGGGGCGTGAAAAAAGCACCCCTCTCCCTACCACCCACCCTGTCAGTGACCTTCCTGATGTCTTTAACGACTACTTTGTTCAGAAAATCCAGCTGATCAGAAACGAACTTGATCAGGCTTCTTCCACACCTAGGCCTACCACCCTGTTAAGACCAAATAGGAACAACATCCACGTTCTTGGAATTTCAGCCAGTTACTGCCTTTGAATTGAAGAAGATCATTCTAAAAGCTAAACCCACTTCCTGTCCTCTTGACCCTATACCGACGCCACTTTTCATAGAGTATCTTGATGAACTACTCCCTACTCTCACCCATATTGTCAACAACTCTCTAACATCTGGCTCCTTTCCATCTGTGTTCAAAACTGCCATTGTCAAACCACTTCTAAAGAAATCATCCCTTGACCCAAACACTCTCAAGAACTATAGGCCTATATCCAACCTCTCTTTCATATAAAAAATCATTGAGAAATTAGTTCTTCATCAACTCCTAGGCTATCCCAATGAACATCAACTCATCAGTTGTTCACAATCAGCGTACAGGCCATTTCACAGCACTGAAACGGCACTGTTGAAAGTAACTAATGACATTCTCTTAGCTCTTGACTCTGGTGACGCATCTATATTAACTCTTTTGGATCTTTCAGCTGCTTTTGATACTATTGACCACCATATACTCCTTAAGAGGCTTCAAATCACCTATGGAATATCAAGCACTGCTCTGTCATGGTTCTCGTCTTACCTTTCTGGTCGAACTCAGTCTGTCTCCATCAATGACTCATCTTCTGCAATGGTTGGCCTCACATGTGGGGTTCCTCAAGGCTCAGTACTTGGACCAGTCCTCTTCATCATGTACACTAAACCCCTGTCCGAGTTGATCACTTCTCATTCAGTTGATTCTCAGTCTTTTGCTGATGATACACAACTCCACAAGCCTGTATCCCCATCTACCATTCTTCCTTCTATATCTTCACTTGAATTCTGCATTCGCAACATCAAATCATGGATGCTACAAAACAAACTGAAGCTGAATGACGACAAAACGGAGGCCTTGTTCATCCACTCTCCATCTAGAAAACTTCCGTACCCAAAGCCTGATTCCATCTCTGTCTGTGACACTCAAATACCTTTTTCTCCTTCTGCTAGAAATCTTGGCTTCCACATCTCTCAAGATATGAGTGTTGACTCACAAGTTCAAACTATCTGTCGGTCAGCATACTGTGAGCTGCGTCGCATTGGTACGATTCGCCATCTCCTGTCTATAGATACTACTAAAATACTAGTCTGCGCTTTTGTTCTCTCTAAACTAGATTATTGTAATTCACTCTTGTATGGCTGCCCCCAACACCTCATTGACAAGCTTCAAAAAGTCCAGAACTCTGCTGCCAGACTTGTCCTCAAGGTCTCTAAGTATCATCATGTTCAACCACTCCTGATATCCCTTCATTGGCTTTCCATCAAAGCACGTATTGACTACAAAATTTCCACTCTATGTCATTCTTATTTCTCTGGAAATGCCCCTAGCTACATTTCTGACATGCTTTCTGTCTATGCTCCATCAAGGCAATTGCGGTCATCTTCAGATTCCAAAATTCTCTGTGTTCCTAGTACACGAACAAAAATGTTTGGTGAGCGCTCCTTTTCCTTTTCGGCCCCATCAGTTTGGAACTCCTTACCACGCGAAATCCGCCATATCCAGTCCTTGCAATGTTTCAAATCAGCTCTCAAGACCCACCTGTTCAAGCTACATCACAACCTTTAGGCCACATTACTTCTGGACTCTATTCTCACACACACACTCCCCTCCCCCCATATTAGTTTCACTGTGTGTTGACTGCAATGTGTACGTCAGCTTTGTTGCGAGAGAGAGAGAGAGAGAGAGAGAGAGAGAGAGAGAGAGAGAGAGAGAGAGAGAGAGAGAGAGAGAGAGAGTGTGTGTGTGTGTGTGTGTGTGTGTGTGTGTGTGTGTGTGTGTGTGTGTGATGCTTTGTTCAACTGATTGTATTTTGTATTGTGTTTTTTGGGTGGGGTGAGTGGTGGTGATGGTAACGGTGTGTGTGTGTGTGTGTGTGTGTGTGTGTGTGTGTGTGTATGTGCCGGTACGTGCGTGTATGTGTGGGTGGGGTGTGTATGTGTATGCCTATTTGCATGTGCGTGAGCGATTATTTCGTGTTGTTGTTGAATTTGTTGCTTCTTAATTTTTGTTGTTGTTAAGCGCATAGAGCTCCACATTGGTGGAGGAATGCGCTATATAAATGATTCACTATTATTATTATTATTATTATTATTATTATTAAAAATACTGCAATTACGAAGGGAGACTTAAAACTCTAAATATGCCAAGTCTTGAATACCGCTGGCTAAGAGGTGACATGATAGAAACGTTTAAAATCTTACATAAGTACTATGTCATGACAGTCACACTACAAACAATTTGTTCACAATTAATACTTCCATTACCAGAGGCCATCCCTTGAAGATTAACAAGCCATTTACCAGGACTAATACCTATGCACATTTTTTCACTAACAGCTCTAGAGTTATTAATCCTTGGAATTCCTTACCCAGTAATATAGTAACTGCAGGAACACTCAATAGTTTTAAAAACATGTTAGATAGACACTGGGAGGATAATAGCTTCCAGACAAACTTTACTATTATTTAAATGTAAGAAGCAATACGGTGCCGCGCTTTGTTGCGCCGGAATAATTAAAAACAAAACAAAAAACAACGGAAAAACAACCAATCACGAATTACTTGAAAAAGCAGGCAAATCTATCTAAGCCTATATGCCGTACATCTGATATGATATGCACAACACAGGGTTCCTGAAAATGTAGAGGTGCGTATTTACACACTGCAACTCTCAAATCACATAGAATCTCAAACCATGCGTGAGATTTATCCTTTAAAAAAAGTAGAGTGTGAGATGACGCATAATACACTTAAGGCATCAGAATTGTCAGAGGATTAATTTTTTAATAAAGCATCAACCTCTCTCTCTCTCTCTCTCTCTCTCTCTCTCTCTCTCTCTCTCTCTCTCTCTCTCTCTCTCTCTCTGTCTAGAATTTCTATCAGAGAATTGGCGTCTACTGTCACGGTCAGAGGTTTTGACTTTAAATTGAGTTTATCTTTTTCTGTTAAATAGCATTTTAAAGTGATTTATCACTGCATTAAGCCTTTTTGGTCATGCTGGGAGCTGGTTTCAGTGTTGCCCCTCAACTGTCTGAGGCCTTGAAGGCCCTTGTACCGCGGTTTTCAGAGGATTGGACTTCAGACCATTCTGATGCCTGATTAATGTGCCAGGTTTTGTATCATTTTATAAGAATAGTCTTCAGCTTAAAAGGAAATCGGGAGGTATTCTGGTGTTAATTAAACAAAACCTACTGAAGCATGTACAGGTGATTGAAAGCAAAGGCAGAGAACGCTATGTTGATTATAATCTTCACAGTTATTACAACTTTGTAAGAGACAAGCTTAGTAATGATGTTCTGTTTTTCAAACTAAATGCTAATGTTTTGGGACATGAAGTGTTCTTTTGTTGTGTTTACTTCCCCCCTGAAAAGTCCCCTTACTTCGACCCCCATGCTTTTGCGTGTCTTGAATGTTTGTGGAAGACAGATATGTTACGTTTACTTGATAATAAACAGGTCTAATAATTTGTTGATAATAATAAAATCAAATCAAATCAAATCAAATTCACTTTATTATCTCCCAAGGAGAAATTTTGTTCAGGTGCCAGAATAACAAAGACATCGACATTCAGCATGCATGAATAGGAGCAAAAGTTACATAATACACACTTAAAGATACACATTAAATGTGGATACATACACGTCTAAGGATAAGCATGCATAGTTTCTTTTAACACGATGAACACACATTTAAACATAAAAGGATCATGAGTTTAGGAGGTGGATGGATCTGGGGATGAAGGATTTCTGTCCCCTGGAGTTGACTTTAAAAGTTTTGTAGCGACGTCCAGAAGGTAATAGTTCGTAATGTTTGTTTATAACATGGGAGGTGTCATTTACAATCTTCCTGGCTTTATGCTTGGTTCGTCTTTCGTACATCTCATTCAACCCCATCTCTCTCTTTCCAACAACTTTACTACACACATTCACCACATCATCCAACACACGCTTGTTCTTCAAACACAGACTTCCAAACCAACACATGAAGGAAACAGTAAGCACAGACTCAATGCAGCTACTATAGTACGTATGCAACATGTTTGAGTTAACACCAATGTTTCTCAGTCTGTGTAAAATAAACAATCTTGATTGACATTTCTTATGTATGTTCTGTGTGTTCTTGTCGAAAGTCAGTTTGTCGTCCAAAATGGTACCTAAGTATTTGTATTCTGAAACTCTTTCCACTGTTTCACCATCAATTTATACCTTTGGCACAGGGGGTGGATCTTTCCTAAAGTCTATTAACATTTCTTTTGTTTTGAGCACATTGAGGTCCAGATAGTTTTCTTTACACCACAGACAGAATTTCGCAACTTGACTAAAGTAGTGAGAATCAGAATTTGAAAGGTCTTGTATGGCCGAATCGTCTGAATATTTTATGATAGGAACATACTCAGTACCTCTACAGTTGTTGGTATACAAGGTAAAAAGAACAGGAGAGAGAACAGTACCCTGAGGCGCACCAGTTGAAGTAGAGAGTGGAGAGGAGAGAACTGACTGATAGCGGACTGACTGGCTTCTATTGAGAAGAAAGTTAACGAGCCAGAGGGTCAATTTAGGATCAACATGAAGGTCTAACAAGAAATTCAGTTGACCCAAGGTCAACTATAAAGGCGAGCCAAGACAATGTTGGCATTTCAAATCCTTTCAGCTTTTTTCATGTGCTGTCTATGTCCTTGTATTGTATTTTTCTGTTTTGTGTTTGTCTTATATTTATTCTTTCCAACTAACCAAAACAAATGTCCCATATGTGCCTTCCCAGGTCGAGAGGACGTAAAACTCAAATTTACGATACGTTGGCCATTTCAATTTACAAATAAAAAACCCTCAGCCTTTATTTTTTATATATGACAGCACTCACGTCACACATTCATAAATTAACAAATAAAACAATGCGAGTGACTTTATGAATAGAAAGATTGTGTTTTCATGAACAAACAATAAGAACTGCATCAAAGTGAACTAGCAGCAATAGAAAGTTTAAAACACCTTGTAATTGTTTTGCAAAATATGTGCATAAAATACACTAGTAACAAGCTTGTGTGCGTCTTCAATCTGAGGTTGCTTCCCCTTAAACCGTTGTATCAAAAGAGATCACTAGAACGGGCCATAAAATTGTTCATTCAGCAAAGAGTGCTATTGAAATAGCAATAACATTTTTGTTAAACAATCCTAACATTGTGACTAAAGGGTAATAACTTTCGTGTTAAAAAAACAAAACACTTAAGGAGTTGTTTTTTCTGACAAAATGCCACTTAACAGTTAACTGACTTTTCTTTAGCTGGAAGCAGAAGTTGATTATATCAGTTAACTACTTAACTGGAATAAGAAAAGACAGTTAACTTCTTAACTGGTATCTTAAAGCCAGTTAAGTAATGAACTAGTATTTTATGATTTTTTAGCCCCATATAACTGTCGCTATGTTTTGAGGCGCAGAATTTAAGACCAGCAGTCCCAGGGGATGGAATCTTTGTCTAGGCCATCAGGAGGCAACCAATCAAGGAAGAACCAGACTTTGAGATCGAGTCGAAAACACAAAAACAAGATAGGGTTAGAATCAGCCTAGAGTTATTGTCATGAAACTGAAATAAAACAGACTTTGAGATCGAGAGTAGTAAACACGAAGAGGATAAGGATAGGCTAAGAGGATAGGGTTAGGATCAACTTAGAGTTGTGAAACTAAAAAGTAATCAGACTCTTTGACATTGATAGTCGTAAACATGAAGAGAACAGGGTTAGGGTATCAGCCTATGGTTGTTGTTGTGAAACTGAAAGAAAGAAGACTTTGATTTTTTAGATAGAGAGTCGAAAACCGAGGAAGAGGCCAGCCTAGGGTTGTTGTCGTGAAACTGAAAAGAACCAGACTTTGCCGAGATTGAGTCGTAAACACAAAGAGGATAATCGGTCAGCCTAAGGGCCGGTTATTGTCATAAAACTGAAAGAAACCAGACTTTGACGTTGAGAGTCGTAAACACGAAGCGGATAGGGTTAGGATCAGCCTAGGGTTGTTGTCATTGAACTGAAACGAACCAGACTTTGATATCGAGAATCATAAACATGTATGGGATAGGGTTAGGATCAGCTTAGGGTTGTCATGAAACTGAAAAGAACCAGTCTTTAAGATCGAGAGTCGCAATCATGAAGATGAGATGGTTAGGGATCAGCCTAGGGATGTTGTCATGAAACTGACAGAAACCAGACTTTGAGATCGAGTGCATTAACATGAAAGAGGATAGGGTGTGGGTTATGATCAGTCCTAGGGTTGACATGAACCTAGACTTTGAGATCGAGAGCATTAAACATGAAGAGAGATAGGGTTAAGATC
Organism: Phymorhynchus buccinoides; assembly: GCA_017654935.2. NCBI lineage: Eukaryota > Metazoa > Mollusca > Gastropoda > Neogastropoda > Raphitomidae > Phymorhynchus > Phymorhynchus buccinoides. The sequence goes on from CM065682.1 coordinate 25,680,151, forward strand.
AGCCTAGGGTTGTTGTGAAACTGAAAAGAACCAGACTTTGTGATGGAGAGTCATAAAAATTATTAGGATATGGCTAGGATCAGCCAGGGGTTGTTGTCATGAAACTGAAAGAAACCAGACTTCGAAATCAATAGTCCCGTAAACACGAAGAGGATAGGGGATAGGACCAGCCTAGGGTTGTCATGAAATTGAAAAAGAATCCAGACTTTGAAGATCGAGTGCTGTAAAAATGAATATGATAGGGCGAGATCAGCCTAGAAAGCAGAGTTATTGTCATGAAACTGAAAGAGAGATTTTGAGATCGAGAATCGTAAACCACTCAGAGTTTAGGGTTAGGATCAGCCTAGAGTTATTGTCATGAAACTGGAAAAAACACACCAGACTTTAAGATCGAAAGTCGTAAAGACGAACAGGGTAGGGTTAAGATCAGCCGAGCATTGTTGTCATTAAACATAATTCTCTTTTAGAAGTGTAATAGACAACTTTAATGTCAAATCGTTTGGTTTTCAAAATTTTGCAAATCAATTGCATGCTATCCGGTATGGTACATAATAATTTAGCAATGTTGACACAAAAATATAAGCTTTAGCAGACAACACGAACTGCAGGGGGTTGTGGGTGTGTGGGTGGGGATTGGAAGCAGAGAGTGTCGTGGAAGCAAGACTGCTACGCACGCACGCACGCATTGCAGGAGACTAGAAAACCCCATAGAGTTGTAAGGCGGCCAGAGCGCAGAGAGGAGAGGCAGAGAGTTGAGCAGAGACAAATGCAGGACTAAAAGAGAAGTGTTGAGGAAGACAATAAAAGAGTAAGGCAGTGACAGAGAGAGAAAAAAAATGAAACAAAGACAAACAGAACAAACAGACATACAGAGAGAGAGAGAGAGAGAGAGAGAGAGAGAGAAGAGTAGCTAAACGGACACACGACCGGTTTCGATAATATTTTTAATAGAAAAAAAAGATCCAGAAGAAAAATACATAAATATATTGCAAGCAATGACAAAACAAGGATCCAATAGTGATTCACAACAACACTGTTATTGACATGTTATGGTTCATGCTCATCTTGACCGCCAAGTGACTGTGTTCCGTCTGTCTGCTAACATCCAGCAAAGAGAGTCACAGCACTCACGGTTTGGTCAGTGCTAGCATCCGAGGGTATTGTTTTTTTTTTTTTTTTTTTTTTTTTTTTTTTTTTTTTTTTTTTTTTTTTTTGTTTTTTTTTTTTTTTTTTTTTTGTTTTTTTTCTTTTTTTTTTTTTTTTCTTTTTTTTGTTTTTTTTTTTTTTTTTTTTTTTTTTTTTTTTTTTTTTTTTTTTTTTTTTTTTTTTTTTTTTTTTTTTTTTTTTTTTTTTTTTTTTTTTTTTTTTTGTTTTTTTTTTTTTTCTGTGCCTACTATAGCTAATTCATGAGGCTCTCAAGGGTATGCGTGGCATGACTCAACGAATAAG
>CM065682.1:25682099-25874599 GCA_017654935.2 Phymorhynchus buccinoides
AACACATCTCCCCTGCTCAGGTACGACTCCCATTTTCAGCCTCTTCGCTGGGTTTTTCGGAGAATGGTTGTGGAAACCTGATGGCAGTGATAACTAAGACGTGTACCACAAAAAAATGCAACAATTCTCAATAATGTTTTGGTCCCCAAATCAGCCCTTCTTGTGTCAAAACCTTTTCTTATCTCGAAACATCAGCTACCCTACTTCCAAATGAAAGTTCAGTCATTTCAAGTTTGACTTGCCTGATTTCCACTGTAGTTTGCACCGCAGTCTGACACCTTGGGATAGAAGGGCCGTATTTTTCGGACTATGAGGCGATACTTTTTTCCCACACTGAAACCCATGGGCCTTATAACATGGCTAATAAAATAGTAAGAAAAGAAAATTTATAATAACAAAATCTGATTTTTTTGTAAAATGTGGGGGGTGCATCTTATAATAAAGTGCACCTTATAGTTAAAAAAAGAAAGAAAGAAAAGTAATCTGACCAAGGTTGGGGTCCCTGTCTGTGGAACATGCTCAGTTGTTTCAGTGTTCTGCCTTTGGCGTTCTTTTCTTACAGTTCTGGCGGGGGGAATAGTTTACTTGTTGCGGTTCCAGTTTGGGAAATGTTTAACTGTTTCAACTGGGATAACATTGCTAACAGTTCTGATTTGGAAAATGTCCCCCCCCCACCCCCCACCCCTTTATGCTTTATGCCTCATTGAATATAATTACAAAACTGTATAGCTACAATTACACTGCGTGTGTCTACATATCTATATTTGTTTACCTGTGTGTGTGTGCAGTCTGCAGTGATGTCCAAGTCGGACTCGCTAGCCCCCCACAGCCCCCTGTGGGACAGCACCTCGGGGGACAGCTCCAAACATCTCCGAAGCTCAGGATCACAGACGGACAGTCTGGACTCCCCAGGACCCTCTCCACCCAAATCTCTACGTAATCAGGAAAATGACAAGGTGTTTACTTTCTTTCTTTTCTTGTCAGATTGAGCGCTGATGTGTCATGCTGCCATTATGTGCCTAACTAAGAAATAGTTAAGCCCAGCATATCCGTCTTCGGCTGGAGGTGTTTACTGACTGCTATTAAAAAGCAAACAAACAAAAAAAGCGTGAAAGCACATGTTCACATTTCAGCTTATTGTTAATTAAGAAAGCATTCTATTTTTCATTCAGTGTGTGTGTGTACGCACTTTAGGCCAACACATTCAAGAGTCCTCTCCTCACTGTTGCAGGTGCGACACAGCATGCCCGTGTTGGACAAAGCCAAGGAGATAGTGGTGGAAACCTTATTCAGATCTCGCAACAAGAGCCAGGAGCGCGAACGCAACAACACTGCTGACAAACAGTTCCCTAAAAACAGTGAAACGTCCGAGCACAGGAACAGCAAAGACAAAGCATCTTCCGAACACAGAGGCGCCAATGACAAAGCGTCTGGTGAGCACAGGAGCAGCAAGGACAAAGGCAGGAGACGGGGGGAAAGCAGTGAGGAAACTCCGCGCCCGGTCAGTGTGTTAGTGTCCAGTACAGCTCAGACCTCCCCTAAAGGGGGCGATGATATTTTAGTCGAATTCCCTGCCTCCGTCTTCCCCCACTCCAGTCCAAACACAGACAGCAAATCGCGGAAAAGGGAGTACGAAGCAGACAGCAACAATGGCACCTGGCCCAAATCTCGCTCTGGGCTGGTGATTTCTGGTAACGTGCCTTCCACAGTGACGCTCACTTCAGGTAAAGAGCGCCCCTCTATCCAAGACCCTCTCATTTTCCATCCCCCATCCCAGCAGTGTAAGAACGGGGGTAAAGGGGGATTTGGCTCAGAGGCGAACAGTGCGCGCCACTCCCCGCAGAACTCTGCGTCGGGCAGTGGAAAATATCCCAGCAGTGTAGCGCCGCCTTTCATCCCTTCCTCCAAGTCTCCTCCTAGTTTCTCCGTTGGTGTGATGCCGAGCGCTGTGCGTCCGACTTTCCCCCGGCAGTGGCCCGGCCAGACCCCCCCCGCTAGTCACCCCCAGCATTCTCACACACCCCGCGGATCTCAGGCCAACCCCGTCCATTCGTACCCCCACCCCCACCCTCACCCGCGTCAGCAGCCGCCATTCAAATCGGTCCTCCCATCGCACCCGCTCCATCCAGCCCCCAAGCCCTCGGTGCCACCATCGTCTGATCTGTACCCAGCTACCCTGCACCCCCAGCGGGTGACTCCCCGGGTGGGTGGCCGGTCCCCCCGGCCCATGTCGGCCCCACATCGCGGCCACAGCGCTGAGAGACAGTGGCCTCCCCCTCAGCCGTCTCCCGCCTGGCCCTCACAGACTTTAGGCTCCCCCCGTCTCGCTCGACACCATCCATCCAAGTCTCACTCCCCAGAAACGCCCGTTGCTATACACAGTCCGCCGTCGTTAGAGGTCCCGTCATCATCATCGTCGGCGATGTTTCAGCGTGGGCGGGAGGTGGGTGGGGTGTCGTCTCCACTGGAGGGCGCTGTGTCTCCTGGCTGGGTGTCGGAGTCTTCTTCCGACCACGCTCACTCCACTGTCAGGTCAGTGAAGTTGATACGCTGTTGTGACTTGTTCAGTTTTTGTCTCGTCTTTTCATCAACTCAGATTTGTAACTCCCTGATTTTCTTAAATGAGAAAGAAAAAACCCCATTAGTAGTAGTAGATTTTTTTCTTATTTAAGAAAATGAGGATTTTAAAATAATAATTACCATATTTTACGTACTACAAGGCACTTCTAATTATAAGGCTGAATTTAACCAAAGACTGTATAGGAGAAGATAAGCATCCGGTCTCTTTTCCTTATATGAGTAGTGAGGACAGAAACACTGGTTATATCCCTTTTAAACAGGACACATTTTACACGTCGATAGGCCAGTTGAATTCTCCGTTCAAGTTCCAGTCTGAGGTTTTGGATAGCCTCCACTGTGAATGGTGTACTGTCGGTACTAACGATAACTCTATCAGCCCGGTTCGCCAAGCTCTTAAGTAGTCCATCTTACCCTTTTAGAATATCTTTGATTTAACTAAAAATGCGAATTTAAACATACTCAAGGCGCAACATATTTTAAGGCTCATGCACAATGATCGAACAAAAGCAAAAAAATAGATCGAAAACATGAGATCGACTCAAACAAAGGAGGTCGGTATTTTGCCTAGTTCTGTCAAAACAATCTTCAGAATGACAGAAGTTACACTCACACCGCTATCTGGATATACATATGATGAAGCACTTTTACGTATCGTCTGCGTCAGAGAGCCCAGAAAAGTCGGAATTGAAAAACACGGAATAGATTTCTACAATGAGTTTTACTCGCCTTGAGCACCAACATACTTTTCCACCATGATTGTTATGGCTTTCGAGCCATCCCCCCCTCCTTTTTTCTTTGAACTGCATCCGTGGCTTCATTCACGATTTCAGCCAGATAATCGGTCTCAATACAATAGGTATGATATTAATGGAATTCACAAATTTGTTTAATCAGATTTCAGTCATACTCTAAGCGTAACACATTTTAAGGCACAGGGGTCTCAGTTGAGGAAAAAAGTATCGCCTTGTAGTCCGTAAAATATGGTAATTTCTTTTCATTCATATATCTTATTTTGCAGAATTCAGACTCTTTTCCTTGTCATTAAAACATAACTGTATGTTTTTGTCATTCATACTTCATTTGTGTGTGAAATTGAGATTGCTTGGGGGCAATTACAGAGCTTGATGCATGTAGTTCTGTTCTTGATTTATTTATTTGAACAAAAAAGTGGAAGAGACTGTTGGTGATATTTACTTTTGATAACAAGCTTTGGATAGTTTTTTTAAATTTATAGAATGTGTGCTAAATACATTTAGCTGGCCTTCTTCTTTTTGTTTGTTTCCTCCCTCCTCCTCTTTTATGACATTCATTTCGTCAATGATGGGGCGACAACCTCTCCTTCCAACATACTTCCTGCGATAAATTGATTGATGGGTGGATTGATTGTCAGTTGACCGATTGATGTTTTCAGTTCGTCATCCAGCAGCCAGCACAGCAATCGCCCCCTGGTGATCAACCCTCGTCACAGTTCTCCCCCCGGTACTTTTGGTACTTTCACTGCCATCAGCCCGGAGAGGGAGGTGGAACGCACCCTGTTTCCCCCCAACCCCTCCCCCATCCCCAACCCCCACCGCCACCACAACTCTCCCACTCCCTCACAGCAGGTCAGTGAGGTCTCCCAAGTTTCCGCAGTTTTGAGGATTTCAATGGAAATTTAAAAATTAAATTCAAAGAAAAAATTATCAGGTATCAAAGGGAGGGAAGAAATATCTAGAACATCTTGGGATCTTGGGTCAATTTTGTTGTTTCAGCTCTAAACTGGGTTTGTGTAAACCTGTCAATTTCAGGGATTTTTTTGTTCTGCTTTTGCCCTTACATTAAAAAAATTCAAATTCAAATACTTTATGCTTTTTGTCATTGGGAGCTCTGGTTATTTTGTGTTGTTATGTTTACTCATTATCTACAGAATTGATGCTGTGTACTTTTTTTTTTTTTTTTACTCTGAATACAAATCACATTTGTTTGTATGCTTTGTATTACAATTGACTCTTCATGCAGAGCTTTGAATTGGAGGCCAAAGGGTCAGGATTCATATGAAATCTGGTGACATACTGTTACACGCCTATTGTTACATTTATTTTATTTGGACGATTTTTTGAATGCATACCTTTAAGCTCTATGCATCTTTCCGTCTCCTTAGCATTTTATAACTCACAAGGAAATGCAAAGAACAATAACTTTGGAGAAACTGTATGGAAACACAAACACAACAATAGCTCATCCCATCAACAGTTTCCTTCTCGTATGCTGGTTGTACCCAGAAGGTTAGAAAGAGAGAAGAAAGAAGGGGTAAGGAGGAGATGGAATGGAATTCTATGTAGAGTGGAGTTAGGAAGAGGAGAGATAAGCTTTTTTTCAAATAAAGCTATAATTGGAGATGTGCTCCTTGATTTTTGTTGTAATCCGTGGTGATTCAAAGCTTTTTCTCTCTTGTTTTGTTTTTGTGTGAGATATAAATACATGGAAGCCTTACATCTTGCATGGGTGAAAGTAAAACTTCTCTCAATCCTGAAATGACAGTTTTCAATGTTCTCTGAATCTTCCCAATCCTAAAGTGGTGACCACATTAAAAATAATTTCCAGTGTGTGTGTCTGTGTGTACAAGATGGATAGGGATAGTGTTAAAATTGCATATCTATCATATTGTTTTAATTTTTTGCTAACAATTTTGGCAGAAATGTTTAATTTTATAAGACCATGGTTCCAGATGACAAGATGACCAATCCTGAGACTTTCTATTCAGCTTTCAGGGCTTCTGATAAGTTGATGTTTCTTAGGGTCCCAGGGACCCCTTCATCAGATTAAAACGAGTCCCAGGCTAACTTCAGTGGGTCCCCTGTACCACATCAAGAAACATGTCTATAAACATGTACAAATACACTTATTACACATACCTCAAATTCGGCGATTAACATTACATTCATGACATTTTCACGCACGCGCTGCACTTCATTGACTGTGATGTTTCGTCAAACTCCAGTCAGGAAAACTCTTTTTCCCAGACTGGTTTGTAGGCCCGCACCTTTTTTGTCGCAGGTGGATCATTGACACTCACAGATGTTGATGGTTGATTGACATCTTTCTCACTTTCTTTGCGCTTTCCGGGCACTAACACCCACAAATTTAAAGACATTTTGTTGTTGGTCGAGTAGCGCGAAAGGCTTTTTCCGGTACAGCGAGAGGCATCATGGGAAAGGGAAAGTTTTATGATTAAGGGAAGCAACTCTCGCATCATAGCAGACGATGCCTGTGGCCGACTTTCAACGTTAGACAATGTCTTTATTCGTTTTTGTATTCGTTTTTCATGATTTTTTGAGTGCGTCCCCAGGGACTCGCTTGACAAACATTCAATGCGTCCTTTTAACTTTCAATGCGTCAGGGACGCATTATCAGAAGCTTTTAGATTTTGCGTTATCAGAAGCCCTGGCTTTTTAAATCCTGATTTCAGGAGCATGCCTGAACTACTTTCACCCTTTATCTTGGTAAGATGTGTTTTTCTGAGACAGCAATGTAACTTTTCTTGATGAAACGATAAAGTAGTTATGACTTTGACTTTTAACTTGACTTTGACTCTATATGTGTGTGTGGGGGTTTTTTTTCTCCAGAGTTTCAGCGGTGTGGAGCGCATCACCCCCACCCCCAGTGACGACTTCCACCCTCGCTTCATCCGTCCCCTGTCCCACGGCCCCCACCATCCACTCCTCTCCCCCTTCTCTGACACAGAACTGCGGCCCCATGGGGGTGCGGGGGGCTCAGGGGGGGTGTACCCCCGGCACGACAAACACATGGAGCGCATACGTATCCCCTCCAGTAATAGCGTCACCACCAAGTCAGGGTCCGTGGAGATAGGTGAGGCATGGGGAATGTGATTGCAATGGCACAGGAGAAAATATTCCTTTTAACCCTTTCACCGCCAATGTCGCATTTTTGCACCACAATGGCATCGAATGTCACTAAAAGGCATCAAATCAGGGCCTGTTATCTGAAGACCCTATTTTTGTAATTTTGGGAGGTAAGGATAGGCCTAATGTTGTAAATGTCACATACAAATTTGCAATATTGCAGATATTTTTTTCTCTGCGACTTGGGTAAGTTTAATGATATTTTGTGACTGAAAAATGGCTGGCAGACAAAAAGGGTTAAGTACCCCATGACTATTGAAGTAAATTTGAGAAAAAAATCTAATTTTAAAAATCATAGAATGAAAAAGATAAATGTTAGAATCAATCTGACACCATGCAAACAAATAGACAATCTGTGTAAAGTGATGTACATTTATTGACAAAAACAGTGAGTGAGATGTTAGCAAATATGCCTATATCAAACGTAAAGCATACAAAGGAGGAATAATTCTCTAGAGATATAACCATCCTGACCATTTAAGAGCAAAAACCTGCATTCCAGAGTAATTTCTCTTCATTTGATGATTTCATCACTGGTGGCATCAGGCCTGCAACTATATGATGCGTTGTGTGGCAGCAAAAGGGTTTAAGTAATGTTGATATAAAAAAACAAAAACCCAGCGTATCGGAGTTATTCTTCTTCATCTGATTACGTCATCAGCGATGTCATCAAGTCAGTATGTGATACGTTAGATGGCAGTCAAGGGGTTAACGGATTGTTGTCTGCTGTGTCATCCAACAGATTGAAACGTTACACTCTTAATGCTGTTGTAAGTTGTTTAAAATTTGGGGGAATAAACCAGATAACATTGTTGAAGTGACAGCCAAATTGTTTGTCTATTTTAAAACATTGGCCAACTATTGTTTGTCTATTTTAAAACATTGGCCAACTATTGTTTGTCTATTTTAAAACATTGGCCAACTATTGTTTGTCTATTTTAAAACATTGGCCAAATTGTTTGTCTATTTTAAAACATTGGCCAACTATTGTTTGTCTATTTTAAAACATTGGCCAACTATTGTCTGTCTATTTTAAAACATTGGCCAACTATTGTTTGTCTATTTTAAAACATTGGCCAACTATTGTTTGTCTAATTTAAAACATTGGCCAACTGTTGTTTGTCTATTTTAAAACATTGGCCAACTATTGTTTGTCTATTTTAAAACATTGGCCAACTATTGTTTGTCTATTTTAAAACATTGGCCAACTATTGTCTGTCTATTTTAAAACATTGGCCAACTATTGTTTGTCTATTTTAAAACATTGGCCAACTATTGTTTGTCTATTTTAAAACATTGGCCAACTATTGTTTGTCTATTTTAAAACATTGGCCAACTATTGTTTGTCTATTTTAAAACATTGGCCTATTTTAAAACATTATTGTTTGTCTATTTTAAAACATTGGCCAACTATTGTTTGTCTATTTTAAAACATTGGCCAACTATTGTTTGTCTATTTTAAAACATTGGCCAACTATTGTTTGTCTATTTTAAAACATTGGCCAACTATTGTTTGTCTATTTTAAAACATTGGCCAACTATTGTTTGTCTATTTTAAAACATTGGCCAACTATTGTTTGTCTATTTTAAAACATTGGCCAACTATTGTTTGTCTATTTTAAAACATTGGCCAACTATTGTTTGTCTATTTTAAAACATTGGCCAACTATTGTTTGTCTATTTTAAAACATTGGCCAACTATTGTTTGTCTATTTTAAAACATTGGCCAACTATTGTTTGTCTATTTTAAAACATTGGCCAACTATTGTTTGTCTATTTTAAAACATTGGCCAACTATTGTCTGTCTATTTTAAAACATTGGCCAACTATTGTCTGTCTATTTTAAAACATTGGCCAACTATTGTTTGTCTATTTTAAAACATTGGCCAACTATTGTTTGTCTATTTTAAAACATTGGCCAACTATTGTTTGTCTATTTTAAAACATTGGCTAACTGTTGTTTGTCTATTTTAAAACATTGGCCAAATTTTGTTTGTCTATTTTAAAACATTGGCCAACTATTGTTTGTCTATTTTAAAACATTGGCCAACTATTGTCTGTCTATTTTAAAACATTGGCCAACTATTGTTTGTCTATTTTAAAACATTGGCCAACTATTGTTTGTCTATTTTAAAACATTGGCCAACTATTGTTTGTCTATTTTAAAACATTGGCCAAATGTTGTTTGTCTATTTTAAATCATTGGCCAACTATTGTTTGTCTATTTTAAAACATTGGCCAACTATTGTTTGTCTATTTTAAAACTGGCCAACTGTTGTTTGTCTATTTTAAAACATTGGCCAACTATTGTTTGTCTATTTTAAAACATTGGCCAAATGTTGTAACTTCTGGTGTTTTATCTTGTGTCGATTTGACTTTTTGTTGTTGAATTACTGTAATGTTCTACAGGGGTTTTTTTCCAATGCAAAATGTTCTTTGATCATGTGTATGGCTGACTTCATTGATATTAATATGGCTTTGTTTTCTAGTTGTTTTTGTTGTGTTTTTTACATGTTGTATTTGCTTCGTTTGTTACAGATGTATATGAACGTTTTTGTTTGGCTGTTTTGTTATTTTGCATCTGATTTACCTCTGCAATGCCTCTCTTTGTTCATAGACAAGAACGCAAGGTTAAAAAGATGAATGTGCATTAATCTCTGTACAATTATTAAAAGGGACTACTTAGTTTCCTGTGACCAGTACTGAGAGTATTCTAATGAAGTATGCTCAGAGTATCATTCACTGTGGTCATACATACCACTAACAATGTTCAGGCATCAGAATAGACGAATTTTTTTTTAAAACCTAGGGGAGAGCACTTCGTGAACATTAGAGTTGTTTACCTCCATTACTTGGTCAAATACCATAGCAACAATGCAACAATGGCGTCAAAGCTTGAAACCGCAGGATGCGAGTCAGCAACTTGCCCAAAAAAAATTTAAGAAAAATTAGGGGTGGCCAGTGGCCACAAACTGATAAAACTTGCAAAATGTGACTTTAAAATATAAATGACATAAACTTTAGAATGACGCACGGTGTTCTAAGTGCTGTATGTCTGCTCAAACACACAAGGCTAGAGCTGATGGTAGAGTAACTTCCCCTGTTTGACCGATTGAATTAGGCAAGATCACTCCCACACACCATGAAATTACTCCCCTTAATCATTTCCGAACAATTCCTATTGTCAGAGGGTTTGCAACATTTTTTGGTATTAAACATTTTATTCCTTCTTCATACATTTACAAATAACATTCATATATATGTTTGCTTCGACATTGGGTTTGAAAATTTTAGAGGATTGAAAGTTGCTTGCAGAGGATTTCTGTGCAGTGGCAGAGGTTCTGAGCATAATCCTCACTGCCAGTTATCATTTAGAAGTAATTTGTTGATGAAAGATGCCATTTTGGTCATGCTGGGGACAGATTTCAGTGTTGCTTCTCGACTCTCTGGGGTCTTGATGACCCTTTACCGCCATTTTCAGAGGACTGGTTCTCAGACAATTCTGATGCCTGGATGTTACTTGTGGTGTTCAGTTTCAGATCGTAGCAGTCCAGTGTCCTCTGTTCTGCCTTTTGATCGCTCAGGGTCCGGCAAGGAGCAGCGACATTCCTTCACTCTCAACAGAAACGACTATCTCAATTGGTGAGCTTGGCTCTGCTATTGTGGTAAGGGTCAAAGGGGGGTAATTTGTAGGATAGGGGGCAGGGCGAGAATGAATGACGCGAGAGAGAGGCGGGAGAAAGGGAGTGTGACGCGGGGACGCTGGGGAAGAACACCCGGGCTGCAAGATGGGGACCAACTGGGAGGCAGAGTGAAGAGGTGGCCACGTCGACGAGGCGAGGTGAGGATGTTGGGGGAGGTAGATAGAAGCGGGGTTGGGGTGGGAAGGTAGGGGAGGTTTTCGAGTAGGGTTTCACTAAACTATGAACGACGAATATTTGATTTTGTCTTATTTCTGTTAAGAAGAAATTCGCATGGTTGACACAAATAGAGAAATGTAGTCTTCTTCTTCCTCGTTGTCGATCAGACAGCCTCCTGTCGTATGAGCGCAGATGCGTTATGCGCCTAACTAAGAAATAGTTAGGCTCAGCATGTCTGTCTTCGGCTGGAGAAAATCTTTGTAAGAATTTCTATAACAAGGCAGGAGAATGGACCAGTAAGGCAGAACAAAAGATGACAGTAAGCAAAGGGAAAAGGCAGAGTCAAAGAGTGACAGATTAAAGGAAGTTACAAGCACAGAAGTTCCAGAAGGTGGGGGGACTATTTATGTAGACATCACTATACATGCCCATCAAATGCAAAGACATTCACTGCCAAGCACCCTGCCATGTGTTTGCTTTTAGAGCTTATATCACTGTTTTTTCGATTCAAGCAACGCATGCACATTACAAATAATAATTCCTCCTCTCTTGTCTGTTGAGATGCAACGGACAACCAAGAACGTCAAAGACTACACGGCGCTAGAAGAGTTGAGAGGTACTGTCAAACTGTATGCATCATTGCTTTAAAATGTATATAGGTGTTGGAAAATGATGGTAAAGCTTATTCTTTTGTGAAAAAAAATGGATGACTACGACTCGCAAACTAGGAGGAATTTGCACTGGCTCCGAGTTCTGAAGCCAAGGTGATCTGTTGGCCTTTGGGGACCTTCCCCTACAACTGCTGCTTTGAAATCCTTATGCTGATTGTGGAAATGTCCTTTGAGCAAGGTTTCTCCACCGTAAACAAATTCCAACCCAGCCCTCAAGAACAGCAGTTGCCTCCTTTGCTATCTTGTCAGGCAAAACTGACAAGCATGCACTGACCAGGTAGGAAGGTGCCACAGTGGTTAAGGCGTTTGTCTGCCAATTCCATGTGGGTTCCAATCCTGGCCTCGCCCTTTCTTTCCAGTTTTCTGTCAAGTCTTTGGGATGCGGACTTAAAGCAAGTTTGAACCATGCGCTTTACGCTCGTAAAAAACACACCACAGCGTTGAAAGTTGATAACAGCAGGGAGAAATCCCACTGCCTGGTATGAACCAAACTGATAGCTAGGTTTCCCAAGTCATTCTCCTCCCCCCCCCCCCTCTCCAAAAAAAGGTGGCGCTGCGCTGGTGGCAACCCTCTCTCCAGGTGAGAGTACCCCGAATTTCAAGGGGCGAGTCTCTGTTACTAGAAAACACCAAATACCAGCTTCACCACACACACTGTTGTTGTTTCTTCACCACTGGTGTGTGTGTGTGTGTGACAGCCCGCGACACCACGAGACGCGCACCATCACGTTCCAGAGCCTGGAGCCCGTGGGCTTCCAGATCCAGAGTGGCCCGGCGGGCGGCATCTTCGTGTCGGCCGTCAGTCACAACAGCCTGGCTTCCCAGGCTGGACTGGTCATCGGAGACCAGCTGCTGGAGGTCAGTCATTATTATGATGATTATAATAATGATGATAATGGTAAAAGTAAAAGCCTGGCCAAAAATACCCACACAAGCTGGAATGGTCATCGGAGACCAACAGCTGGAGCATAGCTGCCAACAATTCTGAATGTCCTGGAATTTTTCTGTTTTCCAGCCGCGATTCCGCTTTTCCGAGAGAACAATTTCCCATCAACGATGTGACCTAGAAGAGGATAGTTACGCTTTCTGCACAGTGAGCCAACGCAACTTCAAAATTTATTTCATGGATGATGACAATAATTAACATTGCTGTTCACGAGAAGCTTGTACCGTGAAACTGAAAGCAGAAGTGTTCAGTTGTGAAAACGATCGCGATGACGTAGTCATGATAGTGCCTCTTTGCTAAAGCGATACAATAAGTGGAGAGGTAATCATGCAGTTTTATTGGTCTTGTGTGAGACACTGTTTTCTGGTCAGGAGATGAAGAGTTGGGTTCTTTGTATAAAAAAAATGCTTCAGCTTCAGCGGGCTGTGTGCCCCCTGACCCCCGCTCTCTCGGGGGGGGGGGGGAGGGGGGGGGCTGCACACTCTCCTGCATCCCCCCCCCACCCCTCGATTTCTGGTTTTTGATTCTGGAAAGCTGGCAGCTATGCTGGAGGTGATTCAGAATTAAATAATGATAATAATAAATAGCCTGGCTTCCCAGGTGATACAATGAACTAAAAATAGTGATGATAATAGTAAAAATGGTAATTATGATAATAATGAATGATAATAATGAACAATTGTATACGTTCATTGTTATTTAGCACCTATTCTTACATGACTTTGCAAAAATAAAATATTATAGTCACTAACAGTGCTCATGCGCACACGCACGCACACACATGCATGCACACATACATATTTGATAATAAATCTGAGCATAAAAATGGGCTGGTGGTGAAAGGGTTAATATGCATTGGATGTTTGTGCGTGTCAGGTTTTTGGGATCAACATGCGCAACGCGACTCGTGAGCATGCCGTGGCCGTGTTACGTCAGTGCCGAGCTAACATCAGAATGAAGGTCCAGTTTAACCCTGAGAGTAAGTGGTTTTGTTATTTATTTGTTTATTTACTTATCTATTTATTGATTTATTCATGGTGCAGAGTGGCACAGAGGTAAAGCGTTCGCCTTCTGTCAAGTAAACCCGAGTTCGAACCTGGGTACAGAGGTTTTTTCCTCTCACTTTGCACTAGGCATTTACGGTCTGAACGTGGAGTCTTTCAGATGAGACGATAAACTGAGGTACCATGTGCCCATGCACTCAGCACACATTAATCCCAGTGCCAACAGAAAAGTTGTCATTCGGTTAAAAAAAATTGTTGAATTTTTGTTTTGTTTGAATGCGTTATGAATGCTAATGTTTGTGTGCGCTTTGATTTGATTCATATCAAGATTCAGCGCCGTATAAATACTGTATGTTGTTGTTGATAGAGTACATGGACCCAGACGATTCCACGGACGCAATGTCCACGTCAATGACGTTGCCTCCCCCCTCCCACAGCAAGCAGAACTCGGGCGATGGGGAGCAGACCTCCACACCTAAACACCACGCCATTCAACGCAGCAAGTCATGCGGGTCAGTAATGTTGTGTTCTATTATACTGTGTTCAGTTGTATGGTATTAGTGTTTCAGACACGGGGATATTCTGTACAAATAATTCCTCCATCTTCTGGAAGTTCTGTGCTTGGAACTTCCTCTAATCTGTCACTCTTTGCTTTCTGTCATCTACTATCTTTCTGCCTTACTGGTCCATTCATTCTCCTACCTTTGTTCTACAAACTCTTACGAAGATTTCCTCCAGCCGAAGACAGGCACGCTGGGCCTGTTTTTTAGTTAGGTGCATAGCGGCAGCATGACACATCGGTGCTCATATGACAGGAAACTGTCTGAGTGATTGACGAAGAAGAAGAAAAAAAGTCACTTGGATGATGGGGATCATTTCATCACACCAAAAGATCATGCCATTTTTGGTGAATGCAGCAAGTCAGTCCTTGTGAGTACCAGAAATCAACACATCATTTAAAATAAAATTTTTAGCCTCTTTTGTGATAGTCGAGCAGAGAAAGGGAATTTCTGAGATACAGTCGAACTCTGCCTA
Source organism: Phymorhynchus buccinoides (assembly GCA_017654935.2). Taxonomy (NCBI): domain Eukaryota; kingdom Metazoa; phylum Mollusca; class Gastropoda; order Neogastropoda; family Raphitomidae; genus Phymorhynchus; species Phymorhynchus buccinoides. The sequence continues at coordinate 25,696,098 of CM065682.1, forward strand.
ACAGCCACCCCAGTATCGTGGGCCCCTGAGTAATCAGGACAGTTTTATTCAGACTGTGTATTACCAAAAGAGTCTCCAGTATCACGACCACCTGGCAATTACGGACTGTATAGGCCATTCAGTTGGATGATTGGAATACAGAGGTTCCGTGGCATTTAGAGCAAGAGCCAAAGAAATAAACCAATTGTATAGTCATGCCCCCCGTAGGGATATGGGTGGGGGGTGTCTTTCATACAAATAGTTTCCCCACCTTCTGTGCTACCAACTTCCTCTAATCTATCACTCTATTTGACTGTCTTTTTCCTTTGCTTTTTGTCATCTACTATCTTTCTGCCTTACCCGTCCATTCTTCTACCTTTTTTTCTAAAAACTCTTACTTCGAATTTCTTCAACCGAAGTCGGACATGCTGGGCCTAACTATTTCTTAGTTAGGTGCATTACAGCAGCATGATGCATCTGCGCTCATATGACATTGACAGGAAATTGAGTGATCGACGAAGAGGTATAGCCATGAAAGCTAAAGACTTTTTATTTTTTAGTGTGTTGTGTGTATGTATGTATGTATGTATGTATGTGTGTGTGTGTGTGTGTGTGTGTGTGTGTGCATGTAACCTTGACACCAATGCTTATTCACCAGGCAGTAAAAAAAAAGCCATACGCTGTGTTTTCTCCCCAAAATGAACGGGGCTGTTTTGTCGTCACTTACTGTTGTGCACCCTGTGCTGCAGCTCTGGGGACGCGGGGAGCTACGAGCGTTTCCACGTGGTGCCCATCAAGCGGGGGAAGGGCGAGGGGGGGCCGGGGTTCTCCATCGTCGGGGGCAACGCGGTGGGCATCTTCATCGACGACATTGACCCCAGCTCCCCTACTGCCTCCGTCCTGCAGAAAGGATACAGGATCCTGGAGGTAGTGGACAAAGAATTATTTTCAGGGGGGGGGGGGGGGGAGGGGAAGTTTGATTATAAAGATTGACGTCGACTTTTCTTTCTATTTATTTATTCATTCATGTAATGGTTTTGTCTGTTTTTCAGGCATGGTAGACCTCCGCGAATCGCGGAAAATCCGCGAAAGTGAAATTGACAACAACAACAAAAAGCCGGAGTAAAAATTCGCTCGGGTGCCTAAACATTATGTGCGTTAAAACCTATCCAATCGCTTTGCGGAACTGGATGTGAATGACTGAACAAGCAACTTCCCGCCGAAGTTAGCAGTCGTGCGCGGCCTAGTTCACTCCACTCATTTCCAGATTTGTGATCCTAGTGCTTCTTTTTCTTCTTCTTCATTTTGACGCACAACTTCATAATTTTAGTTTGAGTCGACATCTTTCCAATGAAATGCAGAATCGGTTGGATATTCTTCCGCGAAACCCACTTTGTCCCCACTACCATGCCTGGTTTTTATTCTTCAGAAAAAGTTGAAATGGTTACTTTCTTTATGAAACAATTCATGCCAGTGATGTATTGGGGACTGCCTGCTGTTTACATTTGAATATATCCGATTTGATTTGCCTTCTCTGATAACAGACTTTGCAGATTTGTGGAGGATGTTTTTTTTATAGATTATTTCCCTTGATGTTTTGTTTTTCTTTAATATGCTTATTCAGTCTTTCCATTTTTGTTGTTGTTATTTCTCTCCCTCCCCTCCCCCCTTAACAGGGAGAAGGGTGTAGGGAAGAGACATGGAGGGAGAGGTTTCATACATTGTTCAGCCTTCACCTCTAATTTTGTGTTGTTTTGCAAAGAAGAACCAGAAAAAGCTTAGGAGCCGAATCTTTTCTTTCTGTATCTAAGATTAGTGAGCGATGATGTATTTGGCATTTCGGTAAAGGTAAAGATGCGCGCCCCCCCCGTTCATTTCTTGGTTCTTTCCATTTTTTCAGTCTTGCCTTTCTTACTGCAGATTGAGTACTTCATCCTCTATCGTTTGCTATATTTAACACTAATTTTCATCCATTTACATAATTAAACACATGCATTCAATAATAGTAGAAGATAACAGCAAGACGGAAAAAACGCAATGAACCAGGACTGTGACAAATGCTCTGCGGCTGTTGTGTGTACTGCACTACATAGGGGGGTGTCTATTAGATAATGGCCTTTATCATGACTGCGATTAAGTATTCAACAAAGATAAGATGGGTAAGAAAGGCAGGTGTGAAAATGTGGGGAGAGCTGAGGAATGTAAGAGGGGGGGGGGGGGGGCACATCTTTACCTTTACCGACATTTCTGACAGAGTGCAGTGTTGCTCTACAGTTGTGCGTTTGTGGTGTGTTTCAGTACAACAACGTCAGTTTCCAGGGGCTGACTCTGGAGCAGGCCTACCTGGAGCTGGAGAAACCCTGCTCCACCATGAGACTCAACATACAGCACTGCGTCAATAGTATGTAGTTGTTGTTGTTGCTCTTGTCCAGACCTGTTTACCCTCCCGGTTTTGCCGGAATTATCTCAGGAATTTGCCAAAATTCTGGGTAAAATAATAAATTCTGGGTGAACGCTGAAAATCCCGGGATTTCGAAAAACCGTCTATTATTTGTTTCCGTTTGTATGAAAAGACGCAAGGGTTGACCGAAACCTTGGAGTTCTGAGACGCGATTTTTCATTGGTCCGTGGACCCCCCTGGGGCTCGACCAATGATAGTATTTGTTGTTGGCAGAGATTGTAGTTTTGCGCCAAACATGTCGTCAGGCAAGTCAACCGCAGGCGGCAAGCGCCAGAAATCTTCGACAAACGACAGCAGTGATAGGGTGAAACGGCCAAACGTGAAACAGAAGTTTTGTCAAAAGTATTTGAAAGTGCCAGGAATAACAAGTTCGCGTTTGGGAGATGAGCATGCACACTGCAAGTACTGCAACGTGGACTTCAAAATTTTGCAAGATACTTTTTAAATCAGTGTTTTATTTCGAGTCGTGTACCAATGAGAATTCCGGTTTTTTTCTCATATTTCGGGTTTTTCTGTGGCAAATTCCAGGTTGTTCATTATAAGGGTAAACAGGTCTGGTTGTCTTACCCTCATTTAAAGACTATCCAGGGATCATCCCAACAGCCAAAGCACTTGAACACTATGGCATAAATGCACCAGCTAGGGATGAGAATATTATGTGTGTGACCGTTTCTGATTACCCCGCCATGTGGGCAGCCACACTCCGTCTTCGGAGGATTTTAGACTGATGATGTTATGCTAGGAGCTTGTCATGGCTAAAGATAATCCCAGCACGACTATGCAGAACATAACAGTTTGATGTAGCCTTGGTGTTCTAGCTTATGTCAATTGGTCTGACACAGCCTTATGCCAAGGCGGAGTATGTATTTGATAGTGTGTACTGTGGTGTTGTCAGGGTTCAGTTTGTTAGCGCACCCTATGCCTGGCAGGCTGCTTTCTCGTTATGTGCATGTTGAACATGGTCAGGACACGGTAGAAGGTCATGGTGGAAAAGGAAGCTTGGCAAGATCGCTGTGAGAACAGGGACAGCATAGTGAGTGGCAGAGTATGAGATCCTAGCAGCAGCGTAGGGTCCGTGCCAAGAGCATGGCTTGATCAACAATGTTCAGCTGTGTGTCTCCACCCTTCAGGTCATGGTGGCAGTCACACTTGCCTTGCCACGCACTATAGAAATTTTGTGCACAGTGAGGTCGTCGCTGGGTCTTCATCATGTGTGACAGGGGTCCTTTAAGTAGAAAACGCCACCAAGCAAGGGGCTGTAGTGTCCTAAACTGTCACTGGCTACTTACAGACAATCTCAAGACATGTTTTCCGCTCTTCCAATGCAGTTTTTGTTTGCTTTTGATCTGTGTTATAAAAAATCAAGAATGCAGTGATGTGAAAGAGAGCTACAACTACAAGAACAAATTTAACTAAAAAAAAACTATCCTGATTTTGCCTGGCAAGTCGAACCTACTTCAGTCTACCTCAGCTGTCTGTTAAGAATATCTTATTTGAATTGAGTCAACATTGTTTTGGTGTTTGGTACTTTATAGTCACAGTCTCTGTGAAATTCGGGTTGCTCCCACCTGGAGAGCATGTCACAGCCAGAAGCACGCCACCCATTTTTAAAAACTTTTTATTTGCATGCGATTTTTGTGTGACTGATGACGAAAAGAAAGGGTGGGTGGGGTAAATTTTGACCAAGTTACAACTTTTTTGTTGCCATTGGGTTTAATGTGTGATAAGAAGCTGACTATCTAGCATATGAGCTGAGCACTTCAAGTGCAAGTGATTAAATTAGGAAGCAGAATTTCCAGTCCACGTAGCTCATGGTATATCCGTAGCACACACTCACACAAACACACTTCCATACACACACACATATGCACACACACATGCATTCACACACGCTTTTTATTTATACACAATCGAGTATACACAATTGTTTTCAGTTTATTCATTCTCAAACATTTTATCATGTCCATTGACATCCCCCAAAGTCGGAGTGTGGTTGCGCACATGGCGGGGTAATCAAAACCGGTCACACACGTAATGTTCTCATCTCTAGCTGATGCATTTGTATTATACTAGTGTTCAAGTGCTTCGGCTGTTGAGATGATCCCTGGGGTCTTTTAGCCAGGGTTCACCAACAAGATGTCTATTGATTATTTTCTCTCATTTTCTTATGTTTGTTTCCCCCAGAGTACAACAAGATCCACAACCTTCCCAGCGGCGACCATTTCTTCATCCGAACCAACTTTTCGCGGGCAGGGGAGGGCGAGGGGGAGCTGTCGTTTGAGAAAGACGACGTTCTATTGGTGGAGAACACCATGCACCACGGCACTCTGGGACTGTGGCTGGCCTGGCTGTTGGATCACCACGGAAACAAACTGCATTGTGGGGCTATTCCCAGTAGATTGAGGTATAAAGACACTCATGCACATTTACACTCACTTTCACGCGTGCATGCATGCATACACGCACACATACACGCACACACATACGCGCGCACACACACACACGCACACGCACACACACGATTAGGACTAGCCTGCCCGGTTGTTGGATCAACATGAAAACTTACTGCACTGTGGGGTTATTCCCAGCAGATTGAAAGAAAGACACACACACTTATTTTTGCTTGGATGCAAGCATTTGCACGCGCACACATACACACACTTTCACACACACACACACACATACACACACACATAGCATAAAACTCCAGTTGTCATTCTTTTAGCAGATTTTCACCAGATTCATCAATTTTTGCTGTCCACCTCAAGTCACGCATGGTCTGATATGTTGGGTCAGTAATTTGTCAGCGTTCCCCGGACATCCGGTTTTGACTTTGATAAACAATGTGGCTTTGTTTCTTTGTAGTACAAAAAAGTATGGCTTCCAGTTTTTGGAGTTTTGTGCATGAATTCTGGCGTGAGAGACTTGAGCACTGATGTTTGGATGGAAATGAACATGGCGATTTTTGACGGAATCGATCGAGTTAGCGAAGTTTATACATTGTTTTTGTAAGCTTGTCATAGAACCCCCTGGGGTTTGACGGTGTTTACCTGCTAACATTCTCTCTCTATAAATTGTCCACAGATTGGGTGAAGAGATGGGACTGAAGCGCTCCCACTCTGAGTGCTGGAGCCTTGGGGAGGGCGATGACCTCAAGGGGTCGCGGAGGTCAAACTCGGGGTCAGTGAGGCGCAGCATCTTCAGACGACGCAGACACCACAGGACGAACTCTAAGGACAGCAGGGAGGGGTCGTTTTCTGAGGTGTCTCTGAATGCTGAGTCCACGCCTGTGCTGGATGGTGAGTTCTGTGTGTCTGTTTGCGCTTCAACTTTATTGGTATTTGGTATAGTCTAGTCACAGAGACTTGTATCTGTGAAATTCGGGCTGCTCTCCCCCAGAGAGCGCGTCGCCGCAAGAGCAACCTACCCATTATTTTTTGGAGGGGGGGGACACAGGGTGAGGAGGGGGAGGGGGCACACTTGGAAAACTTAGCTATCAATTTGGCCATGCCGTGCAGTGGGATATCTCCCTGCTCTTACCTGACTTTCAACTGCCGTGGGATTTTTATGTGCGTAAAGCGCACGGGTCAGACTAGCTTTAAGTCCCCATCCGGAGGACTGGACGTTCAGTTCGATTTTCCTGTCAAACTAGAAAGAAAGGGCGAGGCCAGGATTCGAACCTGGGTCACTCACGCTGCAGTCACGCATTACATTTGGCAGGCGAACGTCTCAACCACTCTGCCACCTTTCTCCCTTGGGGACATAGTAGCAGTTGCCCGTTGCCGGTTTGGCGGCTTTCCTCACCTGCCACCACAATAAACAAATTTCAGCCCATCCCACCAGAATAGCAGTCGCCTTCTCTGTTATGTGCAATGTTTGCCTTTCTTCTAATACACGCACACACAAAGGGGAGAAAACCCTGCAAAGAACCCAACAGTTAATTCACTTTGTTTCTGTTGTATCTCTCTTCTGACCCTATTTCACACACGCATTCCAGCCCACCTCTCCAGAATAACAGTTGTCTTCTCTGTTATGTGCAATGTTTGCCTTTCTTCTAATACACACACACACGCACACACAAAAGGGGGAAAACCCTGCAAAGAACCCAACCCATAGCAGTACAGTTAATTCCCTTTGTTTCTGTTGTATCTCTCTTCTGGCCCTATTTCACACACACATTCCAGCCCACCTCTCCAGAATAACAGTCAAAATGTGCTTTGCTACCTTTCAGAGGCGACACTGATCAAGAATATATATATATATGGTTTTGAGGGTCTCAGAACAACGTTTTTTGCATAAAACGCGGACAGACAGCTTCAGACAGATTTTCGTTTGTATTAGGAGGGAGGGATCATTCTCTGTGTGTGTTTGTAAGGTGTCTGATTACTACGAAATCCACGACTGTGCTGGATGGTGAGTGTAGGCGATGAATCGAAAAATAAATAACTTTTCTTTATTTTTTATCCAGCTTTCTGGGCAGTCTAATGGCATTACTTCCACACTGCTCATTCTGAGTCCCGTCTCACTTGACAAAACCTGTTGATCTGATCCAAGCCTTGACACCAGTACTCCATTAAACAACCCAACTAGTTAGGAAAGTCACTTGACAGAGAGAGATTAGGTATTAGGTACTTTATAGTCACAGAGGCGTCTCTGTGAAATTCGGGTTGCTCCCACCTGGAGAGCGCGTCGCAGCCAGAGGCGCGCCACCCAATTTTTTTTTTAATAAATTTTTCATGCGATTTTTGTCACTGATGGGGGGGGGGGGGAAATTTTGACCAAATGACAACTTTTTCGTTGCCACTGGGTTTAACGTATGCTAAGTGCATGGGCACACGGGACCTCGGTTTATCGTCTCATCCGAAAGACTCCACATTCAGACCGTTAAGGCCTAGTGCAGAATGAGAGGAAAAAATCCCCTGTACCCAGGGGAGAGTTCTAAGGTGTTTTAATTCCTATAGAACATTATTCTTAACACAAGTAGCATTTTTATGACTACAGTATTTTCTTTTTTCTTGAAAATACATAAATGTACAATTCATTTCTTTTTCAGAATCTGTGTTGGGATACACTCAAGTGGAGAGAATAGAATGTAAGTGTAAGATAACCTCTCATATGAAAAAAGAAATGCATGCTAGCCTGTGTGTGTGTGTGTGTGTGTGCTCTCTTATGTGTGTGTGTGTGTGTGTGTGTTTGAACATGCTTGGTTTTTATACTCATGGATTCTTTCAGTTTTTCCCTGATTTGAAAAGAAAAAAAGGGAAAATTATGATAATGTAGCATTGCCTTAAATATTTCATCCCCCAAAAATTCCTTGGTTAACAAGCAACCATTTTTGTGTTTGAATGATAAAGATGTCTCTTTGCCGATAATGCAAATGTGCTGGTAGTTTATTGACCCTCTATGTGGTTTTCATGAACACAACATGATTGGATATTGACGAAAGCTGTCATGTATTTCAGCCAATCAGACGAGGCCCGTGGTGTTGCTGGCCCCTCTGGCCGACCCCATCATCAAAAAGCTGGTCTCAGAGTCACCCGACAAGTACAAGTTGTGCGAGCCTTGTGAGTGATGAGTTGACTCGTGAGCAGCTTTTGTGAGCAGTGATAATTAGCTTGCAGAATTTAGGAAGTTCAGTTTGATGCACACTGAGGCCTCGATGAATCTCAGAGGGTGCTGACAACATTATTAACACTATTTTTTCCTGAAGATTGACACTTTAGATTTGCTTGAGAAATAGATGAGTAAATCACATGGATTTGCATGAGAAATTAGTACAACTAGCGCAACGCCGAGTCCCAGTAACGCCTAGTAACGGTAACGCCTAGTAACGGTAACGCCAAGTACTGGTAACGCCGAGTACAGGAAATTTGAAGCGATTCGGTTAATAAACGGCGGAGTCGTATAGCGCGCGCGTTTCTAAACCGATTCGCTTCCGGATTGGTACACGGATAGTCACCATCCCCGGTGATCTTCCTGCCAAATTCGAAGGCAATCGGTCCAGAAACACCGGAGATACGGGTGCCGAGAGGCTGGCAGATGCGCGTTTCGCGCATTTGCCGAACCGCGCAAATGACACAGCCGCCTCGGTTGCCGTTGCCATCGGCCCGTTAGGGCTCACAGCAAATTTGAAGCGATTCGGTCGAAAAACGGCGGAGTTATAAGGCCCGTTTCGTGTTTCAGACACACACACACACAGACACACACACACACACACGGACAGTTGGCTTATTACTATATGATGGATGGGTAAAACACATGATCTGTTCATCCTCTCAGAGACTGAATTGGCTGTGTTTCATTAGACTCCTGTTTTTGCTCCTTTTGTTGCCTGCTTTTTGCTGTTTGCTGTTTGCTGTTTTCTTGTTTTTGTCTGTGTTGATAAAGGCGCATTCGCCGAAATATCCAGTAGTTTTGTTTTGTCTCTTGTGAATAAAATAACGTCACTTTACACTTGTCGTGTAGTCGTTTATTTGTCCTGTTTTTGACAAGAGTTTCAAAGCAAAAGCTGTTAATTAATTCATAAACATCTACAACTTCAAGAACAAGCCAAGTTTTCAGTTAAGTTCAGTTGAAGCTGATGACAGAAACATTCTTTCCATTATACTATTCTTCAAATGGTAGTTCATGTGTGTGGAAATCAAGGACATCAGACAAGAGTTTTTAGCATCAGCGGTATTCATCTGTATATAATAACATTATTTTATTATAATCATTATGATGGTCAGGCACGGTTCACGTTATGATGAAGGACATGGAACAGAGCGTGGCGGAGGGAAGACTTGTTGACTATTGGAGAAAAGATGACAAGGACGACTGCTTCCAGTGTATCCAGGTCAACAACGTACGGGCTATCGCCGAGGAGGTGGGTTAGGGAGTAGACGAATCATCCTCATCATCATTATCAACACCATCATCGTCATCGTGATACTGGTGGATTACTGGAGAAAAGCCCCCGTGGGGATACCAGGGGGTCTTGTATAAATAATTCCCCCACTTTCTGGAAGTTCTGTGCTTGTAACTTCCTCTCATCTGTCACTCTCTTTGACTCTGCCTTTTCCCTTTGCTTACTGTCATCTACTATCTTTCTGCCTTACCGGTTCATTCTCCTGCCTTTTTTCAAAAACATTTCCTCCAGCTGAAGTCGGACCTGCTGGGCCTAGCAATTTCTCAGCTAGGTGCATAACGGCAGCATGACGCATCTGCGCTCATAATTGACGGGAAGCTGTCTGAGTGATCGAAGAAGAAGAAGACTGGAGAAAAGACGACTGCTTCCAGTGTATCCTGGTCAACAACATACGGGCTATCGCTGAGGAGGTGTGTTAGGGAGTAGACTTATCATCATCTTTATCATCATCATCATCATTAACATCATCATTATCGTCACCATGTTGGGCCCATCGCTAAGGAATTGGGTTATCAGACCAGTATACTTGTCCATTTGGGGATCTTCCCCAACGCCAGCTGTCCTCAAATTCTTTCGGCCGAAAGAGTTGGGATTTACCCAGGTCAAGGCATCTCCACTAAACAAATTTTATCCCAAGTCACTGGAATAGCAGCTACACTCTTGCTATCTGGCAACGACACACAGGCATCCATAACACTTGTCCATGTTTAACAGCATTGTCTTAATATTGAGCCTGTGAGAGTACATCTATGCTGGATTTGCCAAAAGAATCATGGACCACAGTTGAGGGGGGAAATTGTTGCTCATATCTTGTCTGTTACAGTATGCATTTCTGACCCCGTTTCTATCTTTTCAGAAAATCCACTGTTTGTTGGATGTGAATCCCCGGGCCATCGAGAGATTACACCGGCTGAAGATCTACCCCATCGTGATCTTTGTGCGCCACAAAAGCCCCAAACAACTCAGGTAGGATTATTAGAAATCGAGAAATGGGCTAGAGGCTTTTGGAGTTGTATTTCTCTTGCTCTCAATTTAGTTATTTTGGATGACTTAACGAATTTTGCTCAACACTTGACAATTATTGTCGGGCACACTAGTGCAAACACCAGCACCAGACCTCCAATTTCTTTCCCTGTCACTTTCTGAACCCTTCCCTGCTCAGTTGATGATGTCAGTACCCTGGAATGATGGCTTTTGTTTTAGACAAGCCAGGAAAGTTATATGTCTAGAAATGTATTTTTCAGATTGAGTCTGACAGGTCTCATCATATAATAATAAGGGATGGTAGTTTCTCAAATTTTCTCCGGCAGTGAAGAGGTTAAATATTGGTGACTAATGGAAAGTTATTCTGCAGCCATTTCCTTCGGAATGACTTGCTTAACAAGTGGTGCAATTTTGAAGCATTTGTGAGCGTTTTGGGGGTCAGTTTTTGTTACAAAGAGAACTCGCAGGCTGGGGGTGCAGTTCATAGGCCAAATGGCTAGGGCACAAAGGGTTAAATTTGATGTTTCCTAGTCGAATCTTGTGCTTCTACCTGGAGAGTCCCACATTGAATAAGCGTTTTCTGCTCACGCAGTTTCCCCCAAGAACACTTAATATAAGCGATTCTTTTTCTATAGCTGTTTGTCCCCTATGATGTGAGTGTTTACTTTTTTCAAGAACTCAGTACATGGGGCAGTATGTTTTGAGGATTAATTTTTCCTGAGAAATATGTGACATTTTCAACAATCCTCGTATCTCACTTCATAGTCAACATTTTTATGGCTTTAAAATCTGTTAAGTGGTTAATGGTATAGCATGCTTCAAGTTTAGAAAAATGGAGTGTTTTATAAATAACAGATTGCTGTTGTTCTTTCTCTGGAGAAACCAGCGCGGCTATCTTATAACATTTATAACTTGATAGTTTTGAAGAATTGTAGTGCATAACACGGTATGTTTTGGGGTGTGAATTTTTCACAGAGAAATACAGTTCAGCAGTTAATGATATAGTGTGGTTCAACTTTTCAAGAATATTAGTATGTAATGCACCATACTGGAGTGAATGTACAAAATAAATCAGTGTCTTGTAGTTACAGTTTAACCCTTTCACCGCCCAATGTCGCATTTTTGCTCCACAATGATTTAGCACCCATGTCATTATAACCCTTGAAATCAGGGTCTGTTATTCAATGATATTGCGTTCCTACATTTAGGCAGTAAGGATTGACCCTATTCTAAATGTGGCGCAGAGAAATCAGACAATATTGCAGACAAAATATTTTCTGTAGCCAAGTAAGTTAAATGGACATTTTTGGCTCAAAGATGACTGGCGGTGAAAGGGTTAATGATATAGTATGCCTCACGTTTTCAAGAATGTCATATATAACGCAGTAGTTTTTGTTTTATGTTTCTCCCCCTTAGAAATCTGTGCGACTCTCACAAAACATCTATTAACTCTTTGGTTTCTGTATTTAGAGAAGTTTCAACTACTGTTCATTCCTGGGAACCTCTTTAGCTGCTGAGAAGTTTTATCCCGTTGATTCCTACGGGCCTCTTTTGCTCGTAATATCATGCAACATGATGCAACTGTTATTACCTTGCTCTTCTATAATTACATTGCAATGAGGGGTTTTCCCTTTTCTTACTGGGGCAAGTATTGTTTATGAAAGAGAAACAGGCTGCTGAAAACATGCCGCATATTCACAATAACATAACACCCCTTTATACAGTTTTACTCTCTCTGAAAACCCAGGAATAGGGAGGTAGAGAGCTAGGAATCTGCAGTTGCTCCCAGTCAACCTCAAAAGCGGTTCTCAGGAACGAAAAAGTTAACGGTTACGATTTTGTTTTCAGTTTGTTCAGCAACATGTTATCGTGTAGCGTCCTTCTAATTTTCAAGTATGAAGTGTCTACTGCAATTTATTCTCACAATCTTTTGCAGAGAAATTTGTGGCTTGCAGTTCAACAGTTTATGATGTGTGCTCACGTTTTCAAGAATATTAGCACAGTGGAACTCCCTTTTAAGACCTCGAAAAACCATCCAAAGTAAGGTCTTAAGTGGGAGGGAGTTGTATAAGGGAGGTAATTTTAATGCTTACAAAGAGCAATGTCTCAGAGAAGTAGATCTTAAGTGGGATATTCTATTGTATATCATATACTGATGCGTCTTTCTTTTTGTAGAGAAATCAGTGACTCTCAATTCCTGCCTTTTCATGACTATTATAGTATATCATATATGAGTATAACTGAATATTACTGATGCGTCATTCTTTATGCAGAGAAATCCGTGACTCTCAATTCCTGCCAGAGCGGCTGAGCAGCAAGGCGAGCAAGGACAGCTATGACCATTACTGTAAACTGGAGGAGGACAGTAGTCACCTGTTCTCTGCGGTGGTGCAGGGGGGGAACCTGGCTGAGATGACCACTCACCTCAAAACAGCCATTGACAGTGAGCAGAGCAAGGCAATCTGGGTCAGCGTGTCTTGCTTATAGCCCTAAATGCACACACACACACACACACGTGCACACACACACACACACACACACAAGCAAGTGGGGACCATTGTCAGCTGTGTGGTAATCCCCATTAACATCCAACAGAAGAAAGCTGCTCTTTTCCCTCCAGAAAAAAGTGCTGAGGAGTAACGTAGAATGAATAAAACAGAGAGCTTGCATGCGTGGAGCGATGCAACAGTGCTTGGAAAAGCCAGACAAAAATGAAAGGTTTGCACTTATTGAGATTCTGTTTCAATAATGAAAGGTTTGCACTTATTGAGATTCTGTTTCAATAATGAAAGGTTTGCACTTATTGAGATTCTGTTTCAATAATGAAAGGTTTGCACTTATTGAGATTTTGTTTCAATAATGAAAGGTTTGCACTTATTGAGATTCTGTTTCAATAATGAAAGGTTTCCACTTATTGAGATTCTGTTTCAATAATGAAAGGTTTGCACTTATTGAGATTCTGTTTCAATAATGAAAGGTTTGCACTTAATGAGATTCTGTTTCAATTGAGATTCTGTTTCCAAACAGCTGAGATCTTTTAAAGACATGCAGAGAACAGAATTGGAATATCTTAACAGAATTGGAATATCTGTGCTTGTGTTGATCATACAATCATTTAAAGTGTGGCAATGGAGATGTGTCTTTGTAAGGAAACTGGTATTAAAACAGGGAGTTTTGGCTCTTTTGTTCCAAGGAATTGGTTGTAAAAAGAGGATAGAATAAATGGAGAAATCATTCAAATTGTAAATGGATATTTTGGGAGGGTAAAGAATATAAAGTTGAATATCCTTTGATAAGAAATTTGACAGTTTTCAAAGTTGTCAAGAAATTTGCCTGCATGCAGCATCTGTCTACATGAATAATTTCTGGCTTTCTCATGTACTACCCCAACAGTTACTGATCTGCAGTTGACGATGTTGACACAATTCGTAATTTGCGTACAAAACTTCTTCAACACACCTAGAGAGAGAGAGAGAGAGGGAGGCTGGCTGTTTCGTGTTATCATTTCCAAACTGGTCAGAAAAGGATAAACATTGTCCTTTGGTTGGCTGCTTTGTGTCGTAATTTTTCGCTCGTGGGAACACAAATAACTGTTGTGTGTGTTCAGAAGCGCACACATTATTCAGTTATGGATCCAGAACTGTGTGCTTTCGGGAGAAAAATGTGCGAAGATAAGGTATACAGAGAGGTAGACTCTAAACCAAGATGAAATACACAAAAAGATGAAACCTATAATCCTTTCGGTGCCTGCAAATTACAATGCTGTATATTTTGTTGTTGCAGTAATTTGCCTTTCTGTGATCCTCATCCACTATGATCGTGTCTCTTGTCATGAAAAGGAAGAAAACAGTTCAGAGTGTGTGGTTGTTTTACTAGAGAAGTGCTTCATATTGACGTGTGAGAAAGGTGTGTGTGTGTGGTAGGGTTTGTGTGAAGTTGAGAGAATGGTAGAGTAAGATTAAAGTGTATTGTTTATTGGAAACAGAATAAAGTCTCAGTTTGTCTTGGCTAATGGTTTGTAACTGTTTTGCTGCTGTGAAATTTTGACTAATTAGTTTTGCGAAGTTTTTTTGGGATAAAGAATGATAAACTTTAGATTTGTTTTCTTCATTATTCAACAAAAATCTGATAGTTTCTGAACCGTTTGGGCTGCTATATAAGTAAATCATGTTAAGAAAAAAACGTTTTGTCATATGACACATAATGCATGCATCTTTGTGTTCTTATGTCATGCGTATGCATCATTTATGGAATGAAATTTTCCACACTTCTTGAACCCTTTCACCGCCAGCCATATTTTAGCAAAAAAATTCAATTAAATTTACCTGAGTAGAGAACAAAATCCAACTGCAGTATTGGGGATTCTTCTGTGACATATATAAAATAAGGTTTAACCTTACTTCCAAAAACTAAGACAATAGGGTCTTTGGATAATAGACCCCAATTTGATGCCTTTTAGTGACATAGGTGTTAAATCGGTGTTAAATCACTCTGGTCCTAAAATGCGACTTTGGTGGTGAAAGGGTTCATTCTTATTCTTTTCATTTTGAAATTCCTGGTGTTCTGACTATTCATTCTGCGCTAAACCATGTTTGCATGTCTGGATTTGTTGTTTAAAATCAAATCAAAAACAGATAAATTGAGAAAAGCTGAACCAGAGTAAGGTGAAATGGATTATGTGTAACTTTTTTCTTTCTTTTTTTTGGTATGATAATGTCTCCTAGATGTGTAAGATTTTATATTAGTATTTTGAGAGGGGGAGAAGACTGAGAGGATAGGGAGAAGAAATAAAGGAATTCTCTGTCATGATCAGCATGGTTAGAAAAATGAAAATACTTTGTGTGTTTATGAATGAGTTTGTGTAGTTTCTATATTTTTACTCATGAATGAGTGTGTGTGGTTTTTGAAGTCGACTCGTCACACTATTTCTTCGCTGTACATTTTATGAAACTATGATTGGAATGGTGTACATATTTCTCAATCCAGCCACATTCCCTAACATGATGTATACAATTATTTCGCTTTTCGATCTTCCATGTTAAATGACACAAAACAAAAATTGGCTGGGGAAAAATCGTCCAATTAAAAGAAGAAATAAATCCATTGGAAACTCATCCCAAACTCAAAAGTTTCCATATTGAATGTATATACAGATGAAGATTATCTGAAATATGTTGATTGTCTGCAACGCACTGTTATGTGAATGTGACTGTGTTTTCATGTAACATTAAGAATTAATTTTCTGTTTGTGATTGGTGTGTTTGTGTGTTTTACTTTGTGAAATGTTAAAAAGTCAAACTGACTGGTTCTTTATCATATCGTCGGTGAAATTCAAAAACCTCCTATCTCAATTTTGGTAGTTTTGAGAAAAATGAAAACAAAATGTTTTAAAAATTAAACCGCGTTGACCACAATTGACTAACTATGATGAATATGTTGTTCAAGACATTGCGAGTTTAGTCCTGCATTTAGTTAAAATTACTTAAAACATTTTTTTTTTAGACTTGAAAAGAACGAAGATATGAGGTTTTTTGTCTTTAACTAGATCTGAATTTGGGACTTGCGAGTTTTTCTTCCATTTACACAACCTCATTTACCCCAGATAGAAAGTCGTTAGAGGTACCAGCTTTTGAAAAATGAGAGAGCTGACTGTATCTAACTCAACCCCCCCCAAAATCGAGATACAAGGTTTTTGAATTTTACCGACGACGTTCAGGATTTGGTAAGAAAAACAGCAACAACAAACAAAACAATGCTCGGAAAATTTGACAAAGAAATGCACTGTGTTTTGAAGTGTTGGTAGATGTATATGAGTTAAGTTTGTGGGTTTTTTGTGTGTTGGGGGTTCTCATGTTAGGAAAAGTTGAAGCATGGTTATGCTAGTCATGGTTAAGTAATGTTGAAAGAAATCCAATGTGTGTGTGTGTGTTGTAGTTAGTCGTACTTGGTTAAGGGCCTGCTACACGTCAACTAAAATCGTACGACTGTATGATACGATTCGATCACATGGTCTCGAAGAACAAATTTGATTCGTGCTTCAAGACCACGTGATCGAATCGTATCATGCAATATTAGTTGACATGTAGCAGGCCCTTAAGGGGCATGAATTAGAGGGTGATTGGTTGGACAATGAATTTTAACTCTTCTGCTGCCGTCAGCGGGTTGAACCGCCCGGTTTACTGTTTACCGTTGCTAGCCCTGGGCGGGTTTGACCGCCAGATACTAGGGAAACCCCGGTGTCCCCCTTTGCGCTATTTATATGAAGTGACATCACATCCTTTACTTCCGTGACATGCGCAGTTTGCTCAGGGAAAGCACAATCTTCCGCCATCTGTATTTGTAGGCTAAATTTTGTAATTTTCGACGATGGAAACTGACGATGACTTTTGGTGTGAACTTCTACAAGATGGCGACAGTGATGACGAAGCATTCACTGGATTTACTGTGAAAGAAGTGGCAGAATCTGAACTTAGGCGAATAAAAAAGAGCTGCTGAAACGATCTTGGGTTTGCAGCAGCAGATCGACACAGGGAATTTTAGTGATGATTCGAGCGAGTATTTTTAATTAATTTTTAAAGTGAGTATGTGCGAAAATCAGTGCAGCTGCACAATTTACTTGGTGCTCAACAGTAAACAGTCTAAGTAATACTTGGTAGTAGAAGAGTTAAGAAACCATGGGGAAAATGTTCAGCGCTGCTTGATTACAGTCTGTTGGTTTTGTTTTTAAAATGTTGTGCTGTTTTTCTGTCATGTTACACCTTTTGTTCTTTGTCCTTTTCTCTCATGCACTGTTTGTCTTTCTCTGTCTGTCTGTTTATTTGTCTGTGTCTTTGTGTCTCTTTCATTCTTTGTCTTTCACTTTCCGCACTGTCTTCACTCTCTGTCTCTTTTTGATTGCCTGTCTATCTGTATCTGTCTGCCTCATTCTTTCTCCTAGCTTTGTCTGTCTCATTCTCTCTCTCCTAACTTTGTCTGTCTGTCTGTCTCACTCTCTCTCTCCTGACTTGGTAAAAAAGACGGATAGTTTCAAATTGGATTCTGCAGTGTTTATAAATGAGGCTTAACAATTGTTTTGTTTCAGTTTTTCATTGACATATTTTCGATTTCCAATAAAATAAAAATAAATTTTTTTGCCTAATCTGTAATCGTTTGTTTATGGGGTTAGAGTTTTGGTGAACCATCAGATCTAGTCAGTACGGTTAGAGTTTTGGCGAACCATCAGATCTAGTCAGTGCTTGAAGCAAACTGAGTATGTTTTACTAAATTGGATATATAAAAAGTGGGGTTGTTTAAATACTTTAGTACTAAGAGTGTATTTGCTGTAAGTATACATGTTGAGAAAAAGTGACAGAATTCCTAATGTGTTTATACATTTTTAAAATGATCTTTCTTTCTTCTTTAAAAAAATAATATTTGTATTCTTCTTTATTGTTTGTTTTTTAATTTCTTGTGTCCTATTTGTATGTCTACTTTTAAGAGATTTCTCTAGAAAACATATTTATGTAGAAAATACAAAATTACACAAGTGTGATTACATTTTTAAGAAAATAGTTTTAAAAAACTCTTTGTGGGTTTACCTGATTTTATGTTTAATTTGTTGTATTGCATTATTTGTTTGCCAGCTTTATATCGGTTATTTGCCTGAATGTCTTGTGATACTTGTGCTGTTGCTTGTTCCTGTTCAGTCGGCAGTTACATACATTTGTGATGATTGTTAAAGCAATGTGTGCTTTTTGTTTGTTTGCTCCATTGTTTCATTCTTTGAGTGATTTTTTTGGCTATGCGTTGTGCTTATCTGCAGCAAGCGATTTATGAAAGTTGACGAATGAGAAAGTACTATGCAAATAAACCGTGCCTGCAGAGAAATTATCATTGCTGACTGGTTTAGTGTTCTGTTGACTGAATCTGGTGGTAGGTATGAGCGCTCTGTGTGTGTGTGTGTGTGTGTGTGTGTGAGAGAGAGAGAGAGAAAGAGAGTGTGTGGGTGTACATGTGGGTTTTTTTTTTTTTTTAACAGACATCACATATACGTAAGTGTCCCGCTTTCTTTGTTCCTTATCTACCCCCCCCCTTCTTTTCTCCGGCCGCCACTTTAATTGCCATTCAGCTTCAAACGGACGCCGATTAAGGCATTTATCCCTTTGAAGCCCGATCTACCTCCCCATCACGGGAAAGCAACACCCACAGTCGGTGCCCTTTGAACCCTTCCTTTTCAATCACGATAAGGATAGGAATGTCGCCATGTGATAAGGATGTAACCGGCGCGTGATTGTTCGGTACTAGTATGCATAAAATTATAGCATCATCTTGTGACGTGTCAACTGCTATAAACCAACCACAGGCTTTCATTGTTTGAAAGTGAAGGCTATAATTGGAGTAGTGAGAAAAAGTTAGCTTACACATACTTTGACACAAGACGCTGAAACCTAGCTGGAGCAACATTGCAGACTCAACCTCTCTCCCAGCCAGTCTTTATAGCCCAACTAGTGAGTATTATTGATGGCTGGTGATTGAGATTTTGTTTTGTTTGATCCTATTTTTGATCTAGATCCTATGTTCAATGATGAATAAGGAGTAGATAGATATGTTATTGAAAAGAAGTGGTAAACATTCTGTTCTATTTATGGGCACTGATTATTGTGTGTGTGTGTTTTTGACTTTAACCCTTTTGGTACCAGAACCGGATTTTATGCCTACTAACCCTTTTGTCTATTTTTAGTAGGAAACCTGTGGGTTGCAATCTTGCACTTTATGATACCATTCCTTTCCAGGTGTTGGATGGAGAGTGATGTTGGCTTGATCACCTTTTATGTTTTACTGATCTCAGTTTGTTAACTGAAATTCAGTTTATTTATTAACTAGTGCTATTGTACAAGGGCAGCCTTCTAGCCGGTTGGGATCCACTAATTCCCTGCCGACTGAAGCCCCTTGTCTCTAAGCCATAGAGATCTACATCCACCTTCTCCTGTGATTATCAGCAGGGCATCGTGGGCAGGAAGATAATCCCTGACTCACAAGCACCAAGACGGGAACGCCGCCAAGACGCCCCGCACCCAGAATCCGCGAGGAGACCACGCCTGAACCGTGCCATCCCGCGAAGCCGTAACCGGAACGACTGGGAGCTACTCTCACCTGACGAGCAAGCCCAGCCAACCCAGCACTCGCCGATCCCTACGGAGGAACTTCAGCACAGCCATGAGTTAAGTCCCCACGACAGTGCCACAAAACACTAACTGGAACCCAGGACACTTAGTGACCCTTCCTGTTTGGGGCTAACCTTCTAGAAAGACAAAAGTCTTGTAAATCCTTTCGGATTCCATTGTTTTTCATTCACATTTTGTTTTGGCGCCATTGAGCTGCTTTATTATTATTGTTGCATAATCTTATGCAGATTTTGTGAGTAAATAAAATACAAGTGTCAAATAATCCTGAACCCTTTGGTCAGACTGATGAGAGTGGGAGTCTTGTAATTTCATGTAAAACCCTACTTCTCTCTGTCTGCCATTTAGAGCAATTCAACCACTTGTATTTCTTACAACCATACGAGCCAGAACCCGGGCACAAATATAAATTTATTAGATGAAAAGGGGCCGGGAAAGTTGCTCATCTCCCATACCCTAGAGAAGTGGGTTAAAGGCAAATTTTCTACTTGAAAATTTAACACACTAAAAGTCTTCCCTAGAGGCTTAGCCTTTTAACCCATTACCTCGTCACAACATACATCACACAAAAGTATAATGAAAAGACATCGGAAACCACTGTAAGTATTTTTTTTTCACTGCATGCAGGATCATTCATCCATTTTGTCTGTTTTTATGTGCATCATAATGTGTGTGTGTCTGTGTATGTTTTAGGGGAGAAATGAATATTCGATACATTGCCATGATATATTGTTACACAAAAAGATTCTCAGTTTTGCAGATCAGATTCTCTTTTAGTTTCAGATAAGCCTTAAAAACAAGTTTTTATTACATTTCACTTAACATTGGCTCTGACATTGGAGTGCAAAAGTAGTAACAAATTTAAAGACAAAACCAATTTGTTGAACGCTTGATTTTCACACCCATTGGGACCATAGTGGCTTTTTGTTTTAATCCTGCCAACAAAGCTTAGGGAAACTTTGGAGTCAAAATCGTCGGTAAACACTTTTTAACTGTTCCATTTGCATATTAAGCCAGGTATAGTTTGTTTGTTCTTTAGTTTTACGTCTGTTCACCCGTAAGTGATATATACACACTTGGGCACACAGAGAGAGACAGTGCCCCAGAATTACATAGCCTATTTGATGCATGTGCAATTGCTCGCACACACACATACTTGGGCAGAGAGAGATAGTGCCACAGAATTACCATAGCCTATTTGAATGAACTTCGTGGCATAAAATCTTTACACTAATTTCCATGTCCCATGAATCGTTGGTAATTGAAGCTAAAGTCAACACCCCCTTAGTTTTTTTCAGACAGCAAGATTTGAATTAACGCCATTATTATCTGAGTTTATAAAACCCTCATCTTTTGTGTGGAGTTGATATAAGAAAAGAACACAAAATGACAGGTCTAGATCTAAGCTAAGAATTAATTACAAGTATTAGCATGCATGTAATTAGGCTAGGCCTATTCTGAGTTTTCCCCAAGTTGCACTATGGTTGGCTAGCTTACTTTTCAATCTAGATTACGACTCTCTCACTGTGATAACTTCCCCCCCCCCCCCCCCCCCTCTCCCCCCGCTTAATTTCACTCAAAATATGCTGTCGTTTGACACAAGTATACATAGCGCTTCCTGACATAATTACTATTATGCAATGAAGCGGGCGTGGGCGTACGGCTGGAATGCGTGTCAAAGGGCTTATTTTTAGTAGCTGACTGGGAGGGGCCTGAGCAAGGTTGCAGCATTTTATAATTTAAAAAAAAAGATTATTAATAATAATAATAATAATGGGAATTTATATAGCGCTCTTTCTCACATGAGCTCAGTGCGCTTTACATTGATAACAAGAACATTAAAGGCAAACAAATAATTAATCATTAGAAAGTAAAATAAGCACGATGCCTACACACAACGTTCTCTTACTTCCTTACTCACACACACACACACACACGCACATGCACACATACACACACATGCATGCGCACACGCACACAATTAATTATACAAGTAAAATAGTTACAACATGAACATTCTAAGAAGAAACATAGAGACCACATTCACATTCCCAATCAAGTTTGAATACAATACTGCAACTTGAAATAAAATCATACTGCCATCGACATATCAATTACATGACTAATTATAATAGACAAATTTTGCAAAAACAAAAATACCCTTCTACCTCATTTACAAGCATTTAAAGTTTACAAGACGTAGACATTCTACATACAAAATACGAATAATAAAATAATTGTAAATACATTTTTTACAAGATTTCTGCAATAAAACGGACCCCCCCCCCCCCCCCCACACACACACACACACACACACACACACACACACACACACACAAACACTAATCAATCATAATATGTCCGAAACAAGTGAGTTTTAAGGGCAGAGCGAAAGGCGGAAATAGAGTCAGATGAGCGAACATGTTGTGGGAGGGAATTCCATAAGTGAGGTGCTAAATAGTAGAAAGATCGTTCACCAAACGATTTCGTGTGGACCCGAGGAACCTTGAGTGTGCAGCAGTCAGAGGAAGAACGTAGGGAGCGAGCAGGTAAGTAGACAGAGGCAAGCTATTTTATACTTGATTCTAGCCTCTACTGGAAGCCAGTGCAAGTTACGAAGATGAGGTGTTATATGATCAGAACGTGGAATCTTGAGAGTGAAGCGTGCTGCACTGTTTTGCAGTTTTTGAACACGTTGCAGGAGATACTTAGGACAGCCACAGAGACTAAGAGAGTTGCAATAGTCAATGCGGGAAAGAATAAAGGCAGAAATAAGAGTTTTCGTGGCTGCAACAGACAGAAAGTGTCGAACAGCACTGATTCGTCTGAGCTCATAATTGATGGAACGTATGAGATTAATAACCTGTTTATGCATTGTAAGATTTGAATCGAGGGTAACTCCGAGATTCTTTGCTGACTTAGAAAACTGAACACAAGCATTGCCAACTGTAAGAGTTTCTGGAAGAGATATCGTTGCAGACATACGCTGAGAGGAAACAATCAGAGCTTCCGTTTTGTCATCATTAAGTTTTAATTTGTTGCATGTCATCCAGGATTTGACATCATGAAGGCAGGATTCCATAGACTGAATAGCGCTGTCAAGTTGGGTAGGTTCCGCCGATTTTTGAAGCTGGGTATCATCAGCAAAGGAATGGTCAATAACAGAGTGACTAGCAAAAACATCAGAGAGAGGAGCAGTGTACAGGACAAAGAGAACTGGCCCCAATACAGATCCCTGAGGTACACCACAAGAAATTAACTTCGGATCTGAACTGCAGTTGTTGATCAAGACAGTCTGAAAGCGATTTGTTAGATATGAGGAGAACCACTGTAGAACTGTAGAATGGATTCCAAAAACACGTTCCAGCCGGGATAGAAGAATGGTGTGATCTATTGTATCAAATGCTGCCGACAGATCTAGGAGGGTCAAGACTGACACTTTTCCATTGTCAAGAGCTAAGAGGAGATCGTTAAGAACTGTAGTCAGAGCCGTTTCAGTGCTGTGAGCAGGTCGATAGGCAGACTGGAGGGGGTTGAAAAAATTGTTTGCTGACAGATGGTTAGACAATTGTGCAAGGACAATTTTCTCGATTATTTTGGAGACAAACGCTAAGTTGGACACAGGCCGATATTATAGGCCTCGTACAAGGTTATGTTGTTTAGGGAGGGTCTCTTGGATACAACTTCCCTCCCATCCCGCTCCAATCCCCATTCCACCCCTCCCTCATCCCTTTGACTTTAAGTCATTGGATTTTCAATGGTCAACTTAGGACGCTGATTTGACCGCCAGGGGGCAATCAAACCAGTAGGGGCTTAGCGCGTGATATTCTTAGTTGGGCGTAGTGAGAGAGAGAGAGAGAGAGAGGGGGGGAGATGAGTCCCTCCCTCCAACTAAGAATATCACGCGCTAAGCCCCTACTGGTTTGATTGCCCCCTGGCAGTCAAATGCGTGTCCTAAGTTGCTCTTTAGCAATTTGGGTGGCGGGGATGAGGGTGTCCAACGTTGGTACGCTCCCCCTGAAATCCCCTCCTTTCTCTCTCTGCGAGTCGTCTCCAGTAATGACCAGCATACAGCAGAGTCCTAGGAGGCAACTACTACTTCACACTCACCAACCCCCACCAACCCCATCTTCCTTGACACACACACTGCTAACTGAAGAGAGAGAGAGAGAGGGAACAAACGAAATAAAAGAGTGTAGACTACGTACTCTCTCTGTCTCTCTCTCTTTTCACGCACACGCACAAATACAGAGCGTGTGAATAAAGTAGTAGTAGTAGTAGTAGTAGTAGTAGATAGGGACAACACAAGCTGTTAAGGTTTTTAGATAGTCCCATCTTTATAATCAGTGTTATGTCAAATACTGGTCAAGAGATTGAACAAAAGAGAGAAAACAATTAAGCGACAGCGTGTGGTAATTAGTAGGCCTAGGTATGTTCTCTCAAATAAACACGCACACACACACTTAGCAATATTTGTCACTCGAAGCACGGAGCGGTACACACTTTGCTCGAATGTCTATGTTTTACGTCCTTTCGGTTACAAAGAACCATATGGGACAGTTCTTTAAATAAAGTTAATGGTCTCTTTGCTCTAAGCTTCTGTTTAAATGAAGCATTTTGCGTTTTGCACACACACACACACCGATTTACAGAGAGAGAGAGAGAGAGAGAAGGGGAAACAACCGGACAGCACAAAAAGAGTAGAAAAGTGTCAGTCGACCTCGTGTTCCTGTTGACTTTGATTCGGACTGAAGATCATTTTTGGTGTAATGACAATTTTCAATATTGTGCTTTCTATTAGCATAGCATATAAACACGGCACTATAGGCTATTTTGTTTAGCCTTTTGCCCTATAAATATTGTAATGGCATATTAAATTTAAATGGGCGTGTAGGGAAAGGGGGGTAGTCTAAATTTTTTCTCCATGAGTCAGAGGGCAAGTCGAGTGCATCGACTACGTAAGATGGGCCTAATGATTTGTGTTTATGGAGACCGTCTAAGACGTGTGTGTGTACGCCGCATGCGTGCTAGCTTGTGAAAGGAGAATGGGTAAAGGTAAAGATGTGCCACCCTCCCTGCATTTCTCGGTTAATTCCATTTTACCTGAGACTGTGTCTCATTAGGCCTAGTGCCGCCCTTTTTCACCCGCGCGAATGCTGTTTCGAAGGTTCTAGAATCTTTATAAATAGGCCTAACATTTTGTAACCTGTCGGAGGCCTCTCCATAGACAACCTTGACCGTGCCTTATCCCGCCAAATAGTATTCTTACGCGTACTTTTCCTATTATTCGTTGTGAGATGTATTTGAATGTTATAACTTGAATTGTTTTTAATTGTAACGTGATTTTGTTATTTGAAAAAAATGAACATCAAGTTAATGTTTGAATAGTTATATTTTTAACTGTTAAAACTCCATAAATTAACACTTTTCTTTTATGTTTCTTTTGTTTCAGCGTAGATATCCAGTTGTTAAAAAATGGCGTCACCGTGTGCCTTTTCCCGCCTGTATAAGTGCGCCTTGTCTTCATACGCACAAACTTTCTATGGAAAACAAATCTCGTCAAAATACATGTTTGTACGATTCTGCTCCCAGAAGTCTGGACGACCCAAGGTTTACTTTGACATTACAACTGATGGCGAAAAACTGGGAACAATAGAATTTGAGGTGCTTATTCTTTGCAAATATTAAAATGCATTAAGAATTATTTTTTAAGTGCACACTGTTCAGAAAGCTTATCTTTGGTATAATGAAGGTCTAATAAAAATTAATCATACTGATGCTTTATGCTCTCAGTGATACTGTAATATGATATACAATAGTCAATATGTTATAAACTAGACATTTCAGCTGCAAAAATTCTACTTTTTTGTCAAGTTTATAATATTCGAAAAACAACTTGTCAAGTTTGAGCTTCAAGAATTGTTATGATGTTCAATGTATTAGGCCTACCGGCACTCATGATTTTTCTGATGATACTGAAATTTGCTTGTTTGTTTAGTTTGCTCAGTTTCCTTTTGTTTTGTTTTAAATAACAGTGTACTTTTCCCCTTTAGTTGCTAATATGTAAGTTACTTATGTTTGTACATGAGTCATTTGTGCTGATAAATATGTATTTCTTTTTTTCCCCAGTTATTTTCTGATGTTGTCCCTAAAACGGCAGGTGAGACTGAATGAATTTTATTGATAATGTTTGTTTGGGTACACATTTACACCCACACACACCCACATACACACACGGTCTTGTCCAGCTCTGAGATTGTTCATTTGTTATAATTGATTCTTAAGTTTACGGTTGATTACAAGTTGTATTGTTGTTGATAAGTACGCACACATAGGTGCGCACATGTACACACATAACACAATTTTCCCATCACTTTTATATGATTTAAAATATAAAAAATTTAAAGTCTAATATTACCATTGTGTGAACAAGCTTTAAATTTAATCAAATCAAATCAAACATGCATGCACACACACACTCATACATACATGTACACACACATGTGCTCGCATGCACACACACACATATACATGACTCAGACGAGCACAACACCCTTCTCGCTGGGTTCTCAAAATTCTCTGGAAACAAACGATAAATTAAATTTAGTGTGTATGTATGCATGTTTCTGTCTATCTCTGTATCTGTCTGTCTGCGTGTGTGTGTGTGAGAAAAAGTATGTTTTTTTAATGTATTTTGATTCCTGATTTTTAAAATGCATCAACCATATTCCGGTTCTTTTGTTTGGTTTTTATTATTTGATTTTGTAACAAAATTATATTATCTGTTGTGTTCTCCATATTGATCTGTCACTGATACATTTTTTCAAAGTATTGTATAAACTGAATTGTTATACAAAATTATTGTTCCTTTGTAGAGAATTTCCGTGCCCTGTGTACCGGTGAGAAGGGCTTTGGCTTCAAAGGATCAGCTTTCCACCGCATCATTCCTCAGTTCATGTGTCAGGGCGGGGACTTCACGCACGGCAATGGCACTGGAGGCAAGAGCATCTACGGCAACAAGTTTGAGGATGAGAACTTCAATTTGAAACACAACAAGCCTGGTAAAGATAAGCTAATCCAGATTTGGGGAAGTGAAAATAATGTGTATGCGTGTTTTTGCATGCATGTGATTGTTGCGTGTATGAGGGCACGTGTATGTGAGTCTGTCTGTGTGTGTGATCAAACTCAAGTGGCCTGTTTCAGGCTTTTTTCAGAGTTTTTTTCTGCCTGCTCTTCATCTTTTACATGTTATGCTGTGCTGTGGCTGTTTAAAAAAAAAAAAAGTCAATATAATATTTTAAGCCGTTTACTGAGTGCTTTTTATCATTGGTTGACAGCCTGAAACTGGGATCAGCAGTACGGTGAGAGTGAGAGCTATGTTATGACTAACACTGTAACAGTGTACAACAGAAGTTGAAATTTGTTTTATTTTATCGTATTTGTTTGTGAGAAGTCGATGACTCTAAAACAAGGAGGCTCTGTACTGCAGCCTTGGGGCTAGCTGGTCTTTGGGGACCATCCATGCCACAATACCAGCTGCCCTGTAGGCCGAGAGGGTGGAGACGTATCTTGAGTGATATCTTGAGTATTGATATCCACATGACAATAAACAAATTTAATGTGAGCCCATTTTCTTCCTGGAATGACTGATGCCTCTTTTGCTATTTGGAGGCCATAAGTCAAACGCAAGTAAGGAACAAACATTGTGTTTGCCTATGTAGCCAGAATAAAATTGCGCTGACTTATTGATTGATCTTCTTCTGCTTTGATCGCTCAGACAGTTTCCTGTCAATGATGAACGCAGATGCGTCATGCTGCTGTTATGCGCCTAAGAAATAATTAGGCCCAGCAAGTCCGATTACCAGTCAAAGAGAGTGACAGATTAGAGGAAGTTACAAGCACAGAACTTCCAGAAGGTGGGGGAACTATTTATTCAAAAGATACGGGGGGGGGGGGGGGTGTTGATCAATTGTGTTGGAAATGACCTAAAAGCTGTTCCCCATGCATCCAGTTTCAGTCGTACAGCTATCCCACTATGACGTCTGAAGTAAGGCATGAATCTCTATCTGATATAATACTACTGTTTACATCTGACGAAATCCTGCTAGTTTTGTTCACTATGATTATTCATGTAGACACCCCCACATGCGAATCTGATGAAATATCTCTTTTACATGAATCGGATCATCATATTTGTGTATTAGGGTGACTATATGAATATAGTGAACAAAATTAGTATTTAATCACGTTCAAGAAGAAGATCCTATTCATACCTCACAGATGTTGTTTGAGCCGTATAACTGCAGTTGGATGTGTTGAGCACAGATTTAAGTAAGCGATTGTGCATCCGATTGATTTGCTGAGCACTGTGTGTGTGCGCAGGTTTGCTGTCCATGGCCAATGCAGGCCCCAACACCAATGGATCTCAGTTCTTTATCACCACTGCGGTCACTGCATGGTCAGTAACAGTTGTCTATCCTTTCTTTTTAGTTCCCGAGCGAAGCTTCGGGAAGCATTGTTTTTGTTTCGTCTGTGCGTGCATGCGTGATTCCGGCCGCGTTTTCTCCCGAACCGCTTGTTTTTCTTTCTTTCTTTTTCTCTTGTTGACTCTGCCTTTCTCTCCACCCATCTCTCTCGTGTGTGTGTGTGTGTGCGCACGCGCGTGTGTACATGATTGTGTGTGGGTGATGGTGTACGCATGTATGTATGTGTGTGTGTATGTGCATGTATGTGTGTGTGTGTGCATGCATGTGCATTCGCGCATTTTTTGGTGTGTGTTTGTGTGAATATGTATTTGTGTGTGTGTGTGTGTGCATGCGTGCCTACGTGTGTGTATGCGCGCACCTGCATGTGAGTGTGTGTGTGTGCTTTTATGCATGTGGGTACATGTATGTGTCATAATTGTGTTTTTATTAAAGTTTATTTAGAAAAGCATTCTCAGCATTCACTGACAATATCTAAGTTAACAAGAATCGTGACTGGAGAAAACGGCCCCTACGAAAACGGCCCTGCTAGTTACGAAAACGGCCCCTGGACTCGAGACCAAAACGGCCCTCGTCTCAGGGCTCCCAATCGTCCTGCAAAACAAGGGTTCCCAGGGACTCCTTCACTTACAGTATAGAGGGTCGTAGAGGCGGGATAGAGGGTCCCAGTGGCATTGTGAATATCACGGGGCTGTTTTATAATGGTGTCAGCCCACGCGACATTGGGGAAGATATAGCTAGTAGAGCGCTCGGCTTGGCTGTGTGTAACATGGCTTTATTTAGATTAGAAACTTGAATAAGAGAGACAGAGAGGGAAGGAAGAAGAGAGAGAGAGAAAGAGAGAGAGAGACTAGACTTCACAAAACAGTTTGAGAACAACGCATGCAAGATAAGGAAAGACAAGGACAAGACTGACAAACCCGAGAAAATGAGGATATATAAGCACTGCAAACAAGGCTTTACATGGATACGGAACAACAGATTTACTACAATGATAATGTTTTTATTACAAGGGAACAACAAATAAGGATAGTATGGGACATACCTTGTAATGAGGAAGATCTTCCAATTAACACACAACACACTTGCCTAAATTGTATTATCCTTAACTTAATAACTAATTTATTTAACTACTTACATATTATTCTTTTCATTAACCATCTAACTTAGTCTTTCCTTTTTCTACATCACATCAATTCCACACTTCACACTTATTCTATAAATCTAGCACTGTAACACTATAACCGGTTAACTAATTTGTAGTCTCTAATTAATAATACTCTATTTCACTTTTAAAACTAACTTCCAAAATGTTTCCCCTAGTACTTTGTTCATAACCCTAACCCATTATTATTTTCTTCCTAACTAATTCTACCCTAACCCTAGCCTATTTTTGTTCTTTGGCTAGCCCATAACTTTTCTACTACTACTACTCAGCTTGTCTTCTGCGGCTACTCCGCTTGACTCCTACCACTACTCTCCTTGCTACTGGTCAGGCCCCTAAAGTTTTTCTGCGAAGCCGGGCACCTTCATGCATATGCATGGTTCTTGCCCTTAGGGCCTCTCCTAATAAGCTAAGGAATCTGGGGGCCGTATGCTGATCAAGAATAGCACAGCACTGTCTTTTGTTTCCGATTCTCTGGCTCTATTAATGTCTTTTCAGCCCCGTCATATGAATACTAAAAATATTTTTTCTAGTGCATCACTGGGACATTCTTTTAGAGGGTCCCGAGAATTTTAGTACTTCATAGACCCCCAAATGGGGGTCCCTGGGAGCCCTGCTTGTCTTACCAAATTATCTAATTCCTGGATTCAACACCAAAACAGCCCCTGGATTCAACACCAAAACGGCCCCTGGATTCAACACCAAAACGGCCCCTGGATGCAACACCTAAACGGCCCCTGGATTGCAAACTATAGTGTTAAAACTAGAGCGTGAATACGCTAGATAAACCAGCCATGCAACATTTTAGCCTCCTAGGTTCCTCCGCTCAAACGTTATCGTGTTCACATAGTCAGTTAGATAGATAGTCAGCCAGGAACAAACAGAAAGCCCTGAAAACATTAACCACCTTTCGCTTTGCGGCTGGTTAAAAAGAAGAAGGAAGAAGATAAAAAAAAAAGTGCATTACAGTGGAACCGTCCCTTATAAAACCTCCCATTATAAGACTCCCTCCCACATAAGACCTACTTCTCTGACTGAGACACTGCCCTTCTTTGTAAGTATTAAAATTACCTCCCTTATATGACCCTTCCCTTATAAGACCTCATTTGGGGTGATTTTTGAAGGTCTTATAAGGGAGGTTCCACTGTAGTAGTTATAAAAGCAGCAAGCCTTTGACCTTTGACGCATGAATTTGAAAATGATTGAACAGGTTTCTTCCTAGCATGGATGGACGGACAGACAGACACAGAGACAAACAGACAAAGTGATTCCAGAATACCCCCTCCCGATACCTGGGAAGGCAGGGCTATAATAAACAGCAGGGTTGTTTTGGTCGTTGTAGGGTCAATTTGGTATTTTGAATAGGGCCATTTTCGTTACTAATAGGGCCGTTTTAGTTTTCCAGGTAGGGCCGTTTTGGTAAGACGGGGGCCGTTTTCGTAGGGGCCGTTTTCTCCGATAACCACAAGAATCACCTTGGAGGAGGTTTGCACTCTTTTCAGACAGAATGCCATCTAGTTTAGATATATATATATGCCTACTGTGTGTTTGCAGGTTGGACGGGGCCCATGTGGTGTTTGGGGAGGTGTCTGAAGGCATGGAAGTGGTGAAGCAGATGGAGAAGCTGGGCTCTCGGAGCGGGCAAACCAAGAAACACGTTGAGATTGACGACTGCGGGGAATTGTAAACTGCTTGGAAAGATTAGGATGAGAGTTATGTGGGAAACGGAGTTGCGGATTTTTTTGTGAGAGTGTCGTGCGTGTGTTGTCATTGTAGACAGCATGATACTTAACTAACTAAACCTTTTGTTGGCCCAATGCTACAAGTACCGGTAGCTGAAAAGCTGATGTGCAGCAAGGCTACTGTGATTCATTATAGTCATGAGAGTGTGACCTGTGAACGCGAAACTGTTGAAGTAATTGCCATTATGTATACTACTATAATCAAAGTGCTCACTGAGTCCATAAATTTGTTCTATGTTTATCATGAAATCTCATGTGCTCAAATGTTGACGTGGTGACAGCCCTGACATGGCCGTAGCAGTCGACGGGGCTATAAGCAACATCAATCAATCATGGAAATCTAAACAGAAAGTATACACCATAAGCATTGCTGCAATACATTAATCGCCCCAACTAATTCATGGTGGAAGTGTTCAGAGAATAGATGGGTTTTCAGGTTGGTTTTGAAAACTGACAATTGCCATCATATGTACTGCTATAGGCCTATTCAAAGCACTGAGTAAAAATTAAAAAAGTTCTACGTTTATTATTAGAAATGTAAACAAAAAGTATACATCATAAGCAATAAAATTATCGCACTATGACAGAGGCTACTATTAGCTGAAGTCATGTCGCCTTTTTGGGAGTGAAGGGGTTAAATGTACACCATAATTACACCATTTTCTCTTTTCTTGGCTGTTGTATGTTCCCTTCTTTCCCCCCTCCACCCATCAAACATGATATGAAGTGATGGTTATTGTTATGTGATTAGTGTTGTCTAATAGGGCAATTGCCACGAGTGTTCGTTCACTATACCAGACTACTAATTTGCCCGTGCTCGTTCTGCCCGAGTTACGCTGACCTTTCTAATTCAACTCTCTAAATTCAACTCAGTGAAATTGAAGGTCGCCGGCGCGTGGCAAATGCCCTATTGTGAACCCAACTGGATTTGTGGTCACTGTAAGAAATGAATAAAACAAAAACAAACATGAGACATACAGAGCTGTGGTTTCTTTGTCCGTCGACTATCTGTCGATCTGTATTTGTGTGTTTGTGTGTGTGATGGGGCCCACATGTCTCTGTGTGTGTGTGTGTAGTGCGGGCACCCCACATTGTGTGTGTGATGGTAGATCAGTCAGCTACTTCTCTATGTTGTGGTATGTGTCATATTGTTTTGGTGAAGTGAATATTTCAATGCTGGTTGTCTTTTACAATTAAAACCAGACAGCACTGACATAACATGTGTATGCAATATTTCTGCGTGTATCTGGATGAGACTCCAGATGAAATCTAACAGATAGCGAGAGCTGAACGAACAGACAAATTAAATAATACAATATCCTAAATGGTAATGAACAAAGAAAAGAAAGCCTTTACACAGGCCACTGGACTATTTCAAGAATAATACACACGCATACTAAATATTATAAAGTTCACTTTGTGTGAATGTAGGGCCTATCAGCGTGGGTGAGCATGCGTTTAAATAACGTGTCGGTGATACATCAAAACATTTCTTTTATTCATTTTCTGAAAAATCGGAATGACTGACTCCATGTATAATTTACAGCAATTACAATGAAATAAAGTTTGAATGAATTCCAATAAAGTTGTTTTTTAAAGTATCATTACACATTCACTCCAAAGATGAGAGAATAATTATTCATGAGTGAGGTGGTACCATAACCACCCATTCATGATTTTTTAGTAATGATAACAGACAAAATCAAAACATAGCCTTCCTCAAACCAGGAATCCCCCTCTAGATCCGGCCCTGATAGTGGTAGTTCTTTCGATACGTAGTGATAGCGCTACGCATCCGTTTTTTTATTTATTTTTTAAATCTTAATTCTATGGACCGCTCAGAAGTAAGATAAAAAAAAACCCAACATATTCGTCACACATACGGCAGAAACACATACACACAGGGTACAGGCGATTGTTCCTCTCATTCTGCACTAGACGTTTTAATTAAAGCCAGTCAACTTGAAATCCCTAGCTACCCTAGTCACAGTAGGCCTAGTGAATGGCAACCAACCAACGAAGCATGCTCTATATAATTACTGATCATAAATTCATCAGCTAAAGGGCAATCAGGATTTTTAGAAATATAATGGAAAACATGCTTTGGGCAATATATTAACGCTCTTAAAAAAATATCAAAATCCAGTCTATTCATTAGCCTATTGCTTTTCAACCAAATTAATTTCGATCATGATGTCTTAAAATAGACTAAATTACGATAATTATATGGTAATAGGTATGACCTAGGTCACGATTGATGTAAATTGCGTACAACCAAGCGTCGCACTGTGTGAGGACGTACCAAGGCTACGACTCTATGACGTCATTTTCCAACTCGGTTCCTACGACTGGAGTTGGTGTGCCTGAGCCGACCTTTAGCACACGTTAAACCCAGTGGCAACGAAAAAGTTTTCATTAGCTCAAAACAGACGGACATATAACAAACACATTGACAGACATAATTTTTATGTGAACCTCAAAACCTGCCTGTGTAGCTCCTCTCTCCCCTCTCCCACTTCCCCTTTTCCATGAGCTTGTGACAGCCTGGACAGACAAGAACAAGGTCAAAGTCAAGAAGCCTCTAAATGTCTACCACTGCATTCCTTAGTAATGCCGATGGGTGCACGAAGAAAGGTTTTCTCAGTGTAATTAGCCTCAAGGTCAAGGTAAAAAAAAAGAAGCTTCAAATATCACCACTGCATTCCTTAAGTCATGTTGATCAAGAATATGTAAGGTTATGTGGGTGTATGATGTTTGAACTATAACCACTGCTACAAGAGATTGAGTTCAAAAGTCAACATCAAGGTCATGAATCTAAGCAATACATGACTCCGCACCACATAATGACCTTGACCCTGTCTACCAGGCTGCCAAATTTCAAGTGAAGTCTGTAATTGCACAAAAGGTGAAAGATATAAAAACACTGATTTCACACCTCCAAGCCTATATGGCCTTTGACTTTGATCAGTAAGCGACTTTAAGATCATATAAAGTACTCAAATATTATTATTATTACCATACCATAAACATGGACACTAAATATAGCATCCATGCCATAAACTAACGCACCTGCTTATGAAGTTTGAATGATGTAAGTTCAATCCGGATGTGAAAGATATAGCCACAAGAAGAAATTTCGGTTTTCAAGGTCAAACGTCAAGGTCAGCATGACTGTATTTTCTTTACGGAACCATCCCTGCGCTGTGATACACCACCACACAAAATTTGAAGCGATTCTATTCTGTTCACTGGTTCATGAGATACAGCTCGGAACGTCAATATATAGCCCAAAGAAGGAAACTTCGGTTTTTAAGGTCAAACTTCAAGGGCAAGGTCAACACAGTCATGAATATCGAAAGGAACCTTCCTTTTCAGGATGCCTAACCCTCTACCAAATTTGATTAAAATACGTCTAATATTTTTTGAGAAAATCATGCAGACACGGACCCGATCCCCACTCAGCCGCGAGCCTAATCGTCCTAATTTGACTTGACTGTGACCATAACTGACACCGTGTGCTGTTTGTATCTGTTTATTTGTGGGAAAGAAAATGGCATTGTGTAGTACTATTATGTCAACGACAGTAAAGGCAGAAAGGATGAAGATAGCATAGCATAGCACTAATTTGGCACTATAGGCTTATTTTTGAAGCCTTAACCTTTACCGGATCATGCTTTTGACTACACGGACACGATGGCGGGGGTCTTCCACTACCCCCTACTCAGCAAAGAGCAAATTCCGATGTGTTTATCCCTGTCCGGATGGCGGGGGTCTCCCACGACCCCTACTTGTCAAAGAGGCACCATGTGTTTATCCCTGTCCGGATGGCGGGGGTCTCCCACGACCCCTACTCAATGCACTGCAGTGCTCTTTAAAGTAGGGGTCGTGGGAGACCCCCGTCATCCGGACAGGTATATCAAAATTACGCGTCATATTACGTCATTTACATTTTATACACATTAATGAAATTTAACACACTTAAAGCCATTTACGTTTTTCACAAAGTCAAGAAATTTCATGAAGATTGCTTAAATAGTTTTAGAGATATAACATGTTTTGTGTGTCAAGGGGTCGTGGGCGACCCCAGAAGTCCGGTAAAGGTTAAGATAGGAGCATCATATAATAAAAAGCCAAGTGTCCGTGTGTGTATCTGTGTGTCTGTCTGAAACACATAACGGGCCTTATAACTCCGCCGTTTTTCGCAACAACAAAAAAGCGTTTATAAATAACCTCTCTGGTTGAACTAAGTAGGCTTTCAGTTCGTTTTTCTTTTTAGTCCTTTGCTGATCTACGATCCCAAAGGAGTATGTTTTCATTCAGGTTTGTTTCTTTTTTGTGTGTGTTAACTTTGTTTTTTTTTCTTTTCTGTCTGTCCCAAGGATCTCCCGAACCGCTTGACCGAATCGCTTCGAATTTTGTGTGGTGGTGTGTCCCCATGAGAGGAAGGCATCTGCGCAAAACTTTTCGCCATCCAGGCTGACTTTGACCTTGGTGTATGACCTTCAAAACCGAAAATCGTTAAGGGGCCATAACTTCCACACCGTAGGTCCTAGAGTCCTAATCCCTTTGGCTGCAGCACTACAAAAGACAACCTAATCCCTTAATTTCATTTTAGTGGCTACATCACTAGAAAAGACAGTGCAACCTAATCCATTTGGCTGCAGCACTAGAAAAGACAACCTAATCCATTTGGCTGCAGCACTAGAAAAGACAGTGCAACCTAATCCCTGTGGCTGCAGCACTAGAAAAGACAACACAATCCCTTTGATGGAAGGGTGTTCCACTCGCTGATCGTCCGTGGAAAAAAGGAGTACTAATTCCTGTGGCTGGTTTTGCAGGAAGGGAGGAGGTAAGTGGACTGGTGGGATTGCCTTGTCCTCCTCGTGGGTGGATTCAGAGATTTGTTGGGTGGATTCGGTGTACTATTGATGGAGACAGTTGCCGTATTCTAAGGGAGGTCGAACCATGGCCTTGTATAATTTAACAAAATATATTTTTATGAAGACAGTCAAAGGATCTTTTGATTTTAATTAACCCTTTCACCGCCAGCCATATTTCAGCCAAAAACAATGTCCAAATTTACCTGGGTAGAGAACAAAAACCATCTGCAGTATTGGGAATTCTCCTGTGACATATATAAAATAAGGTCTACCCTTACTTCCAAAAAACTAAGACATTATAGGGTCTTTCGATAACAGACCCCAATTTGATGCTTTTTAGTGACATATAGGTGTTAAATCACTGTAGTGCTAAAATGCAACTGGCGGTGAAAGGGTTAAACCCATTACTTGATTAGCGTTACTGGTTATACTTTCTGTATATAATATGTGTATCAAATTTCAACGATGGATCAAAAATTCTTTCCTAATTAGTCTCTAATTTTCACATACATTAATTTTACTTGTGCTGATTTGGATTTTTAAAAAAACCGTACAACTGAAACAGACTGTAACGTCACTGGAACATACAACAAACAAACAAGCACACGAACAAGTGTAAATTGACGTTATTTTATTTACAAGAGACACAACAAAACAACTGGATATTTCGGCGAATGCGCCTTTATCAACATAGATACACACAAAAACAAGAAACAGTTGGGGCTGTGCCAGTCGGGGTAGGTCCCCGGGGTCCGCTACGCAAAACAACTGGATATTTCGGCGAATGCGCCTTTATCAACATAGATACACAATAAAACAAGAAACAGTTGGGGCTGTGCCGGTCGGGGTACGTCCCCGGAGGCCGCTACGGTAGCCGGATTGGTCTGACCTGAGACATGAAACGCTGGGGAGACTTCTATTTTTAGTTCTTTTGTTTTTGTGTTGATTTTTAGTTTGGTTTATTTTTCTTTCTGTCGCAACGCACAACGCTGTATATAAGTGGCCAGTGGGACAGAGCAGTGCCTCCAGTATCGTTCCCACCATCTTTGTTTACAAATGTCCCATAATTATGTGTGTGTTCCAGACCGAGAAGACGTAAAACACCAGTTTTCATTCAGAGCAGTGTAGCCAGATTCAGATTCAGAACAGCAAAGATAACAAAAGGAGCAACAAGCATTTTTTTAAATTGATTTTTTGGGGACATTCTGACGTTTTTGACACCGAAAAGAACATGAACATGAACATAGCAAATCAAGAGAGCTTAACCCCAACAAGTCACAAGGTCCAGACTTAATACCACCTAGAGTTTTAAAAGAGTTAAGTGATGAAATTTCTGTTCCCCTTTCGTCCTTGTGCAACAAATCTTTAGAGACTGGTGATTTACCTAATGATTGGAGAACAGCAGAGGTAATAGCTATTCATAAAAAAATTAGGACAAAAATCAGACCCTGCATGGTAATTATCGTCCGGTAAGTCTGACTTGTATTGCTTGTAAAGTATTAGAAGGCTTAGTTAGAAATCGATGCTGTTGTGTCTCACTTCAGTGATAATGACTTATATGTAAATTGTCAACATGGTTTTCGTAAAAAAAGATCCTGTGTAACGCAGTTATTGGAAGTTATGGAAAATTTAACCTTACTTACTGAACAGGGCCATAGTGTAGATGTAATCTATTTGGATTTTAGAAAGGCATTTGACACGGTACCGCATGAGAGGTTATTAGTCAAATTAGCTGCTTATGGAATTTGTGGTAAATTGCTTAACTGGATCAGTAGTTTTTTTAAAAGAAAGATCACAACATGTTAGAGTAGGAGTGGATAAATCAGTAGAGAGTAGTGTCCTCAGTGGAATTCCCCAGGGAAGTATACTTGGTCCTATTCTATTTACTATATTTATTAATGATCTGCCAGATAATGTTATTAGTGCTTGTAAAATTTGTGCAGATGACACAAAAATCTATAATAGCTCATCTTGCAGTACCACTTTACAAAATGACATTTACTGTTTGCAGGATTGGTCCGATACCTGGAATTTATATTTTAATGTATCAAAATGTGGTGTGTTACATATTGGTAAAAACAACCAGAATGTTGATTATGAAATGAGACTCAATGATGGAATTCAGCAGATAAATACTGTCACAGAAGAGAATGATTTGGGTGTTACCTTTGATAACAAATTATCATTTGATCCTCATATACAGAGAGTGGTGGGCAAGGCAAACCAGATGTTAGGAATTATTAAAAGAAGTTCCACTTATCTTGATAAAGACACTTTTCTAAAACTATATAAATCTTTTGTAAGGCCACATCTGGAATATGCTAATGCTATATGGTGTCCTTTTTTGAAAAGGCAGTCTAATCAAATAGAAAAAGTTCAAAGACGGGCCATAAAACTGCTAAAAGAATGTAAAAACATGTCATATATTGAAAGGCTAAGACACCTAAACTTACACTCTCTTAAGGGTAGGAGGTTGAGAGGCAGCCTTATACAAACTTATAAGATCTTCCATGGTGTTGATGACATCAATTTTGAAACTTGCTTTTCTGTTCCACAATTTAACATCACGAGAAAGTCAGAAGGCAAAATCTTTATTAGACATTGTCAAAGTAATAGAAGAAAATTTTCATTTTCTTATAGAGTTGCTGTTCATTGGAATGAACTAAGTACTAACATCAAGTTTGCAACTAATATTAACACCTTTAAAAATCTTCTGGATTCCAGTCAGAAATTTCAGTCTTTTTAATGACTTTGACTGATTGTCCTTCAAAAACCTGCTCAGACCCAAAATAATTTTTGCAACGTCATTGCCAAAGAGGGGACGTTATATAGGCCGCGAGGCCTAGGCTTACGAGCCTGTCCCTACTACTACTACTACTACTACTACTACTACTACTACTACTACTACATTTAATCGGGATTTCAAGCACCCTTCCTCTTCTTTTTTAGGGTTCCATTCTCCTTCTCAACTTCTTCAATTAGCCTACAACTTCAAATCCATTTTACCATCCCAAGCCATCTTTTTAAAATGAAGGAACTATTTTAATGGCCTTGACCAACATTTCAGGCTTATCCTTGACCTTGGCCGCACATGAGGTAGCCCTTTCGGCCTCTCAAGCAGCCATCTTCATATCGCCGGTGTGCTTCCTTGGGTACGAGAACGTGTGAAATCTCAATTCTAAGCACCATGGCCAATCCTAAGTGTTTTTTTGATATAACCATTGGGGACAGTGCACAGCAAAGAATTGTCATGGAGGTAAGAGAGTGAATTCAATTAATACGATAGGATAAGGTTCAACGAATTGCGACGCTGCAAGGCCTGGTGACTCAGACTGGTCGTCCAAATAGTAATACCTGACCTGATCTGAATCCAAAACTAAACTTCAAGAGTCTATAGACAAATTAGTTAATTGGACGAAAGATTGGCAAATTAAATTTAATGGACAGAAGTGTAAAGTGTTACATATTGATATTGGTAAAAATAACCCTAATTTTTGTTATACAATTGAATTGATGGTTGTGAATTAATTTAGAAGCTTCTGAAGTGGAAAAAGACCTGGGACGGTATTCATGTCGAGATAGCATGAGACTTAGCATGATGCTAACTTAGAAGCTCTTCCAATGTCCTATAGGATTTAATAGGACTTTTGGAAGAGCTTCTAAGTTAGCATCATGCTAAGTCTCATGCTATCTCGACATGAATACCGTCCCTGGGAGTTATGGTGGGTCCGTCGAAACACCCAAAAAAACGGGTCTTTTTACCCCCAAAACCTCTGTTGGTACCCAAACAAGCGCGAAATCGCAATAGTTTGTGGCACACGGTCTATTTTTGCCACTCCAATCACGAGTCACCTCCCCTGGCTTTTCAATAATTTTAATCTGTAAACCAGAATGTTATCTCTGCACCATTTCGTAACTTTTTATATCTTTTGGAAAACATTTAAAACTATGTATCCTACTTGTGCTCATCAAAAGAAGCACCGCATACTCGTCGTGTCTGTTGTAGTGTCTGTATTACGTATGTTTATTATTTTGTACGCTTTTAAAATACATCATTTTAAAGAGCGGCCTCAATTTGAACTTTTGAAGTGTAGCCACGATTTGAAGTGCGACAATTTTGGACCGACCGACAAAGTGAGTTATAGGTTTGTGGCTTGAGCCACAAACAAAAACCAAGGAAACTTGACAACAATATAATCAGGACATTTGTATGTTGTCTGTCTTTTCCTGCTCCGGTTTTGATTGGTTGGTTGGTCTCTCTCTCTCTCACTCTCTCACTCTCTTCCCTATGTCGTTAGAGCTTAAAGCTGTTGACATTAAAATATGTCATTGTCATTCTCTCTCCCTCTTCCTCTCTCTCTCTCTCTGTCTCTGTCCTCTCTCTCTCTCCAATTGGCGTCCAAAACAGCAAGAACATTCTCTTTTCTCGTATTTAACATCTTAGTTATAAATCAATCAAGAAATTTTCACATGTGAACAAAAAACCTGATTGGTACCCAAAAAAACGACCGGCACCCAAAAATCCGATCCTACCAAATGTGAATGACATAATGATAAATGCATGTTTCTCCTCTCTCTCCAATTAGCATCCAAAGCAGCAAGACATTCTTTATATTTAACATCTTAAACATCGATCAAGAAATGTTAACATGTTAACCCGATTGGTACC
Organism: Phymorhynchus buccinoides; assembly: GCA_017654935.2. Lineage (NCBI taxonomy): Eukaryota > Metazoa > Mollusca > Gastropoda > Neogastropoda > Raphitomidae > Phymorhynchus > Phymorhynchus buccinoides. Next base: position 25,736,529 of record CM065682.1, read on the forward strand.
CCCCAAAAAACCCGACCGGCACCCAAAAAACGTAATCAGACCGAACGAAATAAATGCAAGTCTCTCCTCTCTCTCCAATTGGCACCCAAAAACCCCCTCATATTTAACTTCTTATGAATCTAACAAGAGGCCGCGAGGCCTAATGTCCTAACTACCTGACCTGACCTGACCTGATCATTCAATGATTCATAACAGTAATTGGTCAGGTCAGGTCAGGTAGTTAGGACATTAGGCCTCGCGGCCTCTTCACTGTCCTGTCATTTTTGTTTGAACTTTTGCACAGCTGAGAGGTTTTTGTATTTTGTTTTCGGCAAATCTGCCTTTTAGTCATGCTCGTATTGTAGTTTTGATATGTAATGTTGGTGTATCCACCAAGGAGGTTTTTGAATTGTATTAGATTCTGTGCTCGTTTAATATGTGCAGGAAGAGTATTCCAAAACTTTGTTACTCTGTTAGAAAAGAAATTTTGTCTAATATTAGTTCGACTATACTCATACTGGGTTAGTATTTTTAAATTACTGTTACGGGTTCTTGAGTTCAAATGTATTAATATTGTTATCACTGTGAAAATTTTTGTATGTATTTATCAGATCCCCACGAATTCTTCTGTATTTCAGAGATGGTAATTTCAACTTTCTTAGTCTGTGTTCGTAATCAAGGTGACTAACGCCTTTAATCAATTTTGTTGCTCGTCTTTGGACCCTTTCTAATGCTGCCGATTGCCTTTTTAAAAACGGACTCCAAACCTGATTTCCATACTCTAGATGTCTGACCAAACTTTTATATAGTTTTAAAAATACTATATTATCTAACCCAATAAAACTTCTTCTAATTAGGCCCAGCATTTTGTTGCCTTTACCAATAGCCGTATTAATGTGGTTATCAAATGTTAATCCAGAGTCTAAAATGGCTAAAATGAATTCTTCTTGGCGGTAGGAATGTCTGATTAATTTTGTTTCCATCTTCTTCTCTAAGTTCTTCTGCGGTGGTAACCAACTTCTTTATTACCCGGCCAGAGGCACCTGTATAAAGAAAAACAAGGCATACATTAAACAATGCAATCTGTTTTATTGAATAACTATGACCTTAATAATCATTTATAATGATAAAAGAAAAATACTAATCAGTCTAATGGGTTTATCTAACTTCTAAGGTGTAAATCATTAGCAAGAATAATGAAAGAAAGATTGCTTTATTCTCCAACAATAAACGTTGAGTCTTCAGTTTAAAAAAAAAAATCCTACTGTCCGTAAAAGGTAACAAGATGAGAATTTATACTTTTTCAGACTGATTGTACCAGATCCAAAGTATTTGCTATACCTTGAAAGGCTTAAAGCCACCCTTAGCTGCCTGAACGGACAGCCCGAATCTGTGTTCGCCAAACAGAAATGTTCGTCCGAACGGAGTTTTCCCTCCTTAATTGCCCCCGAATCTCGTTCACAAGTCGTGTCCTGCGAACAAGTTTCTTGTTAGGCCGAACACGAGAACTCTTCATACTTGAAGGAACAAAAAATTGTCGCTGATCTTGTGACGAGGTAATGGGTTAAACGGCTAAGCCTCTAGGGAAGACTTTTAGTGTGTTAAATTTTCAAGTAGAAAATTTGCCTTTAACCCACTTCTCTAGGGTATGGGAGATGAGCAACTTTCCCGGCCCCTTTTCATCTAATAAATTTATATTTGTGCCCGGGTTCTGGCTCGTATGGTTGTAAGAAATACAAGTGGTTGAATTGCTCTAAATGGCAGACAGAGAGAAGTAGGGTCTTACATGAAATTACAAGACTCCCACTCTCATCAGTCTGACCAAAGGGTTCAGGATTATTTGACACTTGTATTTTATTTACTCACAAAATCTGCATAAGATTATGCAACAATAATAATAAAGCAGCTCAATGGCGCCAAAACAAAATGTGAATGAAAAACAATGGAATCCGAAAGGATTTACAAGACTTTTGTCTTTCTAGAAGGTTAGCCCCAGGCGAGAAGGGTCACTAATCTTCATTGTCCGGAGGAAAGTTCAAGTGATTGGCACGGTCCGCTGGACTTAGCTGTTGTCAAGTTCCTCCGTAGTGATCGGCGAGTGCTGGGTTGGCTGGGCTTGCTCGTCAGGTGAGAGTAGCTCCCAGTCGTTCCGGTTACGGCTTCGCGGGATGGCACGGTTCAAGCGTGGTCTCCTCGCGGATTCTGGGTGCGGGGCGTCTTGGCGGCGGTCCCGTCTTGGTGCTTGTGAGTCCGGGATAATCGTCCGGCCCACGATGCCCTGCTGATAATCACAGGAGAAGGTGGATGTAGGTCTCTATGGCTTAGAGACAAGGGGCTTCAGTCGGCAGGGAATTAGTGAATCCCAACCGGCTAGAAGGCTTCCCTTGTACAATAGCACTAAGAACACATAATCTGAATTTCAGTTAACAAACTGAGATCAGTAAAACATAAAAGGTGATCAAGTCAACGTCACTCTCCATCCAACACCTGGAAAGGAATGGTATCATAAAGTGCAAGATTGCGACCCATAGGTTTCCTACTAAAAATAGACAAAAGGGTTAGTAGGCATAAACTCCGGTTCTGGTACCAAAAGTGTTAAAGTCAAAAAACACACACACAAATAATCAGTGCACATAAATAGAATAGAATGTTTACCACTTCTTTTCAATAACATATCTATCTACTCCTTATTCATCATTGAACATAGGATCTAGATCAAAACTAGGATCAAACAAACCAGATCTCAATCACCAGCCATCAATAATACTTACTAGTGGGCTTATTATGACTGGCTGGGAGTGTTGCTCTAGCTACGTTTCAGCGTCTTGTGTGAAAACTTTTTCTCACTACTCCAATTATAGCCTTCACTTTCAAACAATGAAAGCCTGTCATTGGTTTATAGCAGTGGTGACACGTCACAAGATGCATACTTTATTCTGTTACAAAGACAAATAATGCTATAATTTTATGCATACTAGTACCGAACAATCACGCGCCGACATGCATCCTATCTTGCTCGTGATAGGGAAGGAATAGTTGTCTTCAAAGGGAGCCGACTGTTGATATCACTATCTCGTGTGTGGGGAACGGAGATAAAATTTGTTATGCTCCATGCCATTGGGGGGGGGGGGTAAACCATTATTAAAGGGAGATAACCTCTGTAGGTGGTACATGCTGACAGGGGAGGTAAATCGGGGTTCAAAGAGACAAATGCCTTAATCAGCGTTCTTTTGATGGACATCACAAAAAGACACAGGATGGCAATTAAAGTGGCGGCCAGACCGAGAAATGAAAAGGATCTATATGGGGGGGGGGGGGTGTAGATAAGAAAGAGGGGTCGCGCGGGACACTTACGTCACAGATCTTAATATTTTTAGATCAGTGATATATCCAAAACACGCCATTGTTCTTTTCTTCCGATTTCACTTCGTTGCTACAATATTTTTCTTACCACTGCATAAATTCAAGCAAATAGAGGCCTTCTAAGATTTTGTTGATCGCCAAGTCTAGTTCGCGGCGGCCATTTTTTTAGTCTAGATGACAGAGTGGCATACGGAGCAAAGATGTAGTTTTGTCACCCTACCGTCATGTTTTACAGTGAACCTCTAAAAAGTCTGCTTCTTTCAGTTTTGTGAACAAGAGAGTTGGATCACTCGATCAGCACGAACATGGAACACTGAACAGAACAAAGTCTCAACTTTTGATTGCAATAATTTTTATTGAGATTGAATTCAAAGCAAATGGACAGGAACAGATTGAAAAGAGGTAGTGAGCAGGCCTGAAGGTTTGGAGTACCTAATTATATCGATCTGTCATCATCACATCATTTATGCATACTATTGAAGATAAATGCTATTGCTTCCAATTCAAAGTAGCATTAGCCTTGTTGGAATGCTGACAGGGGAGGTAAATGAAGCTGAACAATAGTATACGTGGTCAACTTTTTCTGAAAAGTTGTGTGCCTGGCTAAGTGGTGAAAGTAAAGCAAAGAGAAAGAGTAGATCATACTGCAAAGATGTAGTTTTGTCAGTAGAGGCCTAAGCCCAGTCAGTCAGAAGTGAAAGTAGGCCTACAAAACAATCGAGTGGTGAAAGTACATTTCATGTTTGTGACTACAAAACAAGTTGTGTAGATTTCTTGTCATCGTGACTGACGAATCCCGCAGACTTAAACATAAGTGTTAAGCATACATGTAGATCTATACTTTAATCTGATCTAAACGATGCAGAAACAAAATTATATTCTATGTCTTTGTTGCACTAGGTTGTAGAAGTATGTGCCTAGACTGACTAATGACTACCTCATACATTTTGATTAGGCCTAGTGTGCATTTAAGTGTGTACTGTGTTTCACTGTATGCGTGTCTGTGTCTCTGTGTGTGTCTATGTACTGATTTATGATCAATTAAATGGTCGTGGGCCCTAAAGAGAAAAAGTTTTTTTTTACTTCTTCCAATTCCCATGCCTGGCCGTACTCGGTACAGTCTACTGTGAGTCACAACATCGAAAGTGGTAACGAGTCGCCGATACAACGAATACTCACGTTAAAATGCTTCGAAATCCCTGTTATCGTCCGATATACCGTCCAACATATGCCACAACCCTTCGTTGGATGTAAACAGCATCGTTGTAGAGCTTAAAATGCCATAATTCTACCAGTTTTCGCGAAGAATTGGCCAAACACAACAACCGGAAGTCTCGATTATTTGAGAAGGGAGCCAACTCTCGTTTACGACAAAAAAAATAGCGGTCGGTAATCGTTTACAGGACGTGTACGGGCTTCAAACTTTGACTTTGTTGCGAGGTGTGTATCGCCTTATAAACGAGGGCACCTTTTACTTGGATTTCCCCAACTAAATATAAAGTAATGTCCCATATGGCTTCGGCCGGGAGGACGTAAAGCTAAACTTTCGTTACTTGGATTTTGTCAGATTTTTTTGAAAATTGTCCTATTCGCCTTATACACAGCAGCGCCCAATGAGCCGAAAAGTACGGTACCTGAACCTGAATTTCACAAAGACTAAGTACTAACTATAAAGTACCTAATAAAATAGGTTTAAAAAAAAAAGAGTTTTGTATTACATGAAATTACAAATTTACATTTTTTTGTTTCAGCTACGGGCTGATGTGGTTCCCAAAACAGCAGGTTAGTTAATGATTTTCTTTTTATTGTATTCATTCTGATTTCTGATTAAATGGTTTTAATGTTAGTGGAACCTATCGATCATTCAGTTTTCTGTTTAGAAAAATGGAAAGCTTTTTTCCATTGCTTTTTGTGACCTGTACTGTAGTGTGATACCAGGGGTTGTACTTGTACTAGTTGTACGCATGAATTTCAGAGAAAAGCACAACTTCTTTTAGTCTGGACTTAGCTTGCAGTCCGTAGCAAGATCACTAGTTCCCATGTGTTTGTATCTTAAATTCACAGTTTGGATCCTTATACTATTTCCTGAAAGGATGAGAGAATGTCATTTTCTTGTCACCGGGGCAGTTTTGTATTAGTATAATCATGATTGTTAAATGTTTCAGAGAACTTCAGGGCCCTTTGCACAGGGGAAAAGGGCTATGGCTTTAACGGATCGTCCTTCCATCGCATCATTCCTGGTTTCATGTGTCAGGGCGGGGACTTCACACGTGGCAATGGCACTGGGGGCAAGAGCATCTATGGCGAGAAGTTTGCAGATGAAAACTTCAACCTGAAGCACACAGGACCAGGTAAACAACATGTCACATTGCTCTTTTTTTTCTCAAGAAAACGATGTATTTTCACATGACACACTCCTCACTGGCCGGTTGCTCCCCCTTACAACACTTTAGGATGGGCTGTTCAATTAGGTTTGAAAACAGATCACGAAAAAAATATATACAGAGTTAGGGACTGGCAGACCTGCCTACCCCTACGGATTTTCCGTAGTTGCTACGGAATTTGACTATAAACTACGGAACTACGGTTGATAACCAAATTCTACGATTTTCTGTTACCGCAAAGTATGTTTTCTTACACGGTTTGTTTGAGGTCCGCTTGCCTCTATATAGGTTCGTCTGAAGTTCATATAGGCGCGCGACAAGTAGGGCTCTCGTGCATGCGCCGTCCGACATTAGCATGACAAAAATGGTGGTAAAAGAAAACCTTCAGTCAGGTGACAATGATTAGGTAGAGGCGCCGTATAGTAATCGCCTACGGGAAAGTCAGTTTTCGCCTGAAAAATGACTATCTTTCACTTGTGATTTCTGTATGAAAATGGTGAATAATTTTGTTGAAACCATGATGAAAATAAACACATCTTCCATTGATTCATCCGTGGTGTAATTTGTGTTGAGTGAGATTGTGAGAGTATTTGTTTTGTGAAACAACATACTGTAAACCGCGATCACCTTCCCGTGTCGCAAGTCCGCCATGGCCGAATTTGAGAAAGTTGGAGGGTCGCTTGTTTTGACTGGCTCTTTCAGCATGGAAAATTCCATTCACAGTATGCAAATGAGGTGAAATGAGAGGTTAAAGGCCGTCCTGTTAACCTCCATACTTTATTTTTTGAAAGCCAATACAGCAAAGATTATGAATTACACTTGCAAAATATGAGGTAATTTTGAGCCAATAATTCTCCGATTTGGCTTAAATAAACCTATTCTTACCTCATAGCGATGGAAAGCTTGTTTTTTGCTGAATCTAATGGTTGTAGAGATTAAGCACTACGAGCTAGCCTGACAAAGCGCAAGCCAATGAAAACGACGCTTACATATCTGACCTACTTAGACCTGTGACTGACTTGGAACAATAGCGGCCACTTTGAGTTCGTCCGATGATCTTGACACTTTTGTCATCAAAATCAAGGGTTACTTGGGCAAATGCTGATAGGTAATTAAACTAGAATCCATTTGGAATAAAATGATGTACTTTATATTACTTTATAAGTCCTAGTTTAACTACAATTTCACGATTCGTGAACAGACTAGGAACAACTTTTGCTAGTGTCGACATCACGGATTCAGACTGACTGATTTTTTTGCAATTGTATTTTTTTCAGGGCTATTACAGTACACCCCGTTTATAGTAAACTCGGTTATAAGAAATTTCGATTACAGTAAAGGAAAGCACTGGTTCCCGGCCAAAGGTCTACTGTTTTATTACTAAATAGACCTCGGATAGTAGCAACTCGGTTATAACAAAAAACCTGCTATAGTAAAGTTACTTTTGGTTCCCCACAGGACTGGCTCCTCGGTTACAATAAAATAAAAAAATGTCCTCTTCGTGACCTTTGTAAATACGCCACCAATGTATGCATCACAGTCTCACCACTCCCCCCACCCACCCATAATAACAACTGGGTTATATTTAAAATTAAAAAAAACTCCTATAGTAAAGTCATTTGTGGTTCCTCTTTGTTACAATAAAAACAATTGTCCTCTTCCTGACCTTTGTAAATACGTCATCAATGCATACGTCACAGTCTCACTACTCCCTCTACCCACCTTCAACGAAATTGAAAGGCACTCAAAAACATGTTTCTTTCCCCTCATTACTTAGTGGAAAAAAATGAATCCGAAAAAAAAAAATATATACAGCCGAATCCGCTTATAAGAAAACTCGCTTACAATGAAGCAAAAAAAATTCCCTGCAGAACTTCTTCTTTCTTATCTATGATCAAAACTGGGATATAAGAAACTCGCTTATAAGAAAACTCGGTTATAAGCAAACATTTTTTTTCTCCCATCCGCAATGGAAACTTGGATATAAGAAAATTATGTCATACAAGAGAGTTGGTTTGCAGTTCATTTTCTTATAAGCGAGTTCTATTTACTTATAAGCGAATTACCATTGACAACATTTTCTTAAAGACCCCCCAGATCACGAATAAAAATCACGGGTTCCACCTGTTTTCCTTCTTATAGCTGGTACAAAATCTTGTTTTGACCAGGTTTGACTCCCATACAAATGCCCCCAAATTGAAAACGAAACTTTTTAAAGAGCAGCCTCAATTTGAAGTTGGGGGAATTTCTATGTGGGTCACAGCTACCCAGAAAAAAACAAGGGATTTAATCGTGTCTTAAAAGTGAATTGGACCTGAACTGAAAGGATGTTCCGAGAAAATTGAAGTCGTTCCAAAAAGGGAAAGTTTACATCAAACCAGTTGTGTCACAGACATTCTAAACAGTACAGGCACTAGATTACAAGACTAATTGAGTTGTTTTTGTTCCTTTATTCCATATTTTCCTTCAGTATTCTGTGCAAAATAAATGTTGAGCAGAAGAAAAAAATATGAGTACTTTTGTGTTGGTGGTAGAGAGACAAGGGAAAAAACTTCAAAATGTTTTCTTATATCTGAGTTTCGGATATAAGAAAACTTGGATAAAGAAAACATCTCCCTTCGATTTTCTTATAACCGAGTTTTGCTGTATTTTGATTTGATGATGGGTTTATATTTAGTATTTTACGTTAGCTTTGAAAACGTCATCAGATAAGATAAAAAATACCATCAAAACTTTACTATATCCGAACATCGTTTATAAGAAAAACCTGTTATAGTAAAGGAAAAGCCTTGCTCCCCTGCACTTTACTATAAGCGGGGTGTACTGTATATTTGGTGAAAAGTATTTACATCTCAAGTTGAACATATATATTATTGTCAACTTTGCAATCATTGATAGTTTTTAGCTCTATTTGGTCCGTGATTGCAAGAAAATCGGACGATGAGACACGCTAACGAAAGACCGGAAGTGAAGAATCGTGTTCGATGCTTGTCGTCTGCTCTCGATTAGGCTTACGAGTATCAAAGTTTAATTCATTTTTAACACCGAAAACTGATTTTGATCATTGAAATCGCGTGTTTTGAAGAATTGCTTGTATTTCGGACAGTTTTAATTTGTCATTATCGATGTACTGTTTATTTTTCTTTTACAAATCACTTTCAAATCAGTTTATGGAACAGGCTATGTTGCCTTTTTTCTTTCCTTTACTCATTTTTGTGCTTATAAATAGTTTCATGAAAAAAGTTTTCTACTTCAATGAATCTTAATTAAAAAGTCACACACACACACACACACACACTAGAAGTTCTCGTATCTGTGCTCTCTCTGTTGTTTATTTCTTCTCAGGCCTTGAGCCTTTCGCCCAGCGAAAGTGGTATTGAACCTCCCCGGTTCCGTGGCATAATAATCAGTGTTGATTGTGGCCACGTACCTGTAGTCAAGAAGAAGAAGAAGAAGTATACATACACTGTGAGACAGGCAGACTTGTGACAAACGTGACACACATGTGCACACACACATACAGTGACACACACACACGCACACACGAAGTATACATACACAATGAGACAGGCAGACTGTTGTGACAAACATGTGAGACACTGTCACACATCTGCACACAAACACACACACACACACACAAAGTATGCATACACAGTGAGACAGGCAGACTGTTGTGACAAACATGTGCACACACACTTGCATGCATGGACTCATCATCCATGATGTAAAAGTCGGGAAAATGCCGATGTCAGTAACACGACTTCAAAAATTCGCATCGATCGAACAAAAACAAGCTCGCTGCCGAAATAGGTCAGAATACACTCCTTACTCATCACTTCGCGATCTCATAAGTCCCATCTTTCACAAAAATAGGACTATTCATCGCTTTCCTCAGTCAATGGACGCCATAACTGTTCATCATCCATATTGGAAAAATCACGAAAATGCTGAAGTCGGTCAATAATTTTCAAAAATTCATATATTTCAAACCAATCGGCCTAGAAGCTATTGCAAGCAACATGACGGAAGTGTAATCTATAGCGAAAGTGAGGCTGAAGCGCTCACATGACTGCCATGTGATAGAAACAAAATGAAAGCGCCCAAACCGGCCACGTGGAATCTGTACGTTCCCGAACGTTCTAGACGTTTCCGATCCAAATTTATTTTGACCGTTCCCGACCGTTCACCGCACAAGAGAGTTAAAATAAGGATTTGTTGGAAGACTACTTTACGCAGTCCTGAGTAACACGAGAAAGAAGACAGGCGGGCTACACTAGTAAAATCGCTATGAAAATCAGTTGTCTTCCTCGCCTGCCGAAGGCCTCGCAACCCTTCCCCATTTTTTCTAATGTGTGCGCGCTGACATGATAGGCCTACTAGGCTGAGAGCAATATATCCTCTCTCCTTGCTAAGAGCACGGACTTCCGTGCTAAGAGGGCTAGGCTAACGCTGGTCGCTAGCACAGGCCTAGTTATCTAAGTAGGCTAGGCCCTCCCACGGGCATTGCACAGCTGAGATCGCCACACTGTGGCATTATATGTGCATACTATTGTGCCTGTTATTGTTGTGTTGACTGATGACTAAAGCCTATCTATTGATGAGGCCTAGCTGAGCTTATCTTTGATGCTTCCAACCAGCGAGAGTATGCTTTACTGCTGTCCTTCATTTCATGTAATGGCAGTTTATGCTGACAAGCGGTACTCTCATTTAGCTCTCATACGTTTTTATATCCCATTATGACATTAGGTTGTTTCTGTGTGTAATTGGGAATAGTATCAAGGTGTAGTATTTCATCATTAACTAGCGCAACGCCTAGTACTGGCAATGCACCGTACTGGTAATGCCTAGTAACGGTAACGCCAAGTACTCTGTGACGTAAGTGTCCCGCGCGACCCCTCTTTCTTATCTACCCCCCCCTCTCTCCCCTTTTCACTTCTCTGTCCGGCCGCCACTTTAATTGCCATCCACCATCAAAAGAACGCCGATTAAGGCAGTTATCTCTTTGAAGCCCGATCTACCTACCCATCACGAGAAAGTGACAACCACGGTCGGGCCCCTTTGAACCCTTCCTTTCCGAGCACGAGAAAGATAGGAATGTCAGCACGTGATAGGAATGTAACTGGAGCGTGATTGTTCAGTACTAGTATGCATAAAATTATAGCATCATCTTGTGACGTGTCAATTGCTATAAACCAACCACAGGCTTTCATTGTTTGAAAGTGAAGGCTATAATTGGAGTAGTGAGAAAAAGTTTTCACACAAGACGCTGAAACGTAGCTAGAGCAACACTCACAACCAGTCATAATAAGCCCACTACAGGGCATCGTGGGCCGGACGATTATCCCGGACTCACAAGCACCAAGACGGGACCGCCGCCAAGAATCCGCGAGGAGACCACGCCTGAACCGTGCCATCCCGTGAAGCCGTAACCGGAACGACTGGGAGCTACTCTCACCTGACGAGCAAGCCCAGCCACCCCAGCACTGGCCGATCACTACGGAGGAACTTGACAACAGCTAAGTCCCCCGGACCGCGCCAATCACTTGAACTTTCCTCCGGACAATGAAGATTAGTGACCCTTCTCGCTTGGGGCTAACCTTCTAGAAAGACAAAAGTCTTGTAAATCCTTTCGGATTTCATTGTTTTTTATCCATATTTTGTTTTGGCGCCATTGAGCTGCTTTATTATTATTGTTGCATAATCTTATGCAGATTTTGTGAGTAAATAAAATACAAGTGTCAAATAATCCTGAACCCTTTGGTCAGACTGATGAGAGTGGGAGTCTTGTAATTTCATGTAAAACCCTACTTCTCTCTGTTTGCCATTTAGAGCAATTCAACCACTTGTATTTCTTACAACCATACGAGCCAGAACCCGGGCACAAATATAAATTTATTAGATGAAAAGGGGCCGGGAAAGTTGCTCATCTCCCATACCCTAGAGAAGTGGGCTAAAGGCAAATTTTCTGTTTGAAAATTTAACACACTAAAAGTCTTCCCTAGAGGCTTAGCCTTTTAACCCATTACCTCGTCACACTGGTAACGCTGAGTGCAGCAAATTTGAAGCGATTCGGTTAAGAAACGGCGGAGTTATAAGGCCCCGTTTCCTGTTGGCGCTGCTCTGAGAGTGACGCGCTCTCCCAATTCTCTTCAAATTTGCTGCCAGGCTTTGCCCGGGCCATAGCAAGCCTGACAGCAAATTTGAAGCGAATCGGTTAAGAAACGGCGGAGTTATTCGTGAAAAGGTGAAGCGGCGTATAGCGTGCACGTTTCTGAACCGATTCGCTTCCAATCGAAGGCAATCGGCCCAGAATCGCCGGAGATACGGGCGCCGAGAGTCCGGCGGATACGCGTTTCGCGCATTTGCGAAACCGCGCAAATGACCGGTTGCCGTTGCCATCGCCCCGTTAGGGCTCACAGCAAATTTGAAGCGATTCGGTCAAAAAACGGCGGAGTTATAAGGCCCGTTTTGTGTTTCAGACACACACACACACACACACACACACACACACACACACTCTTGGCTTTTTACTATATGATGTTCAATGTACACAAGCATGTCCTTTATTAATTGAAACAACAACATATCTGCTCCACATATTGTATTTAGGCAAGGTTAGTCTCTTATGACAAAACCCCTTCAAGTTCAATGTTCAACATTAATGCATCTGGGTGTTTGCAGGCTAATTGAAGGTCCTTTGTAATATTCTGGGATCAGACCCTAAGGCTCACCTTACATCACAGGTGTGCATGTTTTCAACTAAGGATATGTAGGCAGGCAGTAACTGAATGTTTTTGTTGTTGCTGATGCTTCATTCTCTCAGAGACTTCAGGGTGATAAAACTAGTTTAGTGCTTTACAACAAACCAATTTAAGGCTTTAATTACTCAAGCAAGCTTACATATTTATATGTGAAAGCTAACTTGAAGCTTAATACCAAAGGCTATGCAAGAATCTAGGCAGAGCAAGAATCGATGGCAAGGACCTTTAGGTCTCAATGGGAAGCAACAAAAGCTTCAATATGCGTGTGTGTTGTGTGCGTGTGTAGTGAGTGCGTTCGTGTTTGTGTGTGTCTGTTTAGTGTGTGTGTTTAGTGCGTGCGTGCGTGCGCATGTATAATATATTTTTGTCATTTCTTTATATTGCTTGCTGGTTTATTCATTTATTATTGTAAGCGCTTAGGGCTTTTTTTAAGATTAGGCGCTATAAATTATTATTATTATTATTATTATATTAATTGTTATGCCATCTAACATTACATGATGAAAAATTAAAGAGCACTCAAAAACAGTTGTGTTTGTTTAATTTGCTGAAATCATCCCATATATTTTCGCGATAGAATGAAGAATACTTGTCTGTTTCAACTTTGTTGACTTTGGCTTTCATTTATAAAGCAAAAAGTTAAGTTCTCGCGAATTTAAAAAACGCCGGAAGTAAGAATATTTCCCATGATTAATCTAATAGTTTGCCCCTAGTCACCTTTGGAAGAGTCACAAAGCTATTGGCAAAACGGTGTTTCTCAGGACAGTTTTTGCTGATTTGAATGAACAGCTACGAGCGTTCACCCTTGTAAAACGACCCCCTGGTTACATGCCAGAAATGAAAACCTTCAAAACGTATAACTATAAGCCTGATCAGACAAAATCGTCCCAAGTGAGTTAAGAGTCAAGTGCCTGTGTGATTCTGAATTTAAGTTGACGCAATAAAGCAAAACAAGCCTGGTGTAAGCAATTAAAAATCAACTATACATTCTTCTTTATTGGATAATGACCTGAGCAAACTTATTTGTAAAGAACTTGCTGTTGGTTAAAGGCTACTTGGGAGATGTAGGTGCCCTCCAACACTATTTTTGCTTTGTTCATAATATTAATTTTAATTCTGGCATCCAATCCAAAAATGATTTTGTTATCACATGAATATTTTCATAGTCATAGCTCATGGAAGGAGTGTGTTTTACAAAGACGGGAGGGAAACAAAAGCTATAAAAAAAAAAGTTAAGATCCTGAAAAGATGGATTTGATTCAATATGCAGTCTCTAAAATAAACAGACCCAGGTTTACAAATTATGAAAACAAAAATGAAATATTGGTGTTTACTTGTGGTGCTGTTTCAAGATCACACATAGTTAAATACAGTGACTGGAAATGATCCTAGTCACCCAAATATGGAAACTGACCAACATCATATGTGAATGTGGTCATTGAGTGAATATTTAGACTTTCGACTGACCATCTAGCTTAGTGTTTTCAGGCATCAGAACGGCCCGCAGATTTCCGTGGTTTGGGTAGCCACTGGCCGCGGTTTTGGCACTGCCGGCCGCGGTTTGTACTTCATGAGGCAGTGCGATCTTATTCTCATGGTATTCTTAAACGGTTTGTTTTCATACTGCGCCTTCGAAATGAAAAATCGCGGCGGCCATGTTTGTTTTTTCTTCCCAGTTTAGAGATCTCTAGACTTTCTTTCATTGTTTCAGAGTTTGTTTTGATGATGTGAGAACTTTGAACTTTTCCTCGAGATATTGGGTAGCGAATGATCGCAATGATGCCGACTACGAACTAGAGTTTTGTGGGGTCCGACTCGATGTCGACTCAGAGTCATGGCGAGTGTTCGTCCGCGGATTGGACTCTGGAGTATTCTGATGCCTGTTTTTTTTATGAAATATAAAACTATTAATTAAATAACTGAAAATTTCGCTTACATGACTTCCATTCGCTGTGTTGAATAGCATGTTCTATTAGATGATTGATAAGCATACCTGCTGTGTGTGTGTTTCAGGCATCCTGTCCATGGCCAATGCAGGTCCCAACACAAACGGGTCCCAGTTTTTCCTCTGCACCGCCAAAACAGGATGGTTAGTTTCATACTAATAACCTCAGGCTCTGTTGATTTTGTAAAGCCTGTATTTTGGCAGTTAACTGAAAACTTTTGTGTTAATAGGCAGGAAGGAAGGAAGATGGCAGAGTGGTTAAGACGTTCGCCTACCAATTCAATACGTGAGTGACCCAGGTTCAAACTTGGCCTCGCCCTTTCTTTCCAGTTCAATCAAACTGAACGTTAGTCCTTTGGTTGGGGACTTATAGCAAGTCTGACCCATGCGCTTTACACACGCAAAAAAAATGGCAGTTAATATTTGATAAGGGCAGGGAGAGCTACCACTGCCTTGTATAAACGTGGGGGTTGAGGTCTGCCCCATACCAAACATGAAAAACACTTTAAGCCCTCTTAATCCTGACGCACTGTGCTCTGTCACTTCTGAAATCCTAACCCAAGGGATGTCACTCCGTACAAGGGGGGGGCGTCAGAAAAATAATAAAATAAAATATACCCTAGCAGATATTGTGTGTTCTTTTGTTTTGAATGTGTTGCCGATAATTATTATGTCTGTTTGATTTGCAAAATGAATTTAACTCTTCTACTACCGTCGGCGGGTTGACCCGCCGGTTTACCGTATACTGTTGCTAGCCACGGGCGGGTTTGACCGCCAGATACTAGGAAAACCCCGGTGTCCCCCTTTGCTCTATTTATATCAAGTGACATCACATCCTTTACTTCCGTGACATGCGCAGTTCGCTCAGGAAAAGCACAATCTTCGCCATCTTCATTTGTAGGCTAAATTTTGTAATTTTCAATCGATTTTCGTCACGTTTTCGACGATGGAAACTGACAACTTTTGTCGTGAACCTCTACAAGATGGCGATAGTGCCGACGAAGCATTTACTGTGGAAAAAGTGGCAGAATCTGAACTTGGGCGAATCAAAAAGAGCATCGAAAATGTTGAAACGATCTTGGGTTTGCAGCAGCAGATCGACACAGGTAAATTTAGTGATGATTCGAGCGAGTATTTTTTTAATGAATTTTTAAAGTGAGTGTGTGCGAAAATCAGTGCAGCGGCAAAAATTACTTGGTGCGCAACGGTAAACATTCTAAGTAATACTTGGTAGTAGAAGAGTTAAAGATGTTATGGGGGTGCATGGCTCCCCCCAAAAAAATTCAAAGTGCGAACGTGTTGCAAACTGCATTCACTAGTCATTCACTGCCTACTTTTGCAGACTTGTGAAGCCTAAGACGATTGAAATGGAAGTGTAGATCAAAATCATTCACTTACCATTTCATTTCACAATCTTTGTCCTATCTTTCACTAAAAAAGGAAATTTTCATCACTGTCATCACTTAGTGGATGCTAAAGATTCGTCATCCATTTTGCAAAAGTCGGGAAAATGCCAATGTCAGTAATGCAACTTCAAAAATTCGCATTGATTGAACAAAAACATGCTCACTGTCGAAATAGGTCTGACCACACTCCTTACACACCACTTTGCGATCTCATAAGTCCCATCTTTCACAAAAATATGAATATCATCGCTTTCCTCAGTCAATCGATGCCATATCTGTTCATCATCCATATTGGAACAACCACTAATTTTCAAAAATTAATATATTTCAAACCAATCGGCCTAGAAGCCATTGTAAGTGACAGGATGGAAGTGTAATCTATCGCGAAAACGAGGCCACGTGATAGAAACAAAATGGAAACACCCATACCGACCATATGGAATTTATGCGTTCCCAAACATTCTAGGACTTTCCAATCCGCTTTTTTTTCTTCTGAACGTTCCCGAACGTTCGCAGGGCAAGAGGGTTAAAAGCTGTAATTAAAGCCTAAAGAACAAAGACTTAGCACTCTCAGAACAGCAGCCTGCTGCGTTTACAAACTTGGGTGATGTAGAAATGGAGAGCAAAAGAGGCCAAAATGCGTAGTAAGCGGTAAGAGGCAGTGATCCCTCTTTCTTCCTCTCTTAGCTCTGTGGTAACTAGATTCTAAGGCTGCCCCCCCCCCCCCAAAATAGTTGTGGTTACGGTATCCCAACCTACCCTATTTTTTTCGGCTGACCGTATGATGTTTTTGGCCTCGGCAAAAAAAAGAGGAGAGAGAGAGGCAAGTTCAATCTGGGAATGCCCATCAGGGGACATAACTCTAACACGGTGAACGTCCACGTGTCGTTACAAAATGGCATCATTTGCCATTTCAATGGAGCCATGCACTCATATTTCTGAAAATACAAGGGTGATTAGCACTTTCAAGGCATCTTACGCTCGTGGATGTGTTCCGGGACATTCATCCGGATGTAGGAAAGGGAGAGAGAGCTCTTGAATTGTGCGTTTTGTCAATTTTGATCTTTTAAAAAAAATGGACCAAAAAAAAGAGTTAGGGCCTACCTAACCTACCCTATTTTGTTTTGGCAGGGGTCGCGTTAACGCATGTTTTTTGCGTATTTGACTCATTTTAAAAATCGCTGACGCATTTTCACGGCGCTTACGCGTAACACGTATGCAAAACGAAGTCTGCTCAAAACTGCATCTGAGTCTAAATGCTGAATCAGACTTTAGAAGTCTCACTGCCTGCCTGTACTGTATTGAATAGAGGTGCTACCGACTAGCCTACTGCGCCAAACACACGCTTAGGCCTTGATTTCTTTTCTGGAACAGACCAAAGAAAATCTCCACTGCTTCTAGAGAAGGGACGGATTCCCTCCTTTCTCTTTCACTAAATTCCGTCCAGTTGCTGGTGACGCAGGCGCAGTGTTTGGCGGGAAACCTACTTACAGTAAGCAACCATGCAGTAAGCCATTCTCTGACACTGACTGGAGTAAGTTTCTCAAGAGCGAGCGCTGCGGAGCGCTAGTGGAAATTCGGCGAAAAGTGTCAGAAACGCATTTTTTGTTGCTCACTGGCGCATATACTTGAAATCATTTTGTTTGACCAATCGGGTAATATATTTCCACTTTTAAAAATCGTTTCTTAGACTGTTTGTCAAAAACGTCGCGCTTCGTGCAAGGCGCTCTCTTGTGACATTTGCCCTGGCTTCGGCCTTGTGTTGACTGCCAGCGTACTCGATTCAGCACACAAACAAGCAAGATGGTCATCGAGCATTTTTAAGGCAACACACTAAAACCCCAATGTCTCAATGCTAGCAAACTTCATTTTGATCGAAAACAACTCTCAGCCTCTTGAGTTGTGAAAGGGGGTCAACATTTTACTGTTGTCTGCTCAATAAGTCTGATCTACTGTAGTCCAGATCTCCACTCGTGGTGACACACTGGTGCGAGGTGAATGGTCAGGGGCAGGCATTGACTGGCACTGCAGTTGGTTTGATCAGCAGGGCTTGTGACATATGTTAGCGATGACGTAAGCATAGAAAACAGGTCGTTATGTGCGGATAGGCGTAAAACATGCGGTCTTTTAATTTTTACATCAATTTATAGTGTTATGATGTGACGTATTTTTAGCCTAGTTTACGCATTTTTGGGCTGACTTTAGGTAAGGCAAACGCATTTTGAAAAACTAGCGCAATGCCTGTTTTGGCCATGTTACCTTAGAGACCTGTTTACCTCCAGGTTTTGCCGGAATTATCCCGGGTTTTTGCTAATATTCTGGGTAAAATAATAAATTCCGGGTGAACACTGAAAATCCCAGGATTTCGAAAAAAACGTCTATTATTTGTTTCCGTTTGTATGAAAAGACGCAAGGGTTGACCGAAACCTTGGAGTTCTGAGACGCGATTTTTCATTGGTCCGTGGATGGTATTTTTTGTTGGCAAAGATCGTAGTTTTACGCCAAACATGTTGTCAGGCAAGTCAACCACAGGCGGCAAGCGCCAAAAATCCTCGACAAACGACAGCAGTGATAGGGTGAAACGGCCAAAAGTGAAGCAGAAGTTTTGTCAAAAGTATTTGAAAGTGCCAGGAATAACAAGTTCTCGTTTGGGAGACGAGCATGCATGCTGCAAGTACTGCAACGTGGACTTCAAAATTTCGCATTGCGTCCTAAGCGACATTGCGATCTGAATTTTTTTTTTTTTTTTTCTCAAATTCCGGGGTTTTCTGTGGCAAATTCCAGGTTCATTATAAGGGTAAACAGGTCTGCCTTAACCACAACTACTTTTGGGGGCCTAATGGGAAATGAAGATTATAATACTTGCTATGAGTGAATAAAAATGAGCTAAATATATCGATTCTACTTCTAATGCTGTTCTTAAGGCTTATATTACTATAATTATAAAGCGTCAGTTTCAGGGGGCCTCAGCATTTTTTCAGCCGCTATTCAGCCTAAATAATTTCTTAATTTCATGCCTGCAGATACAAGCTGCCATTTTCGCAAACATAATTGGCAAGTGTTTTCTGATTGCACACCTTGCAAGTATAATAATGGTATGGTTACTGGTATCACACTGCTGATTACCAGCCGTGCCGAACTAAGCTGGTAATGTTTTCAGTGACGTTTGTCTGTGCCATTTTGGAGGTGAAAATGGATGGATGGAAGTTCAGTTTAACGTCGCGTATCGGCTTTCGCCATGTACGACGGGCTGAACAAACCAACCAGGATATAAACAAAAATTTATGTTCCTGAATCACTGTCTTAGCCAAAAGGCCGAGAAGCGATCAGAATTTGAACATACCAAAGGAGGTGAAAATGTGCCACACGGCTGGTGATATAGCACCTTAACGTTCTAGTTTTACCAAGGTGGTGGTTGTGTGTGCAGGCTGGACGGCAAGCACGTGGTTTTTGGCCAAGTGGTGGAGGGCATGGATGTGGTGCGGAAGATTGAGGGTGTGGGCAGTGACAGTGGAAAACCTTCAAAAGTTGTGAAGATTGTCAACAGTGGACAGCTGTAGGGTCCATGGACATTTTGTCATTTGAAGCAACTTATCTTTTTTAATTTTTGATCACTGGAAGGAAATTTTTTTATATTTCTTGATTCAGGTTAACCCATAATTCAATTCTATGGTGTTCTTTTTTGTGCATCTCTGGTCATCAAAACAATTTTAATGTTTTGTTATTAAAGCGAGTTCATGTGGTCATTTTTGTGTCTTTGGCTTTAAAAGATATTCAGTCAAGATTTGTCAATCCAGCTTATTGTAAGGTCAGTCAGGCAAGATTTTATGCCATATTCGTAAGTTCTAAAGCATTAAAAGGACAGATGTTTTGAGCTAAGCCTCCATGAGGCAAATGTGTAACAATCATGGGTCTTCAGAGAAAGAATGGAAAAACGTTATTTCAAAGTCAGTTGTTTTTTTATGTATTCAAAGTTTGTCTTTTTGTTTTCAAAACCTCAGTCTTTGGCAAGTCGTTGGATTATTATTTGATTCATTAATAAACATCCAAAGATAATGATGTGTGTGTGTGTGTACAGTTTCAAGTTCTGCTGCCTGGTGATGTTGTGTATTGTTTATTTGGTGTGTGAATAATAGTCCAGTGTCCTTACAAAAATTGTTTCAAAGGATTAAAGAATCGCTCCAGAATCTTTCTAGTCAATCCAAGTTAATGTTTAGTATTTTTACTCTTTCAGACACTGTGCCTCCACCAATGATGTTTTAGGGGTTTTTTTGCCTGCCTTTCGTATAACCTGTACAGTTTTGGAAAGTAGTGTTGTGGTGAGCTAATTTTACTAGAGATTCTATTTTCTACATCTTGATTGTTCAACTTCATATAGGAAGTGTTCAGAAATGTATCTCTAGGCATCAGATTTGCTGTATTTTGAACAGATTTTGATTACATTATATAAACATTTCAATTGTCAATGTCATGCTACAAATAACTGATCAAAAAGTTTTGAAAATGTATTAATAGAGCGATGAAAAAAAGAAGGCAAGGCATTTAGACGTATTAACCTTTACCGGATCATGCTTTTGACTACACAGACACGATGGCGGGGGTCTTCCACGACCCCCTACTCAGCAAAGAGCGAATTCCTAGGTGTTTATCCCTGTCCGGATGGCGGGGGTCTCCCACGACCCCTACTTGTCAATGAGTCACCATGTGTTTATCCCTGTCCGGATGGCGGGGGTCTCCCACGACCCCTACTCAATGCACTGCAGTGCTCTTTAATGTAGGGGTCGTGGGAGACCCCCGTCATCCGGACAGGTATATCAAAATTACGCGTCATATTACATCATTTATATTTTATACACATTAATGACATTTAACACACTTAAAGCCATTTACGTTTTTGACAAAGTCATGAAATTTCATGAAGATTGCTTAAATAGTTTTAGAGATATAACATGTTTTGTGTGTCAAGGGGTCGTGGGCGACCCCAGAAGTCCGGTAAAGGTTAACAATCATGAAGACTTTTAACATGTCTCATAGCAGACTAGTCTTGCTTTAGTTTTTGTTTGTAGTCAGCTTATCGGGTCAATTCTGCTCAAATTTTTTGAAATTATGTTCTCATTTGGTAGAGGTTTGCATTGTCTCGGTGCTTTCTGACTACTTACGTAGTTGAACAAATTTTGAAAGATATTTTGTGTCAGTTTATACATCATTAGCATAATCGTTTAAAGTTTTTGAGTTGACGAGGGCCATTATTTAGGTACAGGATTTCTCTCACAAAATGCAAAACGTAGTAAGATTAAGACAGCATTTACACACACACACATGCATGCGTGCGTGAATTTAATTTTGCATGAGTTTGCAAATGCAGAATTCAGAGTTGGACGACAAGCATCATTTCGCTCATAGCAAATTTTCTCTGGGCTGGTACAGAGTGCCCTGTGTTCTCTCTGCAAGCAGGTGCGAATATCTGAATTCAGTTTCTGTTCACAGAACTCCACCAATTAAAACATGCATTCGGGACTGGCATCAATCACAGTCGCACTCTATCCAGTTGTCCTGTACATGTATTTCAAACCGACAGTATCTACTTATAAATTAAATCTATGATGATTTGGTCTGAAACCCTGATATTCGAACAATCTTAGAGGTTCAGTTCTGTCCAAGATTATTGAGGCCAAACCAAAAATGGTGTAGAAGATTCACGTTTTCACAAACATGATCCATACAGCTTACAATGTACTCTATGGCAATTTCCACCCTATGTAAATTTGTCCAGTTGGCTAGGTTACTCAATTTGGAACTGGCTTATCTATTTAAAAAAAAAAAAGAAGTCTCCCTCTGTATTCTATGGGTTGTACTACTAAAAAAAATATAGTTACAGTACACCCTGCTTATAGTAAAGTGCAGTGGAGCAAGGCTTTTCCTTTACTATAACAGATTTTTCTTATAAACGATGTTCGGATATAGTAAAGTTTTGATGATATTTTTTATCTTATCCGATGACGTTTTTCAAAGTCAAAGCTAACGTAAAATACTAAATATAAACCCATCCTACCCCTTCCTCATATTGTTTGAGGTCCAAAAAGGTGATTGGGTTTATACATGGTATATTTCCCTGTGCACAAAACAAAACTAGCTGTAAAAGCATATAGTGTACAACCTCTAACTTCCAGAATCGCCTTTGAATCTATTCATGCATGCACACGCACATGCGTGTGCGCGCACACACACACACACGCACCGTGACCGAACAGTTTGCCTGCAGACATTTCGCCTATGGACACTTTGCCTACGAACATTTATGCCTATGGTCACCATGCTCACCGGACATTTTGCCTACTGGACATTATGCCTGTTAATAGATTATCATGCCTGCAATAAAATATCGCATTTTCATGATGCTACAGCAAAACCCGGTTAAAAGAAAATCGAAGGGAGATAATTTTTTGGTTTTCTTATATCCGAAACGCTGATAAAAGAAAACATTTAGATTTTTTTTTTCTTATGACCGAGTTGAATTTGGGGGGGGGGGGGAGAGACAAACAGAAACGAAAAAAAAAAAAATGCTTTGACATAATTTGGTGCATCAAAAAAAAGAAAAAATGCAAAACAAAGGAGGAAAAAAAAAAACAAAACGGAACAGAAGAAAGAACAGAACAAAAAGTGAAAAAAGTGAAGACGTGGTGCGAGTTGCATGATAGCGAGCAAGATAGCGGAGAGCAGATGAATGATTGGGTGTGGTGTGAGAGTAACATATTTGTTTAAATGTAAATTTCTGTTTCTTGTTTTTAATCAATATTCTAATTTGGATGTATAACTAACTTTACACAGTGGAAGACAATATTGTATTTGCGTTTGTACAATGCCAATGGACAATAAGGAAACTTGCGACCTATGACTCATATTTTACATCATAAAATCAAAATACAGCAAAAATCGAAGGGAGATGATGTTTTGCTTATTACCATATCCAAGTTTTCTTATATCCAAAACTCAGATATAAGAAAACATTTTGAAGTTTTTTTCCCTTATAAACAAATTGAATGGGAGAAAAGAAAAAGAAAGACAGAAAAACAAAACGAAGAGAAAATCCTTTTTCCTAATTTGATGCATGTCTTGCATCATAAAATCAAAATAGTCTACTAAGAAGATTTAAAGGTGCCTACAACAACTTAGCTAAGAAGCCTTTTTTTGTCTTTTTACTGTTACCAGCGCAACGCCCCGTACTGGTAATGCCTAGTACCGGTAACGCCTAGTACAGGTAACGCCAAGTACTGGTAACTCTGAGTACTGGTTTCGTTGGGTTCGTGAAATATATTTTTATTTTTGTGGCTGAAAACCCAATTTTTAGACCCCTACTACTTTCAAGGCCTACCGATCTCCATGACCTTGACCATGACCTTGATCGGTATGCAATCAGAAAAACCGTAAGCCAAAGTACCTACATGCCAAGTTTGAAGTCCCTAAGACCAACGGTGTGGACGTTATAGCCCCTTAAATATTTTCGGTTTTCAAGGTCATACACCAAGGTGAAGGTCACAACAGCAATAATTTATGCACGGATGCCTTCCTCTCATGGTGACACGCCACCACACAAAATTGGAAACGATTTGGTGAAGCGGTTCGGGAGATATGCGTGGGACAGAAAACCGCAATTATTAGACCCCTACCACTTTCAAGGCATACCGATCTCCTTGACCTTCATTGGTACGCCATCAGCAGAATGGCCATAAGGGAAAGTACCTCCATGCCAAGTTTTGTACCAGCTATAAGAAGGAAAACATGTGGAACCTGTGATTTTGACACGTGATCTGGTATGTCTTCAAGAAAATGATGTCAATGGTAATTCGCTTATAAGTAAATAGAACTCTCCTATAAGAAAATGAACTGCAAACCAACTCGCTTGTATGACATAATTTTCATATATCCAAGTTTCCTTTGCGGATGGGAGAAACAATTTGCTTGTTTATAATCGAGTTTTCTTAAAAGCGAGTTTCTTATATCCCAGTTTTGATCATGAATAAGAAAGAAGAAGTTCGGCAGGACATATTTTTTTGCTTTATTGTAAGCGAGTTTTCTTATAAGCGGATTCGGCTGAAATTTTTTCCACGAAGTAATGAGGGGAAAGAAACATGTTTTTGAGTGCCTTTCAATTTCGTTGATGAAGGTGGGTAGAGGGAGTAGTGAGACTGTGACCTGTACATTGATGACGTATTTACAAAGGTCACGAAGAGGACAATTTTTTTTTATTGTAACCGAGGAGCCAGTCCTGTGGGGAACCAAAAGTAACTTTACTATAGCAGTTTTTAAAAATTATAACCGAGTTGCTACTATCCGAGGTCTATTTAGTAATAAAACAGTAGACCTTTGGCCGGGAACCAGTGCTTTCCTTTACTGTAACCGAAATTTCTTATAACCGAGTTTACTATAAACGGGGAGTACTGTATAGGGATGTACAGTAAACAGTTGGCTAACTATGTGTGGTGCTGTGGCCGAGGTGTTTGCTTTCATTCAAACATTCATTCTGCCCTGACACGGGACGACCAAGTGTTTGAGTCGACTCCTATTTTATTCTGTGCTTCTCTTCTCACAACTCATGACCACTCCCGCGCTTGTCACAAGTCTCGCACAATCTCCCTCTTTCTCAGCCCTCCACGCACGGGCTTCTCGTGCAATTCACTCTCTCACAATATGGTAAACACTTTTCGGGCTCGAAGTGTGGATGGGGACACCTGCAGTCAAAAAGTAAACAGAGGTGACAGTTCAAAGTCAAGGGACTTTTTTAAACAATACACAAATACATTTCTTATTGGTTTTAGTATTGTTTATTTTTATGTGAAACGAAGACGAACAAAAATAGGCAAGAGATGCAAAGCAATAACAGAATTATGATAATTACAAAAAAGAAAAGAACAGGTAATAAAGCAATATGAGCCAATGTATGGACATTCAGTGATATAGGATTCATTTTTACTTACATTTGTGTATGACCATAATGCAACACAATTAACCTTTACCGGACTTCTGGGGTCGCCCACGACCCCTTGACACACAAAAGATGTTATATCTCTAAAACTATTTAGGCAATCTTCATAAAATTTCATGACTTTGTCAAAAACGTAAATGGCTTTGAGTGTGTTAAATTTCATTAATGTGCATAAAATATAAATGACGTAATATGAGTTATGACACGTAATTTTGATATACCTGTCCGGATGACTGGGGTCTCCCACGACCCCTACTTTAAAGAGCACTGCAGTGCATTGAGTAGGGGTCGTGGGAGACCCCTGCCATCCGGACAAGGATAGACACATGGTGCCTCTTTGACAAGTAGGGGTCGTGGGAGACCCCCGCCATCCGGACAGGGATAAACACCTCGGAATTTGCTCTTTGCTGAGTAGGGGGTCGTGGAAGACCCCCGCCATCGTGTCCGTGTAGTCAAAAGCATGATCCGGTAAAGGTTAAGCACCACACTTGCACGCACGCGTATATTAGCCTTCCCCGACGACTGTGAAAACTTTTCTTATTTGTTGAATGTGGGTGGTAAAAACACCCATGCTTTCCATATAGGCATGTTGCTACATATTCTCAATCACCAACTGTGGGTGCTAAAAACACCCTTACTGTCTGTAGAGGACGTTATGCTACTAATCCTCATCCAGCGACTGTGGGTGGTAAAAACACCCTTACTGCCTGTAGAGGAAAATGTGATACAAAACCTTATTCAATGACTGGGTGGTAAAAACACCCTTTCTCCCCATAGAGAAATGTATGCTATGAATCCTTTTTGCAATGACTGATGGTATTTGAAACACCCTTACCCTTTGTAGTGGCCCTTGCACCGTCTCTGGTGCTGCAGCCAGTGGGATGGCTTGACCTTTGGGGACCTTCCCCAACATCAGCCGAGTCCTAAAATGCTGAGAGAGTGGGGATGTATCCTGGGCAAGGCATCTCCACTATAAACAAATTCCCGCCCAGCTTGCCGGCATAGCATCAGTACCCCTCTGTTATCTGGAAGTCATAGTCGGAAATGACTGACTAGCATACACCCTTGTGAATTGAGTTGTGTAACCAAATTTTGATTTAGCGGTGTTGAAATATCCGCAGTCTGTAAATGCTAGCGCACACGCACACACACACACACACATGTGCGCACATTCAAATATGATAGAGAGGGAAAGAGAACTGCAATATGAAAAAGAAAGATAGACAGCTGATATGCATGCCAGCTTGTGTCACATTTATAAAGGAGAAAACAAAATCTGTTATAATAACTTTCAAACTTATCCTGAACTCCGTTTACTGTACTTAGTTATAGCAACGGTAAATACACAAGAACAAAAAACCCCTTTCTTACAAAAAAAACTGAAGTCCAATCAAACTGGAAATGCTGAAACAGGAGCATAAAAACAAACATTTTAACATATCAATTGGACAATAGTACCAAAGCAAGCAGTGAAAAAATCCAACAGGTGTGTCCAACAAAATGAAACAATCTGAAGCAAAAACACTCTCTCTCTCTCTCTCTCTCTCTCTCTCTCTCTCTCTCTCTCTCTCTCTCTCTCTCTCTCTCTCTCTCTCTCTCTGTGTGAGTACATACAGCAGTGTAGTTCTGTTCAAATGTATGCAATAATGGATGTTTTTAGTAACTTGTCTCAAGAAAAAAAAAAGTATACAGGGAAACAAGTGAATTCCAAAATGAATCCAAAATAGTTTCATAGGAAACTCACACAAGTAGGACAGTCAAGAACAAAATAGTCTTCTAGCTCTGTCCCCAAAAGTAACAAGTAACAAAACTACACGCATGTTTACATTTCTTCTTCTTTCTTTCTTTAAACAACCACTATCATCTTTTTGATAGTTCTGTTGTTGTATAGTCTGGGCGATAAGATCTGTTTTAAAACAGAAGGATGTTTAAAAAAAATATATATATATTAAGTTTTTCAACGGATTTTAAATCTTTAATATGTTCTTGTTTCAAATCCGTCGGAGGCCAAGCTTAAAATAGTGGGCGACTTTCAGTAGAAAGCGATCACATTCGCCTCCATAGCCTAAATTTAGCTCACAAGGTCAATGACGTCACTTGGATAAGGCCAAAGATATGACGTGCAGGGGTACCTGGTATATACAAACTAAAACTCAAGTTCAAACTCTTTTATTATAATTATGTCGTAAAATCATCTTAAAAACTATGGACACAAGAACATTAAATAAAGACAACGAAATAAAATATACTTAAAGGTAAACTGAAGTAAAAGTAGCAAAGATAAATAGCACGCTTTGCAACCAAGTAACCCGTGAGAAATGGACTCACCCTTGCGGGAAAGACCCACAGGAAGTTTACATTTTATTTGACCTTAGCAACACGTGTGTTCTGATTAACGATACTGCATCTCTCTTGAACTAAAACCACAATGGTTGTTCGATTAAACCACCATGTGAGTGAACGAAAACAGAGTAGATGTTGAAAACTGAACCTGAATGACTGAGGAAGCGAAGAGTAAGGCCTACTTGTCCAGTAAATAGATCTAGGCTTGATTCTGTGCGCTCACGCTTCTGCGTGCCGTGTATGTGTGTTTGCGCGCGCGGGTGGGTGCATGTGTGCGTGCATGCGTGTGCGTTGTATGTGTGCGGGAGGTTGGCGGGGACAGGGTGGGTGGGTAGGCCTATGTTTGAAGTCTAAATGTATACTGACCACCACAAACTTACAATAGGCCTACTATGTGAATAACGCAAATGAAAAATTAAGAATAGAATTGATGTAATCCAACATAAACGGCTGTGTGCATGTGTGTGTGTGTGTGTGTGTGTGAGAGAGAGAGAGAGAGAGAGAGAGAGAGAGAGAGAGAGAGAGAGAGAGAGAGAGAGAGAGAGAGAGAGAGATTGTGTTAGTGTTTGTGTTTATAAAACCAGTAAATAATACTAGATCCCTCCACACATGACAAAAAAAACTTTGCCAAATTAAGTAATGCAACATAAACGTGTGTGTGTGAGAGAGAGAGAGAGAGAGAGAGAGAGAGAGAGAGAGAGAGAGAGAGAGAGAGAGAGAGAGAGAGAGAGAGAGAGAGAGAGAGAGAGAGAGAGAGAGAGAGAGAAACAGACTGACAGACAGAGAGAGAGAGAGAGAGACAGAAGACAGAAAAAGAGAGATACTTCAGATACTTTAGTTTACATGTATAAGAATTTAGTCTAGGCCTATTCTTCCATTCTGACTTTTTGGAGAGAGACTGACACTGGACTTTTACTGACAAAGGCCAACAGACAGACAACCAGCCCGCTAAGCCAGAATTTAGAAAATACATCTTAGACTAGAGAAGAAATTGACATGTTCCAAAGTTATCGAGGTTACAGTTTGTCCACAGCTGCATCAGCTCCAGGTAATGGGACCTAATCTTTTTATAAATGATAGGCCTGACGTTGTAGATTGCTTTATAAAGATTTTTGCTGATGATACTAAAGCATATAACAGTGTCACAGTATTAGATGACAGGAGCAGGAACTACAGGAGTCAATAGATAAACTAGTTGAGTGGACGAAGGAATGGCAAATAAAGTTCAATAGTTAAAAAAATGCAAAGTACTTCACATAGATAAAAATAATCCTAACGCTATAAAATTGATGAATGTGATCTTGAACCTAGTGAGGTCGAGAAAGATCTGGGGGTCTTTGTGGATATTAACCTAAATGTTGAAGAGCATATTACTACTACTGTCAAAAAAGCTAATAGGCCTACAATTTCTGGTATGATATATCACATTTCATTCAGTTTAAATCCGAAGAAATAATGGTTCCTCTTTTTAAAGCATTGGTTAGACCGATTTTAGAATATGGTAATCATGTGCGGTTTGGAGCCCAAAACTTAAGAAACATATAACCTTAATCGAAAATGTTCAAAGAAGGTATACTAAACAAATCACTAGTAGTAAGTGTTTCACGCCTGAGAGGCAGCATGGTCACGAGCTCTGATATGTTTTCACTGTAGTGTTGTACCTAGATCGTTTATTGTTGTGAAAAGTGTACAAGTGTAGCATGATGGAGTGGTGCGTGTATTGGTGCTTGTTTTGTGCAGTTCTTCCGCCTGATTTGCTAGTTATTTGGACTGCTTTTTTGTTTCAACTGTCCAACTCTCATGCTAACCAAGAAACGTCATTCCCCCTACCAGCCTGCTTGCCAACATGTGGAACCCATTTCTTCCATCCCCCATCCTCCTCACCCCTCCTCTCCCCCATTCTTGTACGGGCCTCTCCCTCCACTTGTTGACCCTACTCCATTCAGTCAAGCCCCTCACCACTCCCCCACCGCGCCTCTTTCTCGAATCTCCTACAGTCGAGAACAACTGCTGTCTGTTGCCCCAGCACCACTGGACCCCTCTGTAATAGAGGCCATCAAAGGAGTGGGAATTGGATACCATCTTCCTCGGGTCCGGAAACACGGTGGTGGCCGGCGGAAACAGAGAAAGATCAGCACAGTGTGTGGTAACAGACCTGATTCGGCCACCACTAAGCTGCCAACGCCTGACATCAACCAACACTGGGTCGGTCGACACGCCTTGCCTGTCTACCCCTTACCTCCCTCTCACTGCCATCCTGTGGAACAATCCCTGAACTGTACAAATACTAGCTGTACAACCAAGCGTTCCCCTGACAACCTGATACGTATTCCAATTAGCAATGGGCCCTCCAGTACAACACAACGTAACGATTCCAACAGTCTACAACTGGCCCTCTTTAACGCAAGATCTGTTAGCGACCCACTGAAACGAGCAGAGATCCACTCTTTCATTACGGACAATGACTGTGATGTTTTCGTAATAACAGAATCCTGGCTTAAAAAACAAGGCGATGAAGCAAAGTGTGCTGACCTGACACCATCTGGCTACACACTCTCTTCCTTCCCCCGCCCTTCACGCGGTGGGGGGATTGCGCTCATCTCTAAGAACTCTCTGGCCAAGCATCTTTCTACCTCCACTGCCTTTCCCTTCCAACATCTCAGCTTTGAAGCAGTTCGCGTTACCCTGGCAACGTCGTCTTCTCCTGTCCACTTCATCTGCGTGTACCGACCTCCACCAAGCCGCAAAAATAAACTGACAGACGCTATGTTTCTCAGTGAATTCCCTGACCTTTTAGAGTACTGTAATAACCTTTCTGGAAAGTGTATTATATTAGGAGACATTAATGTTCATTTTGATACTCAGCATAACCCTGTAACTACTAAGACGATTAATGCTTTGGATATGTTTCACTTTAGTCAATCTGTTACCGAGCCAACTCATGAACGTGGCCACATTCTGGACTGGGTAATTTATAGACCAGATGATGATTTGCTACGCTCTACTCATGTCACTCAATCTCTTGCTTCTGACCATTTCTGTATTGTTTATGAACTATGTTTGTCTGTCCCGTCTGACACCCCATCGTACAGACAGTCTCGTAATGTACGCGGCATGGATAGATCAGCATTTCAAGCAGAGTTGCGCGCGACTATCTGCCCTGAATCATGCCCCACGGTCAACAACCTTAACAGCGCTCTCACTCGCGTTATCGACACACACGCGCCGTTACGTCACCGCCAAGAGCGTGCCGATAGACTGGAGCCGTGGTACCCTTTAGTTAGCACTGAACTGAACTCGGCGAAGTCAGAAAAGCGTGTAGCTGAAAGAGCATGGCTTAAGACCCCCCTTACCGTTACAAAACAAATCTTCAACGCTGCGAAACGAAAAATAGCGAACATAGTGTTGACAGCAAGATCCTCCTTTTACACTGACCAAATAAACAATGCAGTGACCTCTAGTCGGCTGTTTTCTATCTGCAGCAAACTACTGGGGCGTGAAAAAAGCACCCCTCTCCCTACCACCCACCCTGTCAGTGACCTTCCTGATGTCTTTAACGACTACTTTGTTCAGAAAATCCAGCTCATCAGAAACGAACTTGATCAGGCTTCTTCCACACCTAGGCCTACCACCCTGCTAGACCAAATAGGAACAACATCCACGTTCTTGGAATTTCAGCCAGTTACTGCCTTTGAATTGAAGAAGATCATTCTAAAAGCTAAACCCACTTCCTGTCCTCTTGACCCTATACCGACGCCACTTTTCATAGAGTATCTTGATGAACTACTCCCTACTCTCACCCATATTGTCAACAACTCTCTGACATCTGGCTCCTTTCCATCTGTGTTCAAAACTGCCATTGTCAAACCACTTCTAAAGAAATCATCCCTTGACCCAAACACTCTCAAGAACTATAGGCCTATATCCAACCTCTCTTTCATATCAAAAATCATCGAGAAATTAGTTCTTCATCAACTCCTAGGCTATCTCAATGAACATCAACTCATCAGTTGTTCACAATCAGCGTACAGGCCATTTCACAGCACTGAAACGGCACTGTTGAAAGTAACTAATGACATTCTCTTAGCTCTTGACTCTGGTGACGCATCTATATTAACTCTTTTGGATCTTTCAGCTGCTTTTGATACTATTGACCACCATATACTCCTTAAGAGGCTTCAAATCACCTATGGAATATCAAGCACTGCTCTGTCATGGTTCTCGTCTTACCTTTCTGGTCGAACTCAGTCTGTCTCCATCAATGACTCATCTTCTGCAATGGTTGGCCTCACATGTGGGGTTCCTCAAGGCTCAGTACTTGGACCAGTCCTCTTCATCATGTACACTAAACCCCTGTCCGAGTTGATCACTTCTCATTCAGTTGATTCTCAGTCTTTTGCTGATGATACACAACTCCACAAGCCTGTATCCCCATCTACCATTCTTCCTTCTATATCTTCACTTGAATTCTGCATTCGCAACATCAAATCATGGATGCTACAAAACAAACTGAAGCTGAATGACGACAAAACGGAGGCCTTGTTCATCCACTCTCCATCTAGAAAACTTTCGTACCCAAAGCCTGATTCCATCTCTGTCTGTGACACTCAAATACCTTTTTCTCCTTCTGCTAGAAATCTTGGCTTCCACATCTCTCAAGATATGAGTGTTGACTCACAAGTTCAAACTATCTGTCGGTCAGCATACTGTGAGCTGCGTCGCATTGGTACGATTCGCCATCTCCTGTCTATAGATACTACTAAAATACTAGTCTGCGCTTTTGTTCTCTCTAAACTAGATTATTGTAATTCACTCTTGTATGGCTGCCCCCAACACCTCATTGACAAGCTTCAAAAAGTCCAGAACTCTGCTGCCAGACTTGTCCTCAAGGTCTCTAAGTATCATCATGTTCAACCACTCCTGATATCCCTTCATTGGCTTTCCATCAAAGCACGTATTGACTACAAAATTTCCACTCTATGTCATTCTTATTTCTCTGGAAATGCCCCTAGCTACATTTCTGACATGCTTTCTGTCTATGCTCCATCAAGGCAATTGCGGTCATCTTCAGATTCCAAAATTCTCTGTGTTCCTAGTACACGAACAAAAATGTTTGGTGAGCGCTCCTTTTCCTTTTCGGCCCCATCAGTTTGGAACTCCTTACCACGCGAAATCCGCCATATCCAGTCCTTGCAATGTTTCAAATCAGCTCTCAAGACCCACCTGTTCAAGCTACATCACAACCTTTAGGCCACATTACTTCTGGACTCTATTCTCACACACACACTCCCCTCCCCCCATATTAGTTTCACTGTGTGTTGACTGCAATGTGTACGTCAGCTTTGTTGCGAGAGAGAGAGAGAGAGAGAGAGAGAGAGAGAGAGAGAGAGAGAGAGAGAGAGAGAGAGAGAGAGAGAGAGAGAGAGAGTGTGTGTGTGTGTGTGTGTGTGTGTGTGTGTGTGTGTGTGTGTGTGTTGATGCTTTGTTCAACTGATTGTATTTTGTATTGTGTTTTTTGGGTGGGGTGAGTGGTGGTGATGGTAACGGTGTGTGTGTGTGTGTGTGTGTGTGTGTGTGTGTGTGTGTGTATGTGCCGGTACGTGCGTGTATGTGTGGGTGGGGTGTGTATGTGTATGCCTATTTGCATGTGCGTGAGCGATTATTTCGTGTTGTTGTTGAATTTGTTGCTTCTTAATTTTTGTTGTTGTTAAGCGCATAGAGCTCCACATTGGTGGAGGAATGCGCTATATAAATGATTCACTATTATTATTATTATTATTATTATTATTATTAAAAAACTGCAATTACGAAGGGAGACTTAAAACTCTAAATATGCCAAGTCTTGAATACCGCTGGCTAAGAGGTGACATGATAGAAACGTTTAAAATCTTACATAAGTACTATGTCATGACAGTCACACTACAAACAATTTGTTCACAATTAATACTTCCATTACCAGAGGCCATCCCTTGAAGATTAACAAGCCATTTACCAGGACTAATACCTATGCACATTTTTTCACTAACAGCTCTAGAGTTATTAATCCTTGGAATTCCTTACCCAGTAATATAGTAACTGCAGGAACACTCAATAGTTTTAAAAACATGTTAGATAGACACTGGGAGGATAATAGCTTCCAGACAAACTTTACTATTATTTAAATGTAAGAAGCAATACGGTGCCGCGCTTTGTTGCGCCGGAATAATTAAAAACACAACAAAAAACAACGGAAAAACAACCAATCACGAATTACTTGAAAAAGCAGGCAAATCTATCTAAGCCTATATGCCGTACATCTGATATGATATGCACAACACAGGGTTCCTGAAAATGTAGAGGTGCGTATTTACACACTGCAACTCTCAAATCACATAGAATCTCAAACCATGCGTGAGATTTATCCTTTAAAAAAAGTAGAGTGTGAGATGACGCATAATACACTTAAGGCATCAGAATTGTCAGAGGATTAATTTTTTAATAAAGCATCAACCTCTCTCTCTCTCTCTCTCTCTCTCTCTCTCTCTCTCTCTCTCTCTCTCTCTCTCTCTCTCTCTCTCTCTCTGTCTAGAATTTCTATCAGAGAATTGGCGTCTACTGTCACGGTCAGAGGTTTTGACTTTAAATTGAGTTATGTTTTTCTGTTAGCATTTTAAAGTGATGTATCACTGCATTAAGCCTTTTTGGTCATGCTGGGAGCTGGTTTCAGTGTTGCCCCTCAACTGTCTGAGGCCTTGAAGGCCTTGTACCGCGGTTTTCAGAGGATTGGACTTCAGACCATTCTGATGCCTGATTAATGTGCCAGGTTTTGTATCATTTTATAAGAATAGTCTTCAGCTTAAAAGGAAATCGGGAGGTATTCTGGTGTTAATTAAACAAAACCTACTGAAGCATGTACAGGTGATTGAAAGCAAAGGCAGAGAACGCTATGTTGATTCTAATCTTCACAGTTATTACAACTTTGTAAGAGACAAGCTTAGTAATGATGTTCTGTTTTTCAAACTAAATGCTAACATGAAATGAAAACTCCCCTTACTTAATGAAAACTATATTGTTGTTGAAGACAGATATGTTACGTTTACATGGTAGAACAGGTCTTTGTCTGATTTTGTCGAAGAATAATAATAATAATAATAATATCAAATCAAATCAAATCAAATTCACTTTATTATCTCCCAAGGAGAAATTTTGTTCAGGTGCCAGAATAACAAAGACATCGACATTCAGCATGCATGAATAGGAGCAAAAGTTACACATAATACACACTTAAAGATACACATTATATGTGGATACATACACGTCTAAGGATAAGCATGCATAGTTTCTTTTAACACGATGAACACACATTTAAACCTAAAAGGATCATGAGTTTAGGAGGTGGATGGATCTGGGGATGAAGGATTTCTGTGCCCTGGAGTTGACTTTAAAAGTTTTGTAGCGACGTCCAGAAGGTAATAGTTCGTAATGTTTGTTTATAACATGGGAGGTGTCATTTACAATCTTCCTGGCTTTATGCTTGGTTCGTCTTTCGTACATCTCATTCAAACCCATCTCTCTCTTTCCAACAACTTTACTACACACATTCACCACATCATCCAACACACGCTTGTTCTTCAAACACAGACTTCCAAACCAACACATGAAGGAAACAGTAAGCACAGACTCAATGCAGCTACTATAGTACGTATGCAAAATGTTTGAGTTAACACCAATGTTTCTCAGTCTGTGCAAAATAAACAATCTTGATTGACATTTCTTATGTATGTTCTGTGTGTTCTTGTCGAAAGTCAGTTTGTCGTCCAAAATGGTACCTAAGTATTTGTATTCTGAAACTCTTTCCACTGTTTCACCATCAATTTATACCTTTGGCACAGGGGGTGGATCTTTCCTAAAGTCTATTAACATTTCTTTTGTTTTGAGCACATTGAGGTCCAGATAGTTTTCTTTACACCACAGACAGAATTTCGCAACTTGACTAAAGTAGTGAGAATCGGAATTTGAAAGGTCTTGTATGGCCGAATCGTCTGAATATTTTATGATAGGAACATACTCAGTACCTCTACAGTTGTTGGTATACAAGGTAAAAAGAACAGGAGAGAGAACAGTACCCTGAGGCGCACCAGTTGAAGTAGAGAGTGGAGAGGAGAGCACTGACTGATAGCGGACTGACTGGCTTCTATTGAGAAGAAAGTTAACGAGCCAGAGGGTCAATTTAGGATCAACATGAAGGTCTAACAAGAAATTCAGTTGACCCAAGGTCAACTATAAAGGCGAGCCAAGACAATGTTGGCATTTCAAATCCTTTCAGCTTTTTTCATGTGCTGTCTATGTCCTTGTATTGTATTTTTCTGTTTTGTGTTTGTCTTATATTTATTCTTTCCAACTAACCAAAACAAATGTCCCATATGTGCCTTCCCAGGTCGAGAGGACGTAAAACTCAAATTTACGATACGTTGGCCATTTCAATTTACAAATAAAAAACCCTCAGCCTTTATTTTTTAATATGACAGCACTCACGTCACACATTCATAAATTAACAAATAAAACAATGCGAGTGACTTATGAATAGAAAGATTGTGTTTTCATGAACAAACAATAAGAACTGCATCAAAGTGAACTAGCAGCAATAGAAAGTTTAAAACACCTTGTAATTGTTTTGCAAAATATGTGCATAAAATACACTAGTAACAAGCTTGTGTGCGTCTTCAATCTGAGGTTGCTTCCCCTTAAACCGTTGTATCAAAAGAGATCACTAGAACGGGCCATAAAATTGTTCATTCAGCAAAGAGTGCTATTGAAATAGCAATAACATTTTTGTTAAACAATCCTAACATTGTGACTAAAGGGTAATAACTTTCGTGTTAAAAAAACAAAACACTTAAGGAGTTGTTTTTTCTGACAAAATGCCACTTAACAGTTAACTGACTTTTCTTTAGCTGGAAGCAGAAGTTGATTATATCAGTTAACTACTTAACTGGAATAAGAAAAGACAGTTAACTTCTTAACTGGTATCTTAAAGCCAGTTAAGTAATGAACTAGTATTTTATGATTTTTTAGCCCCATATAACTGTCGCTATGTTTTGAGGCGCAGAATTTAAGACCAGCAGTCCCAGGGGAGGGAATCTTTGTTAGGCCATCAGGAGGCAACCAATCAAGGAAGAACCAGACTTTGAGATCGAGTCGAAAACACAAAAAAAGATAGGGTTAGAATCAGCCTAAAGTTATTGTCATGAAACTGAAATAAACCAGACTTTGAGATCGAGAGTAGTAAACACGAAGAGGATAAGGATAGGCTAAGAGGATAGGGTTAGGATCAACTTAGAGTTGTGAAACTAAAAAGAATCAGACTTTGACATTGATAGTCGTAAACATGAAGAGAACAGGGTTAGGATCAGCCTATGGTTGTTGTTGTGAAACTGAAAGAAAGAAGACTTTGATTTTTTAGATAGAGAGTCGAAAACAGGAAGAGGCCAGCCTAGGGTTGTTGTCGTGAAACTGAAAAGAACCAGACTTTGCCGAGATTGAGTCGTAAACACAAAGAGGATAATCGGTCAGCCTAGGGCCGGTTATTGTCATAAAACTGAAAGAAACCAGACTTTGACGTTGAGAGTCGTAAACACGAAGCGGATAGGGTTAGGATCAGCCTAGGGTTGTTGTCATTGAACTGAAACGAACCAGACTTTGATATCGAGAATCATAAACATGTATGGGATAGGGTTAGGATCAGCTTAGGGTTGTCATGAAACTGAAAAGAACCAGACTTTAAGATCGAGAGTCGCAATCATGAAGATGAGATGGTTAGGATCAGCCTAGGGATGTTGTCATGAAACTGACAGAAACCAGACTTTGAGATCGAGTGCATTAACATGAAGAGGATAGGGTGTTATGATCAGCCTAGGGTTGACAGAAACCAGACTTTGAGATCGAGAGCATTAACATGAAGAGGATATAGGGTTAGAATCAGCCTAGGGTTGTTGTGAAACTGAAAAGAACCAGACTTTGTGATGGAGAGTCATAAAAATTATTAGGATATGGCTAGGATCAGCCAGGGGTTGTTGTCATGAAACTGAAAGAAACCAGACTTCGAAATCAATAGTCGTAAACACGAAGAGGATAGGGATAGGACCAGCCTAGGGTTGTCATGAAATTGAAAAGAACCAGACTTTGAGATCGAGTGCTGTAAAAATGAATATGATAGGGCGAGATCAGCCTAGAAAGCAGAGTTATTGTCATGAAACTGAAAGAGATTTTGAGATCGAGAATAAAAACCACTCAGAGTTTAGGGTTAGGATCAGCCTAGAGTTATTGTCATGAAACTGGAAAAAAAACAGACTTTAAGATCGAAAGTCGTAAAGACGAACAGGGTAGGGTTAAGATCAGCCGAGCATTGTTGTCATTAAACATCATTCTCTTTGAGAAGTGTAATAGACAACTTTAATGTCAAATCGTTTGGCTTTCAACATTTTGCAAATCAATTGCATGCTATCCGTATGGTACATAATAATTTAGCAATGTCAACACAAAAATATAAGCTTTAGCAGACGACACGAACTGCAGTGCGTTGGGGAAGTGGAAGCAGAAAGCATCGTGGAAGCAAGACTGCTACGCACGCACACACGCATTGCAGGAGACTAGAAAACCCCATAGAGTTGTAAGGCGGCCTAGAGCGCAGAGAGAGAGAGGCAGAGAGTGACAGAGACAAATGCAGAGACTAAAAGAGATAGTGTGTGAGGAAGACAATAAAAGAGTAAGGCAGTGACAGAGAGAGAAAAAAATGAAACAAAGACAAACAGAACAACAGACATACAGAGAGAGAGAGAGAGAGAGAGAGAGAGAGAGAGAGAGAGAGTAGCTAACTGGACAACGACCGGTTTCGATAATATTTTTTAATAGAAAAAAAGATCCAGATGAAAAATACATAAATATATTTCAAGCAATGCAAACTAAGGATCCAATAGCTGAGTCACAACAACACTGTTATTGTACATGTTATGGTTCATGCTCATCTTTGACCGCCAAGTGACTGTGTCCGTCTGTCTGCTAACATCACAGCACAGAGAGTCACAGCACTCACGGTTTTGGTCAGTTGCTAGCATCGAGGTAGGCCTACTATAGGCTAATTCATGAGGCTCTCAAGGGTATGCGTGGCATGCTCAACGAATAAGGGGGAGGGGGCAAGGAATAGTCAATTGATAAATGAACGTGAGGATGGAAGAACGTAAAATCCTGTACATGCATTTCTTCAAAAGAAAGTGTTTGATGAATGTAGTGATATTATTAATATAGGTGTGTAGCCATAGTTACAACAACTACTGACCTTATTCTTCCTTCTCTATCACTCATGCTCTTCACGTGTACATCACATGCCACGCATCCCGATTGGTCAGTCTGGCACCAACCAACGCTATCTTTCCCTTCCCTTTCTGCCTGCTTGTACTCTTCTACTAGACACGCTATCAACAGCAAGCCTTTGTCTCTGTGTTCCTTGATTACCCTCTATACTGTGTAGTTTTAATAAACGTGCTATATACATGATCCTTGGAGTCAGCTGTGTTTCTTCTTGATGTAATGCACACATGTGTGAACCCCCAACAACAACAACAACAACAACAGTCAACTCATTATATGGTGGCAGCCGGGTCGTCAAGAGGACTCATATACCTTGAACCTGTGCTTGTGTGTGTATATATATACGTGTGACTTACTGTGAGTATTGCTGGCCGTTGCTAGTGTGGATATCCCTACCTCCCACTACCCCAGTCAATCCGGTAAGTGACGTTATTGTATATCATATGAACTAACAGTTGTGACACACCACAGACTTAAAAAATGGCCGATCACTCCCTTCCCCACCCTAAGATGGACTGGAGCGCAGACAATAGGGATCAAGCCATGAAAGACTTCAAGGACATGTGCACCATGTGGTTCGTGGTCAATCAAATCGACGCACCCATGCAGCACAACTACATCATGTTGTGGCTGGGGTCACAGGGCCTGAGACTCCTCAGCACGTGGGGCCTCACGGAGGAACAGAAGAAGGACCCCACCAACATCTGGACCAAACTCAGCGAGTTGGAGCCAGCGAAAAACTTTCGGATCCAGAGACTAGAACTACAAAGGCTATACCAAAACCAAGGAGAGACTGTGGACGGCTTCGCAACCCGCCTGAAAACAAAAGCCAACAGCTGCCATTTCCAGACCCCCCAGCAGACAGAGGAGCGAGTCCTGGAGCAGTTCATAGCGGGAACGTCCCTGCCGGGTGCGCAGAGAGAGCTGCTTGGCAAAGATGACAAGCTGAAGCTTCAAGATGCTCTTGCCATCGCAAAACTGCATGAAGCCAGCCAGCAGCACATGAAGCTGCTGCAACAACTCTCTCCACCAGCAGCAGCAGCAGCGGTAGAAGAGTCAACCATTGATGCCGTCAGAGCCAGGACCGCCAACAAGCACTGTGGCAACTGCGGAGGCAGCCACCCTCCTCGCCAGTGTCCTGCCTACGGTACAACCTGCTCCAAATGCCAGAAAAGAAACCATTGGCGGAAGATGTGCCGCTCGGGAAGCAGCGACACACATGGATGGACCTCCAACACACCACCAGAGTATGGACATCAGAGACGGCCCCCATACCAGCGTGGTTCAGTCAACGAGGTCACCGACCACTATGACGACGACCTCCTCCAGGACATGGAGGCACTGGAATTTTCTAGCATAGAAAAGGACACGGGTGGCGAACGCGACGAAGTCTACGCCAAGCTGGACGTCAAATACAAACGCCCTGCCCACCTCAAGGTCAAAGTCGACACAGGCGCTCAGGGGAACATCCTCCCCCTGCGCATCTTTAGACAAATGTTCCCAGAGAAACTGGACAGTGATGGGCTCCCTGCTGACGGAACCGTCCAGACCAGGAGAACCATCCTCCATGCCTACAATGGCACGCCAATCAGGCAGTATGGCGTGATCACCATCGCATGCCGACACGGACAGCCACAGTGGCATGTGGCAGAGTTCTACATCACAGACTGTGATGGACCAGCCATCCTTGGACTCCCTAGCAGCAGAAAGATGAAACTGGTGACGTTTCATTGCTCCGTGACATCGGTTCGACCAGCACGCAACAAACCTGCCCTACCAACGGTCCGGGATAGGAGGGACACCCATGGACAATGTCCTGAGAGCACCAAGGGCGTTGGCTTCACCCTCCCTGTCCCATCCAATACTAGAGCCCACTACTCCCACAAATCCAAACCCAATCTCCCCATTCGAGTCCCCACACCAACCATGGCCAAACATGCTGAGACGAAACGCCAACAGTCTCAGAAGCTGTATGATGGCAGGACGGCACGGGACCCTTCACCACGCAAAAGGGGACAGTCTGTGCAGACACGAAACGGCCCACGGACGCCAGCAACTGCTGCAGAGGAAGGACCGGAGCCACGGTCACACACCCTCAAAACCCCCGACGGTGGCACCCATCAGCAAAACGAGGGACACCTGCGACCATCGCCGCTGCAGGGACCACTGCTGCAGGCCAGGCCATCCATCACGTGGCCTGACCAACCTGACTCCAGAGGGGACAACCCGGGCGCCAGCAGAGCGAACAACACTTCAGCTCCCCCGGGGCCAGACCACCCGCCAGCCAGGCCGGATCCCAAAACCACCCAACAGACTTTATAATCAAACATATATGTACCCTTACCCCTATCAAAAAACAAAACAGAAACAGAAAAGGGAGAAAAGCATGCTGCAGAAAACTAGTAACAAATGGGAACATACGCAGACATGAACAATCAGTACAAAAGAAATGATCAAAATACACATTTGCACACAAACATAGTCTTCAAAGTAAAAGCATAAAATACACGCAACAGTAATACACGCAACAGTAACCCTTTTTGTGTGTTAACATTTATGACTATACCTACATAACCTTTGTGTATGTTTCATTCAATATAATCCTGTAATCCTTCTTTATGAGCGCATGTTGAAAAGTACATGGCAGTTGAGTTGTAGAAGCGTACTAGTACTACTACTATTTTTTACTATGATATGGTGTAATCATAACTTTTACATAGTCATTATTTAATGTGTGGTTTAGATCACTGTGAAAAGTAAATTAAGTAAAGAACTGAAAGTGAAGTGAACATTGACTCTGAACAACTATGACTCAAGTGAACAAGAACTGACAATAATAGTTTTCTCTTCCTAATATGTGAACAGCCATGGACATTTCCTTTTGTAAGAGGAGGGATGTAGTGATATTATTAATATAGGTGTGTAGCCATAGTTACAACAACTACTGACCTTATTCTTCCTTCTCTATCACTCATGCTCTTCACGTGTACATCACATGCCACGCATCCCGATTGGTCAGTCTGGCACCAACCAACGCTATCTTTCCCTTCCCTTTCTGCCTGCTTGTACTCTTCTACTAGACACGCTATCAACAGCAAGCCTTTGTCTCTGTGTTCCTTGATTACCCTCTATACTGTGTAGTTTTAATAAACGTGCTATATACATGATCCTTGGAGTCAGCTGTGTTTCTTCTTGATGTAATGCACACATGTGTGAACCCCCAACAACAACAACAACAACAACAACAGTCAACTCATTATAATGAATTTACAATGCTAAGCAATATAGAAAGACAAAGTTTTGTTTCTAATATCCGAGTAATAGCAAAAGGAACAGCTTTGCTTCACAGTATATTTCCTCCAAAGAGAAAATCGTCTGCTAAATGAAATCCATTTGACATGATAGCACGTTTCGCCCTTGTTTTGAGGCCCTGTAAAGGTTTTTCCCTTAAAAAAGGCAAGGAATAAAAATATTAATTAAGTGTGCAGTCCTTTTATTATTGTTTTTGTTATTATCTTGATGAATGCAGTTTGTATTTATCTGATTTGACAATGCACTTGTTGTGATTTAGCTAAAGGTTTAACAATGGTGGTTGTACACTTTTTTAAATGCTAAAATGAAGATGAGGCCCTGTCGAGAGTTTTATCATCATACAATTCACGCCTCGTCAACGCAGGTTTCTGAATAAGAACAACACAAACGTATTTTCTTCATAATCCTCTTTGCAGAAGTGTAATAAACAACTTTAATGTACAATCGTTTGGCTTTCAACATTCTGCAAATCTTTTGCATGCTATTCGTATGCTACATAATAATTTACAAATGTCGACATGCACGTTTAAGCAGACGACACGAACTCTAGTGCGGTGGAGGGAGGGGGCGGGGGGAAGCAAGAACGCGGGTGTCATCCACTAGAACCTTTTTGGTGTCATCGCACGCTCAATGCAAAGAGAAGACAACTCTAATGCAAAGAGAAGACAACTCTAATGCAAAGAGAAGACAACTCTGATGCCACGAGCAAAAGTCACGTGACCCTCCATGGACCATCGCCCACGTGCAAAGAACTACCCAAAACTAATAAGTGGCTCGCCGCTGTTGCGGCTCGCCAACAACTTCAGAGCTAGAAGGTGTGGCTGAATAGTGTTAAAGGCAGAGGAAAAGTCGATAAAAAGAATACGAACGAAAGACTTTGAATCATTTAAATGAATAAAAGCGTTGTGAAGCAGGGTTAGGATCGCATCATCAATGCTCCTGTGTGACGTATAAGCAAACTGAAGGGGGTCTGAATGCTGGCTGGTAAAGGTTAAAAGATGCCGTAGGACAATGCCACAGGGCGATAGTCATTCAGAGCAACGGGGTTCTTTTTCTTGGGCACAGGGCAAATGGTAGAGTTTTTCCAAAGTTTGAGGACAGTGCAGGTTTTGAGAGACCAGTTAAAAATAGAACTAAAAACACCACAAAGTTCAGAGGCACAAGTCTTCAACAGTTTACCATGCAGGGCATCTGGACCTGCCGCCTTCCTGACATTCAGTTTTGAAAACAAGGATTTAACGACATCTGGATCAACCTCTAATAGTTCATCACTACTATCTTTAATTTGATGCTCTAGGTTGGTTAACACTTCCGTTAGTTCTGATTCTAAATCTTTCCTCTCAAATCGACAATAAAATTCATTCAGTTCATTGGAGAAAGTGTACTGTTCATCTGGTGACATAATGTTAGCACTTTTGGCACTCTTTGTTTCCCCAGTCAGAACTTTCAACCCTTGCCACGCATCCCTCACATTGCCTGTCTGAAATTTTAGCTCTACTTTTTCTTTGAATTCCCTTTGCCCTTGACGTAATTCCCCTCTAAGCTGTTTTTGCACTACTTTCCTCTCTGCTTTATTTCCTGATTGAAATGCCACCTTTTTCTTGTTCAAAGTTGCTTGGATTGACTTGGCAATCCATGGTTTATTATTTGGGAATACTTTGATGGTATTAGTAGGAATTATATTATCTTCACAGAAACGAATATAACATGTAACAACATCGGCAGCCTCATGAACATCATCGCACGAATCAACAAGCATGCTCCAGTCAGTACATTCAAAACACCCTTTTAGTTCATCCACACTCTCAGTCGTCCACTCTTTCACACTCTTTTTCTCAATGCGTTGTGTTTGAATTTTCGGTCTGTAGGCAGGAATCAGATGTACAGTGTTATGGTCAGAAGCACCAACTGCTGAGAGATCAGATAAAGCAGAAAGGATCATCATATTGGCAACCACAAAAATACAAACAAGAGGAAAAGCTTTCAAGGCTCACTCGAACAGGCACATGTGGGACAACAACAAAGATTGAGGGTGGGTGGGTGTTAAAGTACAAAATTGTCAACAAATAATGACTTTGAGATTGAGGGTCATAAACATGAGGGGTGTGTTTAAAGTACAGGTTTGCCAATAAATAATGACTGAGATTGAGGGTCACAAACACGAGGGGGTGTTTAAGTACCAGATTGCAAACAGAAATTGACTTTGAGATTGATGGGGGGTGCTTAAAAAAAATTGCCAACAAATAATGACTGAGATTGAGGGTCATAAACATGAGGGGTGTTTAAGTACAAGATTGCCAACAAATAATGACTTTGAGATTGATGGACATGTGGGAGAACAAAGATTGAAGGGGGGGGGGTAAAGTACAACATTGCCAACTGACCCAGGTGATCAACAAGTACAACATATTAAGTTTTAGAATCAATTAGTCTATAAGGAATAATATTAATACATGCTTTTCCAACAATAAATTGAATACTGACTGCCAACATGGGTTCAGAAACAAAATATCACGCGTTACACAATTATTACAGGTAATGGAAGACTTTACTAAGATGCTGGGGTATCAATAGATGTACTATATGCTTAGGTTTCCGTAAAGCATTTGACTCTGTACCCCCACCAAAGACTATTATTGAAGCTTGCAGCATATGGAATTGACGGCAAATTATTGAAATGGATTGAAAGTTTTCTTAGCAATAGAACACAGAGGGTCAGAGGTAATGCCAGAAACTTTGATAATGCATATTCAGAAATAAAAGCTGTTAGTGGCATTCCACAAGGTAATCTTTATTAAGGATTTGTCTGATAATGTTCACAGTACAATAAAACAAAAATTGGCAGACGATACTAAGGTACCAGTATATACAAATCCTGATAATAAAACAACACTACAAGAATATATTCTTTAAAGGATTGGTCAGACACACGGAATTTAAGATTCAGTATACAAAAGTGTACAATAATGCAGACTGGTAAAAATAAGATTATTATATGAAGTTAGATGATACAACGCATAAACTAGGAGAATGTGAGGTGTAATATTTGACAATAATTTCAAATTT
This sequence comes from Phymorhynchus buccinoides, assembly GCA_017654935.2. Lineage (NCBI taxonomy): Eukaryota > Metazoa > Mollusca > Gastropoda > Neogastropoda > Raphitomidae > Phymorhynchus > Phymorhynchus buccinoides. The sequence goes on from CM065682.1 coordinate 25,781,417, forward strand.
GATGCACATATATTCAAAAGAAGGTAGGAATGGGATTAATGAAGAGGTCATTTGACTTCCTGGGTAAAGATACTTTTGTTAAATTGTAGAAAGTATTTTAGTTATGCCACACCTAGAACATGGAAATAGTATTTGCAAAAAAATTAGTGAAAGCTTGTAAAAACATGTTATTTGGAGAAAGGCTCAAATATCTACACTTGCCATGACTAAAAGGAAGGAGATTAAGTGGAGACTTAATCCAAGCTAATAACATATTTAATAATGATGATGATATAGATATAGACAGTTTATTAGTAGAGTACATACATGTATATGATTGAACAAGTAATAGTGAAGCCAAGCTGTATTGCTAGACATTGTCATACTATTACTAACATCAGAACATTTTGTTTTTTCTAACCGTGTTGTTTTTCTTTGGAATTAATTACCATCTAATATTAAACTTGCACCTTTATCTAAATTTGTTCAAAAATCTACTAGACAAAGGTCCACAAATGATTGAAACATTTTCTAACTTTGATGACTTTGATGAATATATATTGGCCGCGAGGCCTGGCTGCCCTGAAGACCTCACCTGACTATATTCCAAATTAATATTAGATAGGAAAATTATACCTGCAATGCAATCCACCAAACATAGACAAATGCAAATGTATCAAGAAGGGCCGCAAGGCCCATATTAGCCATAACTATACTACTACTACTACTACTACTACTACTACTACATGCAGTTTTGTATGGAAAGCCATATACCTCAAACCCGCTTCTGAACTGCGCCCGTATTTTACTAAAAATGCGCGCACATTTTCTCAAAATTGCTCGCCCATCTTGATGCTGATTGGTCGAACATTTTCTGAGCGCGCAGATCCGTAAACGCTGCGCCGCTCGGAGAAATTCTGTGCGCAGTTTCGAAACAGAGGTCGCAGTTTTGCTTTGAACATAATTTTAAGAACTTAGATAAGAAAAGTTACTGACACAAAAGTGTTTATTAACTGACGCCCTCAGGGTTATCGCTCTTCGCTGGCGGCCTGTTTTCTACATTTTCACTGAGAAGCAACATTCTGTCATTTGGAGGAAAGGGATAGGGTTAGGATCAACCTAGGATTATTTTCATAAAACAGAAAGAAGCAGATTTGAGATCAAGGGTCGTAAACGTTTGGGGGGGGGGGGGGGGGGGGGGCACAGACTGTAGAAACTCTCTGCCTCACACCGCCGTCATTCCTACAAATTGTCCAATGTGGCGGTACCATAGCCGATGAGGTTTAACCAAGGCATGGTTACCGCTACACCTATCTATATTGTTAAAAACTCGGGACTTTACTGGTGTTGCACTGCCTCCGGGCATTGCAGCCAGTATATTGTTCCCAACATCTTTGTGTTTACAAATGTCCCATATGTGTCTATGACCGAGAGGACGTAAAACAATTTTCATCAACCGCCGTCATTCCCTAAGTTGCGTTGTTCAATGTGGTGGTACCATATAGCCGATGAGGTTTAACCGAGGCATGGTTACCGCTACACTTATCTATATTGTTAAAAACTCGGGACTTTACTGGTGTTGCACTGCCTCCGGGCATTGCAGCCAGTATTGTTCCCAACATCTTTGTATTTACAAATGTCCCATATGACCGAGAGGACGTAAAACATCATTTTCATCATCATCATCCGCCTTCATTCCAAGCCTGGAGTCCGTAGGGAGAGGGTCGATTTGACTGACTCTTTTCTTGCGTCTTGGGCGGCGCAGTCATCCTTACAGCGACGGGGTGCTGTTGGACTGCAGTGCGGGACGACGGGGTGGCGGCGGTTTTGACTGGGGGCGCGGCGGTATGTGGTCGACGGTGTGGCCGTTTTTGGGACTGATACCCCTGCATGGACTCACTTGTTTGGTGGCTTGTGAGTGTGGGTTGGGGGTGGGAACCCTGGCTCACCCCGCCGTCGATGTAGTACGCAATGAGCCGCTGCTACGTGTAAACATCTGAGCCGTCGTCATCCTGAAACCCGTGCTGTGGACTGGCAGTACCTGAGCATGAAGAAGGTAGCCCTGGAGACGGCCTTTTTTTTTGGGGGGTGGGGTGCGTTTTCATAAAACCAACTACTTTACCTGTGGACCACAGCGACACTGTGTCTACAATCCCGATGATGACGAGTCTATGCCAAGACTACACAATCCCGATGATGTCGAGTCTACGCCAAGACACCTGTTGCATATGTTTTAGTCACTACCGAACCACGACTACAGCTTCATGATCATACACGTGTGACGAGTCTACGCCAAGACTCCAACCGACTTTACTCCAGCGCCTCCCGCCCGACCCTTTCCTCCCAAGAACAACGTTGATGAACCAATTTCGAAGTCTACAGCACCAGAACAACCTTCTGCAAAAAATGCTTTTAAAAATTCAATAGATAAGCACTTTCAAAATATTGTGTATGCAATGAATTTTACAAAAATGGATCAGTAGTATAACACGACTGCTAAGTAGCCATCGTTTTTTTACGCCGATTATCAAAAACGAATGAAGTCAATATGTAGAGGGCAAAAGGCTATAAAAAGCCTACAGAGCCTTATTTCATATCATATCATATCATATCAAACAACAACACCGCCGGTTTCATAGCCTTGTCCGGAAACAGTCCCAAATGGTCCCAAAAACAATTTCGTTGTGAATAATTCAGCGAACATTGATAGACGACAACAAGGACAAAAGTCTGTCTATTATGACGACCGCGGAGCTTGGTCTAGTGGTCCAGTCTCAAAAACTTTATACTTAAAGACTGACGATGACCTAAGACACATTCTGCAAAGAGGGGGTCAGTTTGTTGCACAGAAACAAGTGGGGAAAAATAAATGCTTTGACGTAATTCAGCCGCAGCCAAGCTCTGAAGACATTGTTACCTTACATAGATAGTCTACTATGTAAAAAGCAAAGCTTCAAAATGCTATCAAAAAAGGGTGTCTTGGCTGGCAGGTCACCATGGAAAAGTAGCTGTATATGAGTACAAGGGCATAGGTGGGTGCCCACAGCAACATGGTAAAGCAAAGTCATGTCATGTTGGTCCGTATGTCAGACTTAACCCAACTGTGATGGCAGACATAAAGAGAGATCTTGGTAAGAAAACTGGTACTCTATACAATGATCTCGTCGGTTCTCTTGGCGATGATGCACCCAGAAATAGAAAACAAATTTACAATGCCAAGCAGATAAATAAATCAAGTCATGGCCACTCACGGGGTTCGAACTTTGCAGATCAAGTGGCTGTTGTTGAGGATCTGCAGATAATCACAAAGCAGCAGGGAAAGGTCCCTGCCATTGTGCTGTACTCACAGGAACAACTATTTGATATTAAAAGATTCTGTACACTGCACACCAATGGCCACAGTTCTAGGCATAGACAAAACATACAATATGGGACAGGTGCGTGTGACTGCTACAGTCACAGTAACAGTGTACAAGAATTTGTCACTCCTAAGACGCAGCACAGGAGAGCATCCGCTGTTTTGTGGGCCGCTGTTTTTACATGGAAACAGTGATGTTGACACATTTACGATTTTCATGCAGCATTTGGCGGCAAAACTCTCAGAATGTGACCAGGTGATGAAGAAACAGCACTGAGAAAGGCAATTACTGTTGCCTTTCCAGATGCCATTCGAATGGCGTGCACTTTGCACATGAAAAAGAACCTTTGAAAGAAACTTTCGGACAAAGTTGGCTTTTCAGCCAAAGATAGAAAAAGAGTTCTTTCGCGTTGTTTGGACGCACTGGAGCAATTTCTTCGGCCAAAGATTTGGCTGAATTGTCCGATTCTCTCGAAATTATGTCTCTCTGAGAGTTTCCAGGGTGTTCGAAAACACATATATAAACGTCCGAGGCCTAGAAAAAACAAATCTACAGTTAGAAAATGTCCTCTGGACAAACAACAACTGTGAAAGCATAAACCATGTCCTCAAGCAGGCTTTCGATTGGAAATCGCTGAAACTGTCTGATTTGGTAAAAAAAAAGCTTCATTCTGTTGTTTGTGCTCAAATTAGTGAGTCAGAAAGATAATTACATGACACTGGAGAGTTCATGCTTGATCCGGAATACAGAAAGGTCTTTGTTCCCAGGGACACATGACCGATTTCTCAAATTTTTGAGGACACCCAAGAATGCAGACTCTCTTTTGGTGAGAAGCCAAATGGGCAATGCCTCTGCGGTTGAGCCAAAGCACAAAGGCAAAAAACCTGGTCAGAGAAAACGTGCGAGAAGTGTGAAAACAATCAGCACGCCTCAAAAGAAAGCCTCAAAAAGAAAAATGCCCGAAAGAAATGCAGATGAGCTTCATGCCAAGAAACTGAAGCGATGATGATGATTATGTTGATGACGATGAAGATGTTCATGATAGATTAGCTACCTACTCAGAGTAAATAATATGGCAAGAATAAATCCTTCAGGATATTTTGATCTGCTACTGCTGATCTTCATATATTCCTAATGTGAAGGACTGAAAAGCCTATTATTTGTAATATAAGTGTTTCTATGGAAAAAAGTGAAATAATTAGTTACTTTAGAAACGAATATATCTTTTGGTTTGCTTTTTTAATTCTTGCCTTCTTATTTACTCTGAGTAGGTAGCTAATATAGCCGAACTAATATTAGTTATAGTATATTATAGTATAGCCGAACTAATATTATAAAAAAAATTATTTTCTAACAGAGTAACAAAGTTTTGGAATACTCTTCCTGCACATATTAAACGAGCACAGAATCTAATACAATTCAAAAACCTCCTTGGTGGATACACCAACATATCAAAACTACAATACGAGCATGACTGAAAGGCAGATTTGCCGAAAACAAAATACAAAAACCTCTCAGCTGTGCGAAAGTTCAAACAAAAATGACAAGACAGTGAAGAGGCCGCGAGGCCTAATGTCCTAACTACCTGACCTAATCTATCATGAATAACCCACAGTAGGAAACAAAGTTCTTTACAGATGAAGATGTTGATAATGAAGATGACAATGCTGATGCACCTCTATTGTGTATGTGCATGTATGTGTGTGTATCAAATCAAATCAAATCAAATCATCTTTATTATCTCATAACTGAGAAATTGCAGCCAGGTGCACATAAGAAAAACAGCAACAATAAACACATTTATCAACAAAAAACAAACAAACCACAACAACAATAAACACATTTATCAACAATTAAAGAATATAAACTAATAACTAATAACACTGCAATATTGTAGTTAACAAACTGGACGAATACGAATACAAATTCAATCCCAAGGAGATGGACAGGCTGCTCAGCAAAACAATCACTCAATGCAGTGCATTAAGTGTTCAACAGATGAATTGATCTTGGTAAGAAAGTTTTCTGTGCTCTTATTTTCAGTTTTAGAGTTCTGTATCGACGGCCCGATGGTAATACTTCATAGTATTTTGCCAGAACATGACTGTTATCATTAAGAATTTTCCTGGCTTTCTTGACTACTTGTCTGTCATACAACTCTTGCATACCACTCTGCCTTGCACCCACAACTTTACTGCACACATTCACCATATCACTTAACACACGCTTACTTTTTACACTCAAGCTTCCATACCAACAGATAAATGACACAGTAAGAACAGATTCAATGCAACATCGGTAGTAGGTTTGAAGAATATCTGAACAGACACCAATATTCCTTAGCCTCTGTAAACAAAAGATCCTGGACTGACTCTTCTTATGTATATGCTCAATGTGTTTATCAAAAGTAAGTTTCTTGTCTAAAACTGTACGTGCCTAGGTATTTGTACTCATCAATTCTTTCAACCGTTTCACCATCAATTTCCAAATGTGGCACTGGCACTGGGTTTCTACGAAAATCTACAAGCAGTTCTTATGTATGTGTGTATGTGTGCATGCATGTGTGTATACTGTATGTTGATAATTTGGTATTTATATGACGATGATGATGATGGTAATGATGACTATGATGACGATGAAGACTACAATGAAGTTAATTACAAAGAAGATATTCTTCATGTTTTGTTTGTTTTAACTTGATTTAGGTAACATTGATCTTCATTTTCTTACACTTTTGATGATGATCATGATGAAGATGATGGCCTTGATAATAAATACATAACTCATTGTTTTTCAATGACAGGTCTTTGTGGTGATTTCCTATGTTTGTTATAATTATGAAATCAAACACACTTTACAAAAAACACACACACACACACACACACACACACGCACACACACTGTGACACACGCTCGCTTGCACGCACGCATGCACGCACACACTGACACACACACACACACACCACACGCACTGACGCACTGATACATGCACGCAAACAAAGCCCTAAGCGCTTACAAATAGCAGAATATAACATACATCAATGGAAGAAAGACTACAAGAGAAGACAAACACAGTCACAGAAACCGGACAGAAACAGGCACACACACAAACACACACTCACACACAAACAAGCACTCACTCACAAACACACACACACACCAATGACGAACAAGGAGTGCGGGATAGAAACTCAGAAACTCAGAAAGTCATTTATTTGTCATAAAACCATCAAAGGAATTATTGACACAGATATGGTAAGCACATACCACCAAGGAAAATCAAAACAAAGGCATAAGGAAAAGTTAATGACAAAATATAAGTCGAATAACCAAACACAACACATGTAATAAATTAAGTTACTATTTGTATAAAATCCATTCAACACAATTTTCAAGTGGAAATAATTGTGGATAGAGAGAGATTATGATCAGAAGAGGCATCAGGGAAGTCATAAAACTGCACAAGTGAAACGTAATTTTCCTTTAATTAAGTTTAATTTTCCAACATTTATAAAAAAATAATAATCTGAATATTGGCTAAAAATGTAATTTAAAGACTTCTTTTCGGTTCTTTTTAGTTCTTTTCGGTAAAAAGCAGTACCTTACTTAAGTGTCCTTGACATTGGGAGCAGACAAGGAAGAACAGCCATTTTGTTTCGCCGGTCTATCTCCACCCGAACTCGAAGCCAACCTTTTTATAATCATGACCAATCCGAAGTGTTTTTTTGATATAACAGCTAATGGTGAACGACTCGGAAAAATTGAGATGGAGGTAAGAAAGATTTAAATCGATACACGAAGAATATAGCGGAGGCTGTTAGCCAAGTTGGCAGTTTATCATGGCACAGCGGCAGCCACAGGTGCTTCCCGGTTGATTTTAGAATTAGATTAGATTAGAAATAGGGACGAAAAAATATAGCCGTTCGGCTTTCAAAGTCCCATCTTTGTTTTTTGTTTTGTTTTTTTACATACTCAAGGTATATCGTGCACTCAGGTTTTGCGTTGAATTAATCATCGTATTCATACATTATGATTATGATTATGTAGCGACGATGGTATTTGTGCCAGTCTGACACAGAGTTACGTCCCTTTGTTTAAATTTAAGCTAATCAAAAAATAATAAACTTTTCGAGTTTGCAAGCGGGCCAATATGGAAAAACGAAGAATTTCTTCTTGTTGCTGCATTATTTCTACCATAAATAAAAGAAGTCGTGACGGGTGTACAGAGGATTCAGTTTCCTTGCTTTCAAGCTGAAAATTTCATCTTTCAGACAGATCACTGATCGGCGGTGCGGAGTTTACCGAGTTGAAAAGCGGTGACAGAATCAGTTGTCCGCTCGCTATTTAAGTCCACCCCGCGCTAATGAACAGTGGCGGACACAAGATGAAGCCTTCTAGTGATGTTCTCAAAGGTTTTAAAAAACATCTACCGTGCCATTTTTGTCCTACATCCACCCCGGTAAGCCTACCGTCGTACCGATTTGGCGACATTTTGCCTCGTTTTCTTACAAAAGGAGTGGCTTCCCTTGCGAAGTGAAAACGATCGTCAAACGCTGAATCTAACAATGCTTTGCTCCACACTACTAACTTTATCAGGAAATCACTAATGTTTGCTTCGACGCCATAAATTTAAGCTTACGATGTTGCACACAATATTTTTGTGTGGTTTTAAACTTTTTGATAATCGTTGGAGAACAAAAATGTCTGCTACTGCGCGAGCCTGTCTCGCGAGATGACGTCATGGAAAGACGCCATTACTAAAGCGAAAATAGTTTCTGTCCGATTCAAATACCAGTATCATGAAAACCCAAATATTTTAGTTTTTTTTCTTATAAAAACATATGCATAGTTTCTACAGGCAGTACTCGACTTTTGAATGCTTATTTTTCTGTAAATTAATCGAGTTTTGTGGAACTTTCAATCATCTTGATTCTTGGAAGGAATTTGCAACAAAAATGTCTCTTCAGCCTTGTATCGGCATTGTATGGAGAAATAGACCAATGTTTCGATAAATCACGCCAGTTATTGACAGAAAACGCATTTTTACAGCAAGTTAATTGTTTTTATCTCACTTCATAGCAACTACTGTGAGATTTGCTTACATATTTTTTTTTCTTCACATACCTAGATTATGTCTATAAAATTTTAACTGGTCGAGCTCATTTTTAAAATTAAAGCTGTTACTGTTAGTATTAGGTGCTCTCTTAATGTTAGTTGGTAGTTGATTCCATAAAGGTGCAACTCTGTTAGTAAAAGAATATTTTCTTGTGTTAGTTTTACAAAATTCAATAAATATTTTATCAGTGCTATTTTTTGTTCTGTCATAATTTGTTAGTTTGAAAAATTCTGTTGCATTTAAATCATCAATATTATTAAATATTTTATAACTTTGTATTAGATCACCTCTTATTCTCCTTGCTTTCAAACTTGGAAGATTCAGGCGTTCCATTCTCTCTATTGTCTATACGAATAGTTATTATATCCATTAATTAATTTAGTTGCCCTTCTTTGCACCTTCTCTATTAATGTTGATTGTCTTTTCAATTTGGGATACCAAATAACATTACTATACTCTATATGCGGTCTAATTAAACCTTTGTATAAATGCAGGAAAGTATCCTGATCTAAATATGAAAAAGTTCTTTTAATAATACCAAGCATTTTATTTGATTTCTTAACACTATAACAGCATAATGAATATGGTTATCAAATTTAAAATTTTCATCAAAAATTACATCAAGATCCTTTTCTTAAAACTAATAAAAGGTCAGGTTGACAACTAGGCCTCTCAAGCGTCTTTTTCTTTTTCTTTTTAAAAATTCAGTTGGCACAGGTTTTGGTAGTCTGTCTACATTAAAAAAACCGTGCTGAACTCGATTCCACCGGCGGGAAGCAAGTGAGTCAGTGACGGTGGAATGGGTCAGGTCCGGTCAGGTATTTTGGTCCTAAATTGGACGACCAGGCCTTGCAGCCTCTCGATGCGTCCTTCCTTTTGGTTAGTGTTTGGCAATTGCTGTAGTAGTATTAGACAGGGACAAAATAAGCCATCAAGCTTTTTTTTTTTTAGAGAGTCCCGTCTTTTTATAATCTGTATTACAATTTACATACAATTAATGGTCAAGGTTAAATTTATTGTGGTCCAATTTTCCTAAAATTAGCTACTCATCAAAGCTTCTAATTTAAATAAATTTAAATAATTTGGAGATTTGTCGAGACGATTTTTGAACAAGTTACTAGTTAGTATGGCTCCCCCCCACCTGCGTGTGCATCTCGACCCTTCCAACGGAAGTGTCGCCATCTTTGCATGAACCAATAATTTTTTGAAAGTGAACAAAAATAAAAATAATTGTGCCAAATGGTTGCTTGTGATGTGTAGTTGTGGATACAAGTTTAATTTTGATTTTAGTCTTTCTTGCATTTTTTTATGACCTTTTGAGCAAAATCAATAAGGACGTTCTTTTACTGTATTTTCCAAAAAAACATGTCGACCCGCGGGCAGACAACATCAAACGCAAAATTATCCATGCAAATTTGGAACAATGTGTGACTTAACCTATTCTTTGAACTAATTAACTTTTTATTTCAATCAGCTATGTTACTTAAAAAATAAAACAAATTTACTTCAAAATTGTCATTAAAATATTCTGTCAAGGGAGATAATAAGGGGGAAAAACATTTGTCTTCACCACTTGAAGGCTGCCTTTTCAGAGTTATTAGTTAATAAATTGCCTTTCCAACTGCATAGATCTATTTGTCCTGTACACACATAGTGACATACACACACACACACACAGTGACACACACAAAAAAAGCCATTGACCTTGCAAGCAAACAAACAAACAAAAAGCCCACTTGAACAACATAATAAGTAGATGTGTGTTTCACGAACATCTTTTAAACTCTTTACTTGTGTATCCTTAAACTCAAAACTGTACAGGGCCTCATAAAATCAAAAACAACACAGAGCAGGACAGGGCCACTCCCGCCAGTTATGTTAATATTTTGCGCCATGATTCCCTTGATGATTTTACCAGTTTAGCGCAATAAAAACGTTCAAGAGCCATGAACAATGTTTTGTAAATGGTACAGTCAATATAAATCTAAAGAAAAATAATAAAAATCGATAAAAACCTGCCTGGCTCATGATTTTGTGCAGAAGTTTCAGTAAACACGTTTAGTACGGTTTACCGGAAGTGCGCGAAAGACGTCTTCTAAGCGCAAAATTATGGGGTCAGATAGGTCAATTTGTTTTGTCTATTTACCAAAATGAACAATTTTCTACATGACCTTAATTTTTGGAAATGTTTTAAGGTTAAAATCATTAAATTCAACCTAAACTATACTAAAAACAGTATATTGACCCGGAGACTTATTTATAAATTGGAAAAACAACAACTGACGAACTAAACATTCAAGAAAAAATGGCACCTGCATCAGGCCTCACTAATTTTAGGATTCTCCGACAATTTGATGTGTCCTCGATCTTCATTGGTCACTTTTTTACCATCCGGGTCGTCAGTAAGCTCTCAATGTTAGCAGGAAAATGATAGGTGAAACGCCCAATTTCTCTGACGGACTGAAGGATAACTCTTGGCAAAAACATGTTCGATAACTGTTGCAGTTGGGCCTTGCTAATCTTAGTCCTTATTTGTGTGTAAACAAAGTGAAAATGTTATCTAAATGTGTAAAGAAAACATCCAGATGTTATATACAGTTTAGATAAGTTTCGAATTGGAACAGCCAAATGCGCAGCATCGATCTGGCATTTTTCAAACAAAGTTACTGACTAAGATGGCGGTCTCCCATAATATGGCGCTCCTTGTGGCCGGATATGACGACACGTGGGTAAAGCAATTTTTCCTTATGTTAGTGTTGAAACGTTTAATAAAGACCTTGCCGTAGGGCTTTCTAGTCACACTGTATTGTGGTTCACTAAAGAATTTTCCCCAAGATAAATCTGCATGCACACGCACAGGCACTGTGGCGGTTTTTTGCATCCATATTGATGCACTAATTGTGAACGTACTTTAACAGAGCAATTTTTGGATAACTGTCTAGGAGGTTTTTGAATTTGTTATGCAATATTCCGAACGGTGTTGATACTACGAACGCTTTTGGTTTTTACGTTCTAGTTTTCGTTTTGTTCATACGTTTCTTGCGTTTACTCAGAGTTGTCTTTCCTTTATCACGCTCCAGAACTGTGTCAACCGTTAAATATAACGACCAATAAAAATACTACAACGAGACTGTGACGTAGAGCACCCTTGTTTTCATACTGACACTTCGCGGAAATTTTGAGAAGTGCTTGTGCACGCATTGAGTTCAAGGTGACTTAAACTTCACTTTTTACCATCACCAGATAAGCAGGTGTAAATTATATTGGTTGTTCTGCTGATGGGTACATTGAGGCTCTGTTTGGATTTGTGAAAAAGAAGATATTGTGTGTATGAAAGCTTATATTGGCGTTAAAAACATGCGTTCGGAGTTTCAACAAGATTTTTGCACTCTGTTCATATTACGAACTACTAATGTTTGAAACTTCAAACCTATGATTATGGCATTACACTGGTGACTCTGAACAGGCATTGACTGGTTGGCCAGTAGAGTTGAGAACCGGTTTTAAACAGGTTTTTCCTCTCTGAACCGGTCTTTTTGAACCGGTTTTTTAAACCAGTACTCACATCAGTAGTTTCACCTATGCAAATATTTATTTGTCAGAATATTCACACACACGCGCGCACACATACACACACACTCAACTAAAAACTCAGCTCAACTCCAACAAACATTTTAATGACGGGGCCATCTGCCCGTGTCAAAGGAAGGTGAGGGTAGGGGTGTAGTTGAAAAATATAATAATCATAAGAAAATAATTAAACCAAAGCAAAAGCAAAACGTCACATGGCGGCGGTTGGAGTGTGAAGGATGGTGGCACATTCACAACGCAATGAACCAGCTTTGAGAATGATCAGATATGTAGCGGGAGGATAAGGATTGCAAAAGTATGATAATCTTAATTTTGTACATGAACAGATAAACAAAATGAGAAGAGAAAATCTTTCACAATGGAAGGAAAACAATATCACACACGAGCGCGCACACACACACACAATCCCACGCACACACACATTATCTCTCTCTCTCTCAGTTCCAGGGCTGGGTCGAGAAAGCTGTTATTGCTGATCTCACGTTCCCTGGTTAAATAATATTTCGTTCTCTCTCTCTCTCTCTCTCTCTCTCTCTCTCTCTCTCTCTCTCTCTCTCTCTCTCTCTCTCTCTCTCTCTCTCTCTCTCTCTCATTCTTAAACTGTAATGACATATTCTACTTTTAGACAATATCTTCAGTAAGCGCATTCATTTTTAATCGAACAATAACTGCTGAATGTACATTAAGCAGTTTATGAAGCTACTCCCAATCCCAGTTATAACAATGAACACCCCCTCCCCATCCTCCAAAAAGAAACCCGCAAAACAAATACAATTTTTGATAAAACCGTACATCGTTTGGAATTTAGAGGTCAGTACATAGAGTGAGATGGGGAGGGGGAGAGAGAGAGAGAGAGTGTGTGCGCGTATGCGTGTGTGTATGTGTGTGTGTGTATGTGCAGATCAAAATCTTTTCAAACATGTTTGCTCATCTTCTTAGCATAAGACTTTATAGAAATGAAATTAAATAAACTTAAAAAGACATTGTTTTATTGTTGTTCCATTCACAGTTCTCTTGGTGATTAGTCATGTTTGTAGTTCCACTACCCCGATTGATCGCACTGCCACATTGCAAGCTCAAAAATACTTTCTACAATCACTTCATCACTCTTTCGATTTGTTTCCGGGAGAAAATGCCTCCAAATGTTCGTTACTGTAGTGTAGGCCTAATCATTGGCCATACTTGCTCCTTACAACACCAGACAGCTACTCTTGGTTTACAAACACCCAATCTGCGCTGAGATTCAGTTGTTCTTCGAAAATAATGCGTTATTCTAAGAGAAACTTACTTTCAGTTTGCAGTTAAAAAAATGGTTCACAGCAACTCGAACCTGTTTTTCGAACCGCAGAATTTCAGGACCGGTTTTTCGGTTCAAAACGTTTTTTTCCCCCACCTCTATTGGCCAACTCGCATAATATAATGTAGGGTTATTTCGGACCGTTATTTCTATTGCATTTATCACGTTTTTGTCGACGATATAGTATCCCGTTTGACTGTTTATCCAGATCCAGATTAAGTTGTTAAAACGTGTACTTCAAGTAATTATAGCCCTGTTCGAAATATCAACATTTCCTGTTCGTGATTATCAACAAATGTTCGAAGTAACTCACACATGAGCTCACTGTCTTCAAACAGTCAAAACGGATGTGTTATGTCGAAACGGGGCGATCTATTTTTAGCCGTTGATTCGTCAGTTACACTTCTTTGCTGCAGATCTCCAAATCTAATAATTGGAGAACCAGAGACACGAGAATAAAGCTGGAGTCCTGGAGGTGTTCGGAATATTACATGTTTACTCTATCTGAGGCTAGTTTAGTATGTGCAGGGAGGTTCCAATATTGGGTGACTGTGAAATTTTTTTCCTTTTCTGTTAGTTCTGCTGTACCTGGTTAGGATTTTAAGTTCACTGTTACGGGTTCTTATTTCGTTAGACAAGTGAAGCAAGCCTTTGTTACTCACTAGTATTGTCAGTGCCTTGACAAATCTTGTAAACATTTATCAAATCTCTCCTTACTGGCCTTAGTCTTCTGTATTTTAAAGATGGCAAGTCTAATTTATGTAGCCTGTCCTCATATTCCAAATTTTTTTTAAGGATTTTATCAGTTTGGCTGCTCTCCTCTGTACCTTCTCAATTGCACTGGACTGTTGTTTAAGAAAGGGATTCCAAATTATGTTTCCATACTCAAGATGAGGCCTTATTAAACATTTGTAAAGATTTATGAACACCTCTTTATTTAAGTTTTTAAAACTCCTGATCAAGCCCAGCATCTTACTGGCTTTATTTATCGCTGTTGTGATGTGCTTATCAAATTTGAGTTTTGAATCAAATATAACCCCTAGATCCTTCTCCTCTGTACAAGTATCTAAAACATGCTTAGATGAGCCATGACTGAGTACAGCATTGTAGTTTATGAGTAAGATTGAACATGGAGTACTTGCTGTCTTCACTTGTATGAGTGGAGAACCACATTAAAGGGTTTCTTTATGCACAATAAATTTTTGACTCTTATGCCCAAAATATTTTTGTCCGTCACCGAAGGTGAACACATTGCGATGGGCTGGTTTGTATTTTTTTCTTTTTTTTCTCTTCTTTTTTTTCTGTCTGTCCCAAGGATATCTCCCGAACCACTTGACCGAATCGCGTCAAATTTTGTGTGAAGGTGTGCCTCCTTAATAGGAAGAGATCGGCGCAAACCATTTTGCCGTCTTGACCTTGACGTACGACCTTGAAAACTGAAAATCTATTTTTAGCCATATCTCGGGCACCGATCGACTATGTTGAAACTTGGTATGAAGGTGGTTTGGCTTATGCCCGTTCTGATGATGGCATACCGATCAAGGTCAAGGTCAAAAAGATCGCTGGAGCCTGAAAATCGGAGGGTCATTTTTTTCTCCTTCTGTCTGTCCCAAGGATATCTTTCGAACGGGTTGACCGAATCACGTCAATTTTTGTGTGCTGGTGTGTCACTATGACTCATGAGAGGAAGGCATCCGTGCAAACCATTTTGCCGTCGTGACCTTGACCTTGATGTACGACCTTGAAAACCGAAAATCTTTCAGGGGCCATAACTCCCACACCGTTAGTGTTAGAGTCTTCAAATTTGGCATGCATGTACTTTGGCGTATGCCCGTTCTGATGGTGGCATACTGGTCAAGGTCACGGTCCGGGAGATCGTAGGCCTTGAAAGTGGTAGGGGTCTACAAATTGGGTTTTCAGCCATATTTTCCACATTTGTACTTAACAGAAGCGCTTCATATTGTGTCTGGCACTGTATACCCTAGAGTAGAAAACATCCGAGCATACATTATCGCCATGCTGACCTTGACCTTGATGTGTGACCTTGAAAACCAAAATTTCCTTCTTTGCGCTATATATTATTGTCCTAGCTGTATCTCGTGAACTACAAGACATAAGCTCTTCAAATGTTGTGTCAGGATGTGGATGAATGAGAGAGAGAGACAGAGAGATAGACAGACAGAGAGAGACAGACACAGAGAGAGAGACACATAGGCATACAGATACATGAGACACATAGAGAGAGATAGACAAAGACAGAGAGAGAGAAAGACAGACAGAGAGAGAGAGACAGACAGACAGACAGAGACAGACAGACAGACAGACAGCGAGACATAGGCCCTACAGACAAAGGCAGAGAGAGAGAGAGAGGGGGGGGGGGGGGACAGAGACAGAAAGCGAGAGAGAGAGACACAGACATACAAACATACACAGAGAGCCCACCCACAGGGAGGCGACAGAAGATCAAAGCAACCGTAAGACACTCGGCCATTACGGAACGGGAAACGGTGAGCGGCAGACATGTCCGTCACCAGCAATGCCACGCACTTGCGACACGCCGTAGCATAATTGTCCGTCACCGTAGGTGATGGGACTTTGCAGTGGTCTGGTTTGTATTTTTGTTTTTGTCCGTCACCATAGGTGATCAGACTTTGTGGTCGTCTGGTTTGTATTTGTCCGTCAAAATAGGTGATCTGACTTTGCATGGGCTGGTTCGTTTTTTTGTTTGTTTGTTTTTCTGTCTGTCCCAAGGATATCTCCCGAACCGCTTGACCGAATCGCGTCAAATTTTGTCTGCTGGTGTGTCACCATGAGAGGAAGGCATCCGCGCAAAATGTTTCGCCGTCGTGACCTTGACCTTGGCTTACGACCTTGAAAACCGAAAATCTTTAAGGGGCCATAACTCCCACACCGTTGGTGTTAGAGTCTTCAAATTTGGCATGTAGGTACTTTGGCTTATGCCCGGTCAAGGTCAAGGTCAAAAAGATCGCTGGAGCCTGAAAATCAGAGGGTCATTTTTTTCTCCTTCTGTCTGTCCCAAGGATATCTTTCGAACGGGTTGACCGAATCGCGTCAATTTTTGTGTGCTGGTGTGTCACTATGAGAGGAAGGCATCCGCGCAAACCATTTTGCCGTCGTGACCTTGACCTTGACGTACGACCTTGAAACCGAAAATCTTTAAGGGGCCATAACTCCCACACCGTTGGTGTTAGAGTCTTCAAATTTGGCATGTAGGTACTTTGGCTTATGCCCGTTCTGATGGTGGCATACCGATCAAGGTCAACGTCACGGTCCGGGAGATCAGTAGGCCTTGAATGTGGTAGGGGTCTACAAACTGGGTTTTAAGCTTTATTTTCCACATTTGTGCTTGACAGAAGCGCTTCAGATTGTATACTGTATACCCTAGAGTAGGAAACATCCCAGTATAAATTATCGCCATGCTGACCTTGGCCTTGAAGTTTGACCTTGAAAACCGAAATTTCCTTCTTTGCGCTATGTATTTCTTCTTCAAGCTGTATCTCGTGAACTAGAAGACAGAATCCCTTGCAATTCTTGCCGAACTCTTTACATTTGAGACTATATTATGTCTATTAATAAACTATTCAGAGTGTCAGCATGGTTTCCGTAGTCATAGATCTTGTGTTACACAACTTTGCATGTTATGGAAGATTTTACAAACTTATTGGATAAGGGAAAAATGTATTGATATCATCTACTTGGATTTAAAAAAAGCTTTTGACTCAGTTCCTCATCAAAGATTACTAATTAAATTACAATACTATGGCATACCAGGAAAGATATTTGCATGGATTAGAGATTTCTTACAAGATAGAAAACAGTGTGTTAGAATTGGCGATGCATGCTCTGAAAGTGCTGATGTGTGGTATTCCCCAAGGAAGCAGACTGGGTCCAATTCTTTTTGCAATTTTTATTAACGACTTGCCCCATAATATAGAAAGCTTCTGTAAGATATTTGCAGACGATACAAAAATTTACAACATATCATCCAATTATAATATTGTACAAAAAGAATTAAATGCATTAGTCCAATGTGATACATGGAACTTATATTTTAATACTTCTAAATGTAAATCAATGCACATGGGAAGGAATAATCCATATAGGGAATATACTATGGCATGCAATGGTGTAAATAGTGCTTTAACAAAATGTATGGAAGAGGAAGATCTGAGTCACATTTGATGCAAAATTGAAATTTGATTGTCTTATACACAATGTTGTAAACAAGGCTAACAAGATGCTGGGAATAATCAAACGTAACTTTTCATTTCTAGATAAAGATACATTCATAGTCATACATCTGTATAAGGGTCTCTCTCCTGAAAACTGGTCCAATATGTGACATAGAAGCCAAAAAATAAAATTGGGCAAATTGAACAGAAAATGCATGCATAGAGTAGCTTTATGAATCAACTTTCTTATGAAATGAAAACAAAATCAGTCAAGGCTATCGTTGCTGGGTTTTATGACTTTATTTATATGCGTCTAGAGCTGGTAGCGCTGACAACACGGTGTCCTTCATTACATAATTTTATCAATTTAAATAAACTTTATGATGCATTTATCTCTTTAGAATAACAGACTGTCTTGAAATAAAGAGTTATGAATGATTTAATTAAAAACATTTTTTTTTTAAAAGTTTAATATTGGTGTTGGTTTATACCGTCTTTGGATCTTACCATAATTGATTGTTTTATTTTTTGTTATATAATGTCGTGCCACTCAAAATGCCATTTATTTTATTTCAAATGTGTTAGAATAGTTTCATTATTATCTCTGATATTCCATTAATTTGACAATTAAAAAATAAGTGTTAAATTTTAAAAAATAAATTTCTGGGTAGCGCTGACAACAGGACACCATCTGGTAGCGCTGACAACATGGTGTCCTCCATTATATAATTTTATCCACTTAAATAGACTTTATGGTGCATTTATCACTTTAACATGGCAGACTTTCTTGAAAAAATGGTTTCATTTGCAAAATAATACAAAAGAAATGTGTTTAAATACTAGTGTTGGTTTGTGTCGCTATGCACATTACCATGGTTCATATCAAAATGTTGTTATATAATGTTTCACCACTCAAAATGACAATTTTTCATAGCGGATGTGTTAGAATAGTTTCATTACCACCAGGAATAACCCATAGATACGGTAATTTACAATATAAAGTCTTAAAGAGCTTAATAAAAATTCAAAAATTCTGGGTAGCGCTGACAACAGGGACGCCAACTGGTAGCGCTGACAACATGGTGTCCTACATTACATAATTTTACCTACTTAAACAGACTTTATGGTGCATTTATCACTTTTAACTTACAGATTACCTTGAAATGAAGACATGTTTTCAATGATAGAAAAAAAAGTAAAATATAAAGAGCTTAATAACAAAAATAATTTCTGGGTAGCGCTGACAACAGGGACACCAACTGGTAGCGCTGACAACATGGTGTCCTCCATTATCATTACATGATTTTACCTACTTAAACAGACTTTACGGTGCATTTATCACTTTTAACTTACAGATTACTTTGAAATGAAGACTTTTATATGTATCCAATGATAGAAAAAAAAGAATAAGATTTAAATTTGAGAAAAAATTTGTGGGCAACACAGACAACAAGAACGCCATTGTCATCCATCCACTAAAAGAAAATTGTATTAATTAAATTTCTTGTGAATTGAAAGGGATGTCTGCTACAAGCATAAATGTGTATTGTATTGGCAAATTTGGCCTTATGGTTAAGAACTTAACTGTGAACAAGCTATTCTACACATAGAAGGCCCATTCAGTGGCCAGGTAGCGCTGACAACGAGCCTTTTAGGGGTGGACACCATACTGTTTTTGTGCTCTCTTGACCAATCAAAACATCCCACACATTTGAAACTTTGTATGAATAATGATCTTTAGTAGTTGTTTGAAAGTAGTAAACTTTTGACTTGGGCAGAAGAAGTCCCTAGGTGAAAATTTTAATTATGTAGGTAGCGCTGACAACACATTTTGTGGACACGACAATGACCAAAGATTTTTAAAAAATTGTAAAAAATCTATTTAACAATTATATTTACTGTTCATGCACATACATTGTCAACAATATGTTTTTTGATAACTAAATAAGAAAAAAATGGGTCTTAGAGATTGTTGAGGCAAAGAAAATCTGCATTATTTTTTATTATATTTGAGGACACCACATGTTGTCAGCGCTACCTGGTATTTAAAATGTTATTTTAAAACACACTTTTTGGTAAAATCCACAAAATTGTTATTATAAAGGAAGGACTACTACTCATCTTGAGTGTGCATGCATATGTGTGCAGAATCTTTTGTGGTTTCTGAAAAAATAGAAACTTTATGCAAGACTGTTGGGCATGTCACAAAACTAAGCACCCAAAATGCCCATTTTTTAAGACAAAATTGTTTATTAAACACATTTTGGTACATGCACAGCTAAAAGAAACATTTTATATGATTCTTACAACTATTTAGAGCTGAAATACACAAATGAATGATATCTCATTGTTTGATTTGATTTTTTATTGTTTAATAAATAGGATAGGTCACAATGACCCAGTTTTCAGGAGAGTTACCCATAAGGGTTTGATAAGACCCTGTCTAGAATATGTAAATACCATCTGGTACCCACACCTAAAACGGCAATCATCTATGATTGAAAAAGTACAGAGGAGAGCAACAAAGTTAATTCACAAACTTAAAAACAACTCTTACAGCGATAGATTAAAATACCTAGGTTTAGTCGCCCGTTTGCCATCGTTGAAAGCTAGAAGAATAAGGGGTGATCTTATTCAATGTTATAAACATTTTTTAACTGCATTGACGACATAGACACATCTGATTTTTTCAAATTATCAAACTATGACAAAACTAGAAATAGTACTAACAAAATATTTATTGAACATTGTTATACTAACTAACACAAGAAAATTTTCATTCAGTAATAGAGTGGAACAAATGGAACAAATTACCTACTAATGTGAAAAGTGCACTAAATACTATTTCAAAAATCTATTAGATAAGTGGGAAAATTATAAAGTGTTATTATATGACTATGACAATTGATTTTCAATCATCAAAAAACCTGAGCAATCGATAGACCTAAAATGACTGTACATTACAAATACAATTGCACAAAACGATGGGACTTTAAAAGCCTAACGGCTATTTAACCTTGTCCCTACTTTCTGATCTGATCTGATCTGATATGTGTGTTTGTTTGGGGGTAAGAGGTTGCATGCATTCTATATGTTTGTGAAGGATGCTTTTAGAAACATTGGTGTACAGGGCCTATATAGGGTATAAGGCCTGGGTTTTTAACCCTTTCATGCTGATATCGCATTACCACACCACATTGATAGGCATGAAATTAGGGTCTCTTATCCAATTACCCTTATGTTGTTACTTTTGGGAGATTGTGAAATGGTTAACCCTTTCATTGCCTGCTTTTGTGTTTACTAGGGGAAGTGTGATGTAATTGATAATGTCATAACTTTTGATGTAATAGTTCTGAGATAAATCTGGAAAAATATATCTCTAAAAAGCTATGTCTAGTAGGTGTTGACTTAACCAAATACCCCCATCCCACTGATCCAAAGTAGGGGGTGGGCGTTTATTCGGTAAGTACTCCTATGCATGAAAATCGCACAAAAGTTGGGGGTGGGCGCTTAAATGAAGGTACTTCAAGGCACTACCAAACCCAAATTCTGTTGTGGGATTATACTTAATTTGACTTGATCTTTGTTAGGTGATGCATAGAAACATTTTCCAGATTATAGATTGTGTCCGCACATCAAGTGCACAGCCTAGGCTCCACTTCCCTTTACCTTTAAGTTTAAGCGACTTTAAAACCATTATAATGTAATTCAAACTGTTTTGTGATGCGCATTGGTTTGTCTGTCTACCTGTATGTTTCTGCCTTTTTGTGTCTGTCTCGGTGTCTTTGCCAATCTTCAGTCTCTTTTGTCTGTTCTTTGCCTTTGTCTCTCTCTCTTCTCTCTTTTATCTGTGTCTGCCCGCCACTCTCTGCCCCTTTGTCTCCATTTGTCTTTGTCTCTCTCTCTCTCTCTCTCTCTTTCATCTGTGTCTGCCCGCCACTCTCTGCCCCTTTGTCTCCATTTGTCTTTGTCTCTCTCTTCTCTGTCTTTGTCTCTCTCTCTTCTCTCTTTCATCTGTGTCTGCCCGCCACTCTCTGCCCCTTTGTCTTCATTTGACTTTGTCCGTCTCTTTTCCCCTCTCAGTTGTCTGTCTTTCTGTTTTCCTTTGTCTCTGTTTCTTTGCATCTCTCTCATTTGTTTGTATCTGCCTCTTTCTCTTACCTGTCCATATTCCTGTCTATTAGTATATAAATCTCTTTCTGCCTCTCTTGCTTTCTTATCCGTCCGTCTCTCTGTGTCTGACTGAGTCTTTCTATCTCTGTTTGTTTGTCTCTGTCTTTTTATCTCTGTCTCCTTGATATGCCCCCCCCCCCCCCCCCCCCCCCCCCCCCCCCCCCCCCCCCCCCCCCCCCCCCCCCCCCCTCTCTCTATTTTTCTCTTGTCTGTATGTCTTTCGTCAATCTATGAGAAAATAGAGAGTGAGAGAGACAGACAGACAGTCAATACAGAGACAGATGAAAACACATTGATATTGACAATGACATGCAGAAAAAGATGAGAGAGAGAGAGGCACAAACAGAGAGAGAGACATGGAGAGAGAGACGAAGAGAGTCAAATCGAGTCTACTGTTAGAGTCGTGCACATACATACATGCATACTTATACATGCATACATACATACATACATACATACTATACATGGGTGCAGCTACACAAAATGAAAAAACCCAGGAAAGGTCGGGGTCCAGGGGTAATGTCACCCAGCAGCTGAAACAAATTGATTTAAATGAAGGTATTTTAATTTGCTTTTTCCATAATTTATACAAATTTTTATGCTTATTTTAAAGTGTTTGAAAAATACAGTAGACACACAGATTTTGTTTGATGAATTTAAAAAAAGGAACCTCCTTTACTGGTAACATTTAAAAACAGGAAATCCTTGCATACCAGGAAAAGTTTCACTCATGTACAAGTAATAGTATGCATATGCATGCCTTCAACATACATACGCACATGCATACATACATACATACAGAGAGTGTAAAAACTGGCGGCTCTGTGGCCTGCATTCTATAGAGCCACTGGCGGCTCTATAGCCACTGCCTTTAGTTTAAGGAGACTCAAACCACTTAACAGTTTGTCACAAGTCATAATATATTCATTGAGAAGGGGCATAAAAAGGTCAGACTGGGATGAGAGGCCTATAAATAGCCCTACAACTAGTTTTACTACCTACCTACCTACCGACCTAGACTGCTATTGGTGCACAGGTTTCATGCTTTGTGAGTTTGCTTGCGTCATTAGGCTTTTTTAACTCCACAAGGTCACGCATGAGATGCGTTACCTATATAATGACCTATCGTCATTTCTAAATTCTTGCATGAAAAAACCCCATGTAAACGGTTGTTTGGTGGAAGATTATGTACGTCATGACGGTGGAGGTGTAGTTCATGCGCGATCGATTCCTTATTTCAACGCATTTAGATTAGAGCAACTCAACATGTAAACGCCCATTGATTTAACAATGTAATTTCAAAATTTAAGTCGTCTTCTTTCATTCAGATTGCATCTTGTTTCGAAAACCTTCATTATTTTTACTGAAAATTGCATCTTTTCAGGGACGTAGCAGCCTCTGGAAAAGTGGGCCGACCGTAGAGCGAAATAGTCCATGATTTTATCCCCCCCCCCTCCCTCCCCCTTTCAGGCATTTTCACATTGGCAATAAACACACAATGGCCTATATCAACATTTGATCGCATTTTCTTACTAAGTTTTTCAGGCCCACACACGCTCGCGCATGCACACACAGTGACACACACACACACACATGCACACACACACATACG
The DNA here is from genome assembly GCA_017654935.2 of Phymorhynchus buccinoides. Classification (NCBI taxonomy): domain Eukaryota; kingdom Metazoa; phylum Mollusca; class Gastropoda; order Neogastropoda; family Raphitomidae; genus Phymorhynchus; species Phymorhynchus buccinoides. Next base: position 25,804,737 of record CM065682.1, read on the forward strand.
ATTAAATGTAGACCAACTCTATGTTGACCTAACATGTAAAGTTAGACTGCCAATCTTTTGAGTCAGTTGTTAGTGTTCCTGTTTTTGTTTTTATGAACAATTTCGATATGTTGAAGGGGGTAGGGGTTAAGCACAAATTTACATGATTGCCTATAATTCTGCAAGTTTGAGCCAACTGCTTCCAAAATGAGGCTGACGCACATCACAAACAGCCCCAGAATTACACAATCATGTAAATTTGTGATTACCCCCCACCCCACCGCCTTCGAGTTCAGCATATCAAAATTGTTATTGAAAACAAACACTAATAACTGACTCAAAGATCGGCAGCCTAACTTTTCAAGTAAAAGTTGTAAGTATGTGAACAGAGAGTTGGTCTTCTACATTTAACCATATGTCAAAATGCATGCACACACGCATGCACACACACGCACGCACACACACGCACGCACACTTTTGGCTGCCATCTTGCACTTTACTAAGTCACCCGTTCACAAATTTAAGCATAGAACATGTACAAACCAATGAGAAGCACCATTTTGGGAGAACTGAGTACGGTTAGAATCAACCCATGATTATTTTCATAAAAGTGAAAAATGCAGACTTTGAAATTGAGGGTCGTAAGCGTTGAATAAAGACCAAAGTACAGGATTACCAAACTTTTTCCAGAGAAAGTGAGTGAGTGAGAGAGAGAGAGGAGGGGTGTTAACAATTCAAATTGGCACTTTTGACTGTTGCATGTCATTAACAAAATGTTCTTAAAGAGAGAGAGACAGAGAGACACTGGACACTGGAAAACTTTATTTGATGAGAGAGAGAGAGAGAGAGAGAGAGAGGGGGGGGGGGGGGGGGGGGGGAGAGAGAGGAGGGGGGGGGAGAGAGAGAGAGAGAGCGAGAGCGAGAGCAGCATGACCAAAAAGCTTAATGCAGTGATAAATCACTTTAAAATGCTAACAGAAAAGCATAACTCAATTTAAAGTGAAAACCTCTGACAGTAGACGCCAATTCTCTGAAATTCTTAAAGTAGAGAGAGAGAGAGAGAGAGAGAGAGAGAGAGCAGACAGAGGAGGGAAAGACTTGGTGGTGACATAAGCTATCCACAAAAAGTTAAGGATCACTTGCAAACTAATTCATAACTTTCCAAATAAGAAAGCCAATGCGTTGAATTTTGGCCAACATTTAATTCAATGCTTTAGTGATAACGATACACAATTGCCTTCAATTTCGAGCAATCGTTTGGTCTGTACATTTGATCAAAGTGGGTACGTATCGAAATTTGATTTCCCAAAGTCATTGAAATCACAAGACAGGGCATTCTGATGCTCCCAAAAGTTCAGTAATGCGTGTATCCGCCATGGCTGTTCTGGCACTCGACGCAGCGAGTCCTCATGGAGTTGACCAGGGTGGTGAAGATCCTCTGTGGAAGCGCCTGCCACTCAGCCTGCAGCATCTGGTAGAGGTGCTGGGCATCCCTGGGAGGGGGGTGGTTGCTCCTCACTTTGCGATCCAGCTCATCCCAGAGGTTCTCAATCGGGTTGAGGTCGGGACTGCATGCTGGCCACTCCATTCTGTTGACTCCAGACTGCTGCAGGAAGTCGTTGACCACCCTTGCCCTGTGGGGGCGAGCGTTGTCATCCTGGTAGACAGCCGGCGGTCCCATCTGCTGCAGTGTAGGCACAGCCAGCAGTCGAAGGATCTCATCCCGGTATCGGAGGCCAGTCAGGTTACCCTGTACATGATACAAGGGTGTTCTGTGGTGAAGGCTGAAGGCCCCCCAGACCATTACAGAACCTCCACCAAAGGCCACCTTTTCTTGGACAGTGGCGTCAATAAAGCGTTCCCCTGGGCGCCTCCAGACCCTCAGTCGGCCGTCGTTGTGGTTCAGGGTGAAGCGTGATTCATCACTGAACAGGACCTGGGACCATTGCTGACGTGTCCACCTCACGTGACGTCTGCAGAAGGCGCGGCGTGCTGCCCTATGGGCTGGAGTTAAGCGTGGCCGTACAGCTGGGCGACGAGAACGGAGGTTAAACCCATGAAGGCGGTTCCGTATGGTCTGCTGGCTGATGTTGATGTTAGTAGCCACCCTCAGCTGCCTTCGAATGATGCTGGAAGAGGCTGTTCTTGTCTGCAGGGCTTGTCGTTCAATGAGACGATCTTCACGTGGAGTTGTCTTCTTCGGTCGACCAGATCTGCGTCTTTCCTGGACCCTCCCAGTGGCTGTGAAGCGTTGAATCAGTCTGACAATGACCGAGATGGACACCTGAAGTCGCCTGGCCACTTCTCGCTTGGGAACACCATCTTGGAACCATGCAACAGCTCGTCCCCTATCCAACTCGCTCAATTTTCGTCGTGGAGGCATTGTCAAATCAGGCCTAATACTGGTGGTATGTCTTCTTATAAAGCCAAGCAAGAGACAGCATCTCCCACATAAACAGCAGTGCTTGCACGTGCATAATGGTTTTTCCATCTGGCTTGTGCAATGTGTTCATGCAGAACGATCCAAAACAAGGTCCTTTTTCGCAAGTTTCCGCTTTTTCTTTTGCTGCCAAGCTCAGTAATAGAGAATCACGTGCAATGTTTCCACTAACACAACATCGCCCACTTACAGCTGAACAAGAATTCATAACAATTTGGCTTGACTGAGAAAAAAATAACAGGAGCGAACGGAGTTTATTGCGCACCTGTTTTCTCATAGTGATCCTTAACTTTTTGTGAGTAGTGTATAATGGAGAAAAATGAGAAAGGTGTAATAACTTTATCATTAAAATACATTGATTCTAGTGAATGATGTAGATCAGTGAACGTCTGTTTTCCCCCTTCTGACTTAAACGCCAGCCACACTGCGTATGATTCGATCCCAATGCGATGCGATTATGATGATGTATGTGAGTAATGATTCACATGAAATACTTCCGTCTAAGAATAATTCTGCTATTTTCGCTCAATATACTCCTACTAGCTAGCAGCAGCAGCAAAAAATTCTTGTTCATAGATCTTTTCATTATAAAGAAAATAAAAAAGGAATTAAGTCAATATCTCATTTAGCTTGTGAGATAAGGGAGTTTAAAGTAGCATACTATCGTGCCTTGGGCAGAAACACTGAAATCGACCATTTTTGAGAACCAGTAACAAACATTTCATCCATACTAATAATAACCTTTTTTTTACAATGCAGTCTCCACAATCACAAAAAGTTATGCCTGCAACAATAAAACTTCAGGCTCAACATTTTTTGAAATCATGGACTTGCAAAGTTGGAAAATAATGCTGATGTTGAAAGTGTGCAAAACGGACAACGTAGCAATTTTGGGGTATTAAAAAAACAAAAAGTAATGTATCAAAGTGCCTAAAACTAACTAACTTTCAATTTCAGTGTGTATATATTATGTCCAATTTTTTTCGTCCGAATGTTTTGATTGAGATTTGTTAGAAATATTCAAAGTTGTGAAAAATGCTAATTTAAAAAATATGGACATGTATGTATAACATAACATGTTATACATGTATGTATAACATACATGTGTGTCTGTTCGCCCTATAACTCTTAACAAATTTTGTTTAAAGGTTTTTAAATCATTTTTTATTCACAAAATTGGAAATTACTTATGCACAGAAAGAGGACAGTGCGCTGAGAGATTTAATAAAAATAAATAACAAGATTATGAGGAAAAAATACACACGAACAAACTATAAAGAATCATAAACAAAGTATTATGAGTAAATATGTACACATTAAATACAATTTAAAAAATAAGTAAAAAAAATAAAATAATCTAAATTTTTAAAAAAATAAAAAAGAACATCTACATACATGGTGAGAAACAACTGATTATACACATAAATAAAGATTTGTGATGTAATGTATGCAAGAACAAAAATACTACAATAGTATTAAAAACGCTATGCCCTATCCCAACACGGGTTTATATGGAAGCCACTGAATGTCAAAAAGATCTCTTTTTTTCCACACAATACTTTATAATAACATTTAATAAAGAATCTGTTTTTCAACATCCTAAGAAATACCGTAGTGCAAGGCTTACTATTATTCCACTTGCACTTGTAGATATAAAATTTAGCTAGTAAAATTATAAAAGCCAACACTATGTCAGTCTTAACACCTTCACTGGTACCAAAAAGAATAAGTGTTTCAGAAAACTTTAGATTTGCACAATGTTCATAAGCAGTTTTCAAAAGAATTTCCAAATCACTCCCAAAATGTTTTGCAATTCGACAATGCCAAAATAAATGCACGATAGTTTCTTCTTCTATTATTACCCAAGGCGCTTGAGGACGAGTCAACTATTTTGCGTATGAAAAGGTATCTATAACTCTTGAACCACTGGACATAATTGCTTCAAATTTTGTGTGGTGGTATATCATGGTACACAGATGGTCCTACAGACAAAGTGTGACCTTGCTGACCTTGACCTTGAAGTTTGACTTTGAAAACTTATATTTTCTTATATATATATATAATATTACATGCTGTATCTCATAAACCAGAAGACAGAATGGCTTCAAATTTTGTGTGGTGGTGTATCACAGTGAATGGTAACCATAGTGACCTTGACCTTGAAGTTTGACCTTGACAACCAACATTTATTTTTAAAGCCATATCTTTCACTTCGATGGACTTACAATTTTTAAATTTGCTTTGAGGATGTATTGACGTTGACTAATGCTGATTCTAGATATTGGGTACCAATCAAGGTCAAGATCAAGAACATAGACCTTGGATGTGTCAAATCTGTGTTTGGTCCTATTTTTCACATTTTTGCAGTTACAGGCTTCAAAATTGGCAGGTTGGTAGACTGGGTCTGTATTCTGCACACCTTTTATAATTATTACTTTAAAAAAATTTCTTTAAAACCTACCAAATGGATTTTAATGAAATTGGTAAAGGCATAGACAACCTACTATTGGCAAGGGTTCATGACCCTGCTAGTACTGTACTTGTAATGGTTAAGGGCTCGGCACACGCTGCAACTTTTGCTAGTTGTACCTGCAACTTTGTGGTTGCAACAGTTTCATGCAACCTACACCAAGGTTGTAGGGTTGCAGCTGTGGGTTGTAGGGTGATAGAAAACGATCCTATCTCTGAGCCTCCACTTGCAACAAGTTGTAGGTTGCAGCCAATCAGAGCGCGCGCGTCGTTTCGTATCACGTGATTTTTATGTCTCAATGTCGGAGTGAAACCGTCGGACTGAAACATGCAAGTTATCGATCAAGTTAATTCGTAATTTTCCCTGCATTTGGGAACCGAGTGTCCCGATTAACAAAAGTCGGAGCAGGTACAAGAGGCCAAAATACAAATAAGCCATGAAATGGGCGGCATCATGAATGATGAATACTTCCACGGCATGTTTTCTTTTTCAATCGATGTAGTCTAGATCAAAACAGTGTGTAAACATAGAAATAAAAAGTTGCAGCATGTGCCGAGCCCTTTATGGTTGTTGAAGATCACAACGCAACAAACATTTAATTTAAAATGCATTTTTTTATTTTTCAGTTGAGAGCTGATGTGGTTCCCAAAACAGCAGGTAAGTACTGCTTTTGGTTTTTTTCATTGTGTGTTTTAAGGGAGAGAGAAGGGGGAGGGGAGGGGGGTATTCCATGTTTCTGTAAATGTAGGGCAATCTTAAAATGAACATTAATTCAAATCTTTCAACTGGTTACATTAATTAATTCTATCAATGAAAAGCAGACAAAAGATAAAAAGCTGAAGAAATCCTGCAACAGGGAAGATAACCAGATAAGTAGGGAAGGGGCTAAAACTATGAAGGAATGCCTGAGCTGCTGGAGTTTGCTTTGCGAGTCAGTGTCTCATCTTTCCATGAAAGGTGGTGAAGCCTAGTAATAATTCAGTATTTGCGCACAAATGCATTTAAATTTTAATGAACTAATATACCAGTTTGTTTAGCCACTGGGGTGGTGAGTGAGCAATGGATTTATTTATTTATTTAGGAAACTTATATAACGCATTACCTTAAAGCTCAATGCGCTTTAGGATAAAAAATAGTGTAGTTACACATGATTTAAATAATAAGTCCATGCACTCAGATAAGCATGCATAAAGCATGTGTATTGTCATGCGGATTGGCATTCACTTACAGCTACATTGGTTAATTGCTGTAATCATTACCGTTTTTCCTTTTGAGAAAGCTTTGTTTTTCGGTTTCTTGTATTTTAAGTACCTAGTGAGCTTGAATTGTGTAACTGGTAAAATATGTTGCATTTTAAAAGTCTGTAAACCTTAGACAACAAATAGTGTGTTTAACCCCTTCACTGCTGAGCCGAGTAGGCTGGAAGTCAATCCCCCAGTGCTAGGCTATCAGCACAATCAAAATCATTACCATCAACACTCGATTCATGCTCAATGTTATCTGGATCGAAATCCTCGTCATCAGAGTCGATATCTTGCAGAATTGTCAAAACTTCATTAGCAATTATACCACTTTTTCAATGCAATCCTACTTTGTCAAACCAGAGAGTGTGTGAACTCAGTGAAGTCTACTTCGCTCAAACTTGATGAAAACAGGTCGTGCACGCGCTCGCATTTGCGGCAAGGTATCCCATAATAGGTATCAAACGAAAGGGAAACAACTCTACTTTTCAGCTGTAGAATTTGTTTTCTCCAACACCGCGATGCTGGGCCTTTAACCTTGCCAATATAAACACATGTGACGAGGACGAACGGACTCGTCGTCAGCATTGTCAGTCAAGCTGGAAACGCCCGCTCTAGGACGAGCGGATTCATCTTACGCAGTCAAGAGGTTAACTTGTGAGAAAAACAAAACAAAAGAGCAAGAACGGCAAAATGTTTCCAGTTATAGTTACAGTAACTATAATACCTTACCTTTATCTTGCTTCAGTTAGTACTGTAGTAGAGATTGGTATGCATCAACTGGCTTCATGCTGTGAAAGGATGTTCTTAAATTAAGCCATCTTGGTCCGGACTAGATTCTGAGCAGTGAAAGCTGGGATTCCTGTGTATGTAGATGCAGGCCTACACTAGTTTCAAAGTTTGCACTGTCAGAATTTTAATAAAACGTTTTAATAATCATGTGATATCCTTATGATAATGAATCATGTTTTCTTGGTGCAGTTTTGCAAGTACTGTAACTGTATATTTACCATTCCAGAGAACTTCAGGGCCTTATGCACTGGTGAGAAGGGCTTTGGGTTCGAGGGATCGTGCTTCCACAGAGTGATTACGGACTTCATGTGTCAGGGCGGGGACTTCACACGTGGCAATGGCACTGGGGGCAAGAGCATCTATGGCGAGAAGTTTGCGGATGAAAACTTCAAGCTGAAGCACACAGGACCAGGTAAAGGAAATTCAAGAGTGAATTTTAACATACATGTTCTTCGTTTAATCATCCAATGTCAACATAGTGAAGACTGATGATTAACTTGAAGGGGGGGGAGGGGGCAAGGGAGGAGGAAAGGAGGAGTTAGATCCGTTTTTTTTAAAAAGCTTCCGTCATGGCTGATGATACTGCCACGGAGGTGGTGGGGTAGGTGGGGGGTGGGCTTGTTCCACTCGGCAATGGTTGGATGGAACAACGGACTGCTGGCGGTACTGAGTCATGCAGGCTGGCAGCTGGAATGACTCAGCATGCAGGAACCGAGTTGATCTTGTTGGAGGGCTGGAGGCTGGCTTCCTGGTTGAGTTTATCACCAATTCTCCACGATGAAATTTAAAGAAGTTGGTGAGCCGAGCCTTTTTTCTTCTTTGTGACATTGGGGACCAGTTCAACTGTTCATACATCGACTCTACGCTAGACGTCTGACGGTGTCGGTTGACAACCCAGGGCACCGCCCTTCTCTGCACAGCTTTTAGCTTGTTGGTATTCTTGCTGGTGTACGGGTCCCAGACACTACTCGCATATTCAAGAGTTGGTCTTACGAGGGCAAGAAAGGCTTTTTCTTAGGTCTTGATGCTCCAGAATTTGATGGTACGCCTGATAAAGCAGAGAGTCTTGTTGGCTTTGTGACATAGGTGATGTGGGAGTTCCAGCGTAGATCTTTTGTGATTGTGACTCCCTGGTATTTTGTGTTGTTGAGGGTGTGGCCATGAAGATGGTATTGGCTCATGATGGGGTTTCTTTTTCTGCTGAAGTGGATGGGCTGGCACTTGTCTGGGTGGAATGACATGTCACGCAGGGATGTGAGAGCTACGCGTAAATGCGCTTTTTCTTTTCGCCAACCCCCCCCCAAAAAAACCACGAAAGCCCAAAAACGTAATTACGGTCGATTTCGCCGAGATTCCCGCACACACAAAGCAGAGTGTAGCGCGCGCGTAGTAGAAACTAGTAGTAGTAGTTTCCTTTGTGATTGGTCAATTTCGGCCAATGCCTCTGCGCGATTCTCGTACGCTTGGCTCTCTGGCGTTTGTTCGATGGCGGTGTAGAAAAGCGTGTTCTTTGGTGAATTTTATCCGCAACAATGAAAATTATTTATCGTACTGCCGATGTGAACATTGATGAGATTGACAAAAGATGTCGATACAAGTTTGACTGGGCTTGGCTGGATGAAACTGTGGAGGACAATAAGATACGTGTCGGCGATTTTATCCGGAAAGTTGATGTGGCGGGCAAAGTTTTGTGCGAGTGGTGTGACGATACTCTCTGCTATTCAAACAGAGGGAAGGCTGCTGTGCTTGACCACGTGAAAACAAAAAAACCGTGACAGTGCGAAGATTCGAAGCACGAATTACGCATTGTCCTCGAAATTTTTCAAAGGTGCTTCCTCAAGTTTAACTTCAACCTCCAATGACTCGTTGAGTGACAAAACTTACGGGATACACCCTGCTTTCAAACAATTCGTAGGCGCAAGTAACAATACGGCAGATGTTCCAGTGCTGAAGCCGATCACACCTGTGTCTGACAGAACAACAAATTTGCAGGTAGGTAGGCATGTGTGTGTGCGTCACACAGTGTGTGTGTGTGTGTGTGTGTGTGTGTGTGTGTCAGACCTGCCTACTGCTACGATTTGGCCGTAGCAGCTACGAAAAATAAAGCTTTGCTACGGAGCTACGACAACCTTAACGTTGCTACGGAAAAAACAAATTGCCGCCGCATTTTATTTTTGCTTATGCTGTTCCCGGTTTTGTCAGTTTCTAAGAGCAGACGCCGTGTCACGCGCGATAACCTAGTCACTTCCGTTTTTATCAAAGTGACTGCGCATGCGTTCTTATTACTTTCTCTGAGAAAAAAATGGCGGACTCCAGCAGCAGTAGCGATTCGGGAGATGTTTCAAACGAAGATAAACGAACCCAAACCAGAAAACTAAAATCATCTGCCACACCATCTTGTTCTAAGAAAAAACATCGGCCTGCCGCACAAGTCTTCAAAATAGCTTACACGGAGGAGTGGCCTTGCATCGTCAGAAGTTGACTCAGTGCGAACCATGCTCACTGCAACCTCTGCCATGCGGACTTCTCTGTGAATCATGGCGGTAGAGACGATTGCCGTCAACACGTTCAATCGGCGAAACATAAGCAGTGCGTTTCGGCTCAGGAACAGAACAAATCGTTTGTGGAAGTTACGAAAAAATTTGCCATGCTACTGAAAATTGATGGCTGGGCTACTGATGGGGAAAATTCCAAGTAGGCAGGTTTGCAGCTTCAACACAATGGGAGATGTCATTGATCCAAAGTCCTGCAGGACTAACATTGAAACATACTCTGCCATCCAGACATTCAAATATGGTCTCCGCTGCAGAAAAACAACAGCAGTTGGCTATCTCACCAAAGGGGATGTGCTACATGACCCAATAGATCCAGTTCTGATCAACATGTCAGAAGCTTTCAAAAGAAAAGCAGCAGAGATGGCAGACAAAAAAGAAGAAGATGCAGCCAAGAGACAGAGACTGGACATTCCAGAAAAACCTATGCAAAGCAAAGCAGCATACAAGGAAGCTGTCACTGTAGTGTCAGAGAGAAGCAGTCAACTGCTGTGAGAGATTTTCTCAGCAAGTTCAAAAGAAGTTAATGTCCTGGCATTGACTGTACATAGCTTAGTGTTGGTGGTTGTAGTATTAGACTAAAAAGACCAGTGTTTCCCATAGGGGTGAAATGTGAGTCCCAGGGACTCCCTGTGCAAAATTTTAAGAGTCCTTTTCATATTTTTAAGAGTCCCCTAAGTATATGATAAAAAATGCTTTAACAAAAGCAAATACATGCTAAACACACATGCTACATACACAGTGAACACACAGGCAAACACATGTGCATAACCCCTGGAAATGGAATAGGCTACAGAGAGAGAGAGAGAGGGGGGGGGGGGGGGGGGGGGGGAGACAAGCAGATCGAGATATGGACAGAGAGACAGGCAGACAGACACACAAGCGTACACACATACTTGCATATGCAGTAGCCTTTGTTTTTGAGATGATGCCATTCACATCTCTAAAAGAACGGCTTGATGCTGCTGCTTTTTCCTCTGTCGAACTTCAAAAACCGTTCAGATTTGGTCAACGAAGAAATCAGACCTAAAAGTTGAAGCACTTCACTCTCGTGAACAAGCATTCAGATGTAAACAAAGATCGTTTTGGAATGACCGGACATGTGTCTCCTTTAGAAAGGAAAACCCCGGATGGTCAGAAACAAGACTGACAACCAGGAAAATCAAAGCAAACAGACTGACCGCTGTGGCACGAAGCGAAAATCGTATTCGGAGTTATGGAAAAGTTGGGGTGGTTTGACCTAATTCCAACGATCCTACAAGTTGCAGACGATGTCTGAGCGAGTCCGAAACTAGCAAACATATTCTTCTGCCCCTTTCCTACTCGTGGCTTCTTTTGGGGAAGCATGGCTGGTTTTAAACACGAATTGTCAAAAGGCCGAGAACAATCTTGCTTAGCACTAGAAGACTAGGTCACGTTGGAACTTTATTTGGTCTTCAAAAAGTTGGATCGGAAAAGCTTTACCGAATGTGCAATGCCGCCATTTCTTCGTTTCGGCGTTCGTTTCGCCAAATACAACTTTTTTATTCTGATTATGGTCCGAGGCCGCGGAAGAACTAAGTTTAGCAGACGACAGAATCCTTGAAGTTGTTGACTGCTTTGACAAAAAATCAATCGGTCAGATGACCGCCTGCCTGCTAAAACTATCCGTCAAAATCGAAGGTTTATGAGTCAATGACCGATGACTGACGCCAAGAATGAACCCTGTCTCGGTCTGTTGAAAAAAGTGTGCGTCCCATGGGACGCCCAGAGCTGAAATCAAAGAGGCCCTCTGTGATTTTTGTGCTTCAGGGACGCACATATGTGCGTTATGGGAAACACTGAAGACAATTGTCTAATTAAGTTCCTTTTTTCTGATTCTTTTCTGTTGTGTTTTAGTAAGTTACAAATGCAATTCAAGTGATTCTCAAAAATCCAAGGACCCATCCTGTGTATATATTTAGGTCTTGAGTATGATCTGTGTGTCTGCAACCCTTCACAGACTCATCATTTTAATGTTTGAAAGTGTTAAATACATGTACTAGAGTTTTAGCTAACTGTCAGAGAGAAACAGCCAACTGCGGTGAGATATTTTTTCAACCAGTTCAAAAAAAACTAATGCCATGGCATTGACTGTACATAGCTTTGTGGTGGTAGTCGTAGTATTGGACTGAAAAGACAATTGTTAAATTGACATGGTGTTCTTCTGTTTATTTTTAGACCTGTTGTGTGTTAATAAGTTACAATTCAAGTGATTTACTAAGTTACAATTCAAGTGATTCTCAAACATTCAAGGACCCACCCAGTGTATTTAGTTCCTGAGTTAGAGTAAGAACTCTGTGCCTGCAACCCTTCACAGACAGTCCTTTGTAAGCAAGTTTTTACAAGACTAAACAGACCACACAAGAGTTACCTGGGGGATCTAATGTTCTTCTGACAGCAGCTCCTTTACAAGTGTCTTCAGGCAGTTCTCTTCCTGCTTTTTCAGAAAGTAAGTTGTTTCCTGCTCTGTTTTCACCCCATTCAATCTAACCAGTGCCAACATTGCCTCATGTTGGACTTTGTTTTAACCACTGCATGTTTTTTGTGCTAAGTATATTAATTATATGTTGTTTTTTCTTGTACATTATCTTTGTTATTCATGACAATGATCAATTGTAATTTATATAGTTCACTTGAGTTTACATTGCTTGTACAGTACACCCCGCTTATAGTAAAGTGCAGGGGAGCAAGGCTTTTCCTTTACTATAACAGGTTTTTCTTATAAACGATGTTCGGATATAGTAAAGTTTTGATGGTATTTTTTATCTTATCCGATGACGTTTTTCAAAGTCAAAGCTAACGTAAAATACTAAATATAAACCCATCCCACCCCTTCCTCATATCGTTATAAAATCTGATCGCTTCTCGGCCTTTTGGCTAAGACAGTGATTCAGGAACATAAATTTTTGTTTATACCCTGGTTGGTTTGTTCAGCCCATCGTACATGGCGAAAGCCGATACGCGATGTTAAACTGAGCTTCCATCCTTCCTCATATGGTTTGAGGTCCAGAAAGGTGATTGGGTTTATACATGGTATATTTCCCTGTGCACAAAACAAAACTAGCTGTAAAAGCATATAGTGTACAACCTCTAACTTCCATGATCCAGAATCGCCTTTGAATCTATTCATGCATGCACAGTTTCACACACGCACCATGACCGAACAGTTTGCCTGCGGACATTTTGCCTACAGACATTTCGCCTACGGACATTATGCCTATGGTCACCATGCTCACCGTACATTTTGCCTACAGACATTATGCCTGATAATAGATTATCATGCCTGCAATAAAATATCGCATTTTCATGATGCTACAGCAAAACCCGGTTATAAGAAAATCGAAGGGAGATAATTTTTTTGTTTTCTTATATCCAAAACTCGGATAAAAGAAAACCTTTAGATTTTTTTTCCTTATAACCGAGTTGAATGGGGGAAAAGGGAAAAAATAAGAGAGAAAAAGAGAAAAAAATAAAATAAATGACAAACAGAAACATAAAACGAAGAAAAAAATGCTTTTACATAATTTGGTGCATGAAAAAAAGGAAAATATGCAAAACAAAAGGAGGAAAAAAAAGAAAGAACAGAACAGAAAATTAAAAACAAAAATGAAGGCAGACGTGGTGTGAGTTGCATGATGAGCGAGCAAGATAGCGGAGAGCAGATGAATGATTGGGTGAGGTGTGAGAGTAACATATTTGTTTAAATGTAAATTCCTGTTTCTTGTTTTTAATCAATATTCTAATTTGGATGTATAACTTTACACAGTCGAAGACAATATTGTATTTGCGTTTGTACAATGCCAATGGACAATAAGGAAACTTGCGACCTATGACTCATATTTTACATAAACATCAAAATACAGCAAAACTCGGTTATAAGAAAATCGAAGGGAGATGTCTTGCTTATTACCATATCCAAGTTTTCTTATATCTGAAGCTCAGATATAAGAAAACATTTTGAAGTTTTTTCCCTTCTAAACAAATTGAATGGGGGGAAAGAGAAAAGAAAAAGAAAAGATAAGAAGGACAGAAAAACAAAACGAAGAGGAAATCCTTTTTCCTAATTTGATGCATGTCTTGCATCATAAAATCAAAATAGTCTTCTAAGAAGAAGATTTAAAGGTGACTACAACAACTTAGCTAAGAAGCCTTTTTTTGTCTTTATACTGTTATCAAATGTGTACCCCTTCACCTTTCTTGTACTGAATTATTACCATTTACTGTCCACCCATGCAGCTTTTCATCGATCGTTTGCTTTTGTTCATGTGGATATATAGTCCACATATTCAGTTGTTTGTATTTATCTTCTTAAAGAAATGAATTGCCTTTTCCTCTCTGCCATTGCTGCTGAAAATGTAAGGATGGACAGTCTCTCTACCACCAACACAAACGTACTCATATTTTATTCTTCTGCTCAACATTTATTTTGCACAGAATACTGAAGGAAAGTGTGGAATAAAGGAACAAAAACAACTCAATTAGTCTTGTAATCAAGTGCCTGTACTGTTTAGAATGTCTGTGACACAACTGGTTTGAGGTAAACTTTCCCTTTTTGGAACGACTTCAATTTTCTTGGAACATCCTTTTTCAGTTCAGGTCCAACTCACTTTTAAAGACACACTGACCCAACACGATTAAATCCCTTGTTTTTTTCTGGGTAGCTGTGACCCACATGCTAATTCCCCCAACTTCAAATTGAGGCTGCTCTTTAAAATGTTTCGTGTTCAATTTGGGGGCATTTGTATGGGAGTCAAACTTGGTCAAAACAAGATTTTGTACCAGCTATAAGAAGGAAAACTCGTGGAACCCGTGATTTTGACTCGTGATCTGGGAGGTCTTTAAGAAAATGTTGTCAATCGTAATTCGCTTATAAGTAAATAGAACTCGCTTATAAGAAAATGAACTGCAAACTAACTCTCTTGTTTGACATAAATTTTCTTATATCCAAGCTTCCATTGCGGATGGGAGAAAAAATTTGCTTGCTTATAACCAAGTTTTCTTATAAACGAGTTTCCTATATCCCAGTTTTGATCATAGATAAGAAAGAAGTAGTTCGGCATTGAATTTTTTTTGCTTCATTGTAAGCGAGTTTTCTTATAAGCGAGTTTCTTATAAGCGGATTCGGCTGTATATATTTTTTTTTCCGGATTCATTTTTTTCCACTAAGTAATGAGGGGAAAGAAACATGTTTTTGAGTGCCTTTCAGTTTCGTTGATGAAGGTGGGTAGAGGGAGTAGTGAGACTGTGACGTATACATTGATGATGTATTTAAAAAGGTCAGGAAGAGGACAATTTGTTTTTTATTGTAACGAGGAGGAACCACAAATGACTTTACTATAGGAGTTTTTTAAATTTTAATTATAACCCAGTTGTTATTATGGGTGGGTGGAAGGAGTGGTGAGACTGTGACGCATACATTGGTGACGTATTTACAAAGGTCACGAAGAGGACTTTTTATTTATTTATTGTAACCGAGGAGCCAGTCCTGTGGGGAACCAAAAGTAACTTTACTATAGCAGTTTTTTAAAAATTATAACCGAGTTGCTACTATCCGAGGTCTATTTAGTAATAAAACAGTAGACCTTTGGCTGGGAACCAGTGCTTTCCTTTACTGTAACCGAAATTTCTTATAATCGAGTTTACTATAAACGGGGAGTACTGTATTTATCTCATATTTTAGTGCTGACATTTGAACTCAATTATTATTGTTTTTAGTGCTGTAAATGCATTTTAGGGCAGTGCATGGATGTAAAAAGAACATATTGTTTGATCCTCCTACTGTGCAGTCCCCACCGGGGCCCCCGAGGTGGCCCGTGGATCCAGTAAGCTTTTTTGTTTTGGGTCCTCTCACATCCCTGGACTTATTTCAAGTCTTTTTGGGGATATGTAAACATGAATTGGTTCTATACTATCTTGATTTTAGATGGTATGTGTATATTTATGTGGTATCCCTTTCATGGTATGTACCGTGTTTCTCAGGGTAGTGTTTAACCATTTCCAGCCTCCTTGTTGGTAATCATGCACTTTGTAGTGGAATGGTAAGGATGATAGACTAGATTGAGGAATTTTTATTAATTCTACTATCTATTTTATCTATATACTTACCATTCCACTACATTTAATTGACCCACCCACCTCCCTCCTAATGGTTTTTATTGTGTACTTTCCATTATTAAAGATGTTTGCTTTCAAGAAAGTGAATAGTCTGCTTAACCGGAAGTTACGTGGATTGGGAGTTGTGGTAGTAAGACACTCTTGGTTTAATTTTTGTCTTCCAAGCTAATCTTGTACAAATATGCACTTTGTAGTGGAATGGTATTAACAGTCTCACTTATTTTTAATGTTTATATTCATTGATACTTGTCTTCATGTTGATTATTCTTGGCTTGTCTTTAATGTGTATGTTTATCTGTATGTTAGTGTTTAGGCCTTTGTTCAGCGCTTTGAGCTCCCCGCAAAGGGAGTTAAGCGCTCTATAAATAACCAGTATTATTATTATTAATATTATAGATAAAATAGATAGTAGAATTAATAATAAAAAATCCTCAATCCGCATTAAAAATATTCTATTGCTCTTCATGCTGGGTATTTCACATTGACCTCAGACTGGATTACCACTTTACTGTGTGCTGCGGTGCGTTTGGTTCAAGAGCAATTGAATCAGTAAGTTCAAGGGAGTTGTCTGACAGATATTGGGGCATCTTTGGAGAAGGACCCCACTCACAGTGGCTCTGAGACTAAAGCATTAGTGTTGTCAGTAGGGAGCATAGTGGACTCCTTTATTTATGAAGCACTAAAATTCTCAAGGACACTCTAAAAGAATGAGCAGGGGGTCCCAGGGATGCACTAGAAAAAATCTTTTTAGCATTCACAATGCCACTGGGACCCGCTATCCCGCCTTTAGGACCCTCTATTCTGTAAATAAAGGAGTCCCTGTGTATGGTAGCTGAACACAGACTCCACTGAACTCCATGGAAGTGACCCCAAAGCGATGCAGTATCTCCTCTGGTAGGTTGCCTGCAGATGACTGCACTCTGGAATGACTGATGGTGTCAAATAGTCAAGGATGTTGTAGTGTGCTGGGACTTGAAATGAGTGGCATTGGAGTAAAGCCACCAGAGGTAACAGAAGATGGGACAGAATCTAAAAAAAAAGGGTTCAGCTTTTATCTTTGTTATGCCTGTTTCACTGTTCATTTAATTAAGCACAGGCATGTAGGATTGTAAAGGTATTTTGTTTCATTTTCAAAAATGTTATTCTGCCATACTCTGGGGTGATGGAAATTAGCAGAGCTCCCAGGGACCCCCATTTGGGGGTCTATGAAGCACTAAAATTCTCAAGGACCCTCTAAAAGAATGAGCAGGGGGTCCCAGTGATGCACTAGAAAAAATCTTTTTAGCATTCACAATGCCACTGGGACCCTCTATCCCGCCTTTAGGACCCTCTATTCTGTAAATAAAGGAGTCCCTGGGACCCCTTGTTTTGCGGGACGATAGGGAGCCCTGATTAGAATATTCTGATGTCTTTATATTTGATGGCTGGTTGATAAATTGAAGAAAAAACGATTGGGGATTGTGTTTCAGGCATCCTGTCCATGGCCAACGCAGGTCCCAACACCAACGGGTCCCAGTTCTTCCTCTGCACCGTGAAAACAGACTGGTTAGTTTCAGGAAAAGAAGGAATGTGTGATATTTATCTGATGTCATAAAGCTGTTTTTGTTTTGTTTATTTGTTGTTTTTATTGTTGTTGATGTGTATTATAATGAAATGTATCTGTAATATCGTTACATGCAGTGCAGTGTTCAGACCTGTTTACCATTCCGGTTTAGCCGGAATTATTCCGGAAATTTGCTAAAATTCCGGGTGAACGCTGAAAATTCCGGATTTCGAAAAACCGTATATTATTTGTTTCCGTTCGTAGTAAAAGACGCAAGGGTTGACCGAAACGTGTACCTAACACACTACGTCATCAGAAAAGGGGTTGTGCTTGACGTCACATGCATTAAATGCTGCATTTTCATTGGTTAAAGGGGTGATAATGTTTTTATTTTGGTCGATCTATTTCGGGACTGAGCAAATGGCGGTCAGACTTTTACTGTCGATTCGAAGAGCTTTCCAGGCAGTTTTTTAATGGTAGAGATTGTAATTAGGGCTTGAAATGAGTCAATTTAGATTATATTATCACTGGAAAATACGATGATGTGAGAATTTTGAAGTTTTCAACAGAAAATGAAGTGAAAATTGATCGTGATGGCGCCGAGTTAACTTGGCATCCGCCGATCCGCGGCTGACCGCTGAGTGATTTTTCTCTGTCCGATCGTGGACATTTCCAGGTATTTTGCTTTTTCCAGCTTGTTTTATACTAAAATTGACTAAGAATTAGTGACTGAATTTACTAATAAAACTTTTCTGGCGAAATTGAGCCAAGAAATCATCACAATATTTGAAAATCGACGCCGATGTTCGCGGAAAGGAGAAGAACAAGAAACCGCTTTATCGCGAGTCGTGTACAGATCATGTGAATTCCGGTTTTTGTTCTCAAATTCCGGGTTTTTTTGGTGGCAAATTCCGGGTTTTTCATTATAAGGGTAAACAGGTCTGAGTGTTTCCCCAAATGTCCTTCACACACTAATCGTAAGGGACCCCTAAATTTCAAACCTATGCGCCTAAGGATGCACATGTTTTTCCCAAATGTTAATCTGTAAATTTTGAGGTTGCCGATGCAGTAAGTATTTGTATTGTCAGAAGAGCAGATAATGCCAGATTGCTAACGCAGACCTGTTTACCTTTACGATTGTTCCATAATTTTTGTGAAACAAGTCAAATTACGATAATTACGACTAAAAAAAAAATACTAAAAAAAAGCGCCTACAGTTTCGTTGGCAAGCGATGCTTTTGAAACAATGCGGTGAAAAGTCATTCTGGTTCCCAGTCATTCTGTTTTAAGATGGCGTCAAAGCGACCGCGTGGTGAGATCACAAGCAGTTGGAACAGGTTAGTAAGCTGAGTTTGAAAGAGAAAAGGCCAATAACATGGTTTAAAAAATGTTTTTAAAGGTCTCCCAGTGCACTATTGCTTGCATATAATCGGGTTATGTGAAGAAAAAGAATCGTCCGCTCGTGGGATTACGTTTTTTCTCTTGTTTTTTTGTTAAGAAATTACAAATTTGCAAAATAGGGGTAAACAGGTCTGCTAACGGACAACCAGTATATGTTATACAGCAGACAAACAAAATTAGTAGGAAGTGTGTTGCAGCGTCAGAGTAGATGATGCCGAAAGTCGCACTGTTTGAAAGTTAAGCCTCTTTTCAACGATTTTCAATTAATTTGATCCCAATGTGTTTACTGTTGGTGTGTGCAGGCTGGATGGCAAGCACGTGGTGTTTGGCCAAGTGGTGGATGGCATGGATGTGGTGAGGAAGATCGAGGGCTTTGGCAGTAAAGATGGGAAAACTAAGGGGAAAATAGTGATCGCCAAATGTGGACAGCTGTAGATTTCACTGAGACTGTCCACTGGAACCATTCATATCTGTTTCTTTTCATCAGAGTTCTTTTTTAAAGACCTATTTCTTGCACTAGTGTAATCCAGCTTAACTATAAGTACTGTTTCTTTGCACTGCCTTAAATAATTGGTCATGACATGTACACAATCTTTTTTTAAGGTAAATTTAGCTTAAGTTCTGAAGATGTCATTTGCATGTGCATCACTAAGACCATTTTATTTTGTGTCCCCCCCCCCCCCCCCCCCCCCCCCCCGCCGTAAGTGAAAGGAGCTTTAAATTTATTTGTTTAGTCTATTACTGGAAAGAATGTCCAGTGTAGCAGTTCTTTTTTTACGCAATATTGATTTTCTAGGTGAATTGCATAATAATATGTATATTCTTCAGGGTTATACTACCTTACTTCATTTTTATGTCTTTTTGTTTGAAGATATGTGTTCAGCTTCTTTTTGTTGTTGTAAAAGACAGGATTCAGAATCAACCACCACCCCAATCCTTTTTTTTTAATTTGTTAGAAGACAAACGATTTAGCTTGAAATGTTCAGGTATTGAATCTGTAAAGAATCAAGGAGTCATGAAATGTTCAGGTATTGAATCTGTAAAGAATCAAGGAGTCATGAAATGTTCAGGTATTGAATCTGTAAAGAATCAAGGAGTCATGAAATGTTCAGGTATTGAATCTGTAAAGAATCAAGGAGTCATGAAATGTTCAGGTATTGAATCTGTAAAGAATCAAGGAGTCATGAAATGTCCAGGTATTGAATCTCGGGCATCAGAATTATCATAGGATTAAAATTTGACAGAGGATTGGCTCCTCTTGTCAGAGGTTTTGTATTGAGTGTTGTCTTTTCTGTTAGATAGCGTATTAAAGTGATTTCTTACTATAATAAGCCCCTTTCTTGGGCCCTGATGGCCCTTTTAGTTTTACTGCGGTTTTCAGAGGATTGGACTTACGACTATTTTGATGCCTCAGTCTGTAAAGAATCAAGGAGTCAAAAGGAAACTGAAATATGAAAATAATTAATTTGTTTGTTAAGAATCAAGGTGTTCAAAAGAGAACATCTGATGTTTTCGAGTTTAGTCTCCATAAGGCTATTGTTTTGAACGTTGCTATTTCTAAGGAATAAAGTACCTTTTTTATGCTTTTTTTTCTCTTTTCTCTTGCAAAGACATTTTTGGGTTCATTCTTGTATGAATTTTGGTTCATTAATAAACTTGGATAGAACTTGAGTACGGTGTGCGCTTGTTTTCAGAAGGTTTTTAGTACCGTGTTTTACGGACTGTAAGGCGATACTTTTTTCCAAGACTCGGACCCCTGCGCCTTATAATGTGACTGATGAAATAGTAAGAAAATATAGTAACAAAATCTGAAATTTGAGTAAAATTTGGGGGGTGCGCCTTATAGTACTAAAAATACGGTATTACTGTCAATAGGGCATTTGCCACGTAAGGGCGACCTTGAAATTCACTGAATTGAAATTAGAGAGGTCACCACAACCACGGGCAAAACAGTAGTCTGATCTACTGTACGAACTCCGTGGCAAATGCCCTTTTGGTTTGTCTTTCTCTCTTTCTCAGTCAGTTGGTTGTTGTTTTTTCTCTGTCATGACTTTTACTCATCCCCCCTCTTTCCCACAGTCTGCCGGTTGATTTCTCTCTTGACTTTTGCTCTCTCTGTCAGTCTCTGCCTTTCTCTTTCTCTCTTTCTTGACTTTTGTTCTGTCTGTAATTCCTTTTGAAATGTCTGTCTTGACTTGCTCCTCCTCTCTCTCTCTCTCTCTCTCTCTCTCTCTCTCTCTCTCTCTCTCTCTCTCTCTCTCTCTCTCTCTCTCTCAGTCTCTGCCTGATTGCTTTCTCTCTCTTGACTTTTGCTTTATATGTCTCCACAGATTGCATAGGTGTGAAACTATACTATCTGTGATGTCTACCGATTTCTCTCTCTCTTTCTCTCTCTTGACTTACACTCTCTCTGCATCTGTCTGCCTTTCTCTCTCTTTCTCTGCTTCTGTTTTCTTAATTTTGTTTATCTCACTATCACTCTCTCTCGGAATATTTTGAGCAGCTATGACAGCTAACAACAAGGATAGGAAAATCACTTGGTAGTTCCTGTGTCTGACTGATGATGTGCATTAGCACTATAAGTATAAAAATAATATTTTTTTGATACTGTTGTCATTTATTTATTCAGTCAACAAAAGTTCATTTTGCTGTTCATAACTTTTTCTTTTAGCAATATTTCTGTCTTTCATGGGTTTAGCGTTTTGACATTATTTACTGGGTCTAGTGTATTTGTTTTGAAAGGCAGGGACCATCCTTTCTTTTACTGCCTTGACCTCCCCCGCCTTGGCTTAAGGCTGTGTCAGACCAATTGACATAGGCTAGAACCAAGGCTACAAAACAGCAAAATGTTATAACTGAATAGTTATGTGGGGATTGTCTTTAGCCATGACAAGCTCCTAGCATAACATCATCAGTCTCCAAAATCCTCTGAAGTCGGAGTGTGGCTGCCCATGTGGCAGGGTAATCAAAAAAAGTTGCACGCATTAATGTTCTCATCCCTTGCTGGTGCATTTGTACCACAGTGTTCAAGTGCTTCGGCTGTTGGGATGACCCCTGGAGTCTTTCAGCCAGAGTACGACAACAGCAACCACCTCCCCCGACTGAATTCAGTTTTCCATATACACTTGTGTGTAGCGAGAGGGTCTTTCCCAAGGAAACGTCGCTAAATCAAAATGGATTTCAACCCTTGATCCAGAATATTTGAGATTACGAGAAAGCAGTTATGCCCTACTTCACCATGGTGCCTGCCGTTATTGATAACAACATGGACAGAAAGAAAAAACAACAGCAAATCATTGAATTTAAAAAGTAAGCAAACATTTTCATTGAAATTTGTTTTTTGAAAAAAAAGTAAGTTTACAGCATGAATGAAAAAATGTGTTTTACGTCCTCTCGGTCGAACAGACACATATAGGACATTTGTAGATACAAAGATGGTGGGAACAATACTGGCGGCAATGCCCGGAGGCAGTGCAACTCCAGTAAAGTCCTGATTTGTTACCAATACAGATAGGTGTAGCGGTAACCACGCCTTGGTTAAACCTCATCGGCTATGGTACCGCCACAACGTAGTACAGCATGACATGGCACTGAACCACATAGGCCTATGATTGATTTTACGTTGCCCTGGTAAGGAGTTTGGCCCAAACAATAGAGAGGCGCCTCTGTTCTGAAGACCCTCTGTTGACCAACCCTCCCTAGAGTTTGCACACACACACTCGCACGCACGCGCGCACACACACATACACACAGAGGGGGAGGGGTGGGGTATGAAAGAGGCAGATGAAGGATGACAGGTTAATCCAGGGGAAACAACTGCATATCTACCCTTCTCGAGAGCAGCTGCTCTGTTCAACGAAGTTATTTCCCTTATGTGTACGTTCACACGCCTGCGCGCGCTCGCGCGTACACACGCTTTTAATCGACAATAATTTACAAACATGACATTCAATAAGATAATAATCTATTATCAATCAATAAGAAACAAGAATACGAATTTCTGGTGCAATGCAGCAAAGCACACACTGTAGAACACGTGAGGTATGAATAAGAAAATAAACAGTGCGTTCTTCTTTCTTTCCTGTCTCTCTAACTAGCCTGTGCTGCAAACTGCAAGAACACGTCATCACCAGCATCATCATGAAACACCTTGATGATCATGACATCCTTTCTGACTGTCAACATGGTTTCAGAGCACGACGAAGTTGTGAGACTCAACTCCTAACCCTAGTGCACGAACCTGCTGCCTGACTAGACAAGAGAAGGCAGATAGACCTTGCCATCCTTGACTTCTCCAAGGCGTTCGACCGTATCCCCCACCAACGATTGCTCCGTAAACTCCACCATTACGGCATCAGGGGACAGACGTAATGGATCAAAGACTTCCTGAGTGAGAGACAACAGCGTGTTGTGGATGGTGAGAAGTCAGAAGCCGGTCCAGTTATCTCTGGAGTCCCTCAGGGCACCATAAGAAATGATCGTGGCAAATTTCATGCTTGTTATATGAAAATGCTCAATACTATAATTTTTTGTTGAATTAAAATTCCGCTATAAAAATGCATTTGGCATCTAAAGGGTTAAAGGCTGAATTGAAGGTATCCCTCTGTCATAAATGAATAAATGCACCGTAAGAAACCACCATGCCAAATTGTATGCTTGTTACATGAAAATGCCCAACACTATAAAAAATTTTAATCAAATAACTGTTTGTGATTAAAATGCCCTTGGCACCGTGGGGTTAAAGCCTGAATTGCAAATGTCACTACATCAGAAATTGATAAACACACCATAAGAAACTATCGTACCAAATTTCGTGCTTATTACAAGAAAATAACCCAATACTATAATTTTTAAAAATTATAACTGCCCGCGATCAAAAGGTCCTTGGCACCGAAGGGATTAAAGGCTGAATTGAAAATGTCCCTCCGTCAGAAATCAATAAACATTCCATAAGAACCTATCATGCCAAATTTCATGAAAATGCATACCACTATAATTTTTTTAATTTAATGTTTGTCGCCCCCAAATTACACTTGGCACTGAAAGGGTTAAAGGCTGAATTCCAAATGTCCCTACGTCAGGAATTGATAAACACACCATAAGATACCATCATACCAAATTTTATGCTTGTTGCTTGAAAACGCACAATTCTGCCATTATCTCTTCCACTAGTACTCGGACCAATGCTCTTCTTACTTTTCATCAACGATTTGCCAGACCAGCTCAGAAGCTCAGTCCGTTTCTTTGCGGATGACTGCATTAGAGACATTTACAGGGAGATAAAATATCACGACGACTGTTCCATCCTGCAGGAAGACCTTCAACATCTGGAGAAAAGGGAGAGAACCTGTGGAATGGATTTTCACCCAGGTAAATGTAACATCATGACCATCACCAGATCCAGATCTCCCAAAGCATTTACCAACAAATTGAAAGGGCACGTCTTAGAAGTTAGAGCAGACAAACTCATCAAAATATCTAGGGGTTCATTTATCATCTGACCTCAGCTGGAAGACCCATATAGATTTTGTGTCAAAAAAGGCAAATGGTGTATTAGGATTTCTAAGACGAAATCTGAAGAGCCCCCAAACAGGAACAAAAGCCAATGCATACAAGATCCTGGATGGAAGTTCAGTTTAACGTCGTGTATCGGCTTCCGCCATGTACGACTGGCTGAACAAACCAACCAGGGTATAAACAAAATTTTATGTTTCTGAATCACTGTCTTAGCCAAAAGGCCGAGAAGCGATCATAATAACTTGCTGCTCAGTCTGGAGTCCACACCACCAGGACCAGATATCAAAGATCGAAATGGTACAGCACAGAGCAGCCAGGTACGCAACCAACCGCTACCACAACACCAGCAGCGTCACATCAATGCTGGACGAACTGGGCTGGGAAACACTACTAGAATCTAGGAGACAGAAGATCCAGCTAACAGTATTCTTCAAAATCATCAATAACCTTGTTGACATCAAGTGTAATCAATATCTTACCAACATGCCAACACGAACAAGAACGAATCACTCGAACAAATTTCGGCAGTTCCCCCAGAATACAAACTGTTTCAAATTCAGCTTCTTTCCAAGGACGGTTCCAATTTGGAACGCGCTCCCAGCATCTGCATCAGAAGCTCGCTGCTTGGTATCTTTTAACTGTATCACTCCCTCCCCAGCAAAAAGTGACAATGATGGTTGGGGCTGTGCCGGTCGGGGTACGTCCCCGGGGGCCCCTACGGTAGCCGGATTGGCCTGACCTGAGACATGAAACGCTGGGGAGACTTCTATTTTTAGTTCTTTTGTTTTTGTGTTGATTTTTAGTTTGGTTTATTTTTCCTTCTGTCGCAATGCACAACGCTGCATAAGTGTCTAGTGGGACAGAGCAGCGTAGCCAGATTCAGGTTCAGATTCTTCTTCTTTTTTTTCACAGGATATCCTCCGTCATCGTGCTGACGATTCTGATGTATATGTCGCAGTAGAAATCGGAATCCAGTACGATTCGGAATCCTACTAGTACAAATCGGAATTCCGATTTCTACTAGTACAAATCGGAATTCTAATTTCTACTGGCTTTTTTCTAGTACAAATCGGAATTCCGATTTCTACTAGTACAAATCGGAATTCTGATTTGTACTGACAGCCAGTAGAAATCGGAATCCAGTACAAATTGGAATCCACTTCTCCAACAATTGTAAGAGACGAGAGACAAAAGGAGGAGCATAACTTTGATCTTTGAGAGCACTCACTGCCCGCAGACCTGCCTATCCCAACAGATGAAAGTTCATGAGCTACGTTATTGCGCAAACACACACACACTAATAACATGTATTGTTATGCCCCCTCCCTACCTTCCCTCTCTGTCTCTCTCTTTCTCTCTGATCTCCATGCCCCCCCCCCCCCCCCCCCCCCCCCCCCACCTTCCGTTTTTTTTCTCTCTCTCTCCCACTCACTACTTCTTCTTCGATCGCTCAGACAGTTTCCTGTCGATTATGAGCGCAGAGGCGTCATGCTGCCGCTATGCGCCTAACTAAGAAATAGTACTAAGATAGTTAGCCCAGCAAGTCCGGCTTCGGCTGGAGGAAATGTTTTTGAAAGTGTTTCGTGAAAAAAGGCAGGAGAATGGACCGGTAAGGCAGAAAGATAAGTGGATGACAGTTAGCAAAGGGAAAAGGCAAAGTCAAAGAGAGTGACAGATTAGAGGAAGTTACACGCACAGAACTTCCAGAAGGTGGGGAACTATTTATGCAAAAGACCCCCTGGTATCCCCACGGGGAGCACTCACTACTGACAAGCATTTTGTCCAAAAGGGAATAACATTTATTTTTTCTGATCCTCCACCTTTGCTTCGTTGAATTTAGTTGTAAATACTGCCACTGGTGTACTCTCTCTGTCAACATTGAAACACCAATTGACTGAACAACTGATTTGTCGCAGCAGAGCTGCAAACTTGATTTACTTGATTACAATTCACAGAATGGAAAATCTTAAACAATGATCAATAATTTCTTCCTTCTTAGTACTCAGTGATCACTGCTCTTATCAATATTATGCCCTGTCTTTTTTGTTTTTGTCTTCTTTTACAATTGCTAAAATATGTAGATTCTAATTTGTACTGAATTCCATTTCCTACTAGCTGTTATTATAAATCGGAATTCCGATTTGTACTGGAAAAAAGCCAGTAGAAATCGGAATTCTGATTTGTACTAGTAGGATTCCGAATCGTACTGGATTCCGATTTCTACTGGCTGTTAGTAGAAATCGGAATTCCGATTTGTACTAGTAGAAATCGGAATTCCGATTTGTACTAGAAAAAAGCCAGTAGAAATTAGAATTCCGATTTGTACTAGTAGAAATCGGAATTCCGATTTGTACTAGTAGGATTCCGAATCGTACTGGATTCCGATTTCTACTGTGACATATATACACAAAGGGTATCGGGCTCAAACTTGATAAAATACCAGTTAACTACTTAAGTGGACTTTCTTCTTCCCAAAACGTGATAAAATACCAGTTAACTACTTAAGTGGACTTTCTTTTCAATTTCCGCTTCCGGTCAGTTAACTGCTTAAGTGGCATTTTATCATGGTTGAACTAGTTAACTTGTTTTTGTAACACGAAATCCCATTGGATACTGCAGATCAGCAATCTTTCCCCAGAAATTGCTCCAAATACGTTTTAGTAACTGAAATAATCCCCAAATAGCATCAAATAGTATAAATATATCATTGTCCGTTTCTTATGAGTTAGTGAATAGATTGTATCCGTTAGGTTGAATTGTTATGCCCAGCAATGTACGTATGGTAGTCAAATCTTGCTGCAACTTTAGAAGCATATGTTTTTGAGACGGCCTAGGCTCTACATTAACGCAACGTAGCACACGTTTCGCTGCATCTATTACAGATCTGCAACTTCAGGCAAATTGGCACGTGCAAAACGATCATCAGCCATATTTGCGGAAAAGGGTCAGGGTCAATAGCACTTGACGCAGGTAATCGTTAAGTAAAAAACAACAAAAAACAAAAACGCCGACCAATTACATTGCGTGTTACAAAACCTTCAGAAAATAATCCCCTCTCAAACGGAAAAAACCTTCGAAATGTCAGTTAACTAGTTAACTTGTATAAGCGATTTCCGCTTCCGGTAAGTTAAGTACTGAACTGGAATAGTAATGCCAGTTAAGTAGTTAACTGGTCTTTTAGCACGTCGGCGCCCCATAAGGGTATTAACAGTGGCGTAGGAACAGCACCCCCTCCCGGCTCAGAGGAGGGGGGGGGGGGAGACATGTCTTCCTGCCCCCAAAAATCCGAGCAAGCCAGCAAGCGAAAGAGAGAGAGAGAGAGAGAGAGAGAGAGAGAGAGAGAGAGAGAGGGAAAGAGTTTACAACCTAAATAGCTTGTATTATAGGGACATAGTTGCCATCTACTTCATTCCAGAATGGTGAGGTATTGCGATTTTTGTAGCTTCTTTGCTGTTGCTTTGTTTCTGAGAGGGAGAGAGAGAGAGAGAGAGAGAGAGAGAGAGAGAGAGAGAGAGAGAGAGAGAGAGAGAGAGAGAGAGAGGGGTATTAAAAGGCTCCATTTTTTTAATACAATAATTTACATCGATTTCTTTTACATTCTGATACTGAAATTATGACCCTTCTCAAACGTCCAAGTATGAGATCTATCAAAATACTGTCCCCTTATTCATATCTTCTGCCCCGCTTCCCCCAATGCCTCCTGTGACTTTCGTAAAATAAAAAAAATCAGTTGCACCCCAATTCTGCTTCTGTCGCCCCTCCCCTTACGTTCTACACCATCCCACCACTCCCACACCCTTGGAGATGGAAAAGTACAGACGACACACACAAAATCCAACTTTCAGTTAAAGCCGCAGTGCCCGATTCCAGGAATCGGGTGGCTATTTTTAGACACACTCCTCTACCAGCAAGAGGAGAAAAGAAAGGTTTGCTCGCAGCGTGTGGCGAAAACTGCCGGTTTTGAATGAAAATCCGTTTTTGGATGGAAGTTCAGTTTAACGTCGCGTATCGGCTTTCGCCATGTACGACGGGCTGAACAAACCAACCAGGTATAAACAAAAATTTATGTTCCTGAATCACTGTCTTAGCCAAAAGGCTGAGAAGCGATCAGTTGTCTGAACATTTATAATCCGTTTTTGCTCGCCTCCCTCCTTTTATATCCCTGTCCTGCCGTCTTTAAGTTGCTAATGTGAATTCATGTGATTAAAATTGAAAGCGCTCATTAGAGCTGAGGTCCTGCGTGGTTCAGCACTCATGTTTATTCGTTGTTCTCAAAGGTAAGTTTACATTTGATCCATGTTCTTAAGATTGCAAATAATGGTAAATTGTTAATCTTTCGTGAATTATATTGAATCCCAAACTCTGAGGCATTTGCACTTGCTCTTACTAGTAGGGGAAGACGGGGTAAAAAGCGCATGGGCGGGTAAGAAGCCCACCCCAATTATCTCATGAAATAAAGAAAATTTCAGTCAAATTTGCCCATGAGACGAATGCTAGACATTAACGCTCGTCTCATGGGCATAATGAGACTGAAATTTGCTTCATTTCATGAGATAATTGGGGTGGGCTTCTTACCCGCCCATGCGCTTTTTTACCCCGTCTTCCCCTACTCCAGCAAAAAGGATTAGTTGGCCTTTGGGGACCTTCCCCAGCACCAGCTGTCTAAAATCTCTTTGTCCAGGAGAGTGGGGGTATTTGGGGCAAGATTTCTTTACATTTAATACTATGCCGAGTTCTCCAGAATAATAATTGCCTCCTTTGTATCAGCGGGAAGTCGTGGCTAGTCAAACAGGACTGACTGACACGCACGTTTTGAAGTTAATATATACATAAATTGATAGAATTTGGTATGCTTTGTTTTATTAGGTGGATGATAGTGACTGATTTGTTTCGAACAAGTATAATCGATTATAACAGATTTTTTTTTGGTCACAATATTTGACAGTAGCATGGCCTGGTTTGGTTTCCAATAATTATGTGTCCAATTTATCATGAAATATTGTCTGAGCTTGCCCTACCCTAAAAGTATACTTCTTGCTTGTAGATACTGGGAACTGGGAAGGGAGTACTGACTGTTTAAGTCTACCCATCAAGTTTCCAGTCAAACGGAAAAGTTCTTTGCAGGTGGCAGCAGCTGCTACTTTAGAACAATAACAAGTCGTCCCGAATGAAATTTATTAGGGGAAGACGGGGTAAAAAGCGCATGGGCGGGTAAGAAGCCCACCCCAATTATCTCATGAAATAAAGAAAATTACAGTCAAATTTGCCCATGAGACAAATGCTAGACATTAACGCTCGTCTCATGGGCAAAATGAGACTGAAATTTGCTTCATTTCATGAGATAATTGGGGTGGGCTTCTTACCCGCCCATGCGCTTTTTACCCCGTCTTCCCCTATGAAGGCAGAGATGGCCCTTCACATACATACATGGCAAGCCAGACACCCAGTTTTTGAAGACTGGTTTGATTAGAGTTTGGATATCCTTGTCGGATGACAGAACTCTCTCTCTCTCTCTCTCTCTCTCTCTCTCTCTCTCTCTCTCTCTCTCTCTCTCTCTCTCTCTCTCTCTCTCTCTCTCTCTCTCTATCTATCTCTCTCTCTCTCTCTCTCTCTCTCTCTCTCTCTCTCTCTCTCTCTCTCTCTCTCTCTCTCTCTCTCTCTCTCTCTCTCTCTCTCTCTCTCTCTCTCTCTCTCTCTCTCTCTCAAAGAAGTGGGAGTACGTTTATGTGGCTCGCCATCTTGTGTTTATGTTTGTGAAACATAATGAGGAATCGTCGACAAGCAGAAGTTCAATTTGTTAATAATTTTACCCCCCCCCCCCCCCACCTCCCCTCCTGCCCCCGTTTTAATGTGAATACATCGTTTTTCCAGAATACCAAGTGCATTACCCAGGCCTAATGGTAGTCTTTTTGAAAATAAAGGAGGAACTAGTTTAACTCTCGGGTTGGCCTTGCTTTTGCTAACCCTTCACATTGGTAGAAGCATTCAACTTCATTGCACCACTGTACTTCCTCGCGGCTGTTCGAACGTGTAAAGTGTGTAGGCCTACATTTCAAGAATCATGGCTAAACCTGGGTGTTTCTTTGATATTACCATTGGGGGTAAAAAGGCCGGAAGAATTGTCATGGAGGTAAGAAAAATAATCTCCTTAGAAATGAACTACAGGCCCTACATTTTGTTAACATTTATTTTTGTGGTGAGCTACTTCCATGCGGTTGTACAAGTGCTTTTGAAATTTGATTTTTACAGTGTGCGTGTGTGCGCGCGCGCGCACGCACGCGCGTGTGTTATTGATAGGCATGTTGGGAAAACAAATGGATAAGCCTATCATTGAAATATACTTTAAAAACAAGTCATTTGAAAGAAGAAAATCAGTTTCATTGAGCTACAAGTTCTATTTTTGGGCAAAGGTTAAGCTTAGCAACACCACCAAATATTTTTGTTTAATCTTACATCTTCAATCGAATCATTTTTACTGGCTTGGATTAGGAATACAGAATTAAGATAAAACTACAGCTATTTAATTAAACAAAAATGTTTATGATACATTGAATGCTATCGATGGAAAGCGATATGCATCTCGTAGGCCTAGGTCTGCTGAAATCAACCTTGACCGTAGGCTATCTTGCAAGAGAAGTTTTGAATTGAAAATCCCCATTATTTTCCAGAACATTTTCTAACGTGATAGCCCCCCAAAAATGTAACTATCCACCAAGTACAGACTAGACTAGAAGTTATGCAACTTTCTAAACACTTTAAAGTGTCACAGCGAGACAACAAGACGTTGGCTGTCCGATGCAGTAAGAAGCAGGCATGTTGATAAGAGGTGATTGTGAAGAAAACATTATCTCCCATAGCCTTTCGATTATATGATTGAAAAAAAAAAGAGGCTGTCATGGCTAAGGCGAGAGAGAGAGAGAGAGAGAGAGAGAGAGAGAGAGAGAGAGAGAGAGAGAGAGAGAGAGAGAGAGAACGCTGAACATTTCAATGTACATTGGCCTTAGGCCACAATACAAGGGAGGGGGGTGGGCGGGGGAGAGAGAGAGAGAGAGAGAGAGAGGGAGAGGAGAGAGGAGAGAGAGAGAGAGAGAGAGAGAGAGAGAGAACGCTGAACGCTGAACGCTGAACATTTTAATGTACATTGGCCTTAGGCCACAATACAAGGGACAGGGGGGGGAGGGGGTGGCGGAGGAGAGAGAGAGAGAGAGAGAGAGAGAGAGAGAGAGAGAGAGTGAACGATGAGCCTTAGGCCACAATACAAGGGACAGGGGGAGGGGAGAGAGAGAGAGAGAGAGAGAGAGAGAGAGAGAGAGAGAGAGAGAGAGAGAGAGAGAGAGAGAGAGAGAGAGAGAGCGCAACATTTGAAAACGTCGACTTCTATTGCGGGTGGAGTTTCCTTTCTAACTGCATATATGATTATGAAGCCTTTCTTTTCCTGCTCGACAGGTTTTTGCCTAACCCAATTAAGTTACACAATAAATGTGTATCTGGACCAGACACCCGTGACGCATATGCCTATGTTATTTAAAAAAAAAAAGTTTTGCTCGCTTGATAAAAGAAATAGGCCGTGTGGCAGCGCAAAATGTTACAACGCGCAAAATGTTACAATTGTAACAAATTGCGTGAGGTGCCCGGGGCACGGAAAGCCTGCGGCAAAATGTTACAATTTTGTTAGAATTGTAACATTTTGCGCGAGGCGCCCCGGGCAAAATGTTACAACGCGTCAAAATGTTACAATTGAAAACTTTCAATCAAAGGTGGGCGCCTTGCGCAAAATGTTACAATTGTAGCAAACTGCGCTTAGCGCCCCGGGCGCCTCGCGCAAAATGTTACAATTCTAACAAAATTGTAACATTTTGCCGCAGGCTTTCCGTGCAAAATGTTACAACGCGGCAAAATGTTACAATTGTAACATTTTGCCGCAGGACTTTCCGCGCAAAATGTTACAAGGCGTCAAAATGTTACAAATGTAACATTTTGACGCGTTGTAACATTTTGCGCTGCCATAGGCCGCACGTCCTCTCTCGCGATTCAATTCAATTCAATTCAATAATTTTATTGTCTTCACAAAAAGCAAAGAAGTTCGTTGCATGCCTGGCATGCACATTTTGTAAATAATTATGACACGACACAAGTAATGTTTAGGAAAACACATTTACATAGAGAAGACAACAAAAATTTAAAACACACACACACACACGCACGCACGCACGCACGCACGCACACACACACACACACACGCACACACACACACACACACACACACGCGCGCGCGCGCGCGCGCGCGCACACACACGGTTGTGTGTTCGCGTGCGTGTGTGTGTGTGTGTTGTGTGTGTGTGCTTGCCAGTACAGTATTTCGCTGCCTTTCAAGCGATTTCCAAATGGGCTATGGTCCACTGCTTTCCCAATTTCATAAAAACAGCAGCACTTTGGGATGGGAAAGAAGCCTTTATGCTGATTTTTATCTGTCACTGTGCGTGAGAATGGACTTTAGATACCTTCCTTAACCACTTAACCAATCGTAATGAAACTTGGCAGAATGTACTGTTGCCTTTGAAACATCCTCCTCCTTCTTCTTCTTCTTCTTCTTCTTCTTCTTCTTCTTCTTCTTCTTCTTCTTCTTCTTCTTCTTCTTCTTCTTCTTCTTCTTCTTCTTCTTCTTCTTCTTCTTCTTCTTCTTCTTCTTCTTCTTCTTCTTCTTCTTCTTCTTCTTCTTCTTGTGGTGGTGACCAACAGAAGTAATTGTGCACACTTTAAGAAATTAAATAATAGATACAAAAAATAAACGTGTACACTGTACAGTAATTGTGTGCCTTTTATGGATTAGAAGTCTCTATCTTTGTTTTATGGAATGGTCTTATCCTTTTGAAGCCTCATTGGTTTGACATGTTTCTGCGTTCTGCGTTACATAATTGTCCTGTATGGCGCCAAGGTATGTCTATCATAGGCCAACTCAAGATTAGAACTAGAACCTTCCTTTATTCTTGAAGGAATATTAATATATGTATGCACATTTCTTTTGTCTTGGTTGCTGTGTTCTGTTTTGGGCGAGGAATAATTATGCATGTATTAAAAAAACCCCCCCCCCCCCCCCCCCCCCCCCCCCCCCCCCCCCCCCCCCCCCCTTGTTTTTAATAGGAAGTTCGTAGGCAATTTGCTCCTCTATAGGCCATATAAGAACAAATCATTTTCCTTTGGATGTTCAGATAGAACTGTTTGAAAAGTGTGTACACCCCGTGTTGTTGTATGGATGTGAGTTATGGGGCTTTGAAAATATTATAACATGTAGCCGGTTACAGTTGCGTTTTTTGAAAATAGTGCTTGGTGTGAAAACCTCAACCCCAACTTGCATGATCTTGGGTGAACTAGGTTGTCTTCCCATAGAGATTGAAATAAAAACAAGAAACTCGATCAATTAGCGTTATCTGCCCCTGCTCTGGTGTGTCGCAGGTGAGTTCCCGCAAAGTACTTGTTAAAGTGCACAAACAACCCACGGAAAACTCGCAAAACATGACGGATTACGAGCTAGCGAGCTACAGCGGCTCCTTTTTCTCTTTACTGTCATAGCAGAGCTGCCTGTGGTCATAGTGTGTGTGTGTGTGTGTGTGTGCACGCGCGTGCGTGTGTGTGTGTGCGTGCGTGCGTGTGCGTGCGCGTGTGTGTGTGTGTGTGTCACTGTGTATGTGTGTGTGTGTGACCGGAACTCACCAGGGCTTTTTTACTTGGTTGTAGGATAGGGCTATGCTATTGGTATAGCCTCATTTTGAAAACCATGAAAGATCTAGACAATACCTCAGAAATATTTTTACTTTTTAAGCTATGTAACCTTATGTTTGATTCTGGCCAGTTTAGACTCCCATGGTTACAGCAGGTTTTGACACTGTTGAACGAACTTGGATTGTCTTATTTGTGGAGAAATCCCATGTTTTCTTTAAATCAGTTTAAATGTGTCGTCAAACAAAGATTAAAGGATCAATTCCTACAGACATGGAGAAGTGATGTTTATGGCGGTAGCGCGTGTTATAACTATCGTTTAGTTAAAGAAAGCCCTAGTCTTGAGCATTATTTGCTAGTTTTGCCATATTCCTTGCGTCAGTCAATGATTAAGTTTAGAATTTGCAATAATAAGTTTCCCGTACAGCAGGGTATATTTTTGGATATTCCTAGGCAAGAAAGAAAATGTACCCTGTGTGAACTGAATGAATTGGTGATGAATTTCACTATTTGTTTGCTTGTTCTTTTCCTTTGATCATAGGTCAGAGCTATTACCCACATATTTTCAGCGTCACCCCAATGTTATAGTTTGTGGCTCAAGCCACAAACCTTTAACTCACTTTGTCGGTCTGTCTGTCTGTCTGTCTGTCGGTCGGTCTGTCGGTCCAAAATTGTCGCACATATTGACAAAATTGTCGCACATATTGTAAAAGAGAAAAAAAAATACTTGGGCATAAAGTAACATTTCAGTTGTCATATCTACATATCTACAGGCCTAACGTATGGAAAGAATTATATACTGAACAGAGCACATGAATCTTCATTTTAAAGCGTACAAAATAATAAACATACGTAATACAGACACTGCAACAGACACGACGAGTATGCGGTGTTTCTTTCGATGAGTATAAGTAGGATAAATAGTTAAATGTTTTCCAAAAGATATAAAAAGTTACGAAATGGTGCAGAGATAACATTCTGGTTTACAGATTAAAATTATTGAAAAGCCTGGGGAGGCGACTCAGTGTATGTAATGATTGGAGTGGTAAAAATAGACCACTGGGCGTGCCAAAAGCGATTGCGAATCCGCGCTTGTTAAATTTAGTACTTTAATGAATACCCGCAGGAAATCTAAACTTGTCAAACTCGCAAAGTTTATCCATATACTTGTAACTTTGTTTTCTAAAACTTTAAGAAACACATAAATGCGGAAAAAACCCTGTGAAACATATTTGCTTGTTTTTGTTTGTGGCACAAGCCACAAACCTATAACTCACTTTGTCCGTCTGTTGGTGGGTCCAAAATTGTCGCACATATTGTGAAAGAGAAAGAAAAGTACAGACAGAAAAAAAGACTTGGGCATAAAGTAACATTTCAGTTGTCATATCTACAGTCCTTAGGTATGGAAAGAATTATATGCTGCACAGAGCACATGAATCTTCATTTTAAAGCGTACAAAATAATAAACATGCGTAATACAGACACTGCAACAGACACGACGAGTATGCGGTGCTTCTTTCGATGAGTATAAGTAGGATAAATAGTTTTAAATGTTTTCCAAAAGATATAAAAAGTTACGAAATGGTGCAGTGATAACATTCTGGTTTACAGATTAAAATTATTGTAAAGCCAGGGGAGGCGACTCAGTGTATGTAATGATTGGAGTGGTAAAAATAGACCACTGGGCTGCAGTCTTGTGGAGTGAAAGTGTTTGATCAAAAATTGTGTGTGTGAAGAGCATAATGTAAATGCGCAACATTTCTCTTTCAAATTATATTTACCAACCGCGATCATAGAGAGCGGATTGGTAATGTTTTCACTCGTGTCTGAGGCAGACTATGTATGTTTACCAACCGCGATCATAGAGAGCAGATTGGTAATATTTACCAACTGCGATCATAGAGAGCGGATTGGTAATGTTTTCACTCGTGTCTGAGGCGGACTATGTAGCGTTTGAATGGATAGACTTAGGGCGCTCAAAATTTGCATGCGGGTAGGTAGTAGGAAGATCTAGGCCAAGTTCGATAATGAAGGTCATGGGTCAAAGGTCAAGGTCACTGGAGCCGAAAACGCTGCCATGCGGCTGGTGATTTTACGCTGCCATGCGGTTGGTGATTTTGCGTCTTAACGCTCTAGTTTCACTCGTGTCTGAGGCGGACTATGTATGTTTGTATGTTTGTATGTATCCTCTCTAGCGTTTGAACGGATGGACTTAGGGCGCTCAAATTTTGCATGCAGGTGGGTAGTAGGAAGATCTAGTTCAAGTTCGATAATGAAGGTCATGGGTCAAAGGTCAATGTCACTGGAGCCGTCGGAAAACGCTGCCATGCGGTTGGTGATTTTGCGTCTTAACGCTCTAGTTAAGAATTCTGCCGCTTGGCGATGCCATTGTTTGTAGTTGAAATAGTCGCATGCCACAAACGATTGCGAATCCGCGCTTGTCTTAGTTAAGTTTAAGCCACTGCTCTGTAACCAATGTCTTTGTTAGTCCCCGAGCTGAAGGTTCGGGGAACTATTGTTTTTGGTCTGGTCCGTCCGGCGTCCGGCATGCCTCCGTCCGTCCGTCCGTCCGGTTATTCGTCCGTTTTTCTAAAAAACTATTCAGTCTATCATAATCAAATTTGGTATACTAGTTTGCCAAGATGCAAGCTATCCACTGATGTATTTAGTTTTACATTAAGGTCAAGGTCGCGTCAGTTACGGGGTTCAACCCCCGAAACACATAATCGCTAATATCTCGCGAGGTTTTGCATGTATTTTAATGCAGATTTTTTCACATTTCTTGATGAATGGTCTATAACACAGTTGTCATTAATTTTTCTGTGCGTGCGTGTGCGCATGATCGCGCGGCTCAAATCACGGGTCCGAACCCCAAGGCTATATATAAAAAACTATTCAGTTACGTGCTGTTTTGATGCGTTTTTATGTAGTTACGTGCTGTTTTGATGCGTTTTTAGGTATGTGTACAGCCGACACATTCCGATTTCGGAGTAGCTCGGCGATGCTGCGAGGGGACTTTGCAGCCGCTCGGCGTTGCACTTGTTATTCTTTTTCTTGTTTTTTGAAAAAATAGTAGGTAGTTTGTATGGGATACTTTTAGTTTGAATTTTATTTCTTAGATTATTAAGTCTTTTTGTTGTGAATTTTATTTCCTAGAGATCATTAAGTCTTTTTGTTGTTATTCATATTTGAATGTATGTTATCTTATTTTCTTTTTTGACTCACCAGTGTCTGCCATTGTGTTTGTTGTTATCTATGTATTAGCTTAAAAGCCCCGCTGGGGCCAAAGCTCAAATGTTTCCAACTCTCTCTCTCTCTCTCTCTCTCTCTCTCTCTCTCTCTCTCTCTCTCTCTCTCTCTCTCTCTCTCTCTCTCTCTCTCTCTCTCTCTCTCTCTCTCTCTCTCTCTCTCTCTCTCTCTCTCTCTCTCTCTCTCTCTCTCTCTCTCTCTCTCTCTCTCTCTCTCTCCCTACAAAAACCAAAAGCATGGTAATTACTTCACGACAAAAACATCAGAACGAACCTCTAAATCTCAAAGTGTATTTAAAGAATAACATCATTGACCAAGTAAAAGAGCACCGCGTCCTGGGTGTGATCATAGATGAAGAACTGAAGTGGCAGACCCATATTGAGAAGGTAGCACACAAGCTTGCACGTAGCCTATTCCTACTAAAAAACCCTTAAACCTTTCATAGATACAGAGGAACGCAAATTATTCTCTCATGTCAACTATGCATCTGTAGTTTGGGATTCTACCGCCAAATGTCACCTATTAAAACTCAATTCTATCTACAAAAGAGCAGCTAAAATTATTCTTCCTGACGCAAACCTCACCACATCAGAAAAACAAGCAAAATTAAACATCCTTCCGTTAGATTCACAATTAAAGTACAACAAAGCAATCATCATGTACAAAGTGCATAATGACTTGGTCCCACAATACCTAAGATTATTAGTTACCCCGGCATCACATCGTTATGGTTCCAGCAACTACATTTTGCCAAACACTAGAATTGACAAATACAAATCAAGTTTTGCCTTCTCAGGTTCCTCAATTTGGAATTCCCTTCCCTCTGCCATTCAGTTATGCCCTTCCATCTCACGATACAAAAAGATGGTGCGGGCAAACATAATTTACAGCCCTGCTTAAATCCTGTGTCATTTTGAACGCACACTGTATAACTTCATTGCCTTATGTACAACTACATATTATGTACATGGTATATGTCAATTGAATGTTTACATCTCAGTTTATGCTTTGTTTATTTGTTTGCCTTTAAACTGCTTGTTAAATGTGTTTGGATTGATGTTGCTTTCACCTCCTACTTGTCATCAATTATTTGCTTCACTATGTGTATTTTTTAAAAACAACAATTTTTTTAATTTATATTTATATGTATGTATAAACAATGTATGTGTGTATGAGAGAGAGAGTCAGTGAGAGAGAGAGAGAGAGAGAGAGAGAGAGAGAGAGAGAGAGAGAGAGAGAGAGAGAGAGAGAGTATGTTTGCAAACGTTTTTTGTTTCTTAAATTTGTTTTTCTTTTATCCAAGGACAGATTGTAAGAATAGGCATCGCCTAAAATCTTTATCCTTGTCAAATAAAGTTGTCCAGTGTCCAGTCTCTCTCTCTCTCTCTCTCTCTCTCTCTCTCTCTCTCTCTCTCTCTCTCTCTCTCTCTCTCTCTCTCTCTCTCTCTCTATATATATATATATATATATATATATATATATATATATATATATATATAGAGAGAGAGAGACGAGAGATATATATATATATATATATATATATATATATATATATATATATATATATATATATATATATATATATATATATATAAACGTACAAGAATTGAAGAAGAAAAAAACAACCACACCATTAAACTTTCCTCTTATATATATATAGTTTGCTTGAAAAAAACTTGTTTTGTGTCCAATATTTAAGTTTGTGAGCCTAAGAAAGAAACTGAATAACTTTAATTTTAACTTTACAATTTATTCTGTGTTCTGAAAAGAATAAAAGAAAATAATGTGCTGATTTACTTGGAAGTGGCAGACCCATATTTGTGTGTATATATATGTGTGTGTGTGTGTGTGTGTGCGTGTGCGTGTGCGTACGTGCGTGCGTGCGTGTGTGTGTGTGTGTGTGTGATTTTAAATTGAAGGTGTGAGTCTATTCTGTCACAATGCAATTGAATTTAAAATAAATGCTTTTCTATTTTCAGTTGCGAGCTGATGTTGTTCCCAAAACAGCAGGTTAGTTTAAAAAAAACCTTTCTGTTCTATAGTCATTGAAAACAAATGAAATAATTATAACAATTGACTAACATTTGTATTTGTAGACTATTATTCTTTAGTCACAGAGACACGTTTCTCTTCTCTGTGAAAAATCGGACTGACCCCAACTGGAGAGCGCGTCGCTGCAGTACAGTGCCACCTATGTCTTGTTTTGGAGGGGGAAGGGGGTAAGAGGGTGGGGGGGGGGGGGACCTCGGGAAACCTAGCCATTGATTTGGTGCATACCAGGCAGCGAGATTCCCTGCTCTTATCGACTTTTCACTGCCGTGTGTGAGACTTACGTTTCAGAGAACCAACAAGGACACTGTTATGTTTATGGAGAACTAGTTGAAAAACGACGATATTATTTTGTTTCGCGGAACTGTAGTTTCTTTTCGCAACAGTAACGGTGACACTCTTGTGTTTACGAGAATATTATTTTTAGGAACCAAGTTATTTTTTTGGGATAACTATACATATGTGTTTTAAGTAAACCTAAGCGCAGGGATCCCAGGGACCCTCATTTGGGGGTCTATGAAGTACACAAATTCTGAAGGACCCTCTAAAAGTATGTGCAGGGATGCACTAGAAAAAAAAATCTTTTTAGCATTCGCAATGCCACTGGGACCCTCTATCCCGCCTCTAGGACCCTCTATACTGTAAGTGAAGGAGTCTCTGGGACCCCTTGTTTTGCGGGACGATTGGTAGCCCTGTTAAAGCGTAACATCGTCAAATAAGTGTAGTTATGTTGTTGTAGGCCAAATGTAACTCTTGTTTCAGACGAAGTAGCATATATATATTTTTCATTTCTTTCAGGGTTTTTTAATTTCTCCTAGTAATCTTGACACTGTTACGTTCCAGAAAACTTCAGGGCCTTGTGTACAGGGGAAAAGGGCTTTGGCTACAAGGGCTCCATATTCCATCGCATCATTCCTAGTTTCATGTGTCAGGGCGGGGACTTCACAAACCACAACGGCACTGGGGGCAAGAGCATCTATGGCGAGAAGTTTGAGGATGAGAACTTCCACCTGAGGCACACTGGGGAAGGTAATGTAGTAGAACATTTAGAGTACATTTGAGGATGAGAACTTCCAGCTGAAGCACACTGGGGAAGGTAATTTAGTAGAACATTTAGAGTACATTTGAGGATGAGAACTTCCAGCTGAAGCACACTGGGGAAGGTAATTTAGTAGAACATTTAGAGTACATTTGAGGATGAGAACTTCCAGCTGAGGCACACTGGGGAAGGTAATGTAGTAGAACATTTAGAGTACATTTTCTGTTTATATATATTTCCCCCCCTTCAAGCACACTATTGAAATAAATAAAATTAAACACCGAAGGGGCTTAAAGGACCCGAAGACGCAAAAGCATCCACTTGCCCTACCAACACGAGGGCAGCTCTTTGTCAACCCTGGAAGCCCGTGTTGTGATACACGTGTGTGATACACTTATTCCATAAGCGTACATGAGCACCTAGCTGCTCTCCACTTAGTGACCATCAGGTGCCACACAGAGGGGGCCCTGTGGAAGTGTCTCCATGGGTGTGTCAGCCTGTTTTTCATGACTGCAGAGCCCACAGGCAATAAGCATCACCATGTAGCTATTCAGTACGCATCATACAGCTCCACTCCAAGGACAGGTGAGGTCAGTTAACGTTTCCAGACAATCAGACTTGCGTGCCTCCAAAGGGATACCTAGAATGCTAGAGTCTGTATCTCTTTCCTTATAGTCGCTTGGTCTTTCCATAGAGCCATCCCGAAAGAGCAAAACGAATGAAAAAGAAACACGCCCAGGTGCTGACGGGATCATTAGATGCACTTGCCCCACATGCCCTACCAACACAAGAACAGTCATACGCCAACCCCTTTACTATGAGCTGTCTTAATCTTTAATTTGAACTTGTGGTGCACCCCTTCCTGTCTCGCATGTTTTGTTTGTTTAGTATTTAGAATGTGCCTGTTCTGTTTAGATGAAACTCAAGACTGTTAGGCTTGTGAAGCAACACTTAAGAGCAGACAGCTCACAGACAACAGTAGTTGCCTTATTTCAGATGTGGGTCAAGAAAATGTGAATCACTGCTATTCTTTGACAATTTTACCCCCCCCCCCCCCCTGCATTTCTCGGTTAATTCCATTTTCCCGTTTTTGTCTTTCTTACCAAACATAAAGCTGTATTTTATGAACCTTTTTAGCTAATAACCTTTTTGGAATACTAACCCTATCCTAACCCTAGGCCATTATCTAATAGGATGTATGTATTGCAGTACACGGCGCCATTTGTCACAGTCGTGGTTCATTGCGTTTTCCCGTCTTATACTAAGTTATAGGGGTGGGGTGGGTGGGGGGTATGGTTAGGGTTAGGGCTAGGGATAGGGTTAGTATTCCAAAGAGGTTATTAGCTAAAAAGGTTAATAAAATACAGCTTTATGTTTGGTAAGAAAGGCAAAAACGGAAAATTGCAATTTACCAAAATACTTTTGGATGGACATGATTGGTATGAGGTAAATGTTTTATTGCAGAATTTGTAAAATAGGGGCAATGGATGCCTCGTGCCTCTCTTCCTGGGGACACTGGTGGTGGTGGTGGTGGGTGTCTTTCAGTACAAATAGTTTCCCAACCTTCTGGAAGTTTTTGTGCTTGTAACTTCGTCTAATCTATCACTCTTTGACTTTGCTTGTCCCCTTTGCTTAGTGTTATCTACCATCTTTCTGGCTTACAGGTCCATTTTACAGGCCTTTGTTCTAGAAATTCTTACTAGATTTTCTCCAGTCGAAGACCGTGGACATGCTTGGCGTAAGTAGTTAGGCGCATTACGACAGCATGACGCATCTGCGCTCAAAATTTGACAGGAAACTGTCAGAGCGATCGACAAATAAAAAGAAAAGTTTGAACATTTCTGATTCTTTGTTGAAGTTGAATCGCCCCTGCGTGTATTAGCTGCCAAATTTTATGAAAAAAATGAAATGGATCCGCTTCTTCTATGGTCTACAGTCGGGTAGGCTTGATATTCATGATAGTATTACACTACTCAGCAAAACTACCACTTTTGTCACTGTGCCTAGTCATATGATCGGTGATACGTTTGCCCCAAAAGACTCATTGCTTTTCCCCCAGACACTAATTGCTCTTTTTCCATAATTTCCAATCATGACAGACGCGCAATTAATGTTCTTGGACAAATGTATTTTTATGGGTAGACCCATAACGCAATTTATGTTGTCTGTTGTGACTGAAATAAATGCACTGAAAAGTGTTTTGCTTAACATTGAGTTAATTTTTGACATGCTTAAAAGAGATACTTCTAACCCACTCCCCAGATTCACGCCTCTCCATCCATCATCCATCCATCATCCATCCATCCATCCATCCATCATCCATCCATCATCCCATCCATCATCCATCCATCCATCATCCATCCATCATCCATCCATTCATATACATTGACACCACTCCATTTATGCCCAACTTTAGGCCGCTGATTTTTATTCAGCGACAAACAATGTTAAACAAAGCAAATTCAAAACATTTTTCCCAAGATATTATGGTACATTAAAACAAATTCCAAGACATGTTCAAGATCAAGTATGTCACTTTTTTTTCTGTTGCTGATTTTTTAGTTCTATTCAGCGACAAAAATTGTTACACCAAAACAACATCATCCATACATTACGTTACACAAAATCAACATCATCCATACATTACGTTACACAAAATCAACATCATCCATACATTACGTTACACCAAAACAACATCATCCATACATTACGTTACACAAAATCAACATCATCCATACATTACGTTACACAAAATCAACATCATCCATACATTACGTTTACACATAAATCAACATCATCCATACATTACGTTACACAACAATCAACATCATCCATACATTACGTTACACAAAATCAACATCATCCATACATTACGTTACACCAAAACAACATCATCCATACATTACGTTACACCAAATCAACATCATCCATACATTACGTTACACCAAAACAACATCATCCATACATTACGTTACACCAAATCAACATCATCCATACATTACGTTACACCAAAACAACATCATCCATACATTACGTTACACAAAATCAACATCATCCATACATTACGTTACACCAAAACAACATCATCCATACATTACGTTACACCAAATCAACATCATCCATACATTACGTTACACCAAATCAACATCATCCATACATTACGTTACACAAAATCAACATCATCCATACATTACGTTACACCAAAACAACATCATCCATACATTACGTTACACCAAATCAACATCATCCATACATTACGTTACACAAAATCAACATCATCCATACATTACGTTACACCAAAACAACATCATCCATACATTACGTTACACAAAATCAAAACCCAGAATTATTTTTTCCAAAACATTCTGCAAATTCTTCTCATTAAAATGGCAAGGTCCTTATATGTCGGCAACTATTGATTCAGACATTTTTTCCCCAAATGGACAAAGAAAGGAACAAATTCTCCAAAACATAGAAAAATATTTTTTAACTCTACTATGTATCCTCACACGCACAACCATCCCAACATTATTTGTCACGCCTACATAACCTGACCCCAGTTATTTATGGCGGAAATGCCACCCGACGGGCCCCTACCCTTCCTTAATCGGGTTCGGGTCCATCGCCGCAACCCCCCCAAAAGAACTGCCAAGTAGGTCTGTATAGTCCCTGACAGCATATTGTACCAACAACATATGACTATGTCCTAAATGTTCTCTATGAGAGGGCAGACCGCAGTGTGAGACTACCACTCTCTGCACCTACACACAAGTACTTCCTTCTACAATCCTACGTGGTAAGATGACAAACCCCTGTGTGAGAATGTATCCTAGTTTATGCCCACAGCCATACTCTAGATCCTGACAATATGACCATGTCCTCCATGCAAGGGCAGACCACCAGTGTGAGACTACCTCCCTCTCTCTGCACACAAACCAGTACCGCATTCAATAATCCTAATAGGAAATATGAGACAAACCACCTGTGTGAGAATGCCTGTACCCTACTTTTGTGTCTACAGCCATGTTCATTCAATAAACTACACATCCGTACCTCTTGCTAGAAGTGTGCAACTACATTGCATTGATCTGATGTATGCCACAAGGGTGTTTGTGCCCTGTTTGCGGGTCTGAAGCCTCTCTTCTTCTTTCTCTTCGAAAAAGGAGAACTTTCTATAACTTGTCTTGCAGGAGGGAAGGGGGTAAGTTGACTCATGTGACTGTCTGGTTTGGCGGGTTGAGAGACGGACTGTAGGGGGTGTTGACGGAGATGTCCCCTCGGTGAAACTTGAAGGTGGACAGTCTAGATGCCCGCTTCCTGTCGGCGATGGAGTTCAGTGTAGCTGGGTGTACATATCTTCCACGCTGGATGTCTGGCGATGTGTCACATGGCTATGCGCTGTTGCGCCAATCCTGAAACTATGGGTATTATAGCTGCACCTTAAAACCCGCATGTGCCAGATGCACCTTATATTCTGTTGGAACTCCCTTCGTGTCACCGCTGACCCATCGTCCGTGATAAACAAAGGACCAGAGATCAATGCATATGCAAATACTGGCCCAACCACCTGACTGGACAGTTAGGGAAATCTGGCACGGCACATATGGTATGTCGTGACACTTGGCTCCTACTGTGTTTGCAGGTTT
The DNA here is from genome assembly GCA_017654935.2 of Phymorhynchus buccinoides. Taxonomy (NCBI): domain Eukaryota; kingdom Metazoa; phylum Mollusca; class Gastropoda; order Neogastropoda; family Raphitomidae; genus Phymorhynchus; species Phymorhynchus buccinoides. The sequence goes on from CM065682.1 coordinate 25,849,507, forward strand.
CAAAAATGATCTGAACACTCGTTGTCGTAACCTGCACGTTGTGTAATTTGAGGTTAATTGGGGAGGAAGTTATCTCTCCGACCTGTAATAATGTGTGAAAAGTCAAGGCACACATGGCCGGAAAACGAAATCTGTGAAACTGATTACAAATAACTATCTTACTAGTGTTTAATAATTAGTGCAACATTCCCAGTGTAATTGGAAGCCTAGTGTCTCCTGTGGCCCCCAGTCTTCGTACTCCCTGTAGTAGCTTTGTAACCAAAAAACAATCTGCTGGGTCAGGGAGAGAAACCCATTGATGCCCATGCATATGCTGGAAATGGAAGAAAACATAGATTAAGATGTAGCCTGCCATCAATATCTACTGGGTCAGGGAGAGAAACCCATAGATGCCCATGCATATGCTAAAAATGGAGGAAAACATAGATTAAGATGTAGCCTGCCATTAATATCGGCTGGGTCAGGGAGAGAGACCCATTGATGCCCATGCATATGCTGAAAATGGAGGAAAACATAGATTAAGATGTAGCCTGCCATTAATATCTGCTGGGTCAGGGAGAGAGACCAATTGATGCCCATGCATATGCTAAAAATGGAGGAAAACATAGATTAAGATGTAGCCTGCCATTAATATCTGCTGGGTCAGGGAGAGAGACCCATTGATGCCCATGCATATGCTGAAAATGGAGGAAAACATAGATTAAGATGTAACCTGCCATTAATATCTGCTGGGTCAGGGAGAGAGACCCATTGATGCCCATGCATATGCTAAAAATGGAGGAAAACATAGATTAAGATGTAGCCTGCCATTAATATCTGCTGGGTCAGGGAGAGAGACCCATTGATGCCCATGCATATGCTAAAAATGGAGGAAAACATAGATTAAGATGTAGCCTGCCATTAATATCTGCTGGGTCAGGGAGAGAAACCCATTGATGCCCATGCATATGCTAAAAATGGAGGAAAACATAGATTAGGATGTAGCCTGCCATCGATAACTGACATTCAAAACAAACATACAAAAATCAAACTTCTATAAAATGACATGTCTACTGTCCATATCCGTAAATCATAGCAACTATATAAAATTAATAGCTATACATTGGCACGAGAATACCATATGTACACTGAAAAATAAAACAAATATATAATACACATAATAAAACAGGTGCATGCTAAATGCCAACATATATCCGTGTACCAAGTACTCTGGCATGGGGTGAATATGGGCACAATACCCATTGGCATATTGTGCACATTGGAACATACTGGACTCCATGTGCTGAAAATAAAGGGATGAACAAAGATCAGGATGTAACCTGCCCTCTATACAATGAAAATCAGTCATACCAAATGAAAAACTGCTATTATGGTGGCTCATGTTTTTCAGTATAATATCCTAAACATTTTTGTTTAATTTAAATTTGTATAAATATAAATTATTTAAATTGGCAACACACATTGGCATATATATGGACATAAGTCACATGTAGGTGTAGCGCACGGCAACAGGCTGTGCATATTGGCAACCTACTGAACCTGCCATCTGTGTGACAGGCATGAAATCCAGTGCCGATTTGTGATGACTATCACTCACTAAAAATGTGCACTAACAATACAGTGATGACTCATGACTCATGAACTAAGGAGAACCTACACAGTGCTGATTTGCCATGACTATCGCTTACTACAAATGTGAAAGAAAAATACAGTGATGATTCATCACTCACGAGACAAGGTTACCTGACCATAAAGACAATTGGGGGAAAAACCATTAGTGGCTGGACAATGGTCGACACCAAACTTGTGTACAGGACACAGAACAAACGCTAAATGGCCATAACTGTCGTCTGCTTTCTCCCTGAGTACCTGAGCAATAAGACGAACATGGAATGACGTCTGCCTTCTCCCCGTGTACCTGAGCATACGACGGAATGTCGTCTGCCTTCTCCCTAAGTACCTGAGCATTAAGACGGCCATAACATCTACCTTCTCCCCGAGTACCTGAGCAATAAGACGGACATGGAATAACGTCTGCCTTCTCCCTGAGTACCTGAGCATACGATGGAATGTCTTCTCCCTGAGTACCTGAGCATTAAGACGGCCACACGCCTTCTCCCTGAGTACCTGAGCATACGATGGAATGTCATCTGCCTTCTCCCTGAGTACCTGAGCATTAAGACGGCCACACGAAAATAATAATGTCATCTGCCTTCTAACCAAAAGAGTAATATGATGTAGACCATAACACTATAATATAAACACTGCCTGAAGTGCAGTCTGAATCTGCAAGAAAATACTGAAATAGCCTGAGTATTTATCCATAAAAAAGACTAAACTGTAAACTTCTCCCCAACTTCATCACGTTGAAATTTAAATTCTGCTGCTTACATTTTACCAAGATGCGTTAAATATACGAAATAAGAAACTGATTTGTTGACGACTAGGAAGCGTTACTATCCCTGAACATGGTCTGAGTGTTGACTTGCAACAATGACACAACTGGTGGGCTCTAGCCACTGTGAAAGGAAAAACGAACACCCTCTAAATTCTGCGTACAAATCAATGTTGCCGTAAACCATGGGAAATTCCCGTAAAATTAGCGACCGTTTCATGCAAAGTTCGCATTACTGTAACGCTTCGAGCAATCCTCTGTCATCCCTGTACAGTCTTTGATAGTACTGGGGTGGGGGGAAACACTGACCGAAGAGAGAACAAAGAAACTGGCTCCTCGATTGTGAAGTGAAAACAATTGAACAAAACCAAGAAATTTCCCCCAGAAGATAACCGACTAATCTGAAAGACCAAGTCACCTCAAGAAAAGAACATAATACAGCAAAATGAGAAATCTCAAGAAGAGTACTTATCTGTTAAAAGTTTAAAAAATATATTATCGTGATGAAGCAAAAATAGATGTGTCTGAGATCGAAATGGAGTCAGACGAATAATGATTTCCTAACCATTCTCAGATGGTTTGAATCTAACTTCCGGAACGAAAGTTAAGAAAACCTTTTGAGAATCGAAAGTGAAAGTGCTCCTACTAAGACGAGCGAATATTATATCTACAAAATTGATGAAGAACCGTCACAGCCCGACCCCATACATTATTTATGTGTGATACTGTTAAATGACTGAGGGCTGAAAAACCATGGTTGTGTTTCAGGCATCCTGTCCATGGCCAATGCAGGTCCCAACACAAACGGGTCCCAGTTCTTCATCTGCACCGCGAAAACATCATGGTTAGTTTGACACAAACAGCATATCATGCAGGCCTATGTTCTTGATTGATTTCCATACAAACTGAATTTTAGGCGTCGTTTTTGGAATCTCATTATTTTATGTAAGCAAGTTAGTAATGTGACTTCTCAGGGAACAGAACTACCTTGCAAACAAAAATGTAATGAATTAATCTTTAATTTAGTGTCTTTTCACAAGAATAGTGATTTTAGACAACATACAAAAATTGAGCCAATTAAAATTACAAAAACAAAAATCACAACACACAAATTTAAAAACATCTACAGTAAGCTTCCAATAGGCGTGGACAGCACTAATTTCGCAGTTAAAGCAAAGTCAATTTCTGTGTCACTTAAGATATCCTTGGTATTATCATGCTTATGAAACAAGTCAATATTGAAGATAAACAAAAATGTTTAAAAAAAAAAATTGCATTGCTGGGATAAGTTTTTAAATTTCTCGACGGAACATTCTTTCAAGTAGCAGCACTTTTAACACAGACTGTATATGTATATTAACATGACGACTGTGGTGTGCAGGCTGGACGACAGACACGTGGTGTTTGGCAGTGTGGTGGAGGGCTTGGATGTGGTGAAGAAGATGGAGAAGTTGGAGAGTGATCCGGCTGATAAACCTTTAGAAGAAGTGAAGATTGTCGACTGTGGTGTTACTTTCATTGATGTTCTCCACTAGAAGCATTCATGTCTATTTTTTGTGTCATCGATAGGGACTTTGGTACCGGGACTTTTTAGTTTGTTGTCGATTTCCTGTATTTGTGCACTCCAGCTTAACAGACTAATAATTATGCTATTTATTTGTTCTGCAGCACTGGTCATGACACATTGTGATCAGCTTCAATCTGAATGGCATGGTCATCTGGGTCTCATGCACATCGTTTAATTCAGGGGGTAGACCTACCAAACAACAGAGAAAACCCCACTATTTTTTGAAGTTATATTGGAATTTGTTAGTACCCAGATGATTATGTTTTCATATTAAATTTAAATTTTGTTCTTTGCTTTATGGATTTTGTGCCATGCGGAATAATACTAATACACAGAACTTGAACACTAAAACTGAACATTGAGCGTTTTTGCCATTTGGACCAGATATTTGGGGAAAAAAGGCTATAATAGAGATTTGCTTGGAATTTTGAAGACAGTTCTACAACCTAATTGTCTGGATTTTGTCAATGCTGTTTTTGAAAATAATTGATTATGTTTTATTTTATGACATATTTAATATATTTTTATTTCAATAAATTGTGCACATCATAAATAATAACATGTGAAAGTTGCTACACATGTCATCTCCCATGACGAAACCCAGATATGACATTCATTTATGTGTACAACTTTCAAAGCAATCCAAAACATTCTTTCTTATACATTTTAGTGAAAAAGTGACTTAATTTAGTTGTTATCAACACTGCCAGGTGTATATTTTTCATTTATTTTTTAAATTTTGTAATGACAAATATAATTTTCAACCATACAACACTTTATTTATGTTTTATAGGCTATATTTGACTCAGATTAAACTTGGGATAATTTTGTGAAATAGATTTATTGTTATGACCGAAAGAAGATAGTGACCTCTCGTAAGATTCTTGAGCTGGGTCCACTGAATCTGTTTCTTTCTGTAAATGAAAAGAGCTTTTCGATTTTTGTTTCTTTGTTTGTTGATAGCTCAGACAGTCCCCTGTCATATGAACGTAGATGCGCCATGCTGCCGCTATGCTAGGCTCAGCATGTTGTCCATCTGTTCACGTTAGACTCGGCATGTCCATCTTCGGCTGGGGAAAATCTTTATAAGAGTTTCAGGAACACAGGCTGAAGAACGGACCAGTAAGGCAGACAAATACTAGATGACTGTAACTAAAGGGAAAAGGCAGAGTCAAAGAGATTGACAGGTTAGAGGAAGTTGCAAGCACATAGCTTCCAGAACGTGGGGTAACATTTTGTACAAAAGACCCCCTGGTATCCCGACGGGGGACCTTTTGAATTGACTTTTGATCTATTTCTTGAAATAATAAAATCCAGTTTACCAATACGTTTTTTTTTCTCTCTGCAGTACTGGTTTATCTTGGCAATTTGCATAATGATCTTCAGGGTACTATCCGGGTATGAAGCCTGTTGCTTGTGTCTCTCCCCCCCCAAATTATTATTTTTTAACTTCTTTTTCTTTTCTTTTTAAAGACATGACTGGCATTCAGGGTGCACACCACAACGCCTTCTGAGTCCATTGTGAATAAACAACAACAAGAGCAACTACAGAAATGGACTGACATGCTTAGGTATTACAATTATTTCATCAAAATCAAGGGTTTATAATACAAATGTTCAGGTGTTGACTTTGTTAGTAAAGAATAAAAGAAAAGTTTAAAATATGCAATGCTTCAAGCTTAGGCCATTATTTTGAACATGACAGATTCTTTGTTACAGGATTGTAACAGCTGTTTTCTAAGGAATAGAATTGTTTTGGGCGCTTTTTTTGTTTCTTGGCCTTTTTCTTTTTCAAAGACTGTTCTTCGCATCATCATTCTTTGGCTCATTAATAAACATTGATAGATGAGGAGAATGGCTTTAACTTGTGCTCTTATGATGTCAGCCCATTCTTTAACCGTCTGTCTGTCTGTCTGTCTGCTTCTCTCTTTGCTCTGTTCTCTCTTTCTTTCTGTCGTCTCTCTCTCTCTCTCTCTCTTCTCTCTCTCTCTCTCTCTCTCTCTCTCTCTCTCTCTCTCTCTCTCTCTCTCTCTCTCTCTGTGGTCTCTGTCTGTCTATGTCCCGCTCTCTTTGTCTCTGTCTATCTCTGTTTCTGTCTCTCTCTGTGTCTGTCTGTCTATCTGTCTGACTCTCTGTCTCACCCCCCTCTCTCTCTGTTTCTGTCTCTCTCTGTGTCTGTCTGTATCTGTCTGTCTCTCTGTCTCACCCCCCTCTCTCTGTGTTTCTGTCTCTCTCTCTCTCTGTCTGTCTGTCTGTCTCTCTGTCTCACCCCCCCCCTCTCTCTCTGATTCTCTCTCTCTCTCTCTCTCTCTCTCTCTCTCTCTCTCTCTCTCTCTCTCTCTCTCTCTCTCTCTCTCTCTCTCTCTCTCTCTCTCTCTCTCTCTCTCTCTCTCTCTCGTTAATGCTTTGAGCAAATCTTTTTGCGCTCCACTCCTCTCCCAGTCAACCAAGTCTTCCGCCTCCCATCCCATATTCACCAACCCCCCAACAAAAGATAGAACAATAATTGTGGTTAGCTGCTGCAAAATACAGTGTCTTTTGGTGATGACCTAACCCTTCCAAAGCTTTCATATTCCCAAACTGTTCATAACTTTTTGAGTAATGTCGCTAACACATAGATTGACAAATGCTGAAACATGTCTACAAAATAAGTTTGAATAGAATCTTAAATTATGAACTCTGTACAAATAATTTTACAGTCTTATAGTTAATCAAACCACGGGCATATGTGACTGTGCATGGGAAAAACCAATATAAGTCGCTCAGAATGTTTTTCAGCAAAAAGTCAAAAATAGTCAACAACCCCCAATTATGCCAATTTTCTATTTAGGGCATATTTTGTATGCATTCTACATGCATCCACAACATGAAAGACAATTTTGAATGATTTCTTTGATTATTTGATTTTTTAATCAAATCAATAGAAACAAAGAGGCATAATTATGTCTTCTATGATCGATTTCTGCAAATGATCTAGTTGATCTCAAACTTCATATAGCTGTAAAATAAAAATTAAAGAAGACAACTCAATTCTGTTTTCTGCGTACTGACTGGGAATCTTTGCTGTATTTTGTAAACAAAAATATCAATTTATGCCAACATTTCATTATGTCTGTTTTCCCATGCACTGTCACATATGAGCAGATTTTTGTAGCTATGTATGTGGGTGTTTTGTTTTACCCACTGATTATTCTCTATCCTTGAATCAAATCTTCAAATATGTAACTAACTTCCTTCAATTGTGAATCTCATAAACATCCTTCTACATAGTAAACGGAGTATCTACCAATTCTTAAATTATTCCTGACTATCTTGGGCTCGATCTTCCTCCCATAATATCTTATTTCACTTTCTACCCTATCTTTGCGGTTATTTTCTTTCTTTTTTTGTACTACTAGTGCAGCAGATATGTGACATATTTCGACTGAATTGTGGGTTTGATGATAAAAGCATGGCATTTGGCACATAGTTAGGATATACCCTTAGGAATATGTTTGGATATAGGGACATCGCATATTTGTCCCATGGTAGCTGTGGCGGCCATTTTACAAAATGGCGGCCACAATGTACTATTTTCGCCCATAATAGTGGGGCAGATAACAGAATAATCATGCAAATTGTGATACAAGCACCAAATTTGGCATGGTGGTGACGAAATGTCTTCTGAATAAATTTGCCTGACGTGCCATTCAAAAATCCAAGATGGCGGCCGTTTTGCAAGATGGCCGCCAAAACTGCCTTTCGAAGTCATGTGTTTCCATAGAAATGCATATAGTTGATGGATTTGAATGATCTTGGTGTCTAGTTACATGTTCCTGAGGATGCTGGATTAATTTGGACTACTTTTATAAGCCACAGAATACTCATAAGTGGTAGAAATTGAACACATGTAATGAAAACATAACAACATCCCATATAAAACAATAGAAAATGTAAAGAACAACATTCAAATGAATACATTTAGCATTAGAAATATTGCCACTTGAATCATATTATTCTGAACGAAAACAATATTGTCAATCAGACAGAAAGAAACGTAATTCTGCAATAATGGTCCTTCAAAAACATGATGGAATGGTGACACACATGACAATCAGACAGACACAAAAAAGATAGGCCTACATAACATGACAATACAGTAATATTGTCCTTCAAAAACATACAAACATATGAGTACATTCATCAAATGTAGTGTTGGTTGACTGTCCTTGTCATAATGCTGCTGTCTCTGTCAGCACACACCAATCAAATCAAGTCAAATCTTGATAATGTCAGTAGTACGTTTTGCGTAACGTTCTAATCGAAAGCTGAGTTTTATGTGCCAACGTTCACTACAACTACAGTTGACAACCACAGCTGCAGAGTGTTGTGCAGGAGAGTCCTGAACGAGAGCATTTGCATCTTTGGTTACAGCCTTTCTTGCAGGCACACTTGGTCAGTTCCTGGCAGCTTGCTGCAACTGGTGGAAGTGTCGTCCAACATATCCGCCATGTCTCTCCTTTCTGCGTCCAACTCCAGTCAGCAGGACTGCCAGATTCTGGATTGGATACTGTTGCTTGGCCTCAGATTATCCCAGCCTGGTAGGCAGCACGCTTTGCATGCTCTTTGAGTGCCATACTGGTTGGTGGGATCGCATCATAGGACCTCTGCTTTCGGGCAAAGAGATCCAACCTTGCCTCATCAACACCGCTAGCAGCACTCGATCTATCATACATGAGGAAAACAAAGTTCTCCAGCTTTTGCATGTCATCCTGGGAAACTTCCGTTGGGCAGTTGCTGAGTTGTGCAAAGGTTTCAGAAACCTCACCACAGACTTCCCAAGTCAGCCATGCAGATTTCTTTCCTTTCCCATGGAAAGACGAGACCACATCACAGCCGGTAAATGCATGGAAGTACATGATCCCACTGGTTTTCTCAGGCCCTATTGCAGAGACTACATCATGGACTGGTATCCACTGAGCACTGGCTCCTTGGCCAAACGCAATCCACAGGTATTGGAGACCAAGCCTCTGTATAAATGGCAGTGTCGATACTGCTATGACAACCACATCAGTGTCATTGGCCTTGATGATGAGTGACTTGCTGCCTTCTATAGTTGCATCTCTGGCATGTACAAATATACGTGTATCATCCTCTTCGTGGCAGCAAGGGGATACAGCATCCAGGGACTTGCTTTTGTTGCTGATGGCATCTTCTCCCTTTGTTGCGATGACAGTACTTGTGGTTTCAGTTTCACACATTTTCTCTGCAAGAAAGTGGAAGAGCTCTGTTTTGTTGTTGTCATCCCGGAGAAAGCTCCTCCATTTTTTTGGGGTTTTGCTGCTTCCAGTCACTCTTTTTCTTACCCCTTGACCTCTTTTTGCTCTGGTTTCAGACTTCAAACTGGACTTCTTGTACGTGTCAAAGACAATGTCCACCCGTTCGTATTTGGTGCCGAACGATTCCACTTTTGGAAGGATATCTTCTTTGGCATAGTCATCAAATGTCTTTGGGTTACGTGGAGGCAAGGAACTGACGAGGGCTGAGCCATCAATGATGATCGTGTCTCCCTCTGGCTCAGTGTCTGGCAAAGTCACCTGTGCTTGAAGTTCAGCTAGCTGTGACTTCAGACAATCATGAAGCTTTCCATTGTTACTGAGAGATGCAGGTGCTGACTTGTTCTCGTGTTTGAAGAATTCTTGCAAGTCACACTGTCTGTTCTGGCAGGAGATGAAGAGACGGGAGAACAGGTGGCAGTCATCTTTCAACAATTTCTCCTTAGAACTGCTGGCTGCCTGTTAATGCTTGAAGAAAGAAGCCTTGCTCTTCTTGATTGGTTGATAGAACGTGCATTCTTCATTCTCCAAGCCCTCTAAGAATGACTGGAATTTCTCCTTATTGTGATGGGAACCAACCAGCTCAGCCACAGCTGGGCCTGTAATGTATTTTGACTCTAGCACCAGCAGATCAGCTGACTCTTCTTGGAAAGGATTGCCCATCTCCTTCAACTCTGTGGTCAATGCCTCCACCTTCACAAGGAAAGACTTCTGGGCACTTAGGGTCTGTTCATGGTGTTTGGTTCTGTTGGTTGCATCTTTCATGCCACACATGGCTTCATAGGAAGCTACCAGATGGCTCACTTCAGGTCCAGCCACCATCCAACTGCGAAGTGCCCCTGGGTCCTCTGTCAGTCCAATCGCTCCTCCATCACCCTTGATGACTGCATTATTTTGTTCATGGGCTTGGTCGATGGCCATGGCAGAGAAGTCTCTTCTGGACTTGTGGACAACAAAGTTTCCTTTGTGAAACTCCCTGGCTATGTCTGGATGCTGCTGCTCAAGAAACATCATGTCTCTGAAGTGAATTGAAAGCCACCGGGCATAGTTGACATTGTTGTTCACGAAGAAGTAGGGGATGAGTTCTGAGAGTGCTTCCCGGTACAGGTCAAAGTTTCCTTCCCTGAAAGAACGTATCAGCAGGAACATGACCAGCTCCATGTCTAACACCAGATGCCAGAACTGGAACTGTGGGCTCTCAAGTCTTCGCTGATCACACCACGAATAGAAAAAGATAGCAAAACTAAGCAAAATAGGCAAAAATTGTAAAAAGCTCCACTGTAGCCTTTTAAAACTATAACCATTAGATGCAGCATGCAAGAAAACATAGAAATCGACACCAAGGTCGCTCAAATCCACCAAATACATGCATTTATAGGAGTAAAATCATTCTCGGCAGTCCAAGATGGCGGCCATCTTGAAAAATGGCCGCCATCTTGGATTTTCAAATGGCACGTCGGGCAGATTTGCTCAGTAGACCCTTGGGAACTACCATGCCAAAATTGGTGCTTGTATCACATTTGGCACAATTCATGGTAAAAATTACTGTTATCTGCCCTACTATAAGTTGGAACTATATCAAATATGGTTGGTGCCAAACACATTCTAGTGGATCTATGTATCATTTGTTATTGACATGTTATGCATAGGCCTCACATGGACTTGAACACAATTATGTATGGTGGCCTAACAGGGACACAAATAACGTTTTTTCTTCCTTGTTATGCTTATCATATCTGACAGATCAGCACCAGTGGATCCAAGCAGTGTGGCAATTATCTCATTGCTGCCCCTCTTCTATGATCAGGCCAACTCCGTGGCCATGATTCGCCACTCCATGGACGTCATCAAGAGGGCAGTGTATATCCTGAATCCTGGTCAGGTCCCGGTCATCACCACGGATCAACCACTGTACACGCTGGCCAAACAGATCCAATGGAGCTGGCCTCAAACACATGGAGAAGATTACTTCATTATCCTGTTTGCCGGATTCCACATCGAAAAGGCATCCTTCAACACTCTGGGCGACCTTCTGGATTGCAGTGGATGGACGGAAGCCCTGGTCCAGGCAGGAGTTGCTACACCTGGAACAGCCGACTCCTTTATCAAAGCCGCCCATGTGATGCGCACTCGATGGGCTCACCAGGTCACAGCTAGTGTTCTGTATTTCCTTCGACAGGAGGGTTACACCCCATTCTGTGACGGGTTGGATGAGGGACATGTTCCAATGTCAGTAGAAGACTTGTGTGCTAGCCGAGCTGATACAAGTCCACAGTTCAAGTTCTTGTTGATTATCCTGCAGCTGGAACTGGAAATCATGATCTACGTGAGATCGCTACGCGAGGGCGACTTCATGCTCTACATCGATGCCTTGACTAATATTGTACCCTGGTTCTTTGCCCTGGGGCACACAAATTATGGAAGGTGGATTCCAGTTCACTTGCGTGACATGGTGGCACTCGAAGACAAGCATCCAGATGTGTTCACAGAGTTTATGGCTGGGAAATTCACAGTAAAGAAGACAGCACATGCATTCTCTGCTTTGGCCATCGACCAGGCACATGAACAGAATAACGCATCAGTGAAAGGCAATGGCGGAGCAGTCGGCCTGACTGAGAATCCTGCAGCATTGCGGCGCTGGATGGTGTCCAGTCCTGAGATGGCAAGAGTGATTGCAGAGTTCCAAGCCACAGCAGAGACGTAGACGAGAACAAAGAAGACTGATTCCAGGCACCATGAGCAGACAAAGCATACACAGCTGGCGTTTGCTCGAGATGTGAAGTCACACTCCGGTGTCATGAGAGAGATGGGGAACCCCTTCTGTGATGACAGCAATGATCTCCTGGTACTAGACAGCAGGGACCTGGCAGAGCCAGTAGTCATCAACACTGTGCGCCAGATCGAAAAGCTGGGGCAGGAGCAGTACCACACGTATGTCAATGAGCGACTTGTGAACCAGACGAAGCCCATCAACGACCCAATCACGAGAAACAACCTTCCTCTCTTCAGCCGATCTCCAGTCAGAGAGAAATCAAGAACCCAGCTTCAGCTGTCGTCGCTCAAGAATGACTGCGACCTATTCTCCCGGTTATTCATTGCATCCCAGATGCGTGATGGCGATCTCGACTTCTTTGCTCATGAGAACCAGGCCTGTCCCCCTGCCCTGTCACAGATGGGCAAAATGAGACTGGGCTAAAAGTCTGACCTCGTGGGATGCTTAGAAGATATGATCCCTCCACAAGAGAATGTTGCCAGACCTCACGTTGAAGTCATCATCCTTGATGGAGCAGCTATCACCAACATGCTGGCACCTGGTGGTGCGAAGACCTTCTCTGACTATGCAACACAGGGTTTCTTGCCGTACAGCACATCTCAGCTACAGCATGCAATCAGAGTGGATGTCGTTTGGGATGAATACCTGCCAGACAGTTTGAAGGCCGACACTCGAACAAAGAGAGGTAGATACATACCATACAACTGGCAGGCCTTCCTATGGATCGACGAGAACAAGGTGGAGCTGTTCTCCTTCCTAGCGACGAGACTAGCTGCTCAAGAGACAGAGAAACAAGTCATCAGCACGCTCCACAAAGACGTGGTCTGTACGCATGCCAGAGACATCGCTGGTCTTGCTCCATGTACACATGAAGAAGCAGATACCAGGATGCAGCTCCACGTGGAAGATGCTGTGAAACAGGGCTACAAGGTGTCGATCCGCACAGTTGACACGGATGTCGTAGTCCTTGCGGTGGCAGCAGCCGAACGCCTCAACATAGATGAACTGTGGGTTGCCTTCGGTACTGGGAAGAGCTTTAGGTTCTTAGCAGCTCACGAGATGGCCCAGGCATTGGGGCCTGACAAGTGTCGAGGATTACCCTCATTTCATGCCTTCACTGGGTGTGATACCGTGTCAAGCTTTGGAGGCTGGAGCAAAAAGACTGCATGGGAGGCGTGGAAGGCCTGTGATAAGGTCACTGCGACCTTCTGTGCCTTGGGCGCTACAACAAACCCCTCAATCGTAGATGACAGCCTGGACACCTTGGAGCGTTTCGTCGTTCCCCTGTATGATCGCACTAGCAGTCACGAGCATGTCAACGATGCACGTAAGCAGCTCTTCAACCAGAAGCGTCGAGCAATAGATGCTCTCCCGCCAACTCGAGAAGCCCTCAGACAGCACATCAGGAGAACTGCATACCAAGCTGGCTACTGTTGGGGCCAGATGATGGTTGCTGCTGCAGAGCTCCCATCCCCTAGCGAATGGGGGTGGGTGAAGAGTGACACTGGCTGGGACGTCTGCTGGACAACCATCCCAGAGGCAACGCAAGCATGCCGGAAACTTCTCAGATGCGGCTGTAAGAAGGGATGCAGAGGACAATGCAAGTGTAGGAAGGCTGTACTCCAGTGCACGGCACTATGCCACTGCGGCGGACAGTGTGCTCGGGAGTAGAACTTGCAGTATCATGGACGGCTTGGAGAACACAACCATAACCCCTTTGTACAGGTCAACTGGGGATTGCAGGCCCCATCTACTACCATGATTTAATAATACCCAAGGAGAATATTTCGTTAGCTGATAAGATCCAACTTCATAACGTACATGTGGTGGTTGGCATTAATGTACGTTTGATGCTCGGGTTGCTCACCTAGATCGCCTTTGTCCGCATGGCGGATTGTTATATTTTAATATGATGTAGACATGTACCCACTGACAATGTAAGGGTAAAATATAAATTTAAGATAATATGTAAGGGTAAACGCACATCCACAGTGGCAGTGCAGTTTAATGTTAAACCGATCATTTTCAGATTGCAAAATATGAACAAAACTCATTAAAAAAAACAAATTTTGCGTAATTGTTGCCTAATTGGCCAAATAAATCGGTTATGTAAGGTGTATGACCTTTAATTGGCATCCCAGATTATATTGTAAGTGATATTGCATTACTTGCATGCATCTCCAGTTGAAAAACATGCACAACTCCTACAGATTATGTGTTATGCAATACCCGATCACGGCCATTTTGTAAAATGGCCGCCATTTTGGCCCCAGGAGGAATATGCAATGTCCCTATATCCAAAAATTGTCCTAGTGGTATGAACTAAATGTGAGCCAAATTCTATGCTTTTATCATCAAACCCACAATCTTTGCACATATCTGCTGCAGTATACCCCCTAAAGTACAGCAGAATCTTCAACGTGATGAAGTTGGCTGCCTAAGGAGAAGAAGACAAGGAACTAAAAAAGATTTCATGTGAAAGTCAGAAGGTATTATCATAAAGGTATAAAGAAGGCTGATCTTATCCTCTGCTTTTCTCCTGAGAAGAATGTTAGTACCTTCTGGCATAACCCTCGAAAATTAGCTTGGATTCCTTGCCCTGCAGAGGAACTAAAGCTTATACACCACGCCAAGAGACGGGCTTGTTTGAGCCAGTGTCAAAACTATTGGTCACAAACATGATTAACACTGCATGCAGTCTCTCTCTCTCTCTCTCTCTCTCTCTCTCTCTCTCTCTCTCTCTCTCTCGTCTCTCTCTCTCTCTCTCTGTCTCTCTCTCTCTCTCTCCTCTCTCTCTCTCTCTCTCTCTCTCTCTCTCCTCTCTCTCTCTCTCTCTCTCCTCTCTCTCTCTCTCTCTCTCTCTCTCTCTCTCTCTCTCTCTCTCTCTCTTCTCTCTCTCTCTCTCTCTCTCTCTTGCTTGAAGGGATTTTTCTTTCTTTCACGTTTGTAGTCAAATTTTAATTGTTTTGTTTTGTCCAAGGACAAAATAGGCATTGCCTAAAATCTTCAACCTTGTTAAATAAAGTTTTTCAGTGTCCAGTGCTCTCTCTCTAAAATGATCCTCCTCCTCCTTCTTCTTCTTTCTTCCTCCTCCTTCTTCTTCCTCTTTTCCTCCTCCTCCTCCTCCTCCACCTCCTCCTTCTTCTTCCCTCCTGCTCCTCCTCCTCCTCCTCCTTCATCTTCTTCTTCTTCTTCTCCCCCTTCTCCTCTTCCTTCTCCTTCTTCTTCTTCTTCTTTTTTCCTCCTCCTCCTCCTCCTTTTTCTTCTTCTTCTTCTTTTCTTTTCTCGTACTCAGCAGCCATTGCTATGCCGAGAAGAATTGACGCCTGTGAAACGCTACGCCTTTCGTTGCTCGTTTGTCCTTTCTTTCTTTCTCTTTCCTGTCTTTGCTTCTTTTCTTTCTTTCCGTTTCTCTGCTCACATCATCAACCGGTAGATCATATTACAGTCAGCCTCGAGCTCAATACCTGGGTGTTGCTACCCTGGATCGATTAGACGTTGTTTTTGTTTCAGAATCAGCCACATAGAGAGAGAGTGAGGGGTGAGGGAGAGAGAGAGAGAGAGAGAGAGAGAGGGAGAGAGAGAGAGAGAGGGAGAGAGAGAGGGAGAGAGAGAGAGGGGAGGGAGGTGTTTGGTAACAAAAGCTCTGGGTGACAGATATAGTGAACTTTTCTGTGTAGCTCAACTTTTGTTTGAAGCGAAAACGAAATGCGTTCATAACATGAACGCAGTGAAAAGTTTTGCCAACATGATAACTCAAAATACACACACATGTACACGCGCGCGCGCTCGCTCGCACGTACACGCACACGCACGCACACGCACACACACGCACACATACACACACACGCGCGCGCACGCTCACGATCACACAGATATATATATATATATATATATACACACAGACACACACACAAAGAAAGAAAGAGAGAGACAGAGACTCTTACAAGAGAAAAAAGAAACTTATAAAAAAGATGCCCTATATCTTGTCAAAGTGTAACAACAATCCTTTCAATATTTATTTTCTCCCTACTTTTCTTAACAGACAGTCAAACAGAAAGACACGTTTAAAACAACAACAATAATAACGAAGCTAAACAATCATAGCATCTTGGCAGAAGGAATTTTTTATTTTTATGGACTTTACAAAAAAAGTCACGGAATGTGCATAAACTACGTTTCATTACCAAACACATTTTGCATAACATGCAAGTTTCCAAATATTAATCACTCGAAGTGTGTCGAGATTAGGTATTTAGTATTAGGTACTTTATAGTCACAGAGGCGTCTCTGTGAAATTCGGGTTGCTCCCACCCGGAGAGCGCGTCGCAGCCAGAGGCGCGCCACCCAATTTTTGTTTTTGTTTTTGCATGCGATTTTTGTCACTGATGAGAGGGGGGGGGGGGGGGGGGGGGGGGGGGGGTAAATTTTTACCAAATGACAACTTTTTCGTTGCCACTGGGTTTTATCGTGTGCTAAGTGCATGGGCACACGGGACCTCGGTTTATCGTCTCATCCGAAAGACTCCACGTTCAGACCGTTAAGGCCTAGTGCAGAATGAGAGGAAAAAATCCCCTGTACCCAGGTTCGAACTTTTACTTGACACGAAGCGAACGCGCTACCACTGTGCCACTGTACACCAGATAGCCATAATGCAAGCACATCATTTACATCAAAAGGTCACACGGTATTCAACAGGCAGCACATAATAATAATCGAAGAATACTGCTTGAATGAAACCGGAAATCTTTTGATGGCTATAATACAGCCGGTCAATATATAGCATGATAGAACGAATTGGCAAAAACATTGCGCGTAACCAAATCAGTCAACTCTACTACGTTTGCTCAGCTATTACACGAACAGAACCAGTATATATTGATCACTATTCTTCTTCTTCTTCTCCGATCGCTCAGGCAGTTTCCTGTCATATGAGCGCAGATGTGTCATGCTGCCGCTATGCGCCTAACTAAGAAATAGGCCTAGAATGTCCATCTTCGGATGGAAACAAATGTTTGTAAGTGTTTCTTGAAAAAAGGCAGGAGAATGGACCAGTAAACAGAAAGATAGTAGATGACAGTAAGCAAATGGAAAAGGCAGAGTCAAAGACAGTGACAGATCAGAAGAAGTTACAAGCACAAAACTTCCAGAAGGTGGGGGATTCCCGGAACTAATTGTACGAAAGACCCCCTGGTATCCACACGGAGGTGATCAGTATTAGTCAGGGGAAAACAAGAACAGCATGTTAGTATTTTAGCGCGCGCGCGCACGCACGCACACACACACCTAAATACAAACACACACACACACACCTACACACACACACACACACACACACACACACACACACACACCCACACCCTACACACACACACCTACACACACACACACACACACACACACACACACACACACACACACACACACACACACTCACTCACACACACTCGCACACAGTTTTAACCCTTTCATCGCCAAAGTCGCATTTTAGCACCACAGTGATTTAACACCTATGTCATTAAAAGACATCAAATCAGGGCCTGCTATCCAAAGACCCTTATTTTATTAATTTTGGGAGGTAAGGATAGGCCTAATGTTATATAATGTCACAGATGAATTCGCAATATTGCAGATTTTTTTGTTCTCTACCCAGTTAAGTTTAATGGTATGCTTCGGCTAGAAAAATGGCTGTCGGCGGAAGGGTTAAAGGTAGAGTGACTTTGAAAGGTGTTTCTTTCATGAACTCTAGACTGTAATTGTCCTGACATATTCCTACGATCACATAATTATTAGCCTACTGTTACAACTGATTCTGTGATGCTGATAAGCCATAATGTTTTTCACATTTCATTTCATTAGACACAATAATAATAGCTATTTAACCCTTTCAACGCTAGCCATTCGTCAGCCAACATGTACCATTAAACTTACCCAGGTAGAGAATAGATTTCGTCTGCAATATTGGGGATTCCTCTGTGACATGCATAAAATAGGGCCTATCCTTACCTCCCAAAATTAAGAACGTAAGGTCACTGTATACCAGACCCTCATTTCATGCCTTTTTAGTAACATGGGTGTTAATCATTGTGGTGCCAATAGGCGACAGTGGCGATGAAAGTTAAAAAAAAAAAAGGCTTTACGATAGCTATTCTGATAATAATGTTCCTTTTGTTGATCACATATTCCTTGACATATTAACGTGTAACTTACACCACACAACACAACAGCTGACGCTAAGAAAATAAGAAGTCAAAAGGTCATAACAGAAAAAACCATCTATGTGTCTTTCACACATCGGAACATTTTTTCTCTTGGTGGTGCGTTTTATAATGTAAGTTTGCATGTGGGAGTTGCTTGGTTTTGTGATTTTGTTCATGTTCTATGTTTACGTTGCTAAATAAAACACTCACACACATCTATTTAAATAAAACAAATAAGTTTTCATAATTTTGTGAAAATAATGATGTCAACATCCTTCTCGTTTTACATTGCTGACGTACACCAATGTCTGGGAGAAGTTGTCGAGAGAGAGAGAGAGAGAGAGAGAGAGAGAGAGAGAGAGAGAGAGAGCGAGAGAGAGAGAGAGAGAGAGAGAGAGATGAGAGAGAGAGAGAGAGAGAGAGAGAGAGAGAGAGAGAGAGAGAGAGAGAGAGAGAGAGAGAGATGAGAGAGAGAGAGAGAGAGAGAGAGAGATGGCACCATAGTGATGTTTTGGATTCTTTTTGTAGAGAAAGTGATTAATGTATGAGCTAGAAAAGGTATTCTATTGTGAGAGCTATGCTACTAGCGCAATGCCAGCTGAGTTGGCAGCGGTTTAAAAAAAAAAGGCCTACACTGTAGCCCCGTCAATACATAGTATTGATTCTTTTGTATTTGGAGAAAGATTCCCTTATCTATGAGCGAGGATCGTTTTTCTGAACTTCACTGTTTCTCCCCCCCCCCCACCCCCCTCTCTCTCTGTGTATAACTTTGTGTGTGCCTCTCTCTCTCTTCCTACTCTCACCCTCTCCCTTTTCTCTCTAATCTCTCTCTCTCTCTCTCTCTCTCTCTCTCTCTCTCCTCTCTCTCTCTCTCTCTCTCTCTCTCTCTCTCTCTCTATCTCTCTCTCTCTCTCTCTCTCTCTCTCTCTCTCTCTCTCTGTGTTGTTGTTGTTCTTCAGTTTAACGTCACTCCACTAAAACTGATTCAGACAATATTATATTGTAGTGTGATGTTGGTGCCGTGAGTGTGAGTGGGTGTGACTGTGAGTGTCTTGTATGCTAGTCTGTCGTTTCCGACAATGACTGCCAGATAGCAGAGGGGGGCAGATACTATTCTGGCGGGCTGGGCGAGAATGTGTTTATAGTGGAGATGCCTTGCCCAGGGTACATCCCCACTCTCTCGGCCAAAGGGATTTGAGGACACAGCTGGCGTTGAGGAAGGTCCCCAAAGACCAGCCCATCCCCTTTGCAGCACCAGAGCCGGTGCAAGGGCCCCCTCGTTCGAGAGTCATAGTCTTCCACAACAGACTAAACTGTACCATGATTTTCCATTACTGTAGAAAGTCATCTATCGTACAGCTCTCATGTTACTGTTGGCCCATACTACAGGCTAATATCAGCCAATGATAAAAGCCGTTTGAGGGCCCGTGAGTGTGTGTAGGCATTAAAGTAAAGTTCTCTTGCCTTTGGACAATGAATCAGTAAATGACTGACACTCAATGATTCACCACACATACATTTAACATCAATACAATTTTTTGATTTGAATGAATTCGAACGAAGTCTATGGATTAGACTTCCAATCTCCCTGGGACGGTATTCATGTCGAGATAGCATGAGACTTAGCATGATGCTAACTTAGAAGCTCTTCCAATGTCCTATAGGATTTATTAGGACTTTTGGAAGAGCTTCTAAGTTAGCATCATGCTAAGTCTCATGCTATCTCGACATGAATACCGTCCCTGGACGAGAAAGTAACACGGTTAGTGTGATATTTTCTCATTGTCGCTATCATTAGATTTAATACAGTTATTATAATATTGAACGTCCGAGTTCATCAATTCATTTTTGACATTTTTATGAGATGTTTTGCTTAGAATTGAGAAACCTTCTGTCAGATCTAAAGGAACATTAATTGATACTGCGTCGTCACTATTTTGAGCTGCATTTTTTGCAGCTTGGTCTACCCGTTCATTTGCTGATATTCCACAATGAGAAGGCACCCAACAAAAAGTAACGGTAATGCCTTTCAAGGAAAGAATGTGCATTACTGCATATGTTTACTTTCAATTATAATGTGAAGTCGTATACATGAATTGGGAGACCTAATAGCATACATTGCTGCTTTAGAATCAGCACATATTAAGATTTGGCTGTTATTTATAAGAACACTTAAAAGGAAATCCAGAAGAAAGAGAAAGAGAGAGAGAGAGAGAGAGAGAGAGAGAGAGAGAGAGAGAGAGAGAGAAAGAGAGAGAGAGAGAGAACACTGAACACTGAACACTGAAATGGTTTAATGAGTAGGCCATTGGCCCATGTCATTTTGAGTGGTTACAAAAGTATAACAAAGTAGCAGTATTAACAACATTTTATCATAAACACACATAACAAACTTAGCGTATACGTAGTTCAAAACTTCATACATGCATGATACATAGAATATCAGATAAACACAATCATCTTTACCCACTTATGTGCATCTCCCGAATTTTATCATAAACACACATAACACACTTAGCATATACGTAGTTCAAAACTTCATACATACATTATACATAGAATATCAGATAAACACAATCATCTTTACCCATTTAAGTGCATTTCCCGGATTCTAAATGCTTTTTCGAAATAAAATGCTAAACGGATAATCAGAGATTTATTTTCAGTTGCAAGCAGCATGGTTAGTTTGAACAGTGAAGGTTGGTTATAATATTTACTTGGGATATATCTGTCTCTCAAATCCTGATAACGAGGGCAATGTAATACAAAATGGATTTCAGTCTCAAACTGAGAGGTACAAAAGGGACAGGACAAATCATTATCTGTGAGAGAGAGAGAGAGAGAGAGAGAGAGAGAGAGAGAGAGAGAGAGAGAGAGAGAGAGAGAGAGAGAGAGAGAGAGAGAGAGAGAGAGAGAGAGAGAGAGAGAGAGAGAGAGAGAGAGAGAGAGAGAGAGAGAGAGAGAGAGAGACTATTTCTGCCTGTCTAAATCTAATTTTCCTGAAAAAAATATTTTCTAAAGATAGCGCGCTGACTCGACTTGGTTAAGTTATGATCCTTTAAATATTTCAAATTGAAGAATAGCTTTTCTTTAGCACCGTTCTTTTAAGTAAACATGTCTATTGTATTTTATTGTATTATTTTGTGTAGAAACCAAAACGCATAATTATTCAAGTTAAAGTTAATCTAAAACAAGTGCGAAATCGCAATAGTTTGTGGCACGCGGTCTATTTTTACACCACTCCAATCATGAGTCACCTCCCCTGGCTTTGCAATAATTTTAATCTGTAAACCAGAATGTTATCTCTGCACCATTTCGTAACTTTTTATATCTTTTTGAAAACATTTAAAACTATGTATCCTACTTATGCTCATCAAAAGAAGCACCGCATACTCGTCGTGTCTGTTGTAGTGTCTGTATTACGTATGTTTATTATTTTGTACGCTTTTAAAATACATCATTTTAAAGAGCGGCCTCAATTTGAAGCGTAACCTCGATTCGCCACATGGCCGAAAGGCCAAAGAGGGCGTAAAACATTATTAAAACCTTGATTCGCAGGCTATCATACATACAGCTATCTGTATTAATATATATAAAAAATCGGGACTTTACTGGTTTCGTACTGCCTCCGGGCATTGCCTCCAGTATTGTTCCCACCATATTTGTATTT
Source organism: Phymorhynchus buccinoides (assembly GCA_017654935.2). NCBI lineage: Eukaryota > Metazoa > Mollusca > Gastropoda > Neogastropoda > Raphitomidae > Phymorhynchus > Phymorhynchus buccinoides. The sequence continues at coordinate 25,871,427 of CM065682.1, forward strand.
ACAAATGTCCCATATGTGTCTGATTCAGACCAAGAGGACGTAAAACACCATTTTCGCTCGTTCGCCTCGATTTGAAGTGCGACAATTTTGTCAAAATGTGCGACAATTTTGGACCGACCGACCGACAAAGTGAGTTATAGGTTTGTGGCTTGAGACACAAACAACAAGCTGAACTAACTCAGATTTCCCTTACAAGCAATGTGTTGAATGGTTGGGTGGATTGGCACAGGTCTAAAATGGATAGGCGACTTGGATTGAAAGGGGCGCCCTGACGGATGAGTTTTTGCAAGAAACACTTCGACATCACCAGGAAAACACCCTTTACAGAGATCGCAACTCTCACTTTGCTCTGGTTTCCTAAAACTCAAACGGTCAAATCGGCGATCCCTCCTTGGCGGAGGTGCTGGAAGTCAAATTCTTTGAGTGAAAGAGAAGGCATGTGCTTTCTCTTTTTTTTAATGGCCGCCTGAGTCGCTTAAACAAAAATCACGAAATTTCCACAATACAAGCCTTTTTATAGGGAGTTTCGCTCACAACAAAGGAAATAGTTCCAATTTGTTTTTACTGCACCACCCACCCCGTCCAAAATGGCTTCTCTCTCTCCGGCAACTCCGCCAAGGAGGAATGGCCGTTTTGATTTCTAGGAAACCAGAGCAAAGTGACAGTTCCGATCGTTGAAAAGGCTGTCTTTCTGGTGATCTCGACGTGTTTCTTGCAAAAACACATCCGTCAGGGTATGCCTGTAAGGCGTCCATAATGTTGGCAACTCTTTTCTTTACTATTATCTTCTCTCCTTGCCTCACTATTCCTATCTTTTGTTTAGCAACGGTTAAATTCAAACTTAGTCGTAACATTCTTCAAAGGTATGCGTACATTGATTATTACAATAGTTACGTAATTACAGCTGCTGTATTAAAAAAAAAAATGGTTGTAAAATATTATGACCATCAATAGTTCATTCTAAATATTTTCTAATTGGTGAGAACACACCTTCCGTCATTTGAATCATATGTAATGTATTGTGTACGGGTACGTTATAAGCTATATGCTTGTTGTTACCCTGTTACCTCATTATTGTTTATAATTTGAAATTGTTGAATAAAAAACCCCGTTTAAACCAATAGTTCATTCCGCGTATGGATAACTTACATTATTTTGTAAATCGAATATGAATTTGTATTTACACTCTAATCAATCGTAGTAGGCGGGTTTTTTTGTTTTGTTTTTTAATGAATAGTAACTTTAATCCTTTCGATCAGGCCCTGTAGTCATGAGTACGAATTAGACAGCCAACACGGGGAAGAGTACATACATTAGACTAAACTCCTAAAACGATTGCTGTTTAGCCTAATGTACGTACTATTCTCCGTTTTGAATATTTAAAACGCACTCATGACTACATGGCCTGATGATTAGTAACTTCAACCCTTTCAACCGCACCTGCCTTCTTCCCTGCTGCGTTACCATCAATGTATCAGTTTTCAATCCACGAGCTAGCCTGCCTCGAGTCTCCAGACCTTTCAACGGGGTTCTTTTATTCTTCGTTCCCCGTTCACCAGTTTTATAACGGCCGTTCGGACTCTCGCTTCCCTGCCTGGCGTCATTGAGTTCCGATCATCCGATCCCTCTAGCAGCCAGCAATGAACCTTCTCCAGCAACGCTTCCGAGGCAACGCCTTCCCCCTGTCATAATTATGGCCTCTGCCGGCATCAAGGGGGGTAATTAACTCAAACTCTCTCTTCTTCTCCTATCCAGCCACGCCCTTAGCGAGGCTTCTGGTATCTCGGGTTACCTCGTGCTAATCATCTCAAATCATGAGATATCTATGCCTTTTAACGGTTTTACTGCTGGAGGGGATAGAGAAGAAGAAGATGAAGAAGAAGAAGAAGAAGAAAGAAGAAGAGGAGAGGAGGAGGAGGAGGAGGAGGAAGAAGAAGAAGAAGAAGAAGAAGAAGAAGAAGAATAAGAAGAAAGAAAAGAAGAAGAAGGAGAAAAAGAAGAAGAAGAAGAAGAAGAAGAAGAAGAAGAAGAGAAGGAGAAGAAGAAGAAGAAGAAGGAGAAAAAGAAGAAGAAGAAGAAGAAGAAAAGAAAAAGAAGAAGAAGAAGAAGAAGAAGAAAGAAGAAACCGTAAAAGAATTATAAATCCGCTGCCGAACTAATAATGGCATAAGCGGTGGGCTTGGGAAGGATTGGGTTAACTGGCAGGTGTTGTGTGCGTGTCCTTGTCGCTAAAAGAGATTAAAAGGTTTCAGCGAGCAACATTAGTAAAGGTGCTAAAGATCATATTTCTGTTTAAATCAATACAAGCAGTTTAAAAAAAAGCACCCACCCAACAATCCATCTCGTGAAATGGAAGCTTAAAGACCCCCTGACCCGACGAATTTTCTTTCTAAAAATCCATAGAGGTCACTGAGAGAAATCGTTCTGCAGAAACCGCACCACGCAGTTTCCATTGTTTACCCACAAATCGAGCGTCAAAGGTGGTCATTTTTACCTGGATTTTTTTTGGCCAGGTGTGACTCCCATATAAATTCCCCCAAATTCAAAACGATACAGCGCTTTGAAGAGCAGCTTCGTTTTGAATTTGGGGGAATCTGTATGTGGGTCACACCTGGTCAGACAAAAATCAAGGGACTTAATTTTGCTGGGTCAGTGTGTCTTTAAAATAAGCAGTGCTTGTTCGAAATCCTGATCCAATTTTCATTTGACCCAAAACGGTTAATCTGATTGATTTGGGAAAGATACAGATAAACACACACCTCCTCCCTCAGAGTCTTGGTTTATTGCAGTGGTTTTTGTTTGTGGCTCAAGCCACAAAAACCTATAACTCACTTTGTCGGTCGGTCGGTCGGTCTGTCGGTTGGTCCAAAATTGTCGCACATATTGACAAAATTGTTGCACTTCAAATCGAGGCTGCATTTCAAATTGAGGCCGCTCTTTAAAATGATGTATTTTAAAGCGTACAAAATAATAAACATACGTAATACAGACACTACAACAGACAGGACGAGTATGCTGTGCTTCTTTCGATGAGTATAAGTAGGATACATAGTTTTAAATGTTTTCCAAAAGATATAAAAAGTTACGAAATGGTGCAGAGATAACATTCTGGTTTACAGAATAAAATTATTGAAAAGCCAGGGGAGGTGACTCCTGATTGGAGTGGTAAAAAT
>CM065682.1:25881729-25904229 GCA_017654935.2 Phymorhynchus buccinoides
ACAAGGCTCATTTTTTAATACAATAATTTTACATCATTTCCTTTTACATTCTGATACGAAATTATGACCCTTCTAAACGTCCAAGTATGAGATCTAATCAAAATACTGCTTCCCCTATATGAAATCTTCTGGCCCCGCCTTCCCCCCAATTGCTTCCGTGACTTTGTAAAAAAAAGAAGAACATTAGTTGCACCCCAATTCTGCTTCTGTTGCCCCTCCCTTTACGTTCTACACCATCCCACCACTCCCACACCCTTGGAGATGGAAAAGTACAGACGACACACACAAAATCCAACTTTCAGTTAAAGCCGCAGTGCCCGATTCCAGGAATCGGGTGGCTATTTTTAGACACACTTCTCTACCAGCAAGAGGAGAAAAGAAGGGTTTGCTCACAGCGTGTGGCGAAAACTGCCGTTTTTTGATGAAAAATATCCGTTTTTGTTTTGGATGGAAGTTCAGTTTAAAGTCGCGTATCGCGGCTGTTTCCGCATGTACGACGGTCTGACAAACCAACCAGGTATAAACAAAATTTCGTGTTCCTGAATCCGGTCTTAGCCAAAGGTGAGAAGCGATTCAGTTGGTCTGAACATTTTATAATCGTTTGTTGCTCGCCTCCGTCCTTATTAATATCCTGTCCTGCCGTCTTTAAGTTTGCTAATGTGACTTCATGTGATTAAAATTGAACGCGCTCATTAGAGACTGATGTCCTGCGTGGTTCACCTATGTTTATTCGTTGTTCTCAAAAAGGTAAGGTGTTACATTTGATCCATGTTTCTTAAGATTGCAAATAATGGTAATTTTGTTAATCTTTCGTGAATTATTTGAATCCCAAACTCCTGAGGCTTTGCACTTGCTCTTATACTATTAGGGGAAGACGGGGTAAAAAGCGCATGGGCGGGTAAGAAGCCCACCCCAATTATCTCTTGAAATAAAGAAACTTTCAGTCAAAATTTGCCCATGAGACGAATGCTAGACATTAACACTAACACTCGTCTCATGGGCAAAATGTGACTGAAAATTTGCTTCATTTCATGAGATAAATTGGGGTGGGCTTCTTACCCGCCCATGCGCTTTTTTACCCCGTCTTCCCCTACTCCAGCAAAAAGGATTAGTTTGTCCTCTGGGGACCTTCCCCAGCACCAGCTGTCTAAATTCTCTTTGTCCAGGAGAGTGGCCCGGATATATTTGGCAAGACTTCTTTACATTTAACACTATACCCAGTCCTCCAGAATAGTAATTGCCTCCTTTATATCTGGAAGTCGTGGCTAGTCAGACAGGACTGACTGACATTCACGTTTTGAAGTTTTACATAATTGGTAGAATTTGGTATGTTTTGTTTTATTAGGTGGATGATAGTGACTGATTTGTTTCGAACAAGTATAATCGATTATAACAGATTTTTTTTTGGTCACAATATTTGACAGTAGCATGGCCTGGTTTGGTTTCCAATAATTATGTGTCCAATTTATCATGAAATATTGTCTGAGCTTGCCCTACCCTAAAAGTATACTTCTTGCTTGTAGATACTGGGAACTGGGAAGGAGTACTGACTGTTTATAGTCTACCCTCAATTTTCCAGTCAAACGGCAAAGTTCTTTGCAGGTAGCAGCAGCTGCTACTTTAGAACAATAACAAGTCTCCCGAATGAAATTTATTAGGGGAAGACGGGTAAAAAGCGCTGGCGGTAAGAGCCCACCCCAATCTCTCCATGAAATAAAGAAAATGACAGGTCAAATTTGACCATGAGATCAATGGCTAGACATTAAAGCTCGTCTCATGGTCAAAATGAGACTGAAATTTGCTTCATTCTGAATACTTGGGGTGGGCTTCTTACCCGCCCTGCGCTTTTTACCCGTCTTCCCTATCGAAGGCAGAGAATGGCCCTTCACATAATACAGGCAAGCCATACACCCCGTTTTTGAAGACTGGTTTGATTAGAGGTGGATATCCCTTGTCGGATGACAGAAATCTCTCTCTCTCTCTCTCTCTCCTCTCTTTCTCTCTCTTCTCTCTCTCCCTCTTCCTCTCTCTCTCTCTCTCTCTCTCTCTCGATCTACCTCTCCTCTCTCCTGTCTCTCTCTCTCTCTCTCTCTCTCCTCTTCTCTCTTCTCTCGTGTCTCTCTCTCTCTCTCATCTCTCTCGTCTCTCTCTCTCTCTCTCTCTCTCTCACAGAGTTGGAGTACGTTTAGTGGCTCGCATCTTGTGTTTATGTTTGTGAAACATAATGAGGAATCGTCGACAGCAGAAGTTCATTTTGTTAATAATTTTTACCCCCCCCCGCCCCCCAACTCCCCTCCTGTCCCCCGTTTTATGTGACTACATCGTTTTCCAGACTAACCAAGGTGCATTACCCAGGCCTAATGTAGTCTTTTTGAAATAAAGGAGAACTAGTTTAACTCTCGGGTTGGCTTGCTTGTTGCTAACCCTTCACATTGGTAGAAGCATTCAACTTCATTGCAACCACTGTACTTCCTCGCGGCTGTTCGAACGTGTAAAGTGGTAGGCCTACATTTCAAGAATCATGGCTGACCCCTGTTGTTTCTTTGATATTACCATGGGGGGAAAAAGGCCGGAAAAATTGGTCATGGAGGTAGAAAAATAATCCTCCTTAGAAATGAACTACAAGGCCCTACCTTTTGTTAACATTTATTTTTTGTGTGACTCTTCCATGCGGTTGTCCAAGTGCTTTTGAATTTGATTTTTACAGTGTGGCGTGTGGCGCGCGCGCGCAGCACGCGCGTGTGTTATTGATAGGCATGTTGTGAAAACAAATGGATAAGCCTATCTTGAAATATACTTTAAAACAGTCATTTAAAGAATAAATACAGTTTCATTGAGGCTACAATTCTATTTTTGGGGCAAAGGTTAAGAGCTTAGCTAACACACCAAATTTTTTGTTTAATCGTACATTCTCAATCGATCATTTTTTACTGGCTTGGATTAGGAATACAGAATTAAGCTAAACTACAGCTATTTAATTAAGCAAATGATTTTATACATGATGCTATCGATGGAATCGATATGAATCCGTAGGCCTAGGTCTGCTGAAATCAACCTTGACGTAGGCTATACTTGCAAGCGAAGTTTTGAATAAAAAAACCCCATTATTTTCCAGAAACATTTCTAACGTGATGCCCCCCCAGAAAAAAGAAGTAATATCCACCAAGTACATACTAGCATTATGCCACTTTCTAAACTTTAAAGTGTCACAGCCGAGAACAACATCGTTGGCTGTCCGATTCAGTAAGGAAGCAGCATGTTTGATAAGAGGTTATTGTGAAGAACATTATCTCCCATAGCTTTCGATTTAATATGATTGAAAAAAAAGGGGGAGGGGAGCTGTCTGTCTACGGCGAAGAGAGAGAGAGAGAGAGAGAGAGAGAGAGAGAGAGAGAGAGAGAGAGAGAGAGAGAGAGTGTGTGTGAGAGAGAGAGAGAGAGGGGGGGGGGAGAGACGCTGAACGCTGAACATTTCAATGTACCTTGGCCTTAGGCCACAATACAAGGGACAGGGGGTGGGCGGGGTTGAGTGAGAGAGAGTAGGGAGAGGAGAGGAGGGAGAGAGAAGAGAGAGAGAGAGAGAGAGAGATAGCGAGAGAGAGCAACATTGGAAAACGATCTACTTCTATTGCGTTGAGTTTTCCTTTTCTAACTGCATAATAGATTATGAAGTCATCTTCTTTTCCTCTCGAAAGGTTTTTGCCTAACCCAATTTAAGTTGACAATCAATGTGTATCTGGACCCAACAAACACGTGACGCAATGCCTATTTATTTAACAACAAAAAAAAAGTTTTGCGTCGCTTGATAAAGAATAGGCCGTGGGGCAGCGCAAAATGTTACAATTGTAAAAGATTGCGTGAGGTGCCCGGTGCACGGAGAGCCTGCGGCAAAATTTACAATTTTGTTAGAATTGTAACATTTTGCGCGAGGCGCCCCGGCAAAATGTGTACAACGCGTCAACTGTTACAATTGAAAACTTTCATCAAAGGTGGGCGCCTTGCGTCAAATGTTACATTGTGCAACTGCGCGTCGCGCCCCGGGCGCCTCGCGCAAAATGTTACAATTCATAACAAAGTTGTACATTTTGGGAGGCTTTCCGTGGCAAAATGCTACACGCAGCAAAATGTTACAATTGTAACATTGCCGCAGGACTTTCCGCGCAAAATGTATCATGCGTCAAATGTTCAGTTACATTTGACGCGTTGTAACTTTTGCGCTGCCTAGGCCGCACGCCCTCTCTCGCCGCGATTCAATTCAATTCAATTCATAATTTTTATTGTCTTCACAAAAGCAAAGAATTTCGTTGCTGCCTGGCATCACATTTTTTGTACTAATTATGACACGACACAAGTAATGTTTTAGGAAAACACATTTACATAGGAAGACCACAAATTTTAAAACCCACACATACGCACGCACGCAAGCACGCACCACTGCACACCACACACAAACACACACACACACACCACACACGCGCGCGCGCGCGCGCGCCGCGCACTATATTTTTTCTTCTGTCTGTCTGTCTGTCTGCATGTGTGTGTGTCTGTGTATCGATTATATTAAAAAATACTGTTTGTATTTTGATTAAAATTGGCAGAGGGGTTGACAGCTTGAAAAGGAAGCTTCCTTTCGTTAGTCAACATCGTGCTGACCTTGACCTTGAGTTTGACCTTGAAAACCGAAATTTTCCTTCTTTGGGCTATGTAATAATAATAATAATAATGTGAAATTTATATAGCGCTCTTTCTGCACATGGCTTCAGTGCGCTTTACAATTGATAACAGAACATAAAGGCAAACAATAATTAATATTAATTAGAAATTAAAATAAGCATGAATGTTACACAAACAATAACGTTCCTTACTTCCTACTCTCTCACAAACACAAACCAAAAAAAAAAATCCTTTGGATGTTCAGATAGAACTGTTTGAAAAGTGTGTACACCCCGTGTTGTTGTATGGATGTGAGTTATGGGGCTTTGAAAATATTATAACATGTAGCCGGTTACAGTTGCGTTTTTTGAAAATAGTGCTTGGTGTGAAAACCTCAACCCCAACTTGCATGATCTTGGGTGAACTAGGTTGTCTACCCATAGAGATTGAAATAAAAACAAGACAACTCGATCAATTAGCGTTATCTGCCCCTGCTCTGGTGTGTCGCAGGTGATTTCCGGCAAAGTACTTGTTAAAGTGCACAAACAACCCACGGAAAACTCGCAAACCATGACGGATTACGAGCTAGCGAGCTACAGCGGCTCCTTTTTCTCTTTACTGTCATAGCAGAGCTGCCTGTGGGTCATAGTGTGTGTGTGTGTGTGTGTGTGAAAGTGCTGTGTGTGTGTGTGTGTGGGTGTGGCTGGTAGGTGTGTAGGTGCGCGTGTTTGTGTGTGTGTTGTGTAATTCACTGTGTCTATGTGTGTGAGTGTGACCCGGAACTCACCAGGGCTTTTTTACTTGGTTGTAGGATAGGGCTATGCTATTGGTATAGCCTCATTTTGAAAACCATGAAAGATCTAGACAATACCTCAGAAATATTTTTACTTTTTAAGCTATGTAACCTTATGTTTGATTCTGGCCAGTTTAGACTCCCATGGTTACTGCAGGTTTTGACACTGTTGAACGAACTTGGATTGTCTTATTTGTGGAGAAATCCTATGTTTTCTTTAAATCAGTTTAAATGTGTCGTCAAACAAAGATTAAAGGATCAATTCCTACAGACATGGAGAAGTGATGTTTATGGTAGTAATTAGCGCGTGTTATAACTATCGTTTAGTTAAAGAAAGCCCTAGTCTTGAGCATTATTTGCTAGTTTTGCCATATTCCTTGCGTCAGTCAATGATTAAGTTTAGAATTTGCAATAATAAGTTTCCCGTACAGCAGGGTATAATTTTGGATATCCCTAGGCAAGAAAGAAAATGTACCCTGTGTGAACTGAATGAAATTGGTGATGAATTTCACTATTTGTTTGCTTGTTCTTTTCCTTTGATAAAAGATCATAGGTCAGAGCTATTACCCACATATTTTCAGCGTCACCCCAATGTTATAGTTTGTGGCTCAAGCCACAAACCTATAACTCACTTTGTCGGTCTGTCTGTCTGTCTGTCTGTCGGTCGGTCTGTCTGTCTGTCCAAAATTGTCGCACATATTGACAAAATTGTCGCACATATTGTAAAAGAGCAAAAAAAAAATACTTGGGCATAAAGTAACATTTCAGTTGTCATATCTACATATCTACAGTCCTAACGTATGGAAAGAATTATATACTGAACAGAGCACATGAATCTTCATTTTAAAGCGTACAAAATAATAAACATACGTAATACAGACACTGCAACAGACACGACGAGTATGCGGTGCTTCTTTCGATGAGTATAAGTAGGATAAATAGTTTTAAATGTTTTCCAAAAGATATAAAAAGTTACGAAAATGGTGCAGAGATAACATTCTGGTTTACAGATTAAAATTATTGAAAAGCCTGGGGAGGCGACTCAGTGTATGTAATGATTGGAGTGGTAAAAATAGACCGCGTGCCACAAACGATTGCGAATCCGCGCTTGTTAAATTTAGTACTTTAATGAATACCCGCAGGAAATCTAAACTTGTCAAACTCGCAAAGTTTTATCCATATACTTGTAACTTTGTTTTTTAAAACTTTAAGAAACACATAAATGCGGAAAAAACCCTGTGAAACATATTTGCTTGTTTTTGTTTGTGGCACAAGCCACAAACCTATAACTCACTTTGTCGGTCTGTTGGTGGGTCCAAAATTGTCGCACATATTGTGTAAAAGAGAAAGAAAAGTACAGACATAAAAAAAGACTTGGGCATAAAGTAACATTTCAGTTGTCATATCTACAGTCCTTAGGTATGGAAAGAATTGTATACTGAACAGAGCACATGAATCTTTCATTTTAAAGCGTACAAAGTAATAAACATACGTAATACAGACACTGCAACAGACACGACGAGTATGCGGTGCTTCTTTCAGATGAGTATAAGTAGGATACATAGTTTTAAATTGTTTTCCCAAAAGATATAAAAAGTTACGAAATGGTGCAGTGATAACATTCTGGTTTACAGATTAAAATTATTGAAAAGCCATGGGGAGGCGACTCAGTGTATGTAATGATTGGAGTGGTAAAAATAGACCACTGGGCTGCAGTCTTGTGGAGTGAAAGTGTTTGATCAAAAATTGTGTGTGTGAAGAGCATAATGTAAATGCGCAACATTTCTCTTTCAAATTATATTTACCAACCGCGATCATAGAGAGCGGATTGGTAATGTTTTCACTCGTGTCTGAGGCAGACTATGTATGTTTACCAACCGCGATCATAGAGAGCAGATTGGTAATATTTACCAACTGCGATCGTAGAGAGCGGATTGGTAATGTTTTCACTCGTGTCTGAGGCGGACTATGTAGCGTTTGAATGGATCGACTTAGGGCGCTCAAAATTTTGCATGCGGGTAGGTAGTAGGAAGATCTAGGCCAAGTTCGATAATGAAGGTCATGGGTCAAAGGTCAAGGTCACTGGAGCCGAAAACGCTGCCATGCGGCTGGTGATTTTACGCTGCCATGCGGTTGGTGATTTTGCGTCTTAACGCTCTAGTTTCACTCGTGTCTGAGGCGGACTATGGTGTTTGTATGTTTGTATGTATCCTCTCTAGCGTTTGAACGGATGGACTTAGGGCGCTCAAATTTTGCATGCAGGTGGGTAGTAGGAAGATCTAGTTCAAGTTCGATAATGAAGGTCATGGGTCAAAGGTCAATGTCACTGGAGCCGTCGGAAAACGCTGCCATGCGGTTGGTGATTTTGCGTCTTAACGCTCTAGTTAAGAATTCTGCCGCTTGGCGATGCCATTGTTTGTAGTTGAAATAGTCGCATGCCACAAACGATTGCGAATCCGCGCTTGTCTTAGTTAAGTTTAAGCCACTGCTCTGTAACCAATGTCTTTGTTAGTCCCCGAGCTGAAGGTTCGGGGAACTATTGTTTTTGGTCTGGTCCGTCCGGCGTCCGGCATGCCTCCGTCCGTCCGTCCGTCCGGTTATTCGTCCGTTTTTCTAAAAAACTATTCAGTCTATCATAATCAAATTTGGTATACTAGTTTGCCAAGATGCAAGCTATCCACTGATGTATTTAGTTTTACATTAAGGTCAAGGTCGCGTCAGTTACGGGGTTCAACCCCCGAAACACATAATCGCTAATATCTCGCGAGGTTTTGCATGTATTTTAATGCAGATTTTTTCACATTTCTTGATGAATGGTCTATAACACAGTTGTCATTAATGTTTCTGTGCGTGCGTGTGCGCATGATCGCGCGGGCTCAAATCACGGGTCCGAACCTCAAGGCTATATATAAAAAACTATTCAGTTACGTGCTGTTTTGATGCGTTTTTATGTAGTTACGTGCTGTTTTGATGCGTTTTTAGGTATGTGTACAGCCGACACATTCCGATTTCGGAGTAGCTCGGCGATGCTGCGAGGGGACTTTGCAGCCGCTCGGCGTTGCACTTGTTATTCTTTTTCTTGTTTTTTGAAAAAATAGTAGGTAGTTTGTATGGGATACTTTTAGTTTGAATTTTATTTCTTAGATTATTAAGTCTTTTTGTTGTGAATTTTATTTCCTAGATCATCATTAAGTCTTTTTGTTGTTATTCATATTTGAATGTATGTTATCTTATTTTCTTTTTTGACTCACCAGTGTCTGCCATTGTGGTTGTTGTTATCTATGTATTAGCTTAAAAGCCCCGCTGGGGCCAAAGCTCAAATGTTTCCAAACTCTCTCTCTCTCTCTCTCTCTCTCTCTCTCTCTCTCTCTCTCTCTCTCTCTCTCTCTCTCTCTCTCTCTCTCTCTCTCTCTCTCTCTCTCTCTCTCTCTCTCTCTCTCTCTCTCTCTCTCTCTTATCTCTCTCTCTCTCTCTCTCTCTCTCTCTCTCTCTCTCTCTCTCTCTCTCCCTACAAAAACCAAAAGCATGGTAATTACTTCACGACAAAAACATCAGAACGAACCTCTAAATCTCAAAGTGTATTTAAAGAATAACATCATTGACCAAGTACAAGAGCACCGCGTCCTGGGTGTGATCATAGATGAAGAACTGAAGTGGCAGACCCATATTGAGAAGGTAGCACACAAGCTTGCACGTAGCCTCTTCCTACTAAAAAACCCTTAAACCTTTCATAGATACAGAGGAACGCAAATTATTCTCTCATGTCAACTATGCATCTGTAGTTTGGGATTCTACCGCCAAATGTCACCTATTAAAACTCAATTCTATCTACAAAAGAGCAGCTAAAATTATTCTTCCTGACGCAAACCTCACCACATCAGAAAAACAAGCAAAATTAAACATCCTTCCGTTAGATTCACAATTAAAGTACAACAAAGCAATCATCATGTACAAAGTGCATAATGACTTGGTCCCACAATACCTAAAATTATTAGTTACCCCGGCATCACATCGTTATGGTTCCAGCAACTACATTTTGCCAAACACTAGAATTGACAAATACAAATCAAGTTTTGCCTTCTCAGGTTCCTCAATTTGGAATTCCCTTCCCTCTGCCATTCAGTTATGCCCTTCCATCTCACGATACAAAAAGATGGTGCGGGCAAACATAATTTACAGCCCTGCTTAAATCCTGTGTCATTTTGAACGCACACTGTATAACTTTATTGCCTTGTGTACAACTACATGTTATATGCATGGTATATGTCAATTGAATGTTTACATCTCAGTTTTATGCTTTGTTTATTTGTTTGCCTTTAAACTGCTTGTTAAATGTGTTTGGATTGATGTTGCTTTCACCTCCTACTTGTCATCAATTATTTGCTTCATTATGTGTATTTTTTAAAAACAACAATTTTTTTAATTTATATTTATATGTATGTATAAACAATGTATGTGTGTATGAGAGAGAGTCAGTGAGAGAGAGAGAGAGAGAGAGAGAGAGAGAGAGAGAGAGAGAGAGAGAGAGAGAGAGAGAGAGAGAGAGTATGTTTGCAAACGTTTTTTTGTTTCTTAAATTTGTTTTTCTTTTATCCAAGGACAGATTGTAAGAATAGGCATCGCCTAAAATCTTTATCCTTGTCAAATAAAGTTGTCCAGTGTCCAGATTCTCTCTCTCTCTCTCTCTCTCTCTCCTCTCTCTCTCTCTCTCTCTCTCTCTCCTCTCTCTCTCTCTCTCTCTCTCTCTCTCTCTATATATATATATATATATATATATATATATATATATATATACATATATATAGAGAGACGTTAGAGAGAGATTAGGTATATATATATATATATATATATATATATATATATATATATATATATATATTATATATATATAAACGTACAAGAATTGAAGAAGAAAAAACAACCACACCATTAAACTTTCCTCTTTATATATATATAGTTTGCTTGAAAAAAACTTGTTTTGTGTCCAATATTTAAGTTTGTGAGCCTAAGAAAGAAACTGAATAACTTTAATTTTAACTTTACAATTTATTCTGTGTTCTGAAAAGAATAAAAGAAAATAATGTGCTGATTTACTTGGAAGTGGCAGACCCATATTTGTGTGTATATATATGTGTGTGTGTGTGTGTGTGTGCGTGTGCGTGTGCGTACGTGCGTGCGTGCGTGTGTGTGTGTGTGTGTGATTTTAAATTGAAGGTGTGAGTCTATTCTGTCACAATGCAATTGAATTTAAAATAAATGCTTTTCTATTTTCAGTTGCGAGCTGATGTTGTTCCCAAAACAGCAGGTTAGTTTAAAAAAAACCTTTCTGTTCTATAGTCATTGAAAACAAATGAAATAATTATAACAATTGACTAACATTTGTATTTGTAGACTATTATTCTTTAGTCACAGAGACACGTTTCTCTTCTCTGTGAAAAATCGGACTGACCCCAACTGGAGAGCGCGTCGCTGCAGTACAGTGCCACCTATGTCTTGTTTTGGAGGGGGAAGGGGGTAAGAGGGTGGGGGGGGGGACCTCGGGAAACCTAGCCATTGATTTGGTGCATACCAGGCAGCGAGATTCCCTGCTCTTATCGACTTTTCACTGCCGTGTGTGAGACTTACGTTTCAGAGAACCAACAAGGACACTGTTATGTTTATGGAGAACTAGTTGAAAAACGACGATATTATTTTGTTTCGCGGAACTGTAGTTTCTTTTCGCAACAGTAACGGTGACACTCTTGTGTTTACGAGAATATTATTTTTAGGAACCAAGTTATTTTTTTGGGATAACTATACATATGTGTTTTAAGTAAACCTAAGCGCAGGGATCCCAGGGACCCTCATTTGGGGGTCTATGAAGTACTAAAATTCTAAAGGACCCTCTAAAAGTATGTGCAGGGATGCACTAGAAAAAAAAATCTTTTTAGCATTCGCAATGCCACTGGGACCCTCTATCCCGCCTCTAGGACCCTCTATACTGTAAGTGAAGGAGTCTCTGGGACCCCTTGTTTTGCGGGACGATTGGTAGCCCTGTTAAAGCGTAACATCGTCAAATAAGTGTAGTTATGTTGTTGTAGGCCAAATGTAACTCTTGTTTCAGACGAAGTAGCATATATATATTTTTCATTTCTTTCAGGGTTTTTTAATTTCTCCTAGTAATCTTGACACTGTTACGTTCCAGAAAACTTCAGGGCCTTGTGTACAGGGGAAAAGGGCTTTGGCTACAAGGGCTCCATATTCCATCGCATCATTCCTAGTTTCATGTGTCAGGGCGGGGACTTCACAAACCACAACGGCACTGGGGGCAAGAGCATCTATGGCGAGAAGTTTGAGGATGAGAACTTCCACCTGAGGCACACTGGGGAAGGTAATGTAGTAGAACATTTAGAGTACATTTGAGGATGAGAACTTCCAGCTGAAGCACACTGGGGAAGGTAATGTAGTAGAACATTTAGAGTACAGTTGAGGATGAGAACTTCCAGCTGAAGCACACTGGGGAAGGTAATGTAGTAGAACATTTAGAGTACATTTGAGGATGAGAACTTCCAGCTGAGGCACACTGGGGAAGGTAATGTAGTAGAACATTTAGAGTACATTTTCTGTTTATATATATTTCCCCCCCTTCAAGCACACTATTGAAATAAATAAAATTAAACACCGAAGGGGCTTAAAGGACCCGAAGACGCAAAAGCATCCACTTGCCCTACCAACACGAGGGCAGCTCTTTGTCAACCCTGGAAGCCCGTGTTGTGATACACGTGTGTGATACACTTATTCCATAAGCGTACATGAGCACCTAGCTGCTCTCCACTTAGTGACCATCAGGTGCCACACAGAGGGGGCCCTGTGGAAGTGTCTCCATGGGTGTGTCAGCCTGTTTTTCATGACTGCAGAGCCCACAGGCAATAAGCATCACCATGTAGCTATTCAGTACGCATCATACAGCTCCACTCCAAGGACAGGTGAGGTCAGTTAACGTTTCCAGACAATCAGACTTGCGTGCCTCCAAAGGGATACCTAGAATGCTAGAGTCTGTATCTCTTTCCTTATAGTCGCTTGGTCTTTCCATAGAGCCATCCCGAAAGAGCAAAACGAATGAAAAAGAAACACGCCCAGGTGCTGACGGGATCATTAGATGCACTTGCCCCACATGCCCTACCAACACAAGAACAGTCATACGCCAACCCCTTTACTATGAGCTGTCTTAATCTTTAATTTGAACTTGTGGTGCACCCCTTCCTGTCTCGCATGTTTTGTTTGTTTAGTATTTAGAATGTGCCTGTTCTGTTTAGATGAAACTCAAGACTGTTAGGCTTGTGAAGCAACACTTAAGAGCAGACAGCTCACAGACAACAGTAGTTGCCTTATTTCAGATGTGGGTCAAGAAAATGTGAATCACTGCTATTCTTTGACAATTTACCCCCCCCCCCCCCTGCATTTCTCGGTTAATTCCATTTTCCCGTTTTTGTCTTTCTTATCAAACATAAAGCTGTATTTTATGAACCTTTTTAGCTAATAACCTTTTTGGAATACTAACCCTATCCTAACCCTAGGCCATTATCTAATAGGATGTATGTATTGCAGTACACGGCGCCATTTGTCACAGTCGTGGTTCATTGCGTTTTCCCGTCTTATACTAAGTTATAGGGGTGGGGTGGGTGGGGGGTATGGTTAGGGTTAGGGCTAGGGATAGGGTTAGTATTCCAAAGAGGTTATTAGCTAAAAAGGTTAATAAAATACAGCTTTATGTTTGGTAAGAAAGGCAAAAACGGAAAATTGCAATTTACCAAAATACTTTTGGATGGACATGATTGGTATGAGGTAAATGTTTTATTGCAGAATTTGTAAAATAGGGGCAATGGATGCCTCGTGCCTCTCTTCCTGGGGACACTGGTGGTGGTGGTGGTGGGTGTCTTTCAGTACAAATAGTTTCCCAACCTTCTGGAAGTTTTTGTGCTTGTAACTTCGTCTAATCTATCACTCTTTGACTTTGCTTGTCCCCTTTGCTTAGTGTTATCTACCATCTTTCTGGCTTACAGGTCCATTTTACAGGCCTTTGTTCTAGAAATTCTTACTAGATTTTCTCCAGTCGAAGACCGTGGACATGCTTGGCGTAAGTAGTTAGGCGCATTACGACAGCATGACGCATCGGCGCTCATATGACAGGAAACTGTCAGAGCGATCGACAAATAAAAAGAAAAGTTTGAACATTTCTGATTCTTTGTTGAAGTTGAATCGCCCCTGCGTGTATTAGCTGCCAAATTTTATGAAAAAAATGAAATGGATCCGCTTCTTCTATGGTCTACAGTCGGGTAGGCTTGATATTCATGATAGTATTACACTACTCAGCAAAACTACCACTTTTGTCACTGTGCCTAGTCATATGATCGGTGATACGTTTGCCCCAAAAGACTCATTGCTTTTCCCCCAGACACTAATTGCTCTTTTTCCATAATTTCCAATCATGACAGACGCGCAATTAATGTTCTTGGACAAATGTATTTTTATGGGTAGACCCATAACGCAATTTATGTTGTCTGTTGTGACTGAAATAAATGCACTGAAAAGTGTTTTGCTTAACATTGAGTTAATTTTTGACATGCTTAAAAGAGATACTTCTAACCCACTCCCCAGATTCACGCCTCTCCATCCATCATCCATCCATCATCCATCCATCCTCCATCCATCCATCCATCCATCATCCATCATCCATCCATCCATCCATCCATCATCCATCCATCATCCATCCATTCATATACATTGACACCACTCCATTTATGCCCAACTTTAGGCCGCTGATTTTTATTCAGCGACAAACAATGTTAAACAAAGCAAATTCAAAACATTTTTCCCAAGATATTATGGTACATTAAAACAAATTCCAAGACATGTTCAAGATCAAGTATGTCACTTTTTTTTCTGTTGCTGATTTTGTAGTTCTATTCAGCGACAAAAATTGTTACACCAAAACAACATCATCCATACATTACGTTACACAAAATCAACATCATCCATACATTACGTTACACCAAAACAACATCATCCATACATTACGTTACACCAAATCAACATCATCCATACATTACGTTACACAAAATCAACATCATCCATACATTACGTTACACAAAATCAACATCATCCATACATTACGTTACACCAAATCAACATCATCCATACATTACGTTACACCAAAACAACATCATCCATACATTACGTTACACCAAATCAACATCATCCATACATTACGTTACACAAAATCAACATCATCCATACATTACGTTACACCAAAACAACATCATCCATACATTACGTTACACCAAAACAACATCATCCATACATTACGTTACACCAAAACAACATCATCCATACATTACGTTACACCAAATCAACATCATCCATACATTACGTTACACCAAATCAACATCATCCATACATTACGTTACACAAAATCAACATCATCCATACATTACGTTACACCAAATCAACATCATCCATACATTACGTTACACCAAAACAACATCATCCATACATTACGTTACACCAAATCAACATCATCCATACATTACGTTACACAAAATCAACATCATCCATACATTACGTTACACCAAATCAACATCATCCATACATTACGTTACACCAAATCAACATCATCCATACATTACGTTACACAAAATCAACATCATCCATACATTACGTTACACAAAATCAACATCATCCATACATTACGTTACACAAAATCAAAACCCAGAATTATTTTTTCCAAAACATTCTGCAAATTCTTCTCATTAAAATGGCAAGGTCCTTATATGTCGGCAACTATTGATTCAGACATTTTTTCCCCAAATGGACAAAGAAAGGAACAAATTCTCCAAAACATAGAAAAATATTTTTTAACTCTACTATGTATCCTCACACGCACAACCATCCCAACATTATTTGTCACGCCTACATAACCTGACCCCAGTTATTTATGGCGGAAATGCCACCCGACGGGCCCCTACCCTTCCTTAATCGGGTTCGGGTCCATCGCCGCAACCCCCCCAAAAGAACTGCCAAGTAGGTCTGTATAGTCCCTGACAGCATATTGTACCAACAACATATGACTATGTCCTAAATGTTCTCTATGAGAGGGCAGACCGCAGTGTGAGACTACCACTCTCTGCACCTACACACAAGTACTTCCTTCTACAATCCTACGTGGTAAGATGACAAACCCCTGTGTGAGAATGTATCCTAGTTTATGCCCACAGCCATACTCTAGATCCTGACAATATGACCATGTCCTCCATGCAAGGGCAGACCACCAGTGTGAGACTACCCCTCTCTCTGCACACAAACCAGTACCGCATTCAATAATCCTAATAGGAAATATGAGACAAACCACCTGTGTGAGAATGCCTGTACCCTACTTTTGTGTCTACAGCCATGTTCATTCAATAAACTACACATCCGTACCTCTTGCTAGAAGTGTGCAACTACATTGCATTGATCTGATGTATGCCACAAGGGTGTTTGTGCCCTGTTTGCGGGTCTGAAGCCTCTCTTCTTCTTTCTCTTCGAAAAAGGAGAACTTTCTATAACTTGTCTTGCAGGAGGGAAGGGGGTAAGTTGACTCATGTGACTGTCTGGTTTGGCGGGTTGAGAGACGGACTGTAGGGGGTGTTGACGGAGATGTCCCCTCGGTGAAACTTGAAGGTGGACAGTCTAGATGCCCGCTTCCTGTCGGCGATGGAGTTCAGTGTAGCTGGGTGTACATATCTTCCACGCTGGATGTCTGGCGATGTGTCACATGGCTATGCGCTGTTGCGCCAATCCTGAAACTATGGGTATTATAGCTGCACCTTAAAACCCGCATGTGCCAGATGCACCTTATATTCTGTTGGAACTCCCTTCGTGTCACCGCTGACCCATCGTCCGTGATAAACAAAGGACCAGAGATCAATGCATATGCAAATACTGGCCCAACCACCTGACTGGACAGTTAGGGAAATCTGGCACGGCACATATGGTATGTCGTGACACTTGGCTCCTACTGTGTTTGCAGGTTTCAAAAATGATCTGAACACTCGTTGTCGTAACCTGCACGTTGTGTAATTTGAGGTTAATTGGGGAGGAAGTTATCTCTCCGACCTGTAATAATGTGTGAAAAGTCAAGGCACACATGGCCGGAAAACGAAATCTGTGAAACTGATTACAAATAACTATCTTACTAGTGTTTAATAATTAGTGCAACATTCCCAGTGTAATTGGAAGCCTAGTGTCTCCTGTGGCCCCCAGTCTTCGTACTCCCTGTAGTAGCTTTGTAACCAAAAAACAATCTGCTGGGTCAGGGAGAGAAACCCATTGATGCCCATGCATATGCTGGAAATGGAAGAAAACATAGATTAAGATGTAGCCTGCCATCAATATCTACTGGGTCAGGGAGAGAAACCCATAGATGCCCATGCATATGCTAAAAATGGAGGAAAACATAGATTAAGATGTAGCCTGCCATTAATATCTGCTGGGTCAGGGAGAGAGACCCATTGATGCCCATGCATATGCTGAAAATGGAGGAAAACATAGATTAAGATGTAGCCTGCCATTAATATCTGCTGGGTCAGGGAGAGAGACCAATTGATGCCCATGCATATGCTAAAAATGGAGGAAAACATAGATTAAGATGTAGCCTGCCATTAATATCTGCTGGGTCAGGGAGAGAGACCCATTGATGCCCATGCATATGCTGAAAATGGAGGAAAACATAGATTAAGATGTAACCTGCCATTAATATCTGCTGGGTCAGGGAGAGAGACCCATTGATGCCCATGCATATGCTAAAAATGGAGGAAAACATAGATTAAGATGTAGCCTGCCATTAATATCTGCTGGGTCAGGGAGAGAGACCCATTGATGCCCATGCATATGCTAAAAATGGAGGAAAACATAGATTAAGATGTAGCCTGCCATTAATATCTGCTGGGTCAGGGAGAGAAACCCATTGATGCCCATGCATATGCTAAAAATGGAGGAAAACATAGATTAGGATGTAGCCTGCCATCGATAACTGACATTCAAAACAAACATACAAAAATCAAACTTCTATAAAATGACATGTCTACTGTCCATATCCGTAAATCATAGCAACTATATAAAATTAATAGCTATACATTGGCACGAGAATACCATATGTACACTGAAAAATAAAACAAATATATAATACACATAATAAAACAGGTGCATGCTAAATGCCAACATATATCCGTGTACCAAGTACTCTGGCATGAGGTGAATATGGGCACAATACCCATTGGCATATTGTGCACATTGGAACATACTGGACTCCATGTGCTGAAAATAAAGGGATGAACAAAGATCAGGATGCAACCTGCCCTCTATACAATGAAAATCAGTCATACCAAATGAAAAACTGCTATTATGGTGGCTCATGTTTTTCAGTATAATATCCTAAACATTTTTGTTTAATTTAAATTTGTATAAATATAAATTATTTAAATTGGCAACACACATTGGCATATATATGGACATAAGTCACATGTAGGTGTAGCGCACGGCAACAGGCTGTGCATATTGGCAACCTACTGAACCTGCCATCTGTGTGACAGGCATGAAATCCAGTGCCGATTTGTGATGACTATCACTCACTAAAAATGTGCACTAACAATACAGTGATGACTCATGACTCATGAACTAAGGAGAACCTACACAGTGCTGATTTGCCATGACTATCGCTTACTACAAATGTGAAAGAAAAATACAGTGATGATTCATCACTCACGAGACAAGGTTACCTGACCATAAAGACAATTGGGGGAAAAACCATTAGTGGCTGGACAATGGTCGACACCAAACTTGTGTACAGGACACAGAACAAACGCTAAATGGCCATAACTGTCGTCTGCTTTCTCCCTGAGTACCTGAGCAATAAGACGAACATGGAATGACGTCTGCCTTCTCCCCGTGTACCTGAGCATACGACGGAATGTCGTCTGCCTTCTCCCTAAGTACCTGAGCATTAAGACGGCCATAACATCTACCTTCTCCCCGAGTACCTGAGCAATAAGACGGACATGG
Organism: Phymorhynchus buccinoides; assembly: GCA_017654935.2. Lineage (NCBI taxonomy): Eukaryota > Metazoa > Mollusca > Gastropoda > Neogastropoda > Raphitomidae > Phymorhynchus > Phymorhynchus buccinoides. The sequence continues at coordinate 25,900,252 of CM065682.1, forward strand.
AATAACGTCTGCCTTCTCCCTGAGTACCTGAGCATACGATGGAATGTCATCTGCCTGAGTACCTGAGCATTAAGACGGCCACACGCCTTCTCCCTGAGTACCTGAGCATACGATGGAATGTCATCTGCCTTCTCCCTGAGTACCTGAGCATTAAGACGGCCACACGAAAATAATAATGTCATCTGCCTTCTAACCAAAAGAGTAATATGATGTAGACCATAACACTATAATATAAACACTGCCTGAAGTGCAGTCTGAATCTGCAAGAAAATACTGAAATAGCCTGAGTATTTATCCATAAAAAAGACTAAACTGTAAACTTCTCCCCAACTTCATCACGTTGAAATTTAAATTCTGCTGCTTACATTTTACCAAGATGCGTTAAATATACGAAATAAGAAACTGATTTGTTGACGACTAGGAAGCGTTACTATCCCTGAACATGGTCTGAGTGTTGACTTGCAACAATGACACAACTGGTGGGCTCTAGCCACTGTGAAAGGAAAAACGAACACCCTCTAAATTCTGCGTACAAATCAATGTTGCCGTAAACCATGGGAAATTCCCGTAAAATTAGCGACCGTTTCATGCAAAGTTCGCATTACTGTAACGCTTCGAGCAATCCTCTGTCATCCCTGTACAGTCTTTGATAGTACTGGGGTGGGGGGAAACACTGACCGAAGAGAGAACAAAGAAACTGGCTCCTCGATTGTGAAGTGAAAACAATTGAACAAAACCAAGAAATTTCCCCCAGAAGATAACCGACTAATCTGAAAGACCAAGTCACCTCAAGAAAAGAACATAATACAGCAAAATGAGAAATCTCAAGAAGAGTACTTATCTGTTAAAAGTTTAAAAAATATATTATCGTGATGAAGCAAAAATAGATGTGTCTGAGATCGAAATGGAGTCAGACGAATAATGATTTCCTAACCATTCTCAGATGGTTTGAATCTAACTTCCGGAACGAAAGTTAAGAAAACCTTTTGAGAATCGAAAGTGAAAGTGCTCCTACTAAGACGAGCGAATATTATATCTACAAAATTGATGAAGAACCGTCACAGCCCGACCCCATACATTATTTATGTGTGATACTGTTAAATGACTGAGGGCTGAAAAACCATGGTTGTGTTTCAGGCATCCTGTCCATGGCCAATGCAGGTCCCAACACAAACGGGTCCCAGTTCTTCATCTGCACCGCGAAAACATCATGGTTAGTTTGACACAAACAGCATATCATGCAGGCCTATGTTCTTGATTGATTTCCATACAAACTGAATTTTAGGCGTCGTTTTTGGAATCTCATTATTTTATGTAAGCAAGTTAGTAATGTGACTTCTCAGGGAACAGAACTACCTTGCAAACAAAAATGTAATGAATTAATCTTTAATTTAGTGTCTTTTCACAAGAATAGTGATTTTAGACAACATACAAAAATTGAGCCAATTAAAATTACAAAAACAAAAATCACAACACACAAATTTAAAAACATCTACAGTAAGCTTCCAATAGGCGTGGACAGCACTAATTTCGCAATTAAAGCAAAGTCAATTTCTGTGTCACTTAAGATATCCTTGGTATTATCATGCTTATGAAACAAGTCAATATTGAAGATAAACAAAAATGTTTAAAAAAAAAAATTGCATTGCTGGGATAAGTTTTTAAATTTCTCGACGGAACATTCTTTCAAGTAGCAGCACTTTTAACACAGACTGTATATGTATATTAACATGACGACTGTGGTGTGCAGGCTGGACGACAGACACGTGGTGTTTGGCAGTGTGGTGGAGGGCTTGGATGTGGTGAAGAAGATGGAGAAGTTGGAGAGTGATCCGGCTGATAAACCTTTAGAAGAAGTGAAGATTGTCGACTGTGGTGTTACTTTCATTGATGTTCTCCACTAGAAGCATTCATGTCTATTTTTTGTGTCATCGATAGGGACTTTGGTACCGGGACTTTTTAGTTTGTTGTCGATTTCCTGTATTTGTGCACTCCAGCTTAACAGACTAATAATTATGCTATTTATTTGTTCTGCAGCACTGGTCATGACACATTGTGATCAGCTTCAATCTGAATGGCATGGTCATCTGGGTCTCATGCACATCGTTTAATTCAGGGGGTAGACCTACCAAACAACAGAGAAAACCCCACTATTTTTTGAAGTTATATTGGAATTTGTTAGTACCCAGATGATTATGTTTTCATATTAAATTTAAATTTTGTTCTTTGCTTTATGGATTTTGTGCCATGCGGAATAATACTAATACACAGAACTTGAACACTAAAACTGAACATTGAGCGTTTTTGCCATTTGGACCAGATATTTGGGGAAAAAAGGCTATAATAGAGATTTGCTTGGAATTTTGAAGACAGTTCTACAACCTAATTGTCTGGATTTTGTCAATGCTGTTTTTGAAAATAATTGATTATGTTTTATTTTATGACATATTTAATATATTTTTATTTCAATAAATTGTGCACATCATAAATAATAACATGTGAAAGTTGCTACACATGTCATCTCCCATGACGAAACCCAGATATGACATTCATTTATGTGTACAACTTTCAAAGCAATCCAAAACATTCTTTCTTATACATTTTAGTGAAAAAGTGACTTAATTTAGTTGTTATCAACACTGCCAGGTGTATATTTTTCATTTATTTTTTAAATTTTGTAATGACAAATATAATTTTCAACCATACAACACTTTATTTATGTTTTATAGGCTATATTTGACTCAGATTAAACTTGGGATAATTTTGTGAAATAGATTTATTGTTATGACCGAAAGAAGATAGTGACCTCTCGTAAGATTCTTGAGCTGGGTCCACTGAATCTGTTTCTTTCTGTAAATGAAAAGAGCTTTTCGATTTTTGTTTCTTTGTTTGTTGATAGCTCAGACAGTCCCCTGTCATATGAACGTAGATGCGCCATGCTGCCGCTATGCTAGGCTCAGCATGTTGTCCATCTGTTCACGTTAGACTCGGCATGTCCATCTTCGGCTGGGGAAAATCTTTATAAGAGTTTCAGGAACACAGGCTGAAGAACGGACCAGTAAGGCAGACAAATACTAGATGACTGTAACTAAAGGGAAAAGGCAGAGTCAAAGAGATTGACAGGTTAGAGGAAGTTGCAAGCACATAGCTTCCAGAACGTGGGGTAACATTTTGTACAAAAGACCCCCTGGTATCCCGACGGGGGACCTTTTGAATTGACTTTTGATCTATTTCTTGAAATAATAAAATCCAGTTTACCAATACGTTTTTTTTTCTCTCTGCAGTACTGGTTTATCTTGGCAATTTGCATAATGATCTTCAGGGTACTATCCGGGTATGAAGCCTGTTGCTTGTGTCTCTCCCCCCCCAAATTATTTTTTTTTAACTTCTTTTTCTTTTCTTTTTAAAGACATGACTGGCATTCAGGGTGCACACCACAACGCCTTCTGAGTCCATTGTGAATAAACAACAACAAGAGCAACTACAGAAATGGACTGACATGCTTAGGTATTACAATTATTTCATCAAAATCAAGGGTTTATAATACAAATGTTCAGGTGTTGACTTTGTTAGTAAAGAATAAAAGAAAAGTTTAAAATATGCAATGCTTCAAGCTTAGGCCATTATTTTGAACATGACAGATTCTTTGTTACAGGATTGTAACAGCTGTTTTCTAAGGAATAGAATTGTTTTGGGCGCTTTTTTTGTTTCTTGGCCTTTTTCTTTTTCAAAGACTGTTCTTCGCATCATCATTCTTTGGCTCATTAATAAACATTGATAGATGAGGAGAATGGCTTTAACTTGTGCTCTTATGATGTCAGCCCATTCTTTAACCGTCTGTCTGTCTGTCTGTCTGCTTCTCTCTTTGCTCTGTTCTCTCTTTCTTTCTGTCGTCTCTCTCTCTCTCTCTCTCTCTCTCTCTCTCTCTCTCTCTCTCTCTCTCTCTCTCTCTCTCTCTCTCCTCTCTCTCTCTCTCTC
>CM065682.1:25911729-25921729 GCA_017654935.2 Phymorhynchus buccinoides
ATTTATAAGAACACTTAAAAGGAAATCCAGAAGAAAAGAGAGAGAGAGAGAGAGAGAGAGAGAGAGATGAGGAGAGAGAGAGAGAGAAGAGAGAGAGAGAGAGACTGAACCGAGGGGGGGGAGAAGGAGAGACTGAGCACTGAGAATGGTTTATGAGTAGGAACACTTATGGATTTTAATGAGTAGGCCATTGGCCCATGTCATTTTGAGTGGTTACAAAAGTATAACAAAGTAGCAGTATTAACAACATTTGATCATAAACACACATAACAAACTTAGCGTATACGTAGTTCAAAACTTCATACATGCATGATACATAGAATATCAGATAAACACAATCATCTTTACCCACTTATGTGCATCTCCCGAATTTTATCATAAACACACATAACACATTTAGCATATACGTAGTTCAAAACTTCATACATACATTATACATAGAATATCAGATAAACACAATCATCTTTACCCATTTAAGTGCATTTCCCGGATTCTAAATGCTTTTTCGAAATAAAATGCTAAACGGATAATCAGAGATTTATTTTCAGTTGCAAGCAGCATGGTTAGTTTGAACAGTGAAGGTTGGTTATAATATTTACTTGGGATATATCTGTCTCTCAAATCCTGATAACGAGGGCAATGTAATACAAAATGGATTTTTCAAACAGTCTCAGAACGAGAGAGTGAGAGGTAGAAAATAGGGACGAGAGACAAATCTGAGAAGGGGAGAGAAGTGAGATGAGGAGGAGGAGAGAGGAGGAAAGGAGCAGCATTAGAAGTTGGAGACGAGAGACCACCATTCTTGTAGAGAGAGATGCTGAAGAGAGCTTAGAGAGAGAGAGAGAGAGAGAGAGAGAGAGAGAGAGAGAGAGAGAGAGAGAGAGAGAGACTATTTCTGCCTGTCTAAATCTAATTTTCCTGAAAAAAATATTTTCTAAAGATAGCGCGCTGACTCGACTTGGTTAAGTTATGATCCTTTAAATATTTCAAATTGAAGAATAGCTTTTCTTTAGCACCGTTCTTTTAAGTAAACATGTCTATTGTATTTTATTGTATTATTTTGTGTAGAAACCAAAACGCATAATTATTCAAGTTAAAGTTAATCTAAAACAAGTGCGAAATCGCAATAGTTTGTGGCACGCGGTCTATTTTTACCACTCCAATCATGAGTTACCTCCCCTGGCTTTTCAATAATTTTAATCTGTAAACCAGAATGTTATCTCTGCACCATTTCGTAACTTTTTATATCTTTTGGAAAACATTTAAAAACTATTTATCCTACTTATACTCATCAAAAGAAGCACCGCATACTCGTCGTGTCTGTTGTAGTGTCTGTATTACGTATGTTTATTATTTTGTACGCTTTAAAATACATCATTTTTTAAAGAGCGGCCTCAATTTGAAGCGTAACCTCGATTCGCCACATGGCCGAAAGGCCAAAGAGGGCGTAAAACATTATTAAAACCTTGATTCGCAGGCTATCATACATACAGCTATCTGTATTAATATATATAAAAAATCGGGACTTTACTGGTTTCGTACTGCCTCCGGGCATTGCCTCCAGTATTGTTCCCACCATATTTGTATTTACAAATGTCCCATATGTGCATCCTGATTCAGACCAAGAGGACGTAAAACACCATTTTCGCTCGCTTTCGCCTCGATTGAAGTGCGACATTTTTTGTCAAAATGTGCGACAATTTTGGACCGACCGACCGACAAAGTGAGTTATAGGTTTGTGGCTTGATGCCACAACAAGCTGAACTAACTCAGATTTCCCTTACAAGCAATGTGTTGAATGGTTGGGTGGATTGGCACAGGTCTAAAATGGATAGGCGACTTGGATTGAAAGGGGCGCCCTGACGGATGAGCTTTTGCAAGAAACACTTCGAGATCACCAGGAAAAACACCCTTTACAGAAGATCGCAAAAACTCTCACTTTGCTCTGGTTTCCTATAAATCAAACGAGTCAAATCGGCGATTCCTCCTTGCGGCGGAGGTGCTGGAAGTCAAATTAATTTGAGTGAAAGAGAAGGCATGTGCTTTCTCTCTTTTTTTAATTGCCGCCTGAGTCGCTTAAACAAAAATCACGAAATTTCCACAATACAAGCCTTTTTATAGGGAGTTTCGCTCACAACAAAGGAAAATAGTTCCAATTTGTTTTTTACTGCACCACCCACCCCCGTCCGAAAAATGGCTTCTGTCTCCGGCAGCACTCCGCCAGAGGAGGAATCCGCCGATTTGACGTTTTTTGATTTCTAGGAGGAACCAGAGCAAAGTGACTGTTCCGATCGTTTGAGTGAAAAGGCTGTCTTTCTGCGTGATCTCGACGTGTTTTCTTGCAAAAACACATCCGTCAGGGTATGCCTGTAAGGCGTCCATAATGTTGGCAACTCTTTTCTTTACTATTATCTTCTCTCCTTGCCTCACTATTCCTATCTTTTGTTTAACAACGGTTAGATTCAAACTTAGTCGTAACATTCGTCAAAGGTATGCGTACATTGATTATTGCAACAGTTACGTCATTACAGCTGCTGTATTATAAAAAAAAATGGTTGTAAAATATTATGACCATCAATAGTTCATTCTGCGTATGGATAACTTACATTTGTAAATCAAATATGAATTTGTATTTACACTCCAATCTATCGTAGTAGGCGTGGTTTTTTAATTTTTTAATGAATAGTAACTTTAATCCTTTCGATCAGGCCCTGTAGTCAAGAGTACGAATTAGACAGCCAACACGGGGAATAGTACATCAATTAGACTAAACTCCTAAAACGATTGCTGTTTAGCCTAATGTACGTACTATTCTCCGTTTTGAATATTTAAAACGCACTCATGACTACATGGCCTGATGATTAGTAACTTTAACCCTTTCAACCGCACCTGCCTTCTTCCCTGCTGCGTTACCATCAATGTATCAGTTTTCAATCCACGAGCTAGCCTGCCTCGAGTCTCCAGACCTTTCAACAGGGTTCTTTTATTCTTCGTTCCCCGTTCACCAGTTTTATAACGGCCGTTCGGACTCTCGCTTCCCTGCCTGGCGTCATTGAGTTCCGATCATCCGATCCCTCTAGCAGCCATCAATGAACCTTCTCCAGCAACGCTTCCGAGGCAACGCCTTCCCCCTGTCATAATGATGGCCGCTGCCGGCATCAAGGGGGGTAATTAACTCAAACTCTCTCTTCTTCTCCTATCCAGCCACGCCCTTAGCGAGGCTTCTGGTATCTCGGGTTACCTCGTGCTAATCATCTCAAATCATGAGATATCTATGCCTTTTAACGGTTTTACTGCTGGAGGGGATAGAGAAGAAGAAGATGATGAAGAGAAGAAGGAGAAAGAGAAGGAGGGGAGGCAGAGAGAGGGCGGAGGAGGAGGAGGAGGAGGAGGAGGAAGAAGAAGAAGAAGAGGAAACCTTAAAAGAATTATAAATCCGCTGCCAAGCTAATAATGGCATAAGCGGTGGGCTTGGGAAGGATTGTGTTAACTGGCAGGTGTTGTGTGTGTGTCCTTGTCGCTAAAAGAGATTAAAAGGTTTCAGAGAGCAACATTAGTAAAGGTGCTAAAGATCATATTTCTGTTTAAATCAATACAAGCAGTTTAAAAAAAAGCACCCACCCAACAATCCATCTCGTGAAATGGAAGCTTAAAGACCCCCTGACCCGAAGAATTTTCTTTCTAAAAATGCATAGAGATCACTGAGAGAAATCGTTCTGCATAAACCGCACCACGCAGTTTCCTTTGGTTACCCACAAATCGAGCGTTCATTAGTGCGTCATTTTTACCTGGATTTTTTATTGGCCAGGTGTGACTCCCATACAAATTCCCCCAAATTCAAAACGAAACAGCACTTTGAAGAGCAGCCTCGTTTTGAATTTGGGGAATTTGTATGTGGGTCACACCTGGTCAGACAAAAAATCAAGGGACTTAATTTTGCTGGGTCAGTGGGTCTTTAAAATAAGCAGTGCTTGTATTCGAAAATCCTGATCCAATTTTCATTTGACCAAAACCGGTTAATCTGATTGATTTGGAAAGATACAGATAAACACACACCTCCTCCCTCAGAGTCTTGCGGTTTATTGCAGTGGTTTTTTTTTTTTAATTAGCATCTTTGCCCTTCATTTTTACAGTAGTAAAATAATTCCAATAAAGTCAAACCGATGCAGCAGTAGGTTCAACGTACCATATATTTAATTAGTTCGCAGTCAGGTTTGTTTTGTTGAATAGTTGTTCACCCCCTGTGGGGATACCGGGGGGCTCTTCCGTACAAATAGTTCACCCACCGTTTGGAAGTTCTGTGCTTGTAACTTCCTCTAATCCTTTTTTGTCTCTCTCTTCGACTCTGCCTTTTTCCCTTTGCTTTGTGTGATCTACTATCTTTCTGGCGTTTGGCCCATTCTCCTGCCTTTTAAAAAAAATCTTCCGTATAGTTTTCGCCTTTGAGCTCCTCCGAAATCGGAATGTGTCGGCTGAATGCAACCATCGATTTCAACGAGTTCATGGATGCCCTCAAGCCGTCCAGTCAAAACTGGAAAACAGACACATACGTACCCATTGTGGCCTTATGGCCCTTGAACGCAGCAGCAGCAGCAGACGAAGAAGAATAGTTGTTCTTCTTAGTGACAAAGACACCCGTTAAAGACACGACAAGCCGCACGAGCGTTGATGGCGTCGTGTGAACCAGTGATTGGATTACCGTGCGTCATTGATCACGGTTACCCGAGCACACACTGTCTTCGCTTCTTTCTGGCGCTGGATTGTCGCGAGACTGTCGCTTTGCACTGCCAACTGGCATCACGTGCAGTGGTGGCGTTCGTCTTCTCCTAGCAAACATCTGCTTTATTCGTAGCCATCATTACCAACACCTGTTGATTTAATCCAAGGGACGTACTCTTCGCATATTAATGCTCTCGTCGAGGAGGGTAACACTGGAATTGGTGCTTCAGTGCAAAAAAGGACAACAAGTGTACGAGAAAAGCACACAACTACTCACTTAAAATAAAACAGACAAAAAGTAAACGCTAACGTTCATAGAAGACAAATCTGATCAAAGAAAAGAAGAATATAGCACAGGAAGTGGAGGTCTATTGAAAACAAACAAACTAAAAAGAAAAGAAAACAAGCCCGTACTAAATCCAAAACATTTAACACATCATCTTAAGGTTTTCTTAAAAAACAACAACCCAGCAACAAAAACAACGAATCTAAACGATGTCTCAAATCAGCGAGTTTCAGCGACAGGAGATCCTCAACAAATTCCGCGAGAAATGCCTGGAGAAATCGTGCGGGGCTCTGAAGCAGCTAGGCCACGTGTTCCGCAAGATGGACACGGACTTCTCGAAGAAGATCAACTTCCAAGAGCTGCGGGACGGCATCCGGAACTACGGCGTGGTGGCCACTGAAGACGAGGTGAAGGTCCTGTTCGCTGCCTTCGACAAGGACAGCAACGGCACCATCGATTTCAACGAGTTCATGGCTGCCCTCAAGCCGTCCATGTCGTCGGCCCGGATCAAGGTCATCAACGAGGCCTTCGACAAGCTGGACGTCAACGGGGATGGGGTTCTGCAGATGGAGGACGTCAAAGGTGAGAGGCGGGGGGGAAAGGCTGGGTGGAGAGATGAGACTAAGGAGAAGAGAAGAGAAGAGAGAGAGAGAGAGAGAGATGTGTGTGAGCGAGAGAGAGAGAGAGAGAGAGAGAGAGAGAGAGAGAGAGAGAGAGAGAGAATGTGTGTCTGTGTGTGTGTGTGTGTGTGTGTGTGTGTGTGTGTGTGTTTGTGTGTGTGTGTGAGAGAGAGAGAGAGAGAGAGAGAGAGAGAGAGAGAGAGAGCGAGGGAGAGAGAGAAAAGGAGAGAGAGAGAGAGAGAGAGAGAACGAGAGCGAGAGAGAGAGAGAGAGAGACGAGAGAGAGAGAGAGAGGACGGGAGATGAGACGAGAGGAGAGAGAGAGAGAGAGAATGTGTGTGTGTGCAGCGTGCTTTAATGTGAGAGAGAGAGAGAGAGAGAGACGAAGAGAGATTGGGAGAGAAGAGAGAGAAGAGAAAGAGAAAGAGAGAGAAGAGAGAGAGAGAGAGAGAGAGAGAGAGAGAGAGAGAGAGAGAGAGAGAGAGAAGAGAGAGAGAGAGAGAGAGAGAGAGAGAGAGAGAGAGAGAGAGAATGTGTGTGTGTGTGTGTGTGAGGAAAAAAAAAAAAAAGAGAGAGAGGAGAGAGAGAGAGAGAGAGACTAGAGAGAGACTGTGATGAGAGGAGAGAGAGGAGAGAGAGAGAGAGAGAGACAGAGAGAGAGTGGGGGGAGGGAGTGCGCGCGCGCGCACGTGTATGTGTGCGCGTGCTCGAGCGCATGTGTGTGCGTATCTCTGTGTGTGTGCGTGCGTGCGACGTGTGTGTGTGTTGTGTGTGTGTGTGTGTTGATGTGTGTGTGTGTGTGGTGTGTGTGTGTGTGTGTGTGTGTGTGTGTGTGTGTTAGATAGATAGATAGATAGATATAGTTTGCTTTATATATATAAGCTATCCACAAAAAGTTAAGGATCACTTGCAAACTAATTCATAACTTTCCAAATAAGAAAGCCAATGCGTTGAATTTTGGCCAACATTTAATTCAATGCTTTAGTGATAACGATACACAATTGCCTTCAATTTCGAGCAATCGTTTGGTCTGTACATTTGATCAAAGTGGGTACGTATCGAAATTTGATTTCCCAAAGTCATTGAAATCACAAGACAGGGCATTCTGATGCTCCCAAAAGTTCAGTAATGCGTGTATCCGCCATGGCTGTTCTGGCACTCGACGCAGCGAGTCCTCATGGAGTTGACCAGGGTGGTGAAGATCCTCTGTGGAAGCGCCTGCCACTCAGCCTGCAGCATCTGGTAGAGGTGCTGGGCATCCCTGGGAGGGGGGTGGTTGCTCCTCACTTTGCGATCCAGCTCATCCCAGAGGTTCTCAATCGGGTTGAGATCGGGACTGCATGCTGGCCACTCCATTCTGTTGACTCCAGACTGCTGCAGGAAGTCGTTGACCACCCTTGCCCTGTGGGGGCGAGCGTTGTCATCCTGGTAGACAGCCGGCGGTCCCATCTGCTGCAGTGTAGGCACAGCCAGCGGTCGAAGGATCTCATCCCGGTATCGGAGGCCAGTCAGGTTACCCTGTACATGATACAAGGGTGTTCTGTGGTGAAGGCTGAAGGCCCCCCAGACCATTACAGAACCTCCACCAAAGGCCACCTTTTCTTGGACAGTGGCGTCAATAAAGCGTTCCCCTGGGCGCCTCCAGACCCTCAGTCGGCCGTCGTTGTGGTTCAGAGTGAAGCGTGATTCATCACTGAACAGGACCTGGGACCATTGCTGACGTGTCCACCTCACGTGACGTCTGCAGAAGGCGCGGCGTGCTGCCCTATGGGCTGGAGTTAAGCGTGGCCGTACAGCTGGGCGACGAGAACGGAGGTTAAACCCATGAAGGCGGTTCCGTATGGTCTGCTGGCTGATGTTGATGTTAGTAGCCACCCTCAGCTGCCTTCGAATGATGCTGGAAGAGGCTGTTCTTGTCTGCAGGGCTTGTCGTTCAATGAGACGATCTTCAAGTGGAGTTGTCTTCTTCGGTCGACCAGATCTGCGTCTTTCATGGACCCTCCCAGTGGCTGTGAAGCGTTGAATCAGTCTGACAATGACCGAGATGGACACCTGAAGTCGCCTGGCCACTTCTCGCTTGGGAACACCATCTTGGAACCATGCAACAGCTCGTCCCCTATCCAACTCGCTCAATTTTCGTCGTGGAGGCATTGTCAAATCAGGCCTAATACTGGTGGTATGTCTTCTTATAAAGCCAAGCAAGAGACAGCATCTCACACATAAACAGCAGTGCTTGCACGTGCATAATGGTTTTTCCATCTGGCTTGTGCAATGTGTTCATGCAGAACGATCCAAAACAAGGTCCTTTTTCGCAAGTTTCCGCTTTTTCTTTTGCTGCCAAGCTCAGTAATAGAGAATCACGTGCAATGTTTCCACTAACACAACATCGCCCACTTACAGCTAAACAAGAATTCATAACAATTTGGCTTGACTGAGAAATAAATAACAGGAGCGAACGGAGTTTATTGCGCACCTGTTTTCTCATAGTGATCCTTAACTTTTTGTGAGTAGTGTATATAATAAAGAGAGAGAGAGAGAGAGAGAGAGAGAGAGACAGAGAGAGAGAGAGAGAGAGAGAGAGAGAGATGAGAGAGAGTGAGAGAGAGACAGAAAATGAGAGTGTGTGTGTGTGTGTGCGGCAAAGTGCGTGTGCATGAGAGAGAGAGTGTGTGTGTTTATGAGAGAGAGAGAGAGTGAGAGGACGGAAGAGAGAGAGAGAGAGAGAGAGAGAGAGAGAGAGAGAGAGAGAGTATGTACATGGCATGTGTGTGTGTGTATGTGTGTGGCCGAGGCGCGCGCGCGTGTGTGTGTATGTGTGTGTGTGTGTGTGGTGTGTGTGTGTGTGTGTGTGGTGTGTGTGTGTGCTTGTGTGTATATATGTGTGTGTGTGTGTGAGAAAGAAGAGAGAACAAATCGTAAAGTTAAAATTAAAGTTATGGAGTTTCTTTCTTAAGTTCACAAACTTATATATTGGACACAAACAAAGTTTTATTAAAGCAAACTATATATATAAGAGGAAAAAGTTTAATGGTGTGGTTGTTTTTTCTTCTTCAATTCTTGTACGTTTATATATATATATATTTAATAATTTGTGCGTGTTTGAGGAGGTTTGTTTAAATTAATATTTAATAATTTGTGCGTGTTTGTGTGTGAATTGTTTTTGGAAAAAGTGAAAATTGGATCAGGATTTCGAACAAGCACTGCTTATTTTAAAGACACACTGACCCAGCAAAATTAAGTTCCTTGGAACCAGGTGTGACCCACATACAAATTTCCCCCAAATTCAAAACGAAGCTGCTCTTCAAAGTGCTGTATCGCTTTGAATAACAACACACACAGCACGCGACACACGCCACACAGACACCACACACATGCATGTACTCAGATCTCTCTCTCTTACCACCTCTTCATACTCACTCTCTCTCTCTCTCACTCACTCTCTCAATTTGCAAACACCACACACACACTCTCTCTCAAGAACTCTCTCTCTCATGCACACGAGAGAGATGGATAATTTTGCCGCCCACACACACTCTCGGCTCTGCGGCTCTCTCTCTCTCTCTCTCCTCTCTCTCTCTCTCTCTTGCCCTCTCTCTCTCTCTCTCTCTCCTCTCTCTCTCTCTCTCTCCGCGCGCGCGCGCGCGCGCGCGCAACGCCTAGTACTGGCAATGTCACCGTACTGGTAATTATTATAAAGCTTGGAGGAGATAAAATTAGACCATTACCAAGGATTGTTTGTGTTTTTTTTTCTTCAGATTATGTAGATAGGACTCTCTCTCTCTCTTCTTTTCTCTTCTCTCTCCCTCCTCTCTCTATAGATATATATATATATATATATAGGATTTGTTGATTGAATAAAACTTTACTGTGTCCAATGTCTTTATTTGCGAACCTCAGAAACAAAACCAGTTAAGGTTAACTTTGAGTAATGTTCGTGTTCCAAAAAAAAAAATAAAAAAATAAATTGTGCTGATTTACTTTTTCTCCCAATGGGGGAGGGACAGTGCCTTATGCAAAGACAGCTGTTTCGATCTTAGAGAAGGTCTCATCAGTTTGCATGATTGGCCTGCAATATTGACTGTCCAGGTATGGATGGCCAACAGTGAGCAATTTAAAAGACATTCTACAAGAGAATGGTGTTCTCTTTGCATCAAATCGAAAATCCACAATAAAAGCAAACCAGCACAAAGTTAAACCAGAAATAGTAAAAATCTTATGAAAATCTTATGTAAAAAATGAACAAAATAATAATGTTCTGAAATTTTAATTTCAAAACCTAATAGACATGACTAGGGAGGGCTAACTACTGAGATGTTATCCAAAAATTAAGGATAAAAATAGCAAGAAAGGAAAATCTCAGTGAATAGCCAGGTCC
>CM065682.1:25931729-26026729 GCA_017654935.2 Phymorhynchus buccinoides
ACAAAAAGAAGCATGGACAGAGAGAGACAGAGAAAGAGAACGGATATTAAATTGTCATTCAAAGAGAACACACCGCATTTACGTTATCATAGAGGGAGACTTAACCCTTTCACCGCCAGCCATATTTCAGCCAACAAATTCCATTAAATATACCTCGGTAGAGAACAAAATAGAGAACAAAATAGAGAACAAAATCCATCTGCAGTATTGGGGATTCTTTTGTGACATATATAAAATAAGGTCTATCCTTACTTCCCAAAACTAAGACAATAGGGTCTTTGGATGATAGACCCCAATTTGATGCCTTTTAGTGACATAGTGACATGCGAAAATGTGACTTTAAACCCTTTCACCGCCAGCCATATTTCAGGCAAGAATTCCCATTAAATTTACCTGGGTAGAGAACAAAATCCATCTGCAGTATTGTGGATTCTTCTGTGGCATATGTAAAATAGGTTCTATCCTTACTTCCCAAAACTAAGACAATAGGGTTTTTGGATAATAGACCCCAATTTGATGCCTTTTAGTGACATGTGTGAAATCACTGTGGTGCTCAAATGTGACTTTGGCGGTGAAAGGGTTAAACATCAGTTGTATTGAACGGCATGGCAGGCCATAGGTGCTACGTTAGCATAACGTATAGGTATTTCATCTATTGTCGTTTTTCATCCAATAAGCCTTTCCCGTGTTCTTCTTTTTCTACAAGCAGGGTCGTAAATTCCACTACCTTCTGTCCTTCTCAAGCACGATTTCGTAACACGATACCCAGAATGCCTTGGGGGTTCTATTTCCATTATCTTTGTCATTACTTTAGTATTATTATTTTTTTGAGTTACAATCGATTCTTTTTATTTTGTAACTGTTGCTTCTGGTGTGTTTTTCGAGCGTTTCTTTTTTAAAAATTTCATTTCTTTTTTTCTCTTGTTATTTCCTTTTCCCCCCTTCTGTTTTGATGCCATCCCATCTTCCGCTATTCCTTCCTTCCTCTGATCCATTCTTTATTTCTCTGTTCTTCCTTCTGAGTGTTTTTTTAAAAAAAAACCCCACATCTTTCCTTGAACTTTAATCTCTCGTCATTTTTTTTAATCAGATGAAATTTAAAATTTTTTAAAAACAGACATTTGACTCATAAGTGAAGGACAAGGGGAAAATGCATAAAGATTGGAAAGGGTGGGGTTATATTAAAAATACGCCCCGGGGGTCTTTTGTATAAAATAGTTCCCCCACCTTCTGGAAGTTCTGTGCTTGTAGCTTCCTCTAATCTGTCACTCTCTTTGACTCTGCCTTTTCCCTTTGCTTGCTGTCGTCTACTGTCTTTCTGACTTACCTGGTCCATTTGCCTGCCTTTTTTCAAGAGACACTTTCAAAAAAGAGTTCATCCAGCCGAAGTCGGACTTGTTGGGCCTAACTATTTCTTAGTTAGGCGCATAACGGCAGCATGACGCATCTACGCTCATAATTGCCAGGAAACTGTCTGAGCGATCGAAGAAGAAGAAGAAGAAGAAGAAGAAGAAGAAAAAGAAGACATTCAAAATATGATACAATCAAATACGATATATTGTGTCACAGCAATACAAGAGGAAAGGCCTGACGAATTGTACGGAATATATACTTGAGAATTTGCCACAATAAGGATGCTTAGTTTCTTTTTGTACTTGTTTATATATACTCAATATTGAATATGAAATATTGCGTGAACTGTATGCGATGCAACTTGTCAAGACGTATGGAATATCTGTCACACAAGAAGAAAAATGTGAAAGGTAGACCGACAGATAACAAAACAGCAACAATGAAAAATAGATGTAATAAAGAAAGTGCTAGGAGAATAACGCGTCTCTATTTTGCATTGTATGCAACATTGGTCGAGGCAAAGTGTTGGAATTTGTGAACAGGTTTGAATTATTTTGAATACGCACACATACACAAACGCGCACACACACAAACGGGCGCGCACACGCACACACACACACGCGAACACACGTACGCACGCACGCACGCACGCACGCACACACGCGCGCACGCGCTCACACACACACACACATATTGAGGACAAGATGTAAAGAGATCATTTTGACTTGACTTGACTTGACTTGACTTGACACACACACACACACACACACACACACACACACACACACACACACACACACACACACACACACACACACACACACACACACACACACACACACACACACACACACACACACACACACACACACACACACACACACACATACACACACACACACACACACACACACACACACACACACACACACACACACACACACACACACACACACACACACACACACACACACACACACACACACACACACACACACACACACACACACACACACACACACACACACACACACACACACACAGACACACATACACATACACACACACAGACAGACAAACACACACACACACACACACACACACAGACACACACACACATACACACACACACACACACACACACACTACACACACACACACACACACACACACACACACACACACACACACACACACACACACACACACACACACACACACACACACACACACACACACACACACACAGAGACACACACACACAGACACACACACACACACACACACACACACACACACACACACACACACACACACACACACACACACACACACACACAGAGTCTGCACGCGCTCGTTATGAGGAACGCACACCCTAAGTACACGTGAGGCTCCCGTCACGCTTTCTCGTCTTTTGCTGACCTTTGTACGTACAGCATGAAGTCCTGTGTTGGGTCACAGAGAGCAAGAACTGGGTGGCTTCTCAGGGCACTTTTGATTCTGTACTAAGCTGCCTGTTGCTGATTGTCCCAAACGACTGAGCGGCTTAGCTGGCTGTTTTGACCGCCAGGTGGCATAACTCTCGAGTGGGGCTAATCCTCTCTCTATTCTTAGTTGGGGATAAAGAGAGAGAGAGAGAGAGAGAGAGAGAGAGAGAGAGAGAGAGAGAGAGAGAGAGAGAGAGAGAGAGAGAGAGAGGAGTTCCTCCCTCCCTCCCTCTGTGTCTTTCTCTACCCCCAACTAAAGATATCACGAGATAAGCCCCTATTGAGTTGGTTGCCACCTGGCGGTCAAATTGGCGAGCTAGGTTGACCATTCGCTGTTACTCTTCAGCAAAAGTCTCTGAGGGGCGTTGTCAGTTCAGCCATGTTCGGGATGAACTTGGACAGGTAGGGGAAGACGGGGTAAAAAGCGCATGGGCGGGTAAGAAGCCCACCCCAATTATCTCATGAAATAAAGAAAATTTCAGTCAAATTTGCCCATGAGACGAATGCTAGACATTCACGCTCGTCTCATGGGCAAAATGAGACTGAAATTTGCTTCATTTCATGAGATAATTGGGGTGGGCTTCTTACCCGCCCATGCGCTTTTTGCCCCGTCTTCCCCTATGTCACCATGCCCAACATAGTGTCCAGTTCTTTCTTGTCTGCCGGTGGTTCCATGCTATGGAATCCGGTTTGACGCCTTCTGGAGATATCATGTGGCCAAAGAATTCAACCTCCTGTTCACGAACCATCAGTTTCTCTGGGTTGAGTTTCAGTTGTTTTTCAGATGCTCCGTCCATGTTTCTATAATGCTCCTCGCCTATATGACCGAACGTAAGAATGCCATCAAGGAGCACCACTATTCCTGGCATGTCTTCAAAGACTTGGTCCATTTTTCGCTGGAACTCATCCCGGCTAGACAATAATGTTTGGTTGCAGTCCTAAAGGGCCAGCCACACGTCAGCTAAAATCGTACGACTGTACGATACGATTCGATCACGTGACCTCGAAGCGCGAATCACATTTGTTCTTGGAAACTACGTGATCGAATCGTATCGTACAGTCGTACGATTTTAGTGAACGTATGGCTGGGCCTTTAGAGCCAGCGCAAATATGATTATATATTATCCAACCTTTCCCCATTTTATATACTTTGTCTGTGTGTGTCCACAGTAGTGTACACACGCAACACCCAGAAGCACCCCAAATACCTGTCTGGTCCCCTTCATGGTTTCTTCTCTTTTGTTGTTTTGCTGTTCTTTAACATGCGCTAAACTCACCCAATGTTTCTCTCTCTCTCTCTCTCTCTCTCTCTCTCTCTCTCTCTCTCTCTCTCTCTCTCTCTCTCTCTCTCTCTCTCTCTCTCTCTCTCTCTCTCTCTCTCTCTCTCTCTCTCTCTCTCTCTCCCTCTCTCTCTCTCTCTCTCTCTCTCCTCTCTCTCTCTCTCTCTCTCTCTCTCTCTCTCTCTCTCTCTCTCTCTCTCTCTCTCTCTCTCTCTCTCTCTCTCTCTCTCTCCTTTAATGTAATGTTAGTCTTGTTATTTACATGAATTCTCTTTAATGTTTTGTACAATTTTTTATTTTATTTTATATTACTTTGCTTAGCCTCAGGGCTGAGTGTAAAAAGCACACTGTATGTTTATCTCATAACCCTGATTAAACTAAATTTCGTTCGTTCTCTCTCTCTCTCTCTCTCTCTCTCTCTCTCTCTCTCTCTCTCTCTCTCTCTCTCTCTCTCTCTCTCTCTCTCTCTCTCTCTCTCTCTCTCTCTCTCTCTCTCTCTCTCTCTCTCTCTCTCTCTCTCTTCACATGGTGTACAAACGCAACATCCCAAAATATCCCCAAACATCCCAAAGTATCCAAAGCATCCTACTTGGCACGCTTATGTTCTGTCTTTTGCTGTTCTTCTACCTGTACACATCTCTCCAAATGTTTCTGTGTGTGTGTCCACATGGTGTACAACCGCACTGTATCCCAAACAGCCTACTTGTCACGCCTTTTTGGTGTCTTTTGCTGTTCTTCAACGTGTCCACATCTCTCCACATGTTTCTCTCTGTGTGTGTCCACATGGTGTACAAGCGCAACATCCAGAAGTATCCCCGTCACGTTTGTGTTTGTCTTTTGCTGTTCTTCAACGTGTACAAACATCACCAAATGTTTCTCTCTGTGTGTCCACATGGTGTGCAAGCGCACTGTTTGTATCCCAAACAGCCTACTTGTCACGCCCTTTTTTTGTCTTTTGCTGTTCTTCAACGTGTACACATCTCTCCAAATGTTTCTCTGTGTGTGTCCACATGGTGTACAACCGCACTGTATCCCAAACAGCCTACTTGTCACGCCCTTTCTTTGTCTTTTGCTGTTCTTCAACGTGTACACATCTCCAAATGTTTCTGTGTGTGTGTGTGTGTCCACATGGTGTACACACGCAACATCCAGAAGTATCCCCGTCATGCGTTTTTGTCTTTTGCTGTTCGTCAACGTGTACAAGCCTCTCCAAATGTTTCTGTGTGTGTGTCCCCAGTGGTGTACAAGCGCAACATCCAGAAGCACCCCAAGTACCTGTCCGGTCAGTGGACGGAGGAGCAGGCCCTGCGCTACTTCCTGACGTCCCTGGAGGACCCCAACTCCTCTGACGGGGTGGTGACTCGGGAGGAGTTCCACCGCTACTATGCCGGGGTGTCCGCCACCGTGGATGACGACTGCTACTTCGACCTGCTCATGAGGTCCTGCTACGGACTGTTCAACTAAAACAAAACAACAGGGACTGTATAGTTCAATGATGAAGATAGGGTGGCTTCGAAGTTCACAACTAAATCAATATGTGGTAAGATGTAACGTGGTCACAGCCCTGCCATGGCCTTAGTTGTCGACGGGGCAATAATTGTAATCTTAATTATAAGTTCACAACTAAAACAGGGATTAAAGTAAGGATACAACAAATACTGGGTGCCCCCCCACCTCTCCCCCAATCTCGTATCAATGAGGTCCCCTGCTATGAACTGTACAATTGAAACATGGCTTGTATAAATCAACGATGAAGATGAGAAGGTTGGTTTTAAATTCACACACACACACACACACACACACACACACACACACACACACACACACACACACACACACACACACACACACACACACACACACACACACACACACACACACAAGGGCTAAAAGTACGGTTCGTCCCAAAAGTTACGCATCGAAGAGGTCCTGCTGCAGATGTATTACTAAAATATCAAGATAGAGTTGTTTTAAAGTTCACACAAAAAGGGCTTAAAAAGTACAGGGTATCCCAAAAGTCACACTTCAATGGAAGCTTGCAGTTTTATTGACGTTTTCATCTTGTTATGTTTTCTGTGTGATCCGCGTGACCGGCATTCTGCACTCTGCAGCTCTGTTTAGTAAAGCACAATCGATAAAACTAATAAGTAGATATATATGGTGTCTCAAAAGTTACGCATCAAAGGGAATGTCGTAAATTGGCTGTTTTATAAAGTTTTTAAATCGTGTACTATCATCTGGTGGTTCGCGTGACCCGCATGGTGCAGCTTCGTTCAGATCATGATAGTTAATTGGGAACCACTTTGAAATCACGCTATGATTTGATTATTCCTCCCCTTTGAGGCGTGACCTTTGAAATGCCCTTTATAAAGAAAAATAACTCTGAACGTTAAGGAACAGAGCAGAGACGATCCAAGTGATTGACTACGGTCTGTACCCAGTACATATTATTTCTGTTTGATTCCTTAGCTTTGGGGTAATCTATTTCGAACTCTTTATTGTGTACACTGAATAAAGCCGGCGACAGACTATGTGACTGCCTCATGTGACTCGATCAGGTCGTGATGTTTCACCTCATTTGCATACCATACAACTCGATCAGTCTGACTCAGTCGGGCCCAGTCAGGTGACAAGGCCGAATAGGGCGGGTTCTAAATTTCACTGATCGAGTCTGATCGAGTCAGGTGGCTTGTGACCTCTTCTGTGCGGGAAACAAAATTTGGTCTACGTCACGACCTGATCGAGTCATATGAGGCAGTCGCATAGTCTGTCTCCAGCTTAAGACATAAGCTACGTATAGTAAGCCTGTGCAGTTTTCGGGTGAACGGGTTTTGCGTTATGTATTTTGGTTTTCCTGTGATGATTTGCAATTATCCTGTTTTCACGGAATGTGTTCAATTTTGAGGAATTAGCTTATGAAAATTGAATTCTGTACCAGAGGAGAAAATCTCTGTCTCTGTCCTTTTCTCTATCTTCGCGTGTGTGTGTGTGTGTGTGTGTGTGTGTGTGTGTGTGTGTGTGTGTGTGTGTGTGTGTGTGTGTGTGTGTGTGTGTGTGTGTGTGTGCGTGCGTGCGTGCGTGCGTGCGCGTGCGTGCGTGTGCGTGCGTGTGCGTGCGCGTGTGTGTGCGTGTGCGTGTGCGTGCGTGCGTGCGTGCGTGTGTGTGTGTGCGTGTGCGTGTGCGTGCGTGTGCGTGCGTGCGTGCGTGCGTGCGTGCGTGCGTGCATGCGTGCGTGCGTACGGGTATATATATATATATATGTGTGTGTGTGTGTGTCACACTCTATCTTGTTATGTTTCCGGACTTATTTCCTTTCTCACACACACACACACACGCACACGCACACACACACACACACACAAACACAAACACACACACACACACACACAGACACAGACACACACACACACACACACACACACACACACACACACACACACACACACACACACACACACACACACACACACACACACACAGACACACACACACACACACACACACACACACACACACACACACACACACACACACACACACACACACACACACACACACACACACACACACACACACACACACACACACACACACACACACACACACACACAATTTTCGGTCGTGCTAGACCTTCGTTATTATTATTATTATTATTATTATTATTACTATTATTATTTTTAGTATTCATATTATTATTATTATTATTATTATTATTATTAAATGGTGTTACTCTCTTATTTAAGTCTTTTTTTGTTACGCATTGGGTTCTTCTTATTTTTTTATCATTTGAATAATGTTTACAGTGATTTTAACAACGCGGGTTAACAGTCATCTTCGTTTCTTCAAACGAGCTATCTGTATTTTGTCATTGTGTTCCGGTTATTTGTTCATACATCCATTCACATTTATTGCGCATATGATGTAATTGAGAAGAATCTGTCCAGTTAAGGGGATAGACCAAGCCTAAAAGAGCAAAAATCACATTTTCTTCTTTTTTTGAAGTCATATTGTTGTTATACCCTTGTTGTTTTTAGTTTCGTATCCTGAATGTTTTTCTCTTCATATCGGGTCCGAGTGATGACGTAGCGTTTCTTTGATGACAACAACGCGTATAAGCTCAAAATGGCGGCTGTGACGTCACGAACTTGATCTTTTTTTTAATTTCTTTTTTATTATTAGACTTTAAGAAAAAAATTTTTGGTCAATACGCACAACAACACATAGAAACACATAAAATAAGGAGAAGAAGCTTGCAATTAAGCTTGTTACATATCAAGTTAACATGTGGAAAACAAAATGAACAAAAACGGATAAAAATACGAACAGAGCGTTGCCTACACAAACAACAAAGCATAAAGTACACTGTCAAACATAGGTAAAGCCATACAATAACACACCTAGGCTGTCTCACTAGTAATAACAACCATCAAAGTAATGCGGTAGTTGTGTACTGACAGTGCTCACTCTACAATGCTTGGTCCAAACAGGTGTTTATGGGTCGCATAATTTATACATAGATGAAACGTTGTGACAGAGACTCGTTCTTCAGGGCCTGACTATTGAACTTGATCTTAATTCGGCGCTCATTGCTTCTTTTTCTGCAGTTAATTGACTTATCTGATATTTAAAGAAAAATGACCGTGTTCACGTATAGGTGAAGACGGGGTAAAAAGCCCATGGGCGGGTAAGAAGCCCATGCCAATTATCTCATGAAATAAAATAAAAATTCAGTCAAATTTGCCCATGAGACGAATGCTAAACATTAACACTCGTCTCATGGGCAAATTGTGACTGAAATTTGCTTCATTTCATGAGATAATTGGCATGGGCTTCTTACCCGTCCATGGGCTTTTTACCCCGTCTTCCCCTATATGCGGACAGTTTTGTTATCATGGCATTTTTTTTCTGTCGTCTCACGCAGCACGGGCAAATGGTTGACCCTTTTATTTTCAGCTTAGTTTTAATTACAAAAGTTCTGTGATTTTAATTGAAGGCACCACTCAAACGAAACGCCAATCCTTGTGTCTTTATCTACGATTTAAATGTATTATCTTCTTAGCCCTATCTTTTTGAATTTCTATTTCATTTCATTTTTTTAAAATAAATATCTACTTGTGTTTTTCCTTTCATACTCTGTATAGGTGAATACTGCCAGTGACTATTTCTAAGCTGCTATCTTACTTACTCTGTAAAGGAATCAGCGAGTATGACAGATTTGTTAATGGAGCTACAAGCGACTTATAGGCCTACAAGTATATCGCCATGCATATATACATATTCAAATGCATTAGAAAACATACATATTAACTGTGGCATCATAGTTATTTTTTAATGTGATTCTGACTTGATAACGTACAGTCGCAAACGCGCGGATAAACAGACAGAAATGCAGACATGCACACACATCAGAAACTAAAACCAACCCTATTACATGATTAAAGCAAAACAAAGAAACAAGCAAAAAACAACAACAAGGAAAATAGGAAGATTGACATAATGAAAAAACTTTTGGGTAAGGAACAAGAAGAAGTCACAGGTGAATATTTATTTTAATTTGTCTATTGTTCCTTTTGATCTATACTAGCTCGGAATGAGAATCAAGCATGGTACACGTGTTTCGTTTTTCCTTGGAATTTTCTTTCCTTAATATTTTGTGCCTACAGGTTATGGAGAAACGACTTGGACACTTGTTTTCGTTTGCAACTGTTTATTTATTCTTGTCTGTGATTATACTTTTTTTTAAAATATAGTATGTGATTGCTAAGTTTAATGAGTTAGAAAGACTGACAGACTGACAGACAGACAGACAGACAAAGAGTCACACACACGCATGCGCGCGCACATAAGCACTACATTGTTTCTGGAGTAACCTTTTCTTTGGTTGGGTGTGTTCTTGTGTGCGTTACTTGCACCTTCAGAGCTTGGTTAAAGGTGGACCCTGATGGATGAGTTTTTGCAAGGAACACGTCGATATCACCAGAACGACAGCCTTTTCAAGGATAGGAACACACGCTTTGCTCTGGTTTTCTAGAAATTAAACCGTCAAAACGGCGATTCCTCCTTGGCGGAGATGCCGGAGAGAGAAGCCATTTTGGATGGGGTGGGTGGGGGGCAAACCCACAAACCCATTGTGGTTGAAGCTTCTTCTTTTTTGTAGTGCAGTAAAAAACCAAATTGGAGCTGTTCCCTTTGTTGTGAGCGAAACTCCTTTAGATAAACTGTATACAATTAACAAAAAAGGAAGAAAAAAAGGCTTGTATTCCAAACATTTCGTAAAAACGATTTGGCAGCCATTAGAAAAGAGACGACACACGCCTTCTCTTTATGTGAAAAAAATTGACTTCCAGCACCTCCGCCAAGGAGGAATCGCCGATTTGACGGTTTGATTTCTAGGAAACCAGAGCAAAGTGAGTGTTCCAATCTCTGTAAAGGGTGTTTTCCTGGTGATCTCGACGTGTTTCTTACAAATACTCATCTGTCATGGCGCCCCTTTAAATGAATAGCAATTGATGTGTCATTTTCTTGTTTCAAACTCTGTTTGTGTGTCCGTGTCTCCCGCCCCCCTCCCCCCACTCTTTCTGTGTGTCTTTCTTTTGGTTCATTTGTCCGATGTGTTGCCGTTATGTGTCTGTGTCATTGCGATGATGTAACGAGATAACTAACAAAAATATGTCATCACTTTTTCTGTCATTTTTGGGGTCAAAATGAAACGTGTACGCCTGCACACAATGTACAGATAGTAGGCCTACATAGGCCTGCACGTTATTCCTGTTAATGTCTTTAATTAATGTACAGGTATTGATATTCATGTTAAGCTTTGAAAACTGTAAATGTATTTCGTAAGCCTGCACGAAAAGTTGGTTCTGCTTTTCTCTTACTGATAGTTTTAAAATACCTCAAATGTCGTAGATCTTAGGGCAATTTTGGGCCGGGGCAAACAATGGAGAAATATTTATAATGTACATAGGTCATATAGCAGCAACTCCTCTACGTATCTGTCTGTCCGTATGCGTCTTTGTTGTTGTTGTTGTTGTTGTTGTTGTTGTTGTTGTTGTTGTTGTTGTTGTTGTTGTTGTTGTTGTTGTTGTTTTTTCTTCTTCTTCTTCTTCTTCTTCTTCTTCTTCTTCTTCTTCTTCTTCTTCTTCTTCTTCTTCTTCTTCTTCTCTCTTTCTCCAGTTGTCATATTATGTGCTTTTCAATGCTTACCTAACATTTCATCATGAAACAAAAGTGAAAAATATTGTACCGCCCTTCATTCATATGGGGCCTTGGCCTTATTGGCATCTGAAGCATGTTGTTCTCTCTCTCTTTCCCTCTCTCCCCCCCCCCCTCTCTCTCTCTCTCTCTCTCTCTCTCTCTCTCTCTCTCTCTCTCTCTCTCTCTCTCTCTCTCTCTCTCTCTCTCTCTCTCTCAATATGTGTTAATGAAAGTTTACATGTGCTAGCCGTCAGTATGTCACTATGTGCATAAACACGTTTGATTATTGTTGATTATTGCATGTATTTTCCCAAGGCATACCTTCCCCCACCAAGGCTTTACATTCGTACCAGAGACTAGATGTCTAGGATCCGTACTAACGCCTTTCTGGGTAAACTGCATCAAACTATGCCAGTGCGTGCGTTCAGTAGAAGACTCAATTGTCAGTTTGTTTGCTTTCGCTTTTCCCCTCTTATTTCAGCATATGCTGTGTTTCTTTGATTTGCTAGGAGAATAAAAAGAAAGAAACGTTACTTTCAAATGTGTAGTTCAAGGCACACTTGTTGTTGATTTACTCAACATCATGAACATAAATATCATTCATGCTCTATTGTATTCAGTGTTGTGTTGTGCACACATATTTGCCACAGTGTAGCACTACCTAAGAAACTTGACTTAAAAATAAATAATAATAAAAAATATCGGCGGGAAAATAGGCCGCAGCGCAACGCAATTGATTGTTTCAGACGAATAATAATAATAATAATAATAATATTATTAATAATAATAATAATAATAATAATAATAATAATAGTGAATCATTTATATAGCGAATGCAGTCTGTGTGCATAATTTTACAAAGTTAAAGGCGCGGGGTGGTGGGTGGTGGTGGTGGTGGTGGTACGAACGAACGAATCATTTTAATGAGTAGGCCTTTCTGCCCATGTCATAAAGGAACAGGGGGGGAATGAATGAGTAAAACAAGAAGAAGGAAAGGAATAAACCAAAATCATATAATAACATACATAATCACTAATAGAAAACTTTCATGAACACTGCATAAATATGACACATAAAGAGAATCAGTGAAAAGCAATGACATCGATAAACGTATTACAATGTAGAGCAAGAACACGTTACGTAGCCTCTTTTGGCATAGGGGAAGACGGGTTAAAAAGCGCATGGGCGGGTAAGAAGCCCACCCCAATTATCTCATGAAATGAAGCAAATTTCAGTCTCATTTTGCCCATGAGACGAGCGTTAATGTCTAGCATTCGTCTCATGGGCAAATTTGACTGAAATTTTCTTTATTTCATGAGATAATTGGGGTGGGCTTCTTACCCACCCATGCGCTTTTTACCCCGTCTTCCCCTAATCATTTTTGCTGTATTCTCGACCTAGGTGTGGGGTGGGTGGGGGGTGGGGTGGTGTAGAGGCCGGGAGAGGCCACATTTTGATGATTGACGACATTTAAGTGTTGCTTCTGGATTGTTTAACATGGGCAAAACGATTGCTACAATCAAACCTCCATTTTAAGGTGTCGGAGACACCCTGCGAGAAAAAGACACTCACAACTATTCCGATAGTTCCAAAGATGTGCCCTGCCCATGTACACATTTTGCTCCTGAGAACAGTCACTTTATATGATAAATGTTGGAATATTTTTCACTTTTTACTGTCGTGCCTTTAATATTTTGTGCATGTTACCCATTAGAATTCTCTCTTAGTTGGCTATACCATTTCGGACTTGTTTTGTAAACTGTTGATGCTTCTTCGGACCAGTAGATAGACATATTTTGTTTGTTGGTTTGGTAAAACTTTACTGTTCAAAAAGTAATATCAGTATATTTTGTGGAGAGTGAAGAATCATCTGTTCCAAGATGACAGGCCATAAAAACGCACTCCCAGTAGCGCTTCAGTCTTTATTTTCCTCATAAAAAACGCACTGTTTGATTAATTGATCACAAAACAAATCCTACAGTTAGAATAACTCTTTCAATCAGAAAATCACCAGAAAATACGAGATTGAAGCGCTGGTGATTTTTAATAATTTAAGTAAAAGAATTGATAATGTTTGACTAAATCAAGTAAACGAATAAATAAATAAATAATACAATTGGAGTTATCTGCCTTGCATAGTCATCACTGTAACAGTTGTCTTGCTGTAAAATTATCTTTTTTTTCCATTTAAAAAACGTCTTACACTTTTTCAAAAAATAACAATTTAACAGATTTCTGAGTTTTTCAAGCCTGATGATACTTTCATGTACGTTGGGGCAAATTGTGTATTTCTCTTTACAATGTTGTCATTATTATGCATTCCTTTTTACAACATAATCATAATCATTATTGTATATTTCGTTTTGCAAAGCTGATTTCTTGCATGAAACGAAACCAGGGGAAAGAGGGTGGTAGGAGGGGAGGGAGGTCAGCGGGACATTGGGGTAGAGGGTGAGGGGGGGGGGGGGGTACTTTCTGTACCTATGTATTTTGTTCCTCATCTCATTGTTGTTCGATATATCATTACAGTGTAATTGTAAGACGTTTTCCTCTCTTCATCTTCTAATTCTCCTTTTCCCTGCTATCCCGGATCACTATTAATATTATTATGATAGCATGTGATGTTTCCTTTTGTCTTTGTAAACATGTTGTTATTACGTTGATGTTAAGTCTCGCACAGGCACATGCAGTGTTAGCGCACACGATTCTAATCCGCACAAAATGTGAAGAAAACCAATCTAATAAATTCTGATAAGTGGTATGGCTCCCCCCCACCTGCGTGCGCATCTCGACCCTTCCAACGGAAGTGTCACCATCTTAGTCAGATTTGTGTGTAAACAGCATCGATCTGGCATTTTTCAAACAAAGTTACTGACTAAGATGGCGGTCTCCCATAATATGGCACGCTCCTTGTGGCCGGATATGACGACACGTGGGTACAAGCCATTGGTAATATGATGCTTAAGAAGGTAAAGGATAAGGAGAACAGAGGCGATCTTTTACTATAAACGTCTTAAACATCACACTACCAATATCATTTATCAAAAATTTTTGCCCCCCCCCCCCCCACTTTAAAAAAAATCTCATTTTCTAGGCCACTTAGAGACGATTTCTGTCCAGTCTAATTTTACTTCTTATTTGTTCACTTTCCTCTCGGGTGTAAACGTGAGCAGCACAGTCAATCATTCAATCACTGCCCATATGGGGGTAACACGGGTATAGAATCCTTTCACTGTTGACTATAAAATCATGAATGAGTTATTCAGGGCGTGTAACCACGAGTGCGTCTTAGACAGTCAACACGGGTAGTAGTATGTAAAGTAGGCTAAACAGCCCATCGCTTAGGGAGTTTAGCCTAATTTACATGCAATTACCCGTTTTGAATGTCTAATCCGTGCTCATGACCACAGGGCCTGGTGATCATACGATCTTTAGAATGGTGATCATATTTTTTTTTTTAGATGTGTTTTGTTGTTGTTAGAATGGTGATAATATGGTTTTTAGATGATTGTTGTTGTTGTTGTTGTCTTAGTTGCTTGCATCGTTTTCTTTTCTTGAATTTGTTTTCTTTATTTTAAAAAACTGCGCCACTACACACATTCTTCCACCGCGATTTTAACCTTCTTTCTTTTTTTCATGTATTCTTTCTCTGTGTTTTTCTTCTGAAATACTCTGTCTTACTCTGTCTTCCCATCACTCATTTCTGTTTTATATTCTTCCATGTAAAGGCCATCACATGAACAAAGTAATGCTTGTTCATTTCCATGTAGGGGAAGACGGGGTAAAAAGCGCATGGGCGGGTAAGAAGCCCACCCCAATTATCTCATGAAATAAAGAAAATTTCAGTCAAATTTGCCCATGAGACGAATGCTAGACATTAACGCTCGTCTCATGGGCAAAATGAGACTGAAATTTGCTTCATGTCATGAGATAATTGGGGTGGGCTTCTTACCCGCCCATGCGCTTTTTACCCCGTCTTCCCCTAATGCCTTGGAGAATTACAAAATGCAAGTGTGCCTATCTTTAAAAAAAAAAGTTTTTATCTTCGGTGTACTGATACTGGTTATGTATCAGTTATCAACATCGTTTATGTTTGTTTAGGAATATGGAATGTCGTGCCTTTCGCTATTGCACATAGGGGAAGACGGGGTAAAAAGCCCATGGGCGGGTAAGAAGCCCATGCCAATTATCTCATGAAAATGCATCAGACGAGTGTTAATGTTTAGCATTCGTCTCATGGGCAAAATTTGACTGAAATTTGCTTCATTTCATGAGATAATTGGCATGGGCTTCCTACCCACCCATGGGCTTTTTACCCCGTCTTCACCATACTCTTTGTATTGTGTTGATGAATATCATGTTGTGTCTAAATCGTGTCCAAATATAAATATACGCCGTTTCTCAATGGTGCTTTTGTTCTGTTTATTCATAAGCATGGGCAAGCGTGCATAAATGTGTGCAAATCTTTTCTCTCTCTCTCTCTCTCTCTCTCCTCTCTCTCTCTCTCTCTCTCTCTCTCTCTCTCTCTCTCTCTCTCTCTCTCTCTCTCTCTCTCTCTCTCTCTCTCTCTCTCTCTCTCTCTCTCTCTCTCTCTCTCTCTCTCTCTCTCTCTCTCTCTCTCTCTCTCTCTCTCTCTCTCTCTCTGTGAAAGTGAGAGGGAAAGTCACAGACAGACAGACAGTCAGACAGACAGCCCCCCCCCACGCACGCACACACATACACACACACACACACACACACACACACACACACGCACGCACGCACGCACGCACACACGCACGCACCCCCCCCCCCCCCCCTTCTTCACTGCTCCTCCACTGCAGCAACATCATCATCATAAGCATCAGTGTCGTCGTCGTCGTCATTCTTCTCTTCCTCCTCCTCCTCTTCTTCTTCTTTCTTCTACATACTACTACTACTACTACTACTACTAGCAAAAATAACTTCGAAAATATTGATCAAACTAAGTTGCACACACACACATACCCGTACGCACACACACACACACACGCGCGCGCACACACACACGTACACAAGGGACATGCACGCACACAGGCATACACAACACACACACACACACGGATGCCTACATGCACAAACACTCGCAAACACACAGACACGCACGCGAGCTAACACACCCACTCTGACACACAGACAGACAGACACACTCTGACACACAAATAGACAGACACACACACACACACTCTGACACACAGACAGACATACAGACACACACACACATGCGCGCGCGCGCTCCCTCATACTTTCTGTCACATTTGCTAGAGTTCTAAAGCTTTTTAAATTAAAAACAAAATGCAAAGATGATCGTTTGTAATAGCACTAAAAGAGCAAACCCCTCCACACTCATCTGAAATGAAAAACTCTCCACATTTTAAAAATGCAGAACATAAAATTATTCTCCACGTGCAAAGCAGAAACAGCCAACGGGAGAGCGCGTGCATCGCCTTGCCACCTGGGATTGTGAACTGACAATTTTGTCCAATCAGCTCACATGTGCTCTTCCATTTTGCGCTCAAGCAAGCAGACGAACAAAATGTCTGAAAAATAGTCGGCTTCTGGCAAGCAGACGAACGAAATGTCTGAAAAATTGTCAGCTTGCTTTAATTTATTCCCCGCCATTACGAAAGGTAAGTTTGTAAATTTGAATAAAGAGCTGGTTGAAATGTTGTGAGCAAATCCGCGAATTGCATTGCTAGATTAAGCTATCCTACAGCGAGTTTTAACCGAGCATTGGCGTTTGTTGGCTCGTTTTGAGGAAAATGTAATTTGAAGAAATTAAACTAGTAGGGGAAGACGGGGTAAAAAGCGCATGGGTGGGTAAGAAGCCCACCCCAATTATCTCATGAAATGAAGCAAATTTCAGTCTCATTTTGCCCATGAGACGAGCGTTAATGTCTAGCATTCGTCTCATGGGCAAATTTGACTGAAATTTTCTTTATTTCATGAGATAATTGGGGTGGGCTTCTTACCCGCCCATGCGCTTTTTACCCCGTCTTCCCCTAACATTGAATGGGCGTTTGACTGTTGCAGTTTTGCATGTTGCAACACGGGGTGTGAGACAAGTAGGAAGTGAAATTGACTTACGAAAGAAGTGAAGGCGCATACACGAGCGATATGACAATGTGAAAAAAAGCACGTGTCTCGGTTTAATTTGAACCGATAGGTAGGTAGGACAGGATTTCATAGCCTTAGGCCTCGCGGCCTATGTAACGTCCCCTCTTTGAATGAGTACTTTTTATAGATAAATAGGCGATGAGGTTTAACCGAGCCGATGAGGTTTAACCGAGGCGTGGTTACTGCTACAACAATAGAATTGTTAGCATTTAAGTAATGTTTGAGTTGGCTTAGAGAGGTGTTATTTTTCACATAGTCAGGTAAGCTATTCTAGAGGACAGTAGTTGATGGTACAAAAGAATTTCTGTAAATTTCAGTATTGAATTTTGAAACTGAACGTTCTAAGGGTCTTCTACTGTAAGGATTAGTTTCTGCTACAAGTTCAGGAACAAGATCGTTTAAGTAATTAGGACATAAACCATCTTAAAGAAGTGCACTAACTTATGTTTTTTCCTTCTTTCTGTCAGTGTACAGAAACCAGATTCTTTGTACAATTTTTGATGACTAGTTCCCCTTACAGCACCAATTATGATTCTTATTGCTTCGAATTGTAGGTTTTCTAATGAATTTGACTGAGTTTCAGTGCAATTATCCCATACTACGTCAGTGTAATCAAAATGTGGACGAATAAATGCTTTGTACATTGTTTCTAGGGCCTTTCGATTCAGTTTATATTTATAGGACGATATGTTTATTACAGCACAGGTCACGGAACAAAGCCGACGGGGTTATGTGGCGCCACCCCAATAAAGAACATAGTATGGAAATCACAATAAGGAAGAACTCGTTCTTTGAACGCTCATATTTTTCTGTCAGTCATCATGTTATTCATGAAAAACTTTCTCGATGGACTGACACTCTTCCAAAAACTGCTTGCAATGTGGAGCGTCACATCAAAGGAGTGGAGTAGACTGGGCATGTTCTGTCAGAGAACTGTTCAAAGAGTATGCACATCGCGACCTGCAGAACGTTGTCCTCCAAGTCGAAGTCGAACTGGATGAAAGTTTGTTTGGGCAGGAGAACCAAGTACCACCCAGGGAAACAACGTGGGCTCCACGTCTGGGTGTTTGGGATGCTTGAGCGGCCTACAAACCGCATAGTTTTGTTCCCAGTAGACGAAAGAAATGAGGACACGGTACTGGGCCTGGTACAAAAGCACATATAGCCGGGCTCGACGGTGTACACTGATGGATGGGCCGCATAATATGCCGACCTGAACGAGTTGGGCTACATTCACTTCTCAGTGTGCCCTGCGTTCAAGGTCACGTACATAAATCAGGCCACTGGGGAAGAATAAACATCGACCCAGCACCAGAACTTGTCCCTAAGGGCCTTCCGCCATGAGGACGTAAAACCTCCACTCAAAACAACAACGGAAGAAAAACAGGTGCACACAAACATAACTGAAGGGGCGTGGCAGCGTGCAAAAGGCCATTTCAAACGCATAAACGACACCCACGTCACACAGTTCGAAGGGCACCTCGCAGAAATTATGTGGAGGAACTGGAACTCTGGTGACTTGTACACCACATTCTTTCAACTGGTGAAGTCGGTGTATCCTTTGGGCACAGCCCCCACGTACAGCTACCCTACCCCACTGTTCCAAACTTGGAATATGACGGGTGGTGCCCACGAGGCCAACACCAGTTTTGTGCTTCCAGCATGTTCCCAGGAGTATGGGCATGAAGAAACACCTCACTCAGCGAACTCAGAAGCTCAGGAGGAGGTAAGTGTCAAAACCAAAAATGAAAATGTTGGCTTTGTGTGTGTGTGTGTGTGTGTGTGTGTGTGTGTGTGTGTGTGCGCGCGCGCGTGCGCGCGCGCGCGTGTGTATGTGCGTGTGTGAGCGCAAGACAGAGACAGAGTTAGACTGGAAAGATAAGAAAGAAAACGAGAGAAAGAGTGAGAAAGACAGAGACAGTGAGACAGTGAGACAGAGAGAGAGAGAGAGAGAGAGAGAGAGAGAGAGAGAGAGAGAGAGAGAGAGAGAGAGAGAGAGAGAGAGAACGAACACACGCACACATACACATCATCATCAGCCAATTAACGCCCAAGCATAATAAACGCAATAAACATACCGACGCTTCTCAGTCAAGGTTCTATGTTCAATTCAAACGGATTTTCGTGGGTTTACAGCCGAACTCCGACTTGGACCTATCCGAAGTGAATTTTCTCGAAGCCGATGAAAATGGGGGGTGGGGGTGGGGTGCCACCTAAAGACAATGATGTACCTGGACCGTCTGCGGTCACAGTAGCAGATAAGGGGGTTGTACACCACAGCCCAGTGTCTGACAAACCAAATCCTTACCAGGAATCCCAGGTAAGTGAACATCAGATTGTTACAGACACACCCAATCCAGACACTGAAACACATGCATAAATAGCGGTGGAGAGAGAGAGAGAGAGAGAGAGAGAGAGAGAGAGAGAGAGAGAGAACAGAAACAAATGAGAGACCAACAGAAACAAAGACCCCCCCCCCCCCCCCCCCCACACACACACTGAAACAGAGAGAGAGAGAGAAAGAGAGAGAGAGAGAGAGAGAGAGAGAGAGAGAGAGAGAGAGAGAGAGAGAGAGAGAGAGAGAGAGAAAGAGAAAGATATAGATAAACAGACAGAGTGATTCACACAGACTGAGAGATGTTGGGTTTTGCTGGCGCGCACACACACACTCACACACACGCGCGCGCGCTTGGACACACACACACACACACACACACACGCACACAATCACACACATATGCACGTCAGCACGATAACAGATAGGGTAAGACGGGGTAAAAAGCCCATGGGCGGGTAAGAAGCCCGTGCCAATTATCTCATGAAATAAAGCAAATTTCAGTAACATTTTGCCCATGAGACGAGTGTTAATGTTTAGCGTTCGTCTCATGGGCAAAATTTGACTGAAATTTGCTTCATTTTATGAGATAATTGGAATAGGCTTCTTACCCGCCCATGGGCTTCTTACCCCGTCTTACCCTACACATTACACATACCAACAACATAGGCCTACATACGTGGCTCATGCATTTCTACATGGTTTCCGTACAGCCCAACTTCAACCTGGAGTTATCTGACTTAGACTCTCCAGCGAGCACACCCCAACCTTCTGATGAAGTGGCTACAGGGGCAGCTGAACACAGTCCCTCCTCGCCATCGTGCGTTGGGAACTTGAGTCCAAGCGGCTTTAGTCCGATACGCTGAAGCTTCACCCGAGCCGGGTCCTTCTCTGCCCTACCCAGTAAGTGAACAAATGTTGAATACACGATTGCGTAATAAACAGAGAGAGAGAGAGAGAGAGAGAGAGAGAGAGAGAGAGAGAGAGAGAGAGACAGACAGACAGACAGACAGACAGACAGACAGACAGACAGACAGAGAGAGAGACTAACTAGTTCTAACGTTAATCTTTATTTTGTTCAGTGGGGTCAGACAGACAGACAGAGAGAGACTAACTAGTTCTAACGTTACTCTTTATTTTGTTCAGTGGGATGTCTATGTAATCAGCCCAATCACATACTGTCTCCAGGGAAGCTATCGTCAGCACAACCAACGCTTCTGAGATAGCACCTGAACCAGTAAGTACAGAGGCATGAGAAGATTATGTATACTGTTTTTTAAAAAGACAGAGAGAGAGAGAGATACAGACAGAGAAAGAGTGACAGACAGACAGATATACACACATCATGATAGATAAAGACACATGTATATTGAGATAGCTAAAGAGGCTAAAAGATGTAAATGTGGTAATGGTACACACTATTTTTCAAATTTCAGTTTGATAAACATGTGATATTCCGGAAAAAAAATAACGCGTGCCAAACCAACTTTCGCAGAGTACTTCATCTTGCATTTATGTGCAAGAGAATTTTGTGTAGTCGAATCAGAAGCCAACACGTGTGCATCGAGGTATATCAGAGGCAAAATGGCGCCGAGTGGCTGAGTTAGACGAGCGATTGGGGTTGACTGAGGCCGACGGTGGTGATGGCTTCACTAACCGTTCAACCGTCCCACGGAAGAAAAGGGGACAATTCTGTCCGCGGGGGTGGCGCCCGCGAGACAGCCACCACTGACCGCCACATCAATGTGTAAATACTGTGCATAAATAGGTGAGTGTGCCATTTACATTGAATTCTGATCGCTTCTCCTTCTCGGCCTTTTGGCTAAGACAGTGATTCAGGAACATACATTTTTGTTTATACCCTGGTTGGTTTGTTCAGCCCGTCGTACATGGCGAAAGCCGATACACGACGTTAAACTGAACTTCCATCTACTAATAATTACAGTCGTGCAACGCCATCGTTTATATTATGTAGCCCACGCGCGCATGCACGCACGCACACGCACACACACACACACACACACACACACACACACACACACACACACACACACACACACAACACACACACACACACACACACACACACTCGTATCTCTCTCTGCTTCCTACACGCATTCGCTTTATCCGTCTCAATGCAGCGATTTAAAAAACACCTTGATTTTAATGTGCGTGCGGGCGCGCGCGCGCGCGCGTGTGTGTCACTGTGTGCGTGCGTGTGTGTGTGTATGTGTGTGTGTGTGTGTGCGTGTGCGTGTGCGTGTGCGTGTGTGTCCCTTCTTTTCTCTGTGAGCGTGCTCGTGTGCAGCATTTTCTCGTGCAGTTATTTTGTTCGGACACACTCTACGAAACATACCAGTGAAACGCAGCATTCACAATATGCACACCCAGCCTACATCCATCTATGTATGCGTCCTTCACATTCAAACACACACACATCTGGATTTTAGGCTCAGTTGTGTCAGTTTTCATTATGAACGCGAATGAGCGCAGGTTGAGAAACACAGCGATTGTTACGTTGTGGGATGATATCACGGACATACTTGGACCTGCAGACCGTTGGCCATGTAGAATACGGCGCCTATTTTGGACCAGGAGTAGGGGAAGACGGGGTAAAAAGCGCATGGGCGGGTAAGAAGCCCACCCCAATTATCTCATGAAATGAAGCAAATTTCAGTCTCATTTTGCCCATGAGACGAGCGTTAATGTCTAGCATTCGTCTCGTGGGCAAATTTGACTGAAATTTTCTTTATTTCATGAGATAATTGGGGTGGGCTTCTTACCCGCCCATGCGCTTTTTACCCCGTCTTCCCCTATTGTTCATTTTGAGCGTGCACTTCTGTGTGCCTTTGTATATGTGAACGGCCTAAACCCGGTGATTTCTTTTTGGAGTGGGTAGATTTGATGAGGTTGTGCCGTGACGTGGCAGCTGGGCGACACATTGTGTCATTATTTAGATATTTTCAGGAAGGTCGCTACGGGCAGCGCCTTTATGCCCACAACGTCTCTACAAACCAGTGACGGTACAGTTCGTCGCTATGTAATAATAATAATCATAATGATGAAAATCTATATAGCGCCCATCCTACTATGTAGGCTACAGGGCGCTTTACACAGAATTGAAATGGAATAAAAACATGAAACAAAAATCCAATAACATGAGCAGACCAAACAATACCGGTCAGACTTCGTTTGGCCGGTACAAATGCACATACAAATCAGCAACAACAACGACAGCTATATCCACCGCTCTCGACGACAGTAATGGATCGTGGAATTTTATGACTGAGTGGTAGTACTTATCATTGATCAACCCTGTTATGTTTGCATGACGGGAAGAAATGTATGAGGACTGTACGTGAATAATTGCGTAACACATTTATTCATTCTGTGTACGGAATAAATGCGCTGGCACATTTATTCCCGTCTTGTTTTGCTTGTCTTTGCGTAACCCCCCCCCCCCCCCTATTGCTGAACCCCTATGTTACATGGTTTATTGCCCCAAAATAAACATTCTTTTTTTTAGGAATACTAGATATCCTACACTAGCGACAAAACGTTAAGGCCCAGAAACTTGAGAAAGACAATCATCTCCGAAAACTCACGAACTCAATAAAACGCACCCAGCTCATAACAAAACTGAATTTATTCTTTTAACTTTAAAGACCCCGCACGTCACGTGTCACATTCCCTCTTATGCTAGGAAGATTTCTTACGATTCCTTACTAGCTATAAGAGGGAAAACACGTGAAACCCGTGCTTTTGACACGTGACGTGCGGGGTCTTTAAGTTCATTCAAAAAAATCATTAATCAGAACGAGTTCAGTCAACAAAATGCCCCTTTCAACAACTTCCCCCTCCTCTTGAAAAGTCACACATTCAGAATCAATGCAATTTGGAACAGTCAGTAATGTGGGTTTTGTGTGTGTTTTTCCTGTCTGTCCCAAGGATATCTCCCGAACCGCTTAACCGAATCGCTTCAAATTTTGTGTGGTGATGTGGCACCATGAGAGGAAGGCATCCGCGCAAAAACAAATTCAGTAATGTGTACTGACTGTTCCAAAGTGCATTGATTCTGAATGTGACTTTTCAAGAGGGGGAAGTTGTTCAAAGGGGCATGTTGTTGACTGAAATCGTTCTGATTAATGATGTTTTGGAATGAACTTAATGTTAAAAGAATAAATTCAGTTTTGTTATGAGCTGGGTGCGTTTTATTGAGTTCGTGAGTTTTCGGAGATGATTGTCTTTCTCAAGTTTCTGGGCCTTAACTTTTGGTCGCTAGTGTAGGATATCTAGTATTCCTAAAAAAAGAAGTTTATTTTGGGGCAATAAACCATGTTATAGGATCGTGTATTTAATTCTTTAATTTATCTAATCTGGCTTCATCAAACACTCTCTTTTTATATTTCCTCAAGTTAGTATAGTCTGTTCTTGAATCAACATACTCTTTATGACGATCGGTTTTATCGGTTTTTGCTCTCTGATACCTTTGTAGCAAGCGCTTAGTCAGTACTTTCTTTGAATTACACTCCTGATCAAACCATTCATCCTCTTTTTTCTTCTTTCTCCCAACCTTTCTAACCATACAAGCAGCAGCAGAATACAAAGCTTTGGCAAAAAGTTCAATACACGCATTCACATCATGAAGCAACACATCCTTAGCTTTCTCTATAGTCTCAATAAATGTAAGGGACTCAATCTCATCCAGATAACTCTGCGCATTCTCACTCGACCACACTATCCTCTCCTCCACACTTCCAGGCTCCTCTGTCACGCACTCGTTATCTCCCTTTTTCCAGAGAAACTCAACCGGCAAGTGCCAGGAAAACAGTTCGTCACTGACATTCAGATCACACGCATACAGTAACTCTTCTGACACAAGAAAATAATCGATCACACTGCTCCCGTGTGGCGAAATAAATGTAAAAGAACCTCCAGAATCCCCTGTACAAAACCCATTCAAAATAGATAAATTAAACATGAAACAGAAATCCAAAAGAGATTTTCCAAGAGAGAGAGATAGAGAGAGAGAGAGAGATAAGAGAGAGAGAGATAGAGAGATAGAGAGATAGAGAGAGAGATTACCATCACCCTAAGACAAGTGACCCAGCCAGTCAGGGCCCTTTCAGCGGACACCCAACACGATGCTGAATGGAGCAGGAACCACCATAGCTAGGTTAGGTTAGGTTAGGTACATTATAGTCACAGAGGCGTCTCTGTGAAATTCGGGTTGCTTCCACATGGAGAGCGCGTCGCAGCCAGAGCCGCGCCACCCCCTTTTTTTTGCATGCGATGTTTGTGTGACTGATGAGGAAGGAGGGAGGGGTTGTAAATTTTGACCAAATGACAACTTTTTCATTGCCACTGGGTTTACGTGTGCTAAGTGCACACAGGACCTCGGTTTATCGTCTCATCCAAAAGACTCCACATTCAGACCGTAAGGCCTAGTGCAAAATGGGAGGAAAAATCCCCTGTACCCAGGTTCGAACTCGGGTTTACTTACACGAAGCGAACGCGCTACCACTGTGCCACTCTACACTACCTTCACTCTAAGCTAAGTGACACAGCCAGTCTAGTCCCGATCAGCAGACACCCAACATGAAACATAATCGAACAGAAACCGCATAACCTACTGAAAAAAAGTTATGTTCTGTGGCTTTTCCGTGCAAGACAGTATGAGTTTGCTCAGTTGCAGTCTTTGTGATCGAATAATCACAACTGAGCCAAACAAATAAGAAGATCGTGATCTGTGATGAGAAACACGCACAGTGTTGTGTAAAAGTAGAGCTGATTAACTTTAAAAAATCAGAGACAAAATAGAGACAACGTTGTGTGAACCAGAGATTCAGTGCGAGATCTGCATACTGCACGCACAGCTTTGGTTGTTTCTTGCCCGTTAATTTTTATTTGTTGTCAACCAATCATTCAGCCCATCGGCCCGGAAGTGAGTGAGATAACTTTTCGCGACTTCACGCGCTAGAGATAAACAAGCGCATTAATTCATGTAAGCAAGCTTCGACGAAACGGCCAATAGACTGGGGCTTTAAAAATGGATTCCATATTATGTTAGCATACTCTAAATGAGGTCGAACAAAGGATTTATAAAGTTTCAGAAACATATCTTTATTCAAATAACAAAAGCTTCTCTTAATAATACCCAGCATTTAGACATTTGTTGATACAGCTATTCCGGTTCTTGAAAAAAAGTGATGGTACTATTATAACAGAGGAGAAGGGTATATTACAAGAAATTATTATTTTTTTTATTAAGGCTTTACGCCCTCTTCGGCCTTTCGGCTCTATGTCCCATATGTGCCCTCCCGGGTCGAGAGGACGTAAAACTCCACTTTTCTTCTTCGGCCTTTCGGCCATGTGGGGCGCAAGAAATTAAAGATTATCATGAAATATTATATAGTCAGAGGGAGGTTAGAGATATTGACTAGACTACAGAACTGCCTAGTGCGCCAGTGATGACGGAGGAGGATCGTGACAGTATTGAAGGCCTAATTACCTATGAAGAAGCTTAATTTGCCTTGAAAGAGATGAAAAACTTTAAAAGACCGGGTCCTGATGGGTTCACTGTTGGATTCCTTAAATTCTTTTTTAATGATGTAGGCCAGTTTCTTGTGAGATCAATAAACGAAGGATTTCACAATGGGGAACTGTCGGTCACACAGAAACAGGGAGCTATCATCTGGATTCCTAAAGAAGGGAAATCCAAAAGATTTATAACAAATTTGCGTCCGACATCCCTCCTTAACGTAACTTACAATATTGCCTCTGCGTGTATAGCCCTTTCCCGAAACTCGATCAATTAGCGTTATCTGCCCCTGCTCTGGTGTGTCGCAGGTGATTTCCGGCAAAGTACTTGTTAAAGTGCACAAACTACCCACGGAAAACACGCAAACCATGACGGATTACGAGCTAGCGACTCGGACATACCAACTGAGCTACAGCGGCTCCTCTTTCTCTTTACTGTCAGTGTGTGTGTGTGTGTGTGTGTGTGTGGTGTGTGTGTGTGGTGTGGTGTGGTGTGTGTGTGTGTGTGTGTGTGTGTGTGTGTGTGTGTGTGTGTGACCGGAACTCACCCGGGCACGCAAGGGACATCACTCGTCCGAACTTTCTTACTTGGTTGTAGGATAGGGCTATAGCTATTTATCTAAAAACAATCCTACCTATAATAATCAATAAATGTCAGAGGCTTTTAAAAGGTCAGTTTATAGGTGAAAACATTAAACTTTTAGACGATACTTTATTGTATACAGGAAAGGAAAATATTCCTGGTATGCTTTTTGCAGTTGATTTTGAAAAGGCATTTGACAGTGTTTCTTGGTCGTTTTTGAACAAATGTCTACAGCTCTTTAATTTTGGGCCGGATACAATAAAGTGGGTGAGTGACAAAGCACATGGATGCTGAGTTTGACTTGGGGACAACGCTTCCCACCTAGGCATGAGACAAACCAAATGTTTAGTCAATTTAGTAATGACAATATTTTTGTGGTACCCCTAGTTTTCAGCCGTTAATGCAAGAAATACCACGGCCGTCCAGATTTCCTTTCATTCCATTTCCATTCAGAAAGCAATAACGACGACTCAACGGTCTGCCATGAACATCTGGGAAAGTCGTC
Organism: Phymorhynchus buccinoides; assembly: GCA_017654935.2. Classification (NCBI taxonomy): domain Eukaryota; kingdom Metazoa; phylum Mollusca; class Gastropoda; order Neogastropoda; family Raphitomidae; genus Phymorhynchus; species Phymorhynchus buccinoides. Next base: position 25,959,145 of record CM065682.1, read on the forward strand.
TCCAGAAATTGCAACCCTGAAGGCGAGAATTTTATTGTCTTCCGCATACAATGTGTCAAACGGCCTTCTCATCTTGCCCCCATCATAATATTCACCAGGTTCGAGGGTTTCTTTCCAGAACTCGGGAATGAACGTGTATTCGAATACATGTTGGCTCCGTGGAAAGTTTCTGACCTGCTTCAGCAGAAAGTTTCATAGAGTACGGCAAACTTAATGACTTTCATCAGCTGTGATTCTTTGGTGGACTTTCACTTCAGTGGGTGATGAGTGCTTAGAAAAAGATCTGTTTTTGCAGAAGCCAAATGTATCTGAAATGGGATGCTAGAGAAAACAGCTGTCATTATTATCGGTATTACAGATAATGTTTACATTGAAATTCATTGTGTTCAGTTTCATTATTCTTTTATTATCTTTAGATTGTTTTTCGTTAGCACCTTTTTGGTTTTGTTACCGCACTGTTTTCTCTTTTCATTTATTTGTAGGCAACATGTGGCGCAACATGAGTACTATTGTGGCGCAACATGAGTATTATTGTGGCGCAACATGAGTATTATTGTGGCGCAACATGAGTACTATTGTGGCGCAACATGAGTACTATTGTGGCGCAACATGAGTATTATTGTGGCGCAACATGAGTACTATTGTGGCGCAACATGAGTATTATTGTGGCGCAACATGAGTATTATTGTGGCGCAACATGAGTATTATTGTGGCGCAACATGAGTACTATTGTGGCGCAACATGAGTATTATTGTGGCGCAACATGAGTACTATTGTGGCGCAACATGAGTATTATTGTGGCGCAACACGAGTACTATTGTGGCGCAACATGAGTACTATTGTGGCGCAACATGAGTATTATTGTGGCGCAACATGAGTACTATTGTGGCGCAACATGAGTATTATTGTGGCGCAACACGAGTACTATTGTGGCGCAACATGAGTATTATTGTGGCGCAACATGAGTATTATTGTTGGAGCAACATGAGTATTGTTATCAAGCAATATGAATATTATCAAGCAACGCGAGTATTGTTATCAAGCAACATGAGTATTGTTATCAAGCAATATGAGTATTATTGTCGAGCAACATGAGTTGTTTTGTGTTCGTCTGTCTTTCTTCTCCTGTGTCTCACTCCTGTTCTTTTTCGGTACCGCTCTTTCTCCTCCACATTCTTTTCTCCTTTTCCTTCTTCTCCTTCTCTTTTTTCTTCTTTCCTTACCCTTTTCCCTTCAGTCTATCTTTCTTTGAGTCCATTTTTCTTCTACAGTACATTGGCTTCCCATTTTGCACTATTCTTTCTAGTTGTTGAAAATCCGGGTTGCTCCAACTTGGAGAGCGCGTCGCCGCAGTGCAGCACCACCCATTTCTTTGGTAGGGGTGGGGGGAGAGGAGGGGTGGACTCGGGGAAACCTAGCTATCAATTTGGTTCATATCAGGCAGGAGGAGTTTCCCCGAGTTTTAAGTGCTCAAAGTACTTGGATTAGAGTTGCTTCAAGTTTAAGTCCCCATCCGAAGGACTTGCCGTTCAGGTCGATTTCCCCGTCAAACTAGAAAGAATGGAAAGGCCTGGATTTCGAACCCGGGTTACTCGTGCAATGAATTGGCAGGCGAACGCCTTTACTTTCCTGTCATGTTGCAAGATCCAAATGCTTTACACTCCCAGTCACACAGCAGACTCTTCTAACAAGCGGAGCAGAAATCACATCATCCTATTAGTATTGCGGTGCTGGTAATCTGTTCAATATTGAACATTCAACGAACTGTCCCGGGCCCATATTCACTATATTGAGAAGCGACATTAATTTTGTTTTATTATTATTAGCAGCATGAGTATTATCATCGAGCAACATGTGTATTATTGTTGAGCAACACGAGTGTTATTGTCGAGCAACATGAGTATTCTTGCTGAAGCAACACGAGTGTTATTGTCGAGCAACATGAGTATTCTTGCTGAAGCAACACGAGTGTTATTGTCGAGCAACATGAGTATTCTTGCTGAAGCAACATGAATGAAATAGAAACACCCGAAGGTGCTGATGGGACCCAGAGATGCACCAGCCACGCCCGTCCTATCAACGCGAGAGCAACATGAGTATTATTGTCGAGCACCATGGATAGTATTGTTGAGCAACATGAGCATTATTGTTTAGGAACATTGGTATTATTGTCGAGCACCATGAGTATTATTCTTGTCGAGCACCATGAGTATTACTGTTGAGCAACATGAGTATTATTGTTGAGCAACATGAGCATTATTGTTGAGCAACATGAGTATTATTGTTGAGCAACATGAGTATTATTGTTGAGCAGCATGAGTATTATTGTTGAGCAACATGAGTATTATTGTTGAGCAACATGAGTATTATTGTTGAGCAACATGAGTATTATTGTTGAGCAACATGAGCATTATTGTTGAGCAACATGAGTATTATTGTTGAGCAACATGAGTATTATTGTTGAGCAACATGAGTATTATTGTTGAGCAACATGAGTATTATTGTTGAGCACCATGAGTATTATTGTTGAGCAACATGAGTATTATTGTTGAGCAGCATGAGTATTATTGTTGAGCAACATGAGTATTATTGTTGAGCAGCATGAGTATTATTGTTGAGCAACATGAATATTATTGTTGAGCAACATGAGTATTATTGTTGAGCAACATGAGCATTATTGTTGAGCAGCATGAGTATTATTGTTGAGCATCATGAATATTATTGTTGAGTAACATGAGTATTATTGTTGAGCAACGTGAGTATTATTGTTGAGCAACATGAGTATTATTGCTGAGCACGACGAGTATTATTGTCAGGCAACATGAGTATTATTGTTGAGCAACATGAGTATATTGTTGAGCAATATGAGTATTATTGCTTAGGAACACGAGTATTATTGTCGAGCAACATGAGTATTGTTGTCGAGCACCATGAGTATTGTTGATTAAGAACACTGGTATTGTTATCCAGCACCATGAGTATTATTGTCGAGCATCATGAGTATTATTTTAAGGAACACACGCAATATTGTTTAGCAACATGAGTACTATTGTTGAGCAAAAGTATAATTGTTGAGCAACAGGCGTCTTATTGTCGAACAGCATGAGCATTTTTAGGAAGAATGCAACTGTTGTGAACTCTACAGCAAAACCCGGTTATAAGAAATTCGAAGGGAGATAATTTTTTTGTTTTCTTATATTCGGGTTTTCTTATATCCGATACTTGATACTCGGATATAAGAAAACATTTTGATTTTGTTTTCGTATAACCGGTTTGAATGGGAAAAAAGGAAAAATAAAAGAGAAAAAGAGAAAAAATAAAATAAAAGACAAACAGAAACATAAAACGAAGAGAAAATGCTTTTACCTCTAATTTGGTGCATGAAAAAAAAGGGAAAAAATGCAAAACAAAGGAGGAAAAAAAGAAAGAACAGAACAGAAAATTAAAAACAAAAATGAAGGCAGATGTGGTGTGAGTTGCATGATGAGCGAGCAAGATAGCGGAGAGCAGATGAATGATTGGGTGTGGTGTGAGAGTAACATATTTGTTTAAATGTAAATTTCTGTTTCTTGTTTTTAATCAATATCCACGAGTGTTATTGTCGAGCAACATAATTTGGATGTATAACTCATTTTACACAGTGGAAGACAATTTTGTATTTGCGTTTGTACAATGCCAATGGACAATAAGGAAACTTGCGACCTATGACTCATGTTTTACATCATAAAATCAAAATACAGCAAAACTCGGTTATAAGAAAATCGAAGGGAGATCATTTTTTGCTTATTATTCGAGTTTTCTTATATCCGAAACTCGGACATAAGAAAACATTTTGAAGTTTTTTTCCCTTTATAACCAAATTGAATGGGGAAAAGAGAAAAGAAAAAGAAAAGAAAAGAAAGACAGAAAAACAAAATGAAGAGAACATCCTTTTTCCTAATTTGATGCATTTCTTACATCATAAAATCAAAATCGTCTACTAAGAAGATTTAAAGGTGCCTACAACCACTCAAACTAACAAGCTTTTTTTGTCTTTTCACTGTTATCAAATACGTACCCCTTCACCTTTCTTGTACTGAATTATTACCATTTACTGTCCGCCCATGCAGCATTTTATCAATCGTTTGCTTTTGTTTATGTGGATTTTCGTCCACATATTCAGTTATTTGTATTCATTTTCTTAAAGAAATGGATTGTCTTTTCCTCTCTGCCATTGCTGCTGAAAATAAAAGGCTGGACAGTCTCTCTACCACCAACACAAAAGTACAGGCACTCATATTTTCTTCTTCTGCTCAACATTTACTTTGCACAGAATACTGAAAGAAAGAATAGAATAAAGGAACAAAAACAACTCAATTAGTCTTGCAATCAAGTGCCTGTACTATTTAGACTCTGTGACGCAACTGGTATGAGGTAAACTTTCCCTTTTTGGAAGACTTCAATTTTCTCAGAACATCCTTTCTGTTCAGGTCCAACTCACTTTTAAAGACACACTGACTCAACACGATTAAGTTCCTTGTTTTTTTCTGCATAGCTGTGACCCACATACAAATTCCCCAACTTCAAATTGAGGCTGCTCTTTAAAATGTTTCGTTTTCAATTTGGGGGCATTTGTATGGGAGTCAAACCTGGTCAAAACAAGATTTCGTACCAGCTATAGGAGGGAAAACATGTGGAACCCATGATTTTGACATGTGATCTGGTGGGTCTTTAAGAAAATGTTGTCAATGGTAATTCGCTTATAAGAAAATAGGGCTCGCTTATAAAAAAAAACCGAACTGCAAACCAACTCTCTTTTCTTATGTCCAAGTTTCCATTGTGGATGGGAGAAGGAATTTGCTTGCTTACAACCGAGTTTTCTTATAAGCGAGTTTCTTATATCCGAGTTTTGATCATAGATAAGAAAGAAGTTCGGCATGGAATTTTTTTTCTTCATTATCAGCGAGTTTCTTATAAGCGGATTCGGCTGTATCTTTCTATATTAAAGTTAGTGTCTGTGACGTAGCTGCTATGAGGTACATTTTCCTCTTTTTTGTTTGTTTTGTTGAAACGACTGCTTTTCTTGGAACATCCTTTCAGTTCATGCCCTAATTAAAAAAAATCGCTTATAAGAAAATCAAACTCGCTAATAAGAAAATGAACTGCAAACCAAACTCCCTTGTATGAAATCATTTTCATATATCCGAGTTTACATCGCGGATGGGAGAACGAATTTGCTTGCTTATAACCGAGTTTTCTTATAAGCGGTTTTCTTATATCCGAGCTTTGATAATACATAAGAAAGAAGGAATTCGGCCGGGGAAAATAAATTGCTTGCTTATAAGCGGGTTCGGCTGTACTTGCTTTTTGTACAGCCCCAATGACAACCTTACTCTTTGGAGACCACCTCCTCCAGCCGTGGTTGTGGGTTTGGCGTCTAAACACGTCCATGTCCCATTATGCGCTTCGACTCTGATCTCATCGTACGTCATGGACAATGAGGTGACCGTGAATGTGAAAACATTCACGGCTGAAGCTAGCTAATGTCCTCTCTGCTGAGTGGGAGCATCAAGATGCAACTGTTTGAGCATTAATTGTGCACTGTTTGACCAAGTCTGTGAAGGCTGTTTCTCCCAGCAATCAAGAAAGCTGCCTTTTCATTTTCGGGGCTGGCGCGTGCTGTTCACAAACCGCCTTCCAGTTTTTCAAGGGTTTGCCAGTGGTCTGCGTCAAATGCTACCAAACTGACTAAACCGGTGGTTATCTGGCTTCTAATCTCAATGTCCACGAGACAAGCCTCGGTTTTATGGAGGACATTATTGTCTGCACATTTAAGCCTCCTTTGACTGATCAGATGAAGCGGAGCACTAGCAGCTGGGGACGAGTTTCTCTCAATCACACCCAGGCTTTGCATGATACTTGAATCGCAACGTGAGTATTATTGTTGAGGGGAGTATTATTGATGAGCAACAGGAGTATTATTGTCATGCAGGATTAGCGACAGGAGTATTGTCGTGCAACAGGAGTATCATTGTTGAGCAACAGGAGTATTAATGTTGTGCAACAGGAGTACCGGTATTATTGTTGAGCAACAGGAGTATTATTGTTGTGCAACAGGAGTACCGGTATTATTGTTGAGCAACAGGAGTATTATTGTTGTGCAACAGGAGTACCGGTATTATTGTTGAGCAACAGGAGTATTAATGTTGTGCAACAGGAGTACCGGTATTATTGTTGAGCAGCAGGAGTATTAATGTTGTGCAACAGGAGTACCGGTATTATTGTTGACAGGAGTACCGGTATTATTGTTGAGCAACAGGAGTATTAATGTTGTGCAACAGGAGTACCGGTATTATTGTTGAGCAACAGGAATATTATAGTCGTGCAACAGGAATATTATTGTCGTGCAACAGGAGTATTATTGTTGAGCAGCAGGGGTATCATTGTTGAGCAGCAGGGGTATCATTGTTGAGCAGCAGGGGTATTATTGTTGAGCAGCAGGGGTATCATTGTTGAGCAGCAGGGGTATCATTGTTGAGCAGCAGGGGTATTATTGTTGAGCAGCAGGGGTATTATTGTTGAGCAGCAGGGGTATCATTGTTGAGCAGCAGGGGTATTATTGTTGAGCAGCAGGGGTATTATTGTTGAGCAGCAGGGGTATTATTGTTGAGCAGCAGGGGTATCATTGTTGAGCAGCAGGGGTATCATTGTTGAGCAGCAGGGGTATTATTGTTGAGCAGCAGGGGTATCATTGTTGAGCAGCAGGGGTATCATTGTTGAGCAGCAGGGGTATTATTGCTGAACAAGGGTTATAACGAAAAGTTAGGTTTGTATCCTAATGCATACAGACACCATTTAAGCATTTTGTTTTTGGTGCAAAGTACTTTTGGATTGCTATTCATGGTAGTTTGGGTAGTTTATGATGCACAAAACCCTCAAAGCTAACTGAATTATACACTCCCAATTTAGCTTTGTGTGAAATTGAATGTACAGTTTATGGCAAACCAGCTGTTTCTTTTTTGTTACCGTTTCATTTTACAACATTATAATTATGCTGAAATAGATAGCCACTCGATTGCTGATTCAAAGAGAACGAATTGTATGGATGGAAATATGACGAAAGACTGTGTTCTAATTGTAAATCAAAATTATATTGAGACGAGTTTTATTATAATTATGTCGGTGTGCACATTTTTTGATAATGAGAATTTTTTTTTTTTGAAACCATAGTTACAAATAGCATCCTAGTGTTTTTATTTTTTTTGTTTATCGACTACGAAACTTGATTTTAAAAACAAGCTGAGATTATTTTTAAAAATTATTTTGCTCCAGCAATAGTTATTGGTCATTCATTACAGTCATTTCCTTTTTTTAAGCTGATATTCCTTCAGTAAAAAGATCGGTAACATTTTCAGAGGTGCGTTGACTGTGTGTTTTAATGTTGTTATTTAATATATCAAATCGTTTCAGTTACTGTAAACTTCAAGGTGTGTGTGCGTGTGCGTGTGCGTGTGCGTGTGCGCGTGCGCGTGCGTGCGTGCGTGCATGCGCGGTGTGTGTGTGTGTGTGAGTGCACGCGAGAGTAGGTGGGATTAATGTGTACGTGTATTAATGAGGGAAGAAAATAAATGATTAGTGTGTGTGGACATGTTAGGGAATAGGGGGGGTGGGGGTCGTCAATATGTGCGTGTTTATCGCCCACTCGCTCTCACACGCACACGCACGCGCGCGCACGCACACGCACGCACACGCACGCGCACGCACGCACGCGCACGCACGCACGCACGCACGCACACACACACACACACACACACACACACACACACACACACACACACACACACACACACACACACACACACACACACACACACACACACACATCACACACACACACACACACACACACACACGCACACGCACACGCACACGCACACGCACACTCAAACACATACATACACACTCAAAATCACACACATACACACACACACACACACACACACACACACGCGCGCGCACGCACACGCACACGCACGCACGCACGCGCGCGCGCGCGCACGCACGCACGCACGCACACACACACACACACACACACACACACACACACACACACACACACACACACACCACACACACACACACCCCCACACCCCCACACACCCCACACACCCCACACCCCCCCACACACACCCCCACACCCCCCCACACCCCCACACCCACACACACACACACACACACACACACACACACACACACACACACACACACACACACACACACACACAGAAAACTTACAAAAACAATCAGGGATAAAACACTCACACACACACACTCACTCACTCACTCACTCACTCACTCACACACACTCTCACTCACTCACTCACTCACTCACTCACACACACACACACACACACACACACACACACATACACACACACACACACACAGGTAATGGCGGTAAGCTGTGATTGTCAACATGTGACGAGTCTCAGTCCAAATTTCTGAGTTACACCCTTTATGCGGACCGTTCAACTTCAAGTTATAGTTTTGTGGTTGTGTGATGGTGCAGTGTATTAAAATATGTAAGTACTGTGATTGATCGGACTTCAAAACTGTTGTATTTGGGCAAAATATGTTTCGAATGAAATGAACTTTAAATGTTTTGTTAGTTCAATGGCGAAGGAACAGGCGCTCAACGTATAACATAGATCATTTAGAACAATAGTGTGTTTGTTAGTGTTATAATCATGGAAGTCCAGAATACAGAACTCAATGGCCTGTGATATATACCAGTGACGTTTCGCCCAGGTCCGCAGTGCGATGGTGTGATGTGAGCTGTTTTTAAAAAATATTTTTTATTAGAGTGAAAGTGTGTGCGGTGTGCACGTGCAAGCATAACAGACATGGAACATCTTAATAGCACAAAACCACAGGAACGCGAAACCACATCTCCAACAAAACTTAAGCCAACTTCAGACAGGATCCAGAAACGCTTTTGGTGTAACGAGGACGAACTAGTGGTGTGGCGTAATGTCCTTCTGTATCGCTACACAGCCATAACCAGCCCCTCAATCAGGGTGGAGTCCATGGACTATGACCAGCAACATCGTGCTCTGCCTTCCACTTCACAGTGGCTTACTGAAGCACACGCCTCTCTATCTAAAACAGTGATCCGTCTCTATTCGTGTGACCCCACCTCCAAACGTATCACCCTGACACTGTACTTTAAATCTTCCCACAGTGCTGGCACCCTCCTGTGTCAAGGAGAAGACTGTGTCGAGTGGGACAAAGAGGAATGCGAGGTGATCAAACACTTGGTTCAATCTTTTGTGACCACTGGAGATGTGGACCGCCTGACAGACTCCTTGCTGAAGACCCCCCTCACCTTCCTGGGCTCTATAACCGAACTTGTGCAACTAGAAAAACCAGCAATGCAGGTTTTCTTCATGAAGTTCCATGATGAAAAAAGCAACACATCCCTGCATGGCTGCTCTATCTCCCCTTTGCATGTCTCCGAGGTAAAGAGCACACCACCCAAAGGTTTTGTACTTATGATCCCGACTCCTCTGGTCACCACCAAAGAATCCACTGTGACTCCCTTTACAACGTCCTACAGCCCAGACGGAGGCCGCTCAGCCGTCTCCAGCACGGCGCCGTCAACAGCTGACCAAGAACGGTCATCGATGACACCTGGACACAAGGAGTGTGGGGATGAAGAGCAGGCATCTGCTGCTACACAGAATAAACCCCCTGACCCTCTAACCCCTCGAGGGAAGGTTCATGAAGGAATCTCTCAAGCCCGCAGACTCAGGAGACGCGCCCTGTACGTTACCCCCTCCCAGAGATGGATGCCGCATGGATCACCATCCTTGGTCTACTATGCAGAAAGATTTCAGCACCTGCAAGAAAGCATTGCAGACCTTCAGTTATCTTTAGCACAAATGCAAACATCTGTGACTTCCCAGATCGAGGATTCAAAAGTTTCAGTTAAACATGAACTCAAAAGACACATAGCCTCCCATACTGATTTTATTCAATCAGAAATTGATACACTGAGGGCAAGAGTTGGTGACTTTGAGAGACAAATCAACGCACTTAGAAAGGAAAATCACTCCCTCAAAACACAGTTGGGAAATGTGTTTGCTGAGTTGAAGGGACTGAAATCCATTGGGTCTGCATCGCAGACCAACCCTCATCGGGCCTCAACCCAGAGGAATACTGCCGACGTGGACACGTCGATGAGGCCTGCAGAGGGCAGTGAAGACACGGTTCACCAGTCGATGGAAGCTGTTCCCCAGCATCAGGACAAGGGGAAACCCCCCGTTGAAGACAATGATCCTTCCAGGAAGACACCCGAGTCCTCCTTTCTCCTGTTTGTTGAAACCTGTGAATCAGGGCTTGACAACAGGAGACCCCAGTCGTGGGTCTCTTCTGTTAAAGCTGACCAGCCCCCAAGAGTGCATTACGACAGAGATGACTGGCCCCCCGGTAGAGCTGACCAGCCCCCGTGTGGTAGAGCTGACCAACACACCGGTAGAGCTGACCAGCACACCGGTAGAGTCGACCAATCCCCCAGTAGAGGTGACCAATCCCCCGGTATAGCTGACCAACAACCCAACGGCAGAGATGACCAACACCCCTGTAGAGCTGACCAACACCCCAACGGTAGAACTGACCAATCCCCCGGTAGAGCTGACCAACACCCCAACGGTAGAGCTGACCAATCCCCTGGTAGAGCTGACCAACACCCCGGTAGAGCTGACCAACACCCCGGTAGAGCTGACCAACCCCCGGTAGAGCTGACCAATCCCCCGGTAGAGCTGACCAACCCCCCGGTAGAGCTGACGGTAGAACACCCCCCGGTAGAGCTGACCAACCCCCCGGTAGAGCTGACCAACACCCCGGTAGAGCTGACCAACACCCCGGTAGAGCTGACCAACACCCCGGTAGAGCTGACCAACACCCCGGTAGAGCTGACCGGTAGAGCTGACCACCCCGGTAGAGCTGACCAACACCCCGGTAGAGCTGACCAACACCCCCTGACCAACCCACCCCGGTAGAGCTGACCAACCCCCCGGTAGAGCTGACCAACACCCCGGTAGAGCTGACCGGTAGAGCTGACAACCCCCCGGTAGAGCTGACCGGTAGAGCTGACCCCGGTAGAGCTGACCAACCGGCCACGGCAGAGCTGCTAGAGCTGACCACCCCCCCTACGGCAGAGCTGAACACCCCCCCTACGGCAGAGCTGAACACCCCCCCTACAGAGCTGCAAATCTGAACACCCCCCCTACGGCAGAGCTGAACACCCCCCCTCTGAACACCCCCCCTACGGCAAATCTGAACACACACCCTACAGCACTGCTGAACACCCCCCCTACGGCAGAGCTGAACACCCCCCCTACGGCAGAGCTGACCTCCTCCCCTACGGCAAATCGGAACACCCCCCCAACGGAAAATCGGAACAGCCCCCCTACAGCAGAGCTGAACACCCTGGTAGAGGTGACCAACCCGCTTATGGCAGAGATGAACACCCCCCTTACGGCAGAGCTGAACACCCCCCTTACGGCAGAGCTGAACACCCCGGTAGAGGTGACCAACCCGTGTACGGCAGAGCTGAACACCCCCCCTACGGCAGAGCTGAACACCCCCCCTACAGCAAATCGGAACACCCCGGTAGAGGTGACCAACCCGTGTATGGCAGAGCTGAACACCCCCCCTACGGCAAATCGGAACACCCCCCCTACGGCAAATCGGAACGCCCCGGTAGAGGTGACCAACCCGCGTACGGCAGAGCTGAACACCCCCCCTACGGCAAATTGGAACACCCCCCCTACGGCAGAGCAACACCCCCCCTACGGCAGAGCTGAACACCCCCCCTACGGCAGAGCTGAACACCCCCCCTACGGCAGAGCTGAACACCCCCCCTACGGCAGAGCTGATCAGTCTTCCAGAGAGCAGTATGAGAACAACACCAGGAGCAATCCGCGCGACGTCCTCTCAACTCGCCCAGTGCCTGACAGAACCTCTGTGTTGCTGATCGGGGACTCCGTGATAAAAAATATTGACATGCGCAGAGTAGCTCAACGACAGGAACTGGTAGCAACTATTTGTGTTCCTGGCATGACAGTCGATGATTTGTGTGAATGGCTACAACATCAGCGTTCTTCTTCTAGTGTACAAACAGTAATCCTACATGTGGGAATCAATGACTGTAGGACAACAGGAGAAATCTCCAATGAGACATGGTGCGAACTGATCCATCTCACCTCCCAGGTCTTCCCCAATGCCAGAGTAGTACTCAGCTCTGTGCTGCCTGCTCGTGGCAATCACCACCTGAACACTATTATCTCTCCCTCCAATTCCAACATGCAATCTGCCTGTCAAATGCTTCGCACTGACCTTGTTGATCACCGCGATTCTTTCACAACCCTCGCAGGAAAGACAAAGTTAGTTATGTACCGCAACCTGACTCACCCCAGCGACGCTGGTACAACTAGGATTGCACTTAGTTTTAAACAGCTATTTCCAACTCCCCAACTCCAAGAGTCAAATAGGATGGGTCAATCAAGTAACTTCATTTCTGGCCGTTCTAATGATCTTAGGTACCAGTCTCAGGGCAGGCCTACGGGTTACAATAGACAGACCCACACCCCTCCTGCTGACTATCCTCCCCCCATGGAATCAATGGGGCACTATCCCTCTCTCGTGCGCGCAAATAGCCAGATGTTACGACAGACATCAGGCACCACTGATCGTAACCCCCCTGCCCCTCATACCCCGCCCTACAATTCCCTCTTCAACAATGCCCAGTCAACTCAGCCAAACCAGGGTATACCTCCTCTTCCCCACCCCAACTCCCAATTCCACGGAATGAACACGGAGAACTTTGCACCCGCTACTAGATTCCCTGACCACAATTTATCGCACAACAATCCCGTGCCCCCTCAACCCTACCCCACCTTTCCATACGATCCGTTTGTGTACAACTTCACGAATTCTTTCATGAACAATCAACAAATGCAAAGGCGTCAGTATTATAACTGAATAATCTACAAATCCAAAGGCGTCAGTATTATAACCGAAGTAGCAGTGCCAAATATGCTTTGACTATGATGATTATGTTTCGTTTATTTATTGAATTTTATTAATGGGAACGAATCCGAAAAAAGCAAAGGAGTATTTCCGTCTTAAGTATAAAGCTAATGTACTTGTGTAAGTGATAATATGTAGGTAAGAGCGTATGTGCATGTGCGCGCGTGTGTGCGTGTGCGAGTGTGTTTATGTGCGTGTGTGTGTGTGTGTGTGTGTGTGTGTGTGTGTGTGTGTGTGTGTGTGTGTGTGTGTGTGTGTGTGTGTGTGTGTGTGTGTGTGTGTGTGTGTGTGTGTGTGTGTGTGTGTGTGTGTGTGTGTGTGTGTGTGTGTGTGTGTGTGTGTGTGTGTGTGCGTGTGTGTGTGTGTGTGTGTGTGTGTGTGTGAGAGAGAGAGATGGAGAGAGAGGGGAGACGGTAGGGGGGGGGGGGTGGGGTGAAGGGAGAGAGAGAGAGAGTGAATGTCTCACAATAGGGAAAGCAAAAGATGTGTTCTGTATGAGAGCGATTGCGTCTGGCTGGACTTGGGTGAATGTCGCTGATCGTTGTTGTTGCTAATAACCAGCGGTAGTTTGTTTTGCTGAGTCACTTTGTGTTCGGGGCTACCTTGACGGAAAGATCTGGAATCGGTTTTTGATTACTTCAGTTCTTAATAATTTGGATTACGATTAATGTTTATGTAAATAAATTGACCTTTCTTTGCGTTAATATTTATAATCCTGTACAGTAAACGTTGTACATCGGTTTGGTAGTATTGCGTTTAATACATTGTTTTTCTTACTTGTGCGTAAAACTGCCCATTTGTGTGTATACTTGTTAAATATTTACTATTATTATTATTATTATTATTCCTTTTCTTCTTCTACTTGCCCTCTGGAGTAAGTGCTTATGATATTGCTCTAATAGGTACATAGAATAAAATTATATGTTTACACTAGATTTATAGCATGTCTACTACTTTAGATGTATGGCCCTCCCAGGAGGGTCTCCGTATAGGCTATCTTAATATCAACAGTGCACGAAATAAGACGGATGACATTGCAACCATACTGCACAATAATGGAAATCATTTTCACCTATTTTGCATTGCGGAGTCATGGTTGACAGACGTAGTTCCAGATTCCGACATGCATATGCCCAACTATAGTATGATAAGATTAGACCCCACTGTCCCCCGAACAACTGGTTTACTGTTATACTATACACAGTCTCTAAAAGTCAAAAGAATGACGGATCTTGAAACGTTTAATGTAGAATCTATATGGGTTGAAATTAGCCTTAAGCACAGTGAACCATTTTTGATTGGTTTTCTTTATAGAAACCCAGCAGAACTGGTCAGTTGGTATGATAGGTTTAACTCCATGATGGATGCTGTAATACTAGAATCCAAAGAAACCATTATTTTCGGCGACTTTAATATAGATTTAATTGAACAGGGTACAAAATGGAAAGACAATTTTGCCATGTATGGTTTAAATCAACTAATTGATTGCCCTACCCGTATAACTAATCATTCAAGAACTTTAATCGATCATATTTATGTCAATTCTAAGATCCATGTAAAAGAAGTGTGCTCCGTGCAGACTGGTTGCAGTGATCATTCGTCTATCTGTTTGACATGGTTAAAGAAAGGCACTAAGATCCCGAAGCCTGGCCATAAAGAGATATTCTATCGCCGTTTTACTCACTTTGACCAAAATTCCTTCCTAAACGATTTAACTCATTCAAATCTTGACTATGTTTATCAGCTTAGGGATCCTAACGATGCTACTAACTTTTGGGTAAGTAATTTTAATGACATCTATGATAAGCATGCTCCTTTGGTTAAAAAAAGAGTGAAACACAACATTAAACCGCCTTATATATCAAGTGAAATCAACAATGAAATATATAAAAGAGAACATTTGCTTAAGATAAATGACGAAGCACAGTTTAGAAAACAGAGAAACAAAGTTAATTCCATGAAAAGAAAGGCTAAAAAAAAATACTTTCAAGAATTGGTTTCTTCTACACAAAATGCAAATGCAATTTGGAAAGCAATAAACCTTTTAACCAAGAAAAACTCAACGCACTCAATACAGAATCCTATAAATGAACTCCAACCAGATGATTTGAACCTTCATTTTTCAAATATAACAAGTAAGATTATCAAAAATGATAAAACAAACGAAAACAACCTGGAAGCTTTAGCACAGTTCTGCTATACAAAAAATATTTCGTCAACATTTTGCATCACATCAGTATCAGTCCATGAAATAGCCAATTGTCTACTACATTTAAAACAGTCAAGGTCTAGAGATTTGGATGGTTTAGACAGCAAAATCCTAAAAGTCGCCTCACCAGTTATTGCTCATACATTGACTTATCTTTACAATCTGTGTCTTGATAAGCAACAGTTTCCTGAGAAATTCAAACAGGCTAAAGTGATACCACTGTACAAATCGGGTGATCCTACATGTCCTTCAAACTACCGACCTATATCTATATTATCGCTTCTGTCAAAACCTCTGGAGAGACATATCAAATCCAACTTATATTCACATCTTAATCGTTATGACTTACTTCATGAAAATCAATCTGGATTTCGAGAAAATCGCTCGTGCCACACAACTTTAATACAACTCATAGACAAATGTCTTCTAAATATTAACAATAACGAATTTACTGGGATTCTCTTTGTCGATTTTGCGAAAGCGTTCGACGTTATCAACCACTCTCTTCTACTTAAAAAACTTAAGTACTACAAAATATCAAGTGAAGCCCTAACATTTATACATTCCTTCCTTACTAATCGGCAACAGCTTGTTCAAATTGGTTTAAAAAGATCTAAGTTACTCCCAGTACATTTTGGTGTTCCTCAGGGATCTGTTTTGGGACCTCTCTTGTTTTCTTTGTATGTAAACGATCTGCCCTTATGTCTACAATGTCATTCTGAAATGTTTGCTGACGATACTTCCTTACACTCAAACAGTAATAACCAAACTGAACTAGTTAACAATCTTCAAGCTGACGTTAATAATCTAGTAGAATGGACTGAACAGAATCACATGTCACTCAACACTGAAAAGACCAAATGTATGTATGTAACTACTCGGCAAAAGCGACAAAAAATGACTTATCCATTTCCACCATTGTATGTGCAAGGCAACAAAATTGAAGAAGTGGCGTCACATAAAGTTTTAGGTATCACTGTTGATAATAACTTACTGTGGTCAGATCATATATCTAAACTGGGTAAATGTATCTCAAAAAAGATTTATCAATTGACAAAAATTAAAAACTTTTTAAATCTTCAGTCACGTAAAATATTTTTCCATGCTCACATTATGTCTCACATTAATAACTCATCAACCCTTTGGGACAGTACTAGTGAAGCTAATCTAAAACATATAAGTCGGTTACATAAACGAGCTGTGAAACTAATACTGATGAAATCAAGCACCCTAACAGCTAATGATTACAATAAATTAAACATTTTGCCACTAAAAGACAGACTTCTCTTCAACAAATGCATCTGCATGTTTAGTGTGGTAAATGGAGTCGCTCCCCCAAAAATTATCAAGACTTTTGTTATAAACCCAAATAGACACACCCACAAGCTTTCTTTCCCCAGACCACGAAATAATGTTTACAAAACTAGTTTTGTTTACTCAGGGGGCACATCATGGAATAATCTGTCTTTTTCTCTAAAATCGTGTCCTTCAAAACAAACGTTTAAAAAAGCACTTAAAAAGAATATGCTTGATGCTTTGTAAAAATACCTAATGTAAATATGAGAATGAGTGCCTAAGGCTCTATTGTTGCTGTTGGAAATTGTTTTGTGTTTATGCCGCCTTGCTCTAGTAGAGGAGGAGACTTTACAGGTGCGTGTAAACTCATGTTTTGTTTTCGTTGGTGTTTGATTTTGAATAATTTCATTCCTTTTGCGCTTTAAATGTAAGCGGTGTTCGTTTTCTGTTTTTGTTTCCCTCTGAGTTGTGCTTTTGTTCGGATATTTTTCTTCTTTCTCATGTCCGAGTAAACTATGACTCTCTCTCTCTCTCTCTCTCTCTCTCTCTCTCTCTCTCTCTCTCTCTCTCTCTCTCTCTCTCTCTCTCTCTCTCTCTCTCTCTCTCTCTCTCTCTCTCTCTCTCTCTCTCTCTCTCTCTCTCTCTCTCTCTCTCTCTCTCTCTCTCTCTCTCTCTCTCTCTCTCTCTTCTTATCTCTCGATTCTGGTGTCTCTGTTGTTTCTCTGTCTCTTTGTCTCAGTCATTATTATTTTCCCCAACTCCATATTCCGCTTTCCTTTTATTCTACCGCTATGATTACATTTGTACATATGTATATTATGATCTTTGTATTGTGCTTGTATGAAGTGTATGTATTTTCCCCATGATTTTTGATTGTGGTTGATTTTTCTCCAGTATATGCTGTATTTATTTGCGTTAATTGTTTTTCTTATTTATTTATGACGACAGGATGTAAAAAAGCTTTATCAAGCTTACTCTTTTATCGTCAATAAAGATCATTTTGACTTGACTTGACTTGACTTCATACCTGTTTTGGCATTTTCCAAGGTTTTGTATCTATTTGTGTGATTGTATGTGCGCTTGCGCGCACGTGCGTGTCTATAATCGCCCAAGCGTGTGTTAGCGAGTCTGCGTGTCCATGTTTGTTCGACTAGTTGCAAGGGACTAGTGTTTGTCCGTGTGCATTCATGGTTTGTCTTCTTCACGAAATGCCAAATAAAATGCTTAACAACCTCAAACAGACTTTCCAAGCGGGACAAATCGAGAAACCGAAGGAAAATCGTTAGCAATTTATTTTTCC
Source organism: Phymorhynchus buccinoides (assembly GCA_017654935.2). Lineage (NCBI taxonomy): Eukaryota > Metazoa > Mollusca > Gastropoda > Neogastropoda > Raphitomidae > Phymorhynchus > Phymorhynchus buccinoides. Next base: position 25,977,021 of record CM065682.1, read on the forward strand.
ATTGAGCACTAATTAGTCTCCCCCCCCCACCCACCCCACTCTCTCTCTTTCTCTCTCTCTCTCTCTCGCTTCTCAATCATGAAGCTGGGAAGCAAGTACACATTCAGTTATTAATTCACTAAGCTTCAACGGTCTGGGACTGTGCCAGTGACAGAACTTGTCCGCTCTTACAATCGTGGCTGAAAACTAGTTCTTTTGAAATCAAGTTATTTAACATCAGGCGATTTTAAGAGTCATGACATTCTACCTTTTAAGCATAAACTAAAATTTAACAAAGGAAGGTTTATGCACAAAATAGTGACTGGAAAGGTGCCGTGTAAGATACTCAATGTTCAAGTTGAATGATACGAGACATGCTCACACGATTTATCTCCAAAGACCTCGATTGGATTTGTTCCAGTCTATACTATTCCGGAGGTTCTCTTTGGAACTCATTACCAACATATCTAAAATAAACAAGAAACTTAAAATAATAAAATGTATGGCATAGCCCACATTTAATTCATTTCTGATTTGCACCAATCATTTGTGAAATTCTTGCTAACTAGTCTAAATGAACTACTGAATAACAATATTCACATGCATGTCTTGGTCTGTTGAGCTTAAAGATGGGTCTCTTGCCTGGACTGGGTGCTGCTGAGATCTTGGTCATAATCTGTAAATCAATATATAAAGCAACAAATATCAATCTTATGTTTTCTAACATTGATCAGTGTGAAATCTGACATTAATAAATGTTATATTCATTGTCATTCACACAATGCAATAATGGCCATTTACAAGAAAACCCCCACTGATCACCAAACATGTAAATGAACTACAACCGAACTTCCCTTAAAAGACCCTCCCTTTCAAGACTCCACGACACTTTAGAATTTTAGAAAATCGATTGAGAACATAATATGAAATCGGCTACAAAAAAGGGGTTAATTTCTTTGGACAAATGAAAAGTTCATTTTGAAATAGATCATTGTGGTTTTCATAAATTTTACATTTATTAAAATGCCTTGAATTTCAAAACCTGATAAAACATTCTTTTAAATTTCTTTACAGGAGTGAAAAAGTGGGGGAGTAATAACGGTTATTTACATTTCATTAATTTATGAAAGCATCGATTGATCAATATGTCAATATGTAGAGGTGGGGTGACGAAAACAGAACAAGTTCTAGTTATGTACATTTACTGTCCAATGCTGCATAATTAACATCCATGTGTCCACAAATACCCATACCTCTTAGTGTTTAGCTACTGAATTTTTGTTTGTTTCACTGTGACACACACACACACACACACACACACACGGACACGCACATACACACGCTCGCGCGCACGCACGCACGCACACACAAACACACACACACACACACACACACACGCACACGGACACGCACACTCGCGCGCACGCACGCACACGCACGCACACGCACACACACACACACACACACACACACTCTCTCTCTCTCTCTCTCTCTCTCTCTCTCTCTCTCTCTCTCTCTCTCTCTCTCTCTCTCTCTAGTCTAGTTCGTGAAATTCAATATTGCTATTAAATACTGAATAGCAATATTTACGCACTGCGCTTGAGTTGGTAGGACAGGCAATCCCAATGTCTGGGCATCATCAGAACCTCCATGTGTTTGTGTTTCACCTGGGTCTGTTGAGCTTGGAGATGGGTCGTTTGCATGGACTGTGTGTGTTGAGATCTTGGACAGAACCTGTCATATGAAACAGCAGATTATGATCTCTAAAATGGATCAATGTGAAATCAGACATGAATAAATCTTTTAAATGTGTTAAATAGCTGTTATTGCACAGGGTGAATAATCATTTACTCTGTGCAATAGCTGTTAATAAAAACACACACATACCCCCCGCCCCCCCCCCCCCCGCCCCCCCCCCCCCCCCCCCCCCCGCCCCCCCCCGCCCCCCCCCCCCCCCCCCCCCCCCCCCCCCCCCCCCCCCCCCCCGCCCCCCCCCCCCCCACGCCCCCCCCACCCCCCCCCACGCCCCCCCCCCCCGCCCCCGCCTGATAAATAGGTATGTGAATGAACTATTTATGAACACAAAAACAGTAGCAAGGAGTAATTAACTAAAGACACACAGTTCTGTAAAACTACATGCTATAGTATTACCTTTATGCATTGCAGCATACAATAGTATGATCATAACCAGCCCTTTACAAGGACATGAAAAAAACTGAATAAAAAATTAACTTGAAACTAGCTGCAAAAAGAACATTTTGCTTAGAAAATTGAAGTTAACTTTGAAAAAAGTCGTGGTTTCCATAAATTTGACATTTCTGTGAATTGTCAAAACCTGAGATAAAGCATGTTTTTTTGTTATAAAACATTTGTTTACATGGGTGAAAAGATAAAAACAAGCGCGGATTCGCAATAGTTTGTGGCAGCGGTCTATTTTTACCACTCCAATCATTACATACACTGAGTCGCCTCCCCTGGCTTTTCAATAATTTTAATCTGTAAACCAGAATGTTATCTCTGCACCATTTCGTAACTTTTTTTTAATATCTTTTGGAAAACATTTAAAACTATTTATCCTACTTATACTCATCGAAAGAAGCACCGCATACTCGTCGTGTCTGTTGCAGTGTCTGTATTACGTATGTTTATTATTTTGTACGCTTTAAAATGAAGATTCATGTGCTCTGTTCAGTATGCAATTCTTTCATTACCTAAGGACTGTAGATATGACAACTGAAATGTTGCTTTATGCCCAATTGTTTTTTTCTCTTTTACAATATGTGCGACAATTTTGTCAATATGTGCGACAATTTTGGACCGACAGACCGACCGACCGACAGACAAACAGACAAAGTGAGTTCTAGGTTTGTGGTTTGAGCCACAAACAAAAAGGGAGGGTATGCAATACAACTACGTTCCATGCCCCAAGTTGAATTTAACGTTTGAATTGCACATGATTTCATAAAATCATGCTGTTTTTGACATCCTCGATCTTTCTTAGGTTCCAAAGATGCACGCTTATTGGACAAAACATTGCGCTCGTTCTAGCTTCATTTTTTGGACGCGCGCGTTTAGAGAGTAGGTAAAACGCGCGCTTATGGGATGCACCCGTTTTATGATATCAAATTATTCTGCATTTCAAATGCACCAACTGTTCAGTCCTTCAGAGTAGGTGTGCGGAGCTCAGCTAGTCGATGAGATTTCTCTTTCATACTATTTTTATCCTTAATTTGGATATCATCTCAGTAGTTGGCCCTCTCCAATCATGTCTATTAAAAAAACTTTGATCTTGTTTTACCTTATGTTTTTATCCCTTTTCAATGCGTGGTGAGATTTAACGTGGTGTGATGCAACGTGGTGACAGCCCTGAAATCGCCTTTGTTGTCGACAGGGCTATGATTTTAATCTTAATCTTAACATTTCAGAACATTATTATTTTCTTCATTTTACATAAGATTTTCATAAGATTTTTTATAATTTCTGGTTTAACTTAGTGCTGATTTGCTTTTATTGTGGATTTTCGATCTGGTGCAAAGAAGACACAATTCTCTTGTAGAATGTCTTCTTGCTCAAATTGACATCCACTGGACAGTCAAATTGCAGGCTGATCATGCAAACTGATGAGAACTTCACAGATCGAAACAGCTGTCTTTGAATAAGGCACTGTCCCTCCCCCATTTGGAGAAAAAATAAATCACACACACACACACACACACACCACACACACCACACACACCACACACACACACACACACACACACACACACACACACGCGAGAGAGAGAGAGAGAGAGAGAGAGAGAGAGAGAGAGAGAGAGAGAGAGAGAGAGAGAGAGAGAACTCGGAACTTTAATGGATACTAGGCCATAGCCCCTTCCATGGAGCGAACACAATGAACATTAAGAACAGGCAACAAATAATTGACAACATCCACATTAAATAAAGAATAAAATGTGCTACCGCATTTACAACAAGGAACAATTATCCTAAGAAGCCATATATTATTTAGTTTAAACTGTCTATGAAGTTCTGTCTTATCTTAAAAGTGGCAAGCAAAAATTTAGCTGATACTATTTTATCTTTATCATCACATGAACAAATTCTAAGCATGTTTTCATCTAAATGTTCACTAGATCTGCAAGTTACTTGTTGTTGTTCTCTAATTTGGTTATATAAAGGACTTTGGAACAAGAAATGAACTTCATTTTCCTGTACATTTTTGCACACAGGACAAGCAGCATTCTCTGGCGTTATTGAGAAACGGTGTCTACGTACGTTTATTTGGGACACGCCCGTTTTAAACTGTACCAGAATATGTATAAAAGATTCTACATATAATACACTGATATATTTTTCTCGTTGGAACAAGGTTTTAATGTTGCCATATTGGGATAATCTAGGACTAGAATCAATATGATTTCGCCAGTTAAAGCAACAATTACTATACATTCTCAATTTCGCGTGCAAACACACAAACAGGAATACACTTTTAGAGACCATTGCCCAGCCAGCAAACTTTGCACAATAAATGTATAGAATAATTCATGTCAAAATAAGTCAACTAAGAAAACATTAGAATCTTCATATAAAGAAAACATTAGAATCTTCATATAAACCATCCACAAAAACGTTTAGTAATTCTCAATAACAGGCCCAGTTAAAATGTAGGACACCTAAGACATCACTGAATACTTAACAAAGAAGTGTCTGAAATAGATGATGATAAGCATGAGCCTTCAGAAGAACTTCTACGTTTCTCCCTAGAGGGCATAGTATCAGTTAAGGACCCGTCAACATCTGGAGCAGTGACCATTACCGTTTATAAGTCGTGTTCAATACTATTCAGGCCAGGGTCTTTAGTTTGGTGATCCAGAGCTGTTCCCTTTGAAGCCTAGACTGGAGATTCTCATTGTTAACACTCTCTATTACTACACAGTTTTAGGTTGCTTAAAGAGTGGCCTGGGGAGTTAAAAGGTCTAGCTACCAGGGTACCTGTATTCTTTTTTACGTTCGATCTGTGCAAGTAAAACCTTTTCTGTAGTGACTTTTTCGTCTCTCCTACGTACTGTGAGTACTGGCATTGGTTACAGAATAAGAGGTATATGATGTTGGTGCTCTCACAGTTGTATCTTTCTCTGATAGTAAATATATCATTAGTTCTAGCACTGCTAAAATGGATCGTCTCGTGTAAATGCTCTGAGCAGACAACGCATTTTTTCATGCATTTGTAGTTGCCTGATGCTGCATTACTAGCTGAGAGAGGGGGCAAGGCCGAAGGCATTAGCATATTCTTCAGAGATTTGCAGTTTCTTTCCCCGACTATTGGCTCGATGGGCATAGTTTTCTGCATTTTGGTACTAGTGTGCAAAACTGGTAGTTTCTCTTTCAGCCATCTTCTCAAAAGTTTTTTTTTTTAAATTGTGGGTGATGACTACCCGTACGCAGCTAGTGTTCGGCTTAGGCTTGTAGCTGAGTGTTGAGGATCTAGAGATCTTTTCGGCTTTAGCTTTGGCTTCCAAAAGAAGGGGAAGGGGGTAATCTCGCTTCTGAAAGTGCTCTAGCATGTTACTGCAGTTCGCGGTAAAGTCCTCACATTTAGAACAGAGCCGACGTAAGCGCAAAAACTGGCTAAAGGGCACATGCTTGATGCAATGACGCGATGGTACGATCTAAAATGTAAGTAAGCGTTGCTGTCGGTTTCTTTGGTATAAAGTACGAGATGCGGACCGATGAACAATAGCAGATAGGCCCAAATCCTAGTAAATGATCTTATTCATACACTTAATATAAGTGGTACGTCATTCCAAAGACACTCGGGTCATTCATATGCATAGAATAATTCGTAGTGATCAACTTTTGGAGCAACTTTATTGAAGTTTCAGTAAAAGAAAAAACTTCCAGAAGAAAGCATTTGGTTAAAATGAACACTGTACTGCATGAATTGTAGAAAGCATGAACACTGCATGAGCAAATGTCCACAAGGGCCGCATCGTGGTCTTGCTGAAGGTGCTGTAGATGTACGATAGTCATGCAGATATAGTTTTCCTTAGCCACGAACACGCACGCACAGACAACGTCTGAGTGGTGACTCAATGTACTCCGAGTTTGAATGATATATTTTCTCCTCTCCTTTCATTAAAAGGTGGTTAAAACAAAGGTGCAGAATTGGCAGCATGCAAAAAGCGCGACTCTCTGAATATTCCCATTTGCGCGACCGTACGAAAAGAGCGAATGTCACTGACAGAAAGAGCAAATGTGACTGACAGAAAGAGCGAATGTCACTGACAAAAAGCGAGAGGGTCGTTGAGGATTGGGATGGGGCAAGAAGTACCTTACAAGAAAAAAATGTCACAGAAATAGAGAGAGAGAGCACACACACACACACGCACGCGCACGCGCACGCGCGCGTTGAATGTAATTAATTATAATAAAGGTCTTGTAAAAACATCAAATAGAATTGAAGCACGTAGTCTCCAAATGTTGAGCATATCTGATCGTTGAGACAGTCATTGATGACGTCGAAAGCGAACGAGTCTTGAACTTCAGCAGCAGGAAGGAAGCAAAGTCCAAAGAACCGCCTCAACCAACGGCCAATTTCACTGTCTGGTGATCGATATTCTTCTGACAGTCCCAAAGCATGTATTCTTCTGTACCAGGCTTGACCGAGATGGAACTGACAACCTTTGATTGAAACATCCGGCCAGACAACTTTGGCAGCAGAATGGGTCGCTCTCACAAAATCCAAGTGGACTTTCGTGATGTTCAGGTTCAGTCCTTGGTGAGCACAAATGTTCTGGACATGATCGAACATGCGTACGTAGACCTCTTCTGTTTTTGAAGGCAAGATACAGAACACGCACTGCACGTACTGTCCGCATTTCAACGCATGGAACGTGAAAATCTGTTCAAAGTGTTTGGGACACGTTTTGAACGTCCCGTCGCCAAAGATAACAGCATCTTCATCGCAGAGTAACACCAAGTTTGATGCCGTTGAAAATATGATGATTCCGTGATCTTCGTCGTTGACAAAAAGCATGTTTTCACCTCTGCTGCTTGTCAGCTGGTTCTCTCTGAGGCTGGCGTGTGTCTCCTGTCTGTTCTTAGGGAGTTTCGGAATCTGTTTCCGACGTTGATGATACATGGCTTTTCTTACCGTCTCCATGTCATTCGCCTGGATCTGGTCTGCATCATCCTGGTTAACCTGCTCCGGTTCTTGCCTCATTAGTTTTGCTGCTCTTTCAAACAGTTCCTTACAACCTCTCTTTTTGCAGTTTTGACGGAAGTTTTTAACTGCAATGTCTCTCTCGGTTTGTGGTTCATGATTAACGTGGGGTTTGGAGATTTTGAGAAGAATTGTGTTGTTCCTGTCTGTTTTGCATCTCGCTGGGCAATCCTTTTTGCAGCATCTCCACAAATTTGCACGGGCAGATTGTTTGTTCACCCGAAAGGTAAATCCATTCAGCAGTAGTGAAGGTTTTCCTTTGTTGGTTGTCTGTATAACAAGCGCGAAATCGCAATAGTTTGTGGCATGCGGTCTATTGTTACCACTCCAATCATGAGTTACCTCCCCTGGCTTTTCAATAATTTTAATCTGTAAACCAGAATGTTATCTCTGCACCATTTCGTAACTTTTTATATCTTTTGGAAAACATTTAAAACTATGTATCCTACTTATACTCATCAAAAGAAGCACCGCATACTCGTCGTGTCTGTTGTAGTGTCTGTATTACGTATGTTTATTATTTTGTACGCTTTTAAAATACATCATTTTAAAGAGCGGCCAGAAGTGTAGCCTCGATTTGAAGTGCGACAATTTTGTCAAAATGTGCGACAATTTTGGACCGACAAACCGACAGACCGACAAAGTGAGTTATAGGTTTGTGGCTTGAGCCACAAACAATAAAGTCATCCATCGTGTAACGTCGCTTGCAGCTTCTCAAATGCCTCCTAGATTCGTGATTCGTGTGACGAAAACATTTGTTTTTAAATTGTCTCTTTCTTTTTGCACGTTAAGCACGAACCAAAAAGCGACAGAGTTGCTGGTTAGCGTAGCTCACGATCGTAATTGGTAAAGTTCGTGCATGCTTGCACACACACACACGCACGCACGCACGCACACACGCACACTCACTTTTTTCCCCCTGTTACTTTTTATCCTGTCACCTTTTTGTTCTACAACTGTGGGAGATTCTCGTGATTTCTCTCCAGAAAGTGCGACTCTCTGAAATTCGCTCTTTTTGTTATTACTGTTCGCTCTTTTCGGCATCTTGTAGTTCGCGCATTTCGTATCGCGATTTTCGGAAAGTCGCGCTTTTCGATTGCTCGGGCAGAATTAGACGTTGCGCTGCGTGTTTCGTGCAATCGTTATTTACATAATCAGTCACTCGAATATTGAAATAAATTATTCTTTTACCTGCATAGATAATTATTACTTCAAAAATACTAAAACTAATTTCTGTAGATTGTTTGCTTTGATCTTTTGAATACATTTGTTTTAGTAGAGTATGAATGCTTAAAATTGCCCATTTGCCCATGTTATAATATTGTTGTCATCTTCTTAACAGAATGTTTTTACAAACCCAAGTCTAAACAAGTGCAACGCCGTGCGGTTGCAAAGTCCCCTCGCAGCATCGCCGAGCTACTCCGAAATCGGAATGTGTCGGTTGTACACATACATAAAAACGCATCAAAACAGCACGTAACTACATAAAAACGCATCAAAACAGCACGTAACTGAATAGTTTTTTTTATATATAGCCTTGGGGTTCGGACCCGTAATTTGTGGTCTGAGTTCCGTTCTGTTTCCATGAGGTTAAGAAGATTTTGACCCGAACTCAGACTAAAACCTGTGAACTAGACCCTCTACCTTCATCTCTCTTCTCCCAGTGTCTTGGTGATCTCCTTCTTTACTTTACATCCATCATCAATGAATCTCTATGTTCAGGCCGCTTTCCAACTCATTTTAAATCTGCAGTTGTCAAACCTCTCTTAAAGAAGTCTAGTCTCGATCCTGAAAATCTAAAGAACTATCGGCCTGTCTCTAATCTTTCATTCCTCTCTAAGCTTACGGAAAAGGTGGTTCTTAAACAGCTGTCTGACCATCTTCAGGTAAACGATCTTTTCTATCCAAACCAGTCTGCTTATCGAGCAGGTCACAGTACTGAGACAGCCCTCTTAAAGATAACGAACGACCTGCTCACTGCCTTGGATGAAAACAAGGTTTCTCTTCTCTCTCTCCTTGATCTTTCTGCAGCGCTAGACACTATCGACCACTCCATCCTCATTTCTAGACTTCACACCTCCTTTGGTCTATCTGGGGCTGTTCTTTCCTGGTTTTCTTCCTACCTCTCTGATCGCACACAGACAGTTGTTGTCAATGGTTCTTCATCTCTTCCAAAAGGTCTTCAGTTCGGTGTGCCCCAAGGTTCAGTCTTAGGCCCTATCCTTTTTGTTCTTTATACCCAACCTCTCTCCGCCATCATCAACCAGCATTCTATTCTACATCATAGCTTTTCTGATGACAATCAACTGTACATTTCTGCCCACCTGAGTCAATTAGATCAAATGATTTCTTCTTCTAAGTTGTGCATCTCTGCTGTTAAAACATGGATGTTTTACAACAAACTGCAACTAAATGCTGAAAAGACAGAGATGATTCTTGTAGCCTCTAACCACACAATTAAAACTCAGGTTCTCCCAGGTTCTGTCGACATTGATGGCACTGAGATCAAGCTATCGGCATCCGTCCGCAATCTAGGTGTTACTTTGGACCAAACCCTTTCTTTCAAACAGCATGTTTCCAATGTTTGCAAGGCTTGCTATCTAGAACTTCGAAGAATTAGTTCCATCCGCCGTTTCCTCTCTCAAGATGCCTTGAAGACTCTAGTATGTGCTTTTGTCCTGTCTCGCCTTGACTACTGTAACTCACTTCTTGCTGGCTGTCCATCAATTCTCATCTCTAAGCTCCAACGGGTCCAGAATAATGCTGCTCGTCTCATTTCTCGCTCCCCTAGGTACGATCACATCACTCCGGTTCTTCGTTCCCTACATTGGCTCCCAGTTCAATCACGTATTGACTACAAAATTCTCCTCCTTGTCTTCAAGTCACTGAATGATCAAGCTCCCCTGTATCTCTCTGATCTTCTTCATCTCTATGGCCCAGCTCGCCAACTACGTTCGTCTTCTGATTCTCGTCTCCTTTCCATTCCCTCCATCCGTCTCAAATTTGCTGGCCAACGTTCTTTTTCTTGTCAAGCACCATCTCTGTGGAATTCTCTGCCTTCTCCTCTCCGACACTTCAACTCAGTCTCCTCATTCAAAACCTCTCTTAAAACCCATCTTTTTCCTGCTGCGCCCTAAAGGCCACCCTTAGCTGCCCGAATCCAATTCGGCCGAACAGGGTGTTCGCCGAACGAGCGAAGTCAATTAAGGGTCTTTTCATTTTCGCCCGAATCCATCGTTCGGCCGAACAGTGGTTTTGTCCCTTAATCTAACCCGAAACGAACTGTGCGGAAGTGACCATTTGACCCCAACGTCATAGTGAGGCTCAAAGGCCTTCTTCAGTAGTAAACATGTAGGCCTAGGCTAAGCCTAGAAAATCCCCCACGCCCTTACATTTGTGCATCTCGTCTATAGAAAGAAAATAACCTAGAAGTAACTTTTGTTTTTAAGGGGAAGCAATAGCATTGGATTATCTTCATATAATAAAATGATGTGACGATGACAGATCGATGAACAGGCTTTTGGTAAACTACAGTGGGGTCAAGCCTAGGGCGTGACATTATTTTTTATAGTCACTACATCAGTGTGTGCGTGTTTGTGTGTGCGTGTTTGTGTGTGTGTGTTTGTGTGCGCATGTTTGTGTTGTGTGTGCGCGTGTGATGCGTTCATGTAGGCCCCTATACGTGTATGTATGCATGGTGTGTGTGTGTAGTGTGTGTGTGTGTGTGTGTGTGTGTGTGTGTGTGTGTGTGCGTGTGCGTGTGCGTGTGTGTGTGTGTGTGTGTGTGCTTGTGCTCGGTGTGTGAGTGTATGTTGTGAATATTATGTTGTTATTTCATGCTTGTGAACTGTGTGACAATGCATACGTGTATTAGGCCTAGTAGTAGTAGTCGTAGTAGCAGTCACAGTAGTTGTTGTTGATTAATATGTGTATTGTTTTGTCTGCTGATGTTATTGGATTTTTGTTTCATGTTTTTATTCCATTTCAATTTTGTGTAAAGCGCCCTGTAGCCTACATAGTAGGATGGGCGCTATATACATTTTCCTAATTATTATTATTTGTGTGAATGGTTTAATTGAAAGAGTGGAGTGAGGGAAAGAGAATATAGTATTTTTTGTTTCAGACTTAGGGGATGTGCACATTACATGCAGAAACCTCATGCGCATATCTGAACATAAGTAAAAGAATGTAAGAAATACATTAAGCTTAAGCGGATGAGATAAGCACACGGGGAAACATATGCACTTATTCCATCTGCTTATTTCTTACTTTCTTTTACTTTTGCTGATGAGCGCATGAAGTTTAAGCATGCAATGTGCACATCCCCTAAAAGCATCAAACACAGTGACTTGTACACATAATATTATTTGCTCAGCTTCTTTTTCTGGATACTGAATGACTGAAACACATACCACACACTATCAACTATCAGCAAGACAGCCATTATGTGTTCTCAGTCATTCAGTCTCTTGTGTGTGTAGTGGGGGGGGGGGGGGGGGGGGGGGGGGGGTGGGGGGGGGGGGGGGGGGGGGGGGTTGTTCTTATAATGGGAGGTTTTATAAGGGGGGTTTCACTGTATCTACTCTGAGTGATTGACTCTTGAGTTTATCTGCTTTGTTGAACTATCAGCAATCTTTCTGGATTGCTTTTCAAAATGCAGTAAGGGATTTGTCATTAGAAGTGATTAGTAGTAGTAATAATAATAATAATAATAATAATAACAATAATAATAATGAAAATACATATAGCACAGTATCCCACAGTGGGCTCATCACTAATTACTAATGCGGGCGCATACAAATTATACTTAAAAGTAAAGTCTCATATAAAAAACACAGATTAAAAACATGAAATAAAACATGAACCTGTATAAAAATTAAATAGCATATCACCCCAAAGAATGAGTTAAAAAAATCACACACACACACACAGAAAGAGGGAAAAAAATAAGCGGACGCGTAAATGTAGGACCATGTGTATTTGATTACATATAAACATTTGGAGAACAATATAATTTTGTAGGTGATTTGTGATGCCAACATGATCTTCATTTCATTGGTGTTTTTGAAAAGTGGACTGGCATCAAGGTATTATATGTATGGCATTGACACAATTCACCACTTCCTACCATCCATACCCTGGATAAAGTAGATACTGTATCATGAAATCACAAACACATTGACACACTCACTGACTGCATGCACACTCACACAGTCAGTCATGTAATTAACATGGAATTGTTTTGGAGAATGGTTTGTCACTGTGTGCAATAATGCTTTGTTTTCATTACCTCTGCTACTTTTTAGTAATTAGTGAACAATGAGTGATCAAGACAGAAAAAACAGAATGAAAACAAATTTATTGACATATATTTATGTACAATGTGTTAATAAATGACATGTAACACACCTATAACATGGCAAAAAAATGAAATTAAGCAAGAAGCTGCAAGTAAAAATGCCAATATGAGCTAAGTGACAGTTGGACATAATTATGTGTGGTTTTTTTTATTACATGTATTGATAAAAGTCTTTGTTTTGTAATGGTGGTGTGAATAACAACAAAGTTTGATTTGAGAGGCGTGGCACAATGTTAGACGCTACCTGTTGTTTGACGCTGCGCGTTGTATGGCCTGGCACAATGTTTGACGATGCCCGTTGTTTGACACTGTGCATTGAATGGCGTAGCGCAATGTTTGAGGCTGCCTGTTGTTTGACGCTGCGCGTTGTATGGTGTGGCGCAATGTTTGAGGCTGCCTGTTGTTTGACGCTGCGCGTTGTATGGTGTGGCACAATGCTTGAGGCTGCCTGTTGTTTGACGCTGCACGTTGTATGGTGTGGCACAATGTTTGAAGCTGCCTGTTGTTTGACGCTGCGCGTTGTATGGTGTGGCACAATGTTTGACGCTGCCTGTTGTTTGACGCTGCGCGTTGTATGGTGTGGCGCAATGTTTGACGCTGCCTGTTGTTTGATGCTGCACGTTGTATGGCGTGGCGCAATGTTTGACGCTGCACGTTGTATGGCGTGGCGCAATGTTTGAAGCTGCCTGTTGTTTGACGCTGCGCGTTGTATGGTGTGGCGCAATGTTTGACACTACCTGTTGTTTGACGCTGCGCGTTGTTAATGGCGTGGCGCAATATTTGACGCTGCCTGTTGTTTGACGCTGAACGTTGTATGGCGTGGCGCAATATTTGACGCTGCCTGTTGTTTGACGCTGAACATTGTATGGCGTGGCGCAATGTTTGACGCTGCCTGTTGTTTGATGCTGCGCGTTGTATGGCGTGGCGCAATGTTTGACGCTGCCTGTTGTTTGACGCTGCATGTTGTATGGCGTGGCGCAATGTTTGACGCTGCCTGTTGTTTGACGCTGCGCGTTGTATGGCGTAGCGCAATGTTTGACGCTGCCTGTTGTTTGATGATGCGCGTTGTATGGCACTGCATTGTATTAGTCTTTGTAGTAGGTTTGTCATATGTCTGTTCAAATGTTATCCAAGTACCATAGGCTGTCATATAGACAGATAGTCACACACACACACACACACACACACACACACACACACACACAGCCAGGAAGGAACAGACTATGCTGAAAACATTAATCAGCTTTCGCCACGCGGCTGGTTAAAAAAAGGAAAATATAAACTAATAAAAGAAATCTTCTTTCTTCTTTTTCTTTTTAGGGCCCACGACCAATTAATAAATCAGTACATACTGATACAGACACACACAGAGACACAGACACACATACAGTTAAACACAGTACACACTTAAATGCACACTAGGCCTAATCAAGATTTATGTGGTAGTCATTATTAGTCAGTCTAGGCACATACTTCTACAACCTACTGCAACAAAGACATAGAATATAATTTTGTTTCTGCATCGCTTAGATCAGATTAAAGTATAGATCTACATGTATATGCTTAACACTTATGTTTAAGTCTGCGGGATTCGTCAGTCACGATGACAAGAAATCTACACAACTTGAGTCCAAACATGAAATGTGTCGATTGTTTTGTAGGCCTACTTTCACTTCTGACTGACTGGGCTTAGGCCTCTACTCTTTCTCTTTGCTTTACTTTCACCACTTAGCCAGGCACACAGCTTTTCAGAAAAAGTTGACCACGTATACTATTGTTCAGCTTCATAAAATTTCCAACAAGGCTACTTTGAATTGGAAGCAATAACATTTATCTTCAATATAATAAATGATGTGATGATGACAGATCGATAAACACTGAAACAGGCCTTTGCCTTGGTCTGTTCAGTGTTCCGTGTTCGTGCTGATCGAGTAATACAACTCTCTTGTTCACAAAACTGAAAGAAGCAGACTTTGAGGTTCGTAAACATGACGAGGGTGACAAAACTACATCTTTGCATTATGATCTAGACTAACATCTGACGGCAAGAAAGAAAAAGGTAATCGGAAGAAAAAACAATGGCGTGTTTTGGATAGATCACTGATCTAAAAATAAAGATCAGCGACAATTTTTTGTTCCTTCAAGTATGAAGAGTTCTCGTGTTCGGCCGAACAAGAAACTTGTTTGCAGGACACGACTTGTGAACGAGATTCGGCCCGAACGGCTGTTCGGGCTGCATGTTCGGGGGCAATAAGGGAAAACTCCGTTCGGCCGAACATTTCTGTTCGGCGAACACAGATTCGGGCTGTCCGTTCGGGCAGCTAAGGGTGGCTTTAAATATTTGATCAGTTGTCTATCGTTGTGTGAACGTGAGGGAAGATTGAATAGGAGGTTTGTGCTGTGTTTTGTGGTGCGTGTGTGTGAGTGTGTGTGTGTGTGTGTGTGTGTGTGTGTGTGTGTGTGTGTGTGTGTGTGTGTGTGTGTGTGTGTGTGTGTGTGTGTGTGTGTGTGTGTGTGTGTGTGTGTGTGAGCATGAATGTGTGCATACATGTGTGCTTGTGTGTGTTTTGGTTTTGTGGGTTGTGTGCACATGCATGTGTGTGTGTGTGTGTGTGTGTGTGTGTGTGTGTGTGTGTGTCTGTGTTTGTGTGCGTGTCTGTGTGTCTGTCTGCGTGCGTACGTTTTGTGTGAGGGTGTTTGTGTATGTGTGTTGGTGTATGTGGTCAGTCCATGCGGCTCGGTTGCTGTGGCTTACCGAATGGGGTATGAACGAGTTGGCGTCGATAAATGTGTGTGTTTA
Source organism: Phymorhynchus buccinoides (assembly GCA_017654935.2). Taxonomy (NCBI): domain Eukaryota; kingdom Metazoa; phylum Mollusca; class Gastropoda; order Neogastropoda; family Raphitomidae; genus Phymorhynchus; species Phymorhynchus buccinoides. The sequence goes on from CM065682.1 coordinate 25,992,381, forward strand.
TGTGTGTGTGTTGTATGTGTGCATGCGCGCGCGCATGTGTGTGTGTGTGTGTGTGTGTGTGTGTGTGTGTGTGTGTGTGTGTGTGTGTGTGTGTGTGTGTTAGTGAGAGAGAGAGTTGCTTTGTATATGCGCTGTTGCTGGTTGGTGTCACTCTTGAATGCTGTTTTTGTTGTCTGTTGATGAATAATTGATTGTAAAGCGCTTTGGGCTCATCTGAGGTAAAGTGCTATATAAATGTACTATTATTATTATTATTATTATTATTTGAGCACGCGCGATCATGCGCACACGAGCGCACAGAAAAATTCATGACAACTGTGTTATAGACCATTCATCAAGAAATGTTGTGAAAAAAACTGCATTGAAATACATGCAAAACTTCGCGAGATATTAGCGATTATGTGTTTCGGGGTTTGAACCCCGTAACTGGCGCGACCTTGACCTTAATGTAAAACTAAATACATCAGTGGATAGCTTGCATCTTGGCAAACTAGTAAATTTGATGATGATACACTGAATAGTTTTTGAGAAAAACGGACGAATAGCCAGACGGAGGCACGCCAGGCGGACGGACACCGGACGGACGGACGGACCAGACAAAAACAATAGCTCCCCGAACCTGCGGCTCGGGGACTAACAAGATAACGCGGCTTTCATGTTCCTCATGCGTCGCACAACATTGTGTCGACACGATTGAATTACAGGAAAGACAAGTCTTGCTCATGCATGCTGATACATCGGTGGGATCAGCAGGGGAGGGACGCTTTGCAGCAATTGACTTTTCCTCAATAAACCAGAGCCTTTCGCTGGGTGAAATGCAGACGGTGACAACGGAGAACGTGACAGCAGGTGTTTCACCCCCTGAAGGCTGTGTGGTGCTGTCAGTGATGCCTGGAGCCTTCATTCCCTGGGACAACCCGGACAACCTCATCAGCCGACAGGTGGAGGTGGACATGGACATGGTAGTGGCTGTCATTTTTCTCCCCATCCTCTTCTCCATCAGTCTGCCCTGCAACATCCTCAACATGATCGTCTTCTGCAAACAGGGGCTCCAGGAACGCATCAACCTCTGCCTATTCTCTCTCTCCCTGGTTGATTGTATCTACATGGTCCATTCTTTTATCTACAACATCGATAAAATATATTCCCATTACATCAAAGTTCAGGAATAGGAGTCGTATTCGAGTTCATTGTCAACAACCATCTCATGTTTCTCCGAGGCATGAGCTGGGTGTCCAGCTTCCTGTCCACGATGATTGCCTTTGAGAGGTGTTTCTGTGTGTTCAGTCCTCTTCGAGCACAGCAGATCCTGAAAACCAGAACCACTGGGATGATCATTGTTGCCGGGGCTATTGTGCTGCTGGGCATCACCTGTTTTGGAAGCATTCGTTGGAGTGTGACCTGTGTCTTTAACCCTGTCGTACGCACTGTGTCTAAATCCATCTACCCCAGTAAATTCTACCTGCAACATCGAGAGCTGGTCGACGTTTTCACGGGTATCGTAATCAGTTTACTATTACCTGGAATCTTCATATCTGTTGTAACCACCACCACCATTCTGACTTTTATTAAGCTGAGGAAAATAGTTCAGTGGAGGGGGCAGACGTCTTCCGCCACACTTTCATCACGTGAAATCATCTTAACGCGCATGCTCATTGGAGTTTCCGTTGTGTACATCATCTGCTCACTTCCGGTGCTTGCTTTAGGCATTGGATTGTTGTTTGTTCCAGAGTTTAATTTGTCAGGTCGGTACTTTAACACCTTTAACTTCATGGTCAGCTTGTTCGAGCTGTTCTCCTACATCAACGCCTCTGTCAATTTCTTTGTGTACTGTATTCTGGGATCCAAGTTTAAGGAAGCACTGAAGGAACTCTGTCTTCAATGCTATAAGCCGTTGAAACACAAAAGAGCAGGGGGTACGATTAGGAAAACTAGCGCGCCGTAAACAAAATAACACTACAGTGGAAACTCTCCTACTTCTTAGTAAGACTCCCTCTAAGATGTGACCCACGTTATTGTCACCGATGTCCCCCTTCATAGCCGGACTACTGAGTGTCCACTTTCCCATGAAGACCCCTCGCTATTATGACCTTTTCTGGGCTGGTTTTCAAGGTCTTAATATGGAGGTTCCACTGTAATTATGCTTTGAACAATATGAGGTTGTCTTCTAACGAACAATGAAGAAGGTAGCTCATTTTACCAATAGTTTTGTTTTGTTTTTGTTTTGTAAAGGGAAACCAGATTTGACATCGATTATCGAGAATGAATAGTCCACACATTACATGTTTGTATTTTATGTTAATAGGGTTAGGTGTGTGTGTGTGTGTGTGTGTGTGTGTGTGTGTGTGTGTGTGTGTGTGTGTGTGTGTGTGTGTGTGTGTGTGTGTGTGTGTGTGTTTGTATGTGTGACATGTTTTTCGTTATTATCTAAAATGTTAATGCATTCTAATGTGAACGTATGGATTTAACTGCAGTAATGCAAGTTATTTGGTTTCCTTTTTAGTTTCAAACTTACACGTGGAAACCAAAGTTGCTATAAAGTTTGATAATGCTTTTACAAAGTCTGAAGTTTTCACATGAAATATTCAAATTCGAAAAACGTAACCAATCTGGATTGTACTTATTCAGTTTATTCAGAGCTCATAATATGATGTTCTTTCCTGCAAGTCGTAATGACAGACGTCTCCCATTGCATTCTTCAATTAAGAATTATAATGGCCCATTGCTTTTTTAATGGGACATAAACACATACAGAGAGAGAGACAAGTGACAGTTTTATTGTCACCATAAAAGGTCTCATAACAAGGGGGTAAGCAAAGTATGTCAGCTTAATAACAAATCAAGCATAGAAAACAAACATTACTTCAACAATGAAACATGAATTGTAGAAGTCTGAAAAAGGAAATATCATACATCCTTCTTCTATATAAGCATGCAAACAACATCCCTTTTTGTATCTTCCATTACCTCTCTCTTTCTCTCCCTCCCTCTCCCCCCTACCCTCACAGAGAGAGAGAGAGAGAGAGAGAGAGAGAGAGAGAAGAAGGAGAAGCAAAAAAAAAAGAGAAAGAAGGAAAGAAAAGAAGCATAAAAAGAAGAAAGAAACATTTCTAGGGAAAAAGAACCACACACACACCAAAACATCACACAACTCGGCCATTGTCAAAGCATCCCTCCTATCTCATGTACCCCAGCCCCGTTTTTTGTTTCTTCGACACACTAGAATTACCGAGGCATATTCCTTTTGACCTGATGCTATCATCAACGTTTTCTTTAACCCTTTCACCGCCAAAGTCGCATTTTTGCACCACAATGATTTAACACCCATGTCACTAAAAGGCATCAAATCAGGGTATGTTATCCAATGACCCCATTCTCTTTAATTTTGGGAGGTAAGGATAGGCCTTACTTTAAATGTCGCAGAGGAATCCCCAATATTACAGACTTTTTTTCTCTACCCAGGTAAGTTTAACGGAAATTTAATGCTGAAAACTGGCTGGCGGCGAAAAGGGTTAAATTGTCTACATGTGCATAGTGATGTCTACAGTCAACAGTTATCGCAGAATGATAAAAAACAAAACATGTTACCGACAAAGTCGCTTCATAATAGAAGCATAGATATGGTTTCTGAAGATTCTGTGTTCTCATGTAATTTACGCAATCGGAAAGTGTGGCCAGTGATCGTTGACATTCCCCCCCCCGGTCGGCCCCCCCCCCCCCCCCCCCCCACACGTTCGCACGATCCGATTTGCGCAGAAAAAGAATACGGGTCACAAGAAGTTCAAGCCACACTGACGCACCACGATTAAGTCCCTTGATATTTCTGGGTAGCTGTGACCCACATACAAATGTCCCCAACTTCAAATTGAGGCTGCTCTTTAAAATGACGTTTCGGTTTGAATTTGGGGGCATTTATATGGGAGTCAGACCTGGTCAAAACAATATTTATTTCCAGCTATAAGAGGGAAAACCCGTGATTTTGAAGATTTAATTAATCTATACTTGTAGCGGTACCATAGTCGATGAGGTTTAACCGAGGCGTGGTTACTGCTACACATATCTGTATTGTTAAAAGAAAATCGGGACTTTACTGGTGTTGCACTGCCTCTGGGCATTGCCTCCAGTATTGTTCCCACCATCTTTGTATTTACAAATGTCCCATATGTGTCTGTGACCGAGAGGACGTAAAACACCATTTTTCATTCATTCACCCGTGATTTTGACACGTGATCTGGTGGGTCTTTAAGAGTAGAACCATGAATAAAACTAAAAGTACAAAGCATTTCAGCTGAATGCGATACGTTCCGGCACGATAGTACCTAGCCCAACACAACCCAGGACAACGTATGATGATGGTTGTATTGCACTGAATGGTTTTGTGCCAACGGTGGGTCCGCTCCTCGAGAACATCACAGAGCTTGTAGACGCCTCAACAGTTCCCCTCTTTTCCTTTCTTTTTTTTGGTCTGGTTATCCGTATTGTTAAAACTGAATTGGAGAAAGGTAATGGAGAGTAGGAAAAAGTTTGAAGATTTGACCAGTGACAGCTCCTAGAATGACCCTCTGTTGCCGTGGGGCTCTTTAACGCACGCGAAATATAATATTCATGAAACATTCCGGAACTTTGTTTTTATCGTCTCTCATGAATAACTAGTCAAGCTGAACAACGCGTCTAGTGCAGGGCAAACAGAATAGTTATTCCGTTATTGTAGAAGTAGACCAAGTCAAGCCCAGATAGTCAAGTTCATGAGGCCAGTGCGTTAAACGAGTGTGTATGCCAGTCTGTCGTTTCCGACTATGACAACCAGGTAACATAGAGAGCAGCTGCTATTCTGTGTGGTTAGGCTTGCATTTGTTTAAAGCGGAGATGCCTTGCCCGGGGTGTATCCCCACTCTTGGCCAAGAGGGCTTGAGGACAGCTGACGTTGGTGAAGGTCACCAGAGGCCAACTAATCCCTTTGGCTGCAGCACTATGATCCAGCGCAGAGTGAATCATGAACCAGACACTCAATAAAGCAAGTGCCTTTCAGCAAGCACCTTGGTAGATTGATAAAGAGGAAGCACCAAAAGCATCAGCCGAGGGTAACATGTCTGTCCAACCATAGACTATAAAGAGTGTTTGAGTGTCTTTCTTCTTTACAGTCTTCATGAAGAACGTCCATAAGGGTCGGCGACCAATTGGACGATAATCTCACTGTCAATCTCTTTGGTCAAACAATGAGGCTTTCTGTTGGCCGGATGGGAGATTACTATCGTGGCTTATCCTACTTCCCTCGGTCAAATAGAAGGCAAAATCTATTGTTGGCGCTCACGCGGACGAGAGAGAGAGAGAGAGAGAGAGAGAGAGAGAGAGAGAGAGAGAGAGAGAGAGAGAGAGAGAGAGAGAGAGAGAGAGAGAGAGAGAGAGAGAGAGAGAGAGAGAGAGAGAGAGACTCGTAAACAGAGAGAGAGAGAGAGAGAGAGAGAGAGAAAGAGAGAGTGAACGAGTGAGTTTGGCGTCGCTAAGAAACTGCCTTCAAACGGAACGTCACCTGGAGCCAAGGGCTACGGACTGTTACTCCATCTGAACAGCACTTTATTGCTCACTAGCACGTACATTTTAAAGCTCTGGTTCCAGAGAGGGGTAAAGGAGGCCATCTACATCGCGGCCGCCAAGCCCACACTCAACCGTGACCGTGGGACACACACCCTGCCCTCGTCGTACGCTTCCCTGGTTCGGTCGTGCGATGTGGGTGCAGCCTTGAGCTGTACTCACGGTCGCATGCGCTGACCCTCCAGTTGCCACCCGTCAGACGACGCTGAAGAAGAGAGCGTGAAGCTATCGAAAGCTCCGTTTCCAAGTGAGTTTTTTTTGCCTGAGTGTTAGGTTTTATTGTTCTTCTTAACAAAACTAATATCGTTACCTAGAAAAACGTGATCAAACGTGTCTTTGCCGTTGATGTCTTTTAAATTAACATAAACGTTAACCGCTTGGAAAATGTTATCACAATGTGTCTTCTTCTTTTTCTACCGTTGAGTATCCACAATCATCAGTTTGATTTTATGATACTATATTGAGCCTGTGACAAAAGGTCGTTGAGAATTTGGACCAAAGAGGCCAGTTTTATAATTTTACGAACTTGTAAACATGTTATCACAGCAGCAGCAACAGACAATTTTCCATCTTCTAAAGACACCCATAATGACTTCACCATTGCATTTTATTCCAAGGTCTTCAGTTAGGGTGATAGCACAACACTACACATGTGATCCAAATCTGAACATAGCTTTGTTGTTGCAGCTGGACGTGTGGATCTGCCCTTTAACATTGCTCACAGACATAATAAGAGATTGGCAAAAAGACAAACACAAAACATAACACAACCCCTCATATCACCCCTCCGTGGGGATACTGGGAAGCCTTTCATTACAAATAGCTACCCCGCCGTCTGGAAGTTCTGTTGTAGCAACTTCCTCTAATCTGCAAATCTGTGTTTTCCCTTTGTTCTTACTGTCTTCTGCTGTGTTTCTCCTCGTTGGGCTATACTTTTGCCTTTCTTTTTCTAGAAAATCTTTGAACTGTTTTCTGTTTCAGTTCCTCAGAATTCGGAACATGTTTGCTGAATGCAGTGAGGATACAAGAAAAGTGCGGACATACATATGTCATTTAACCCTTTATGGCCATATGACCTGGGATCACAGAAGAAGAGGAAGAAGAAGAAGAAGAAGAAGAAGAAGAAGAAGTGTCTCCTCAACTTAAAAAGTACGTGAATCTGCACTTTTTGAATGGAGTTTGGCGGCCAGGCCGACAGACATTATACTGAAAGTGAAAGTTAAAACTTGGACCTGAAATACTGATCCTATACAGTGCTCCGTTTATAGTGTTTTTCACTTCTTTCTCTACAACCTCGAAATTTTGAACCTGTGTATGTGTGTGTTAAAAGGGGGAGAGATAGACAGAGAATGAGAGAGAGGGGGGTGGGGGGTGGGAGGGGGATAAAGGACAGAGGGGGGGGGGAAGAAAGAAAGGGAAAAGAAAAAAGAAGTACGTTATGAATACGAATGTATGTGTGTGTGTTTGTGTGTGCGCGCGCGCGCGCGCGCGCGTGTGTATGTGTGTGCGTGTGTGTGTGTGTGCGTGTGCGTGCGTGTGCGTGCGTGTGTGCGTGCGTGTGCGTGCACACGTGCGTGTGCGTGCGTGTGCGTGTGTGTGTGACTCTCTCTCTGCAGTCCGTGGCTGGGTGTATGCGACAAAGAAAAAAATTCGAAATATGTACGGTTTTAAGTGGGAGTTCGGGTGTTTTCATTGTATGACTCTCTCTCTCTCTCTCTCTCTCTCTCTCTCTCTCTCTCTGTGGTGCGCGCGCGCGCGCGCGCGCGCGCGCGCGCGCGCGTGTGTGTGTATGTGCGTGTGCGCGTGCGTGCGCGCGCGTGTGTGTATGTGTGTGTGTGACTCTGTCTGTGTGTGTGTATATGTGTGTGTGTGTGTGTGTGTGCGTGCGTGTGTGCGTGTGCGTGTGTGTGCGTGCGTGTGCGTGTGCGTATGTGTATGAGTGACTCTGTGTGTGTGTGTGTGTTTATATACGCGTATGTCTAACCGCACGCGTGTGTGCCTGCGGTTTCTGCACATGTTGATGTTATTGACTGCTCTTGTAATGATCAAACTGTAATTGAAAAGAAGGCTAAAACAAAAACCCAAAAGAAGAAAAAGCTGTTAAAAAATCGAAAAATCAAGAACAAAAAACTCGTTTTCTAGTGTTTGTTTTGTTTTGAGCAATGCATTATGTATATTATATTCTGTCTGCCTGTCTGTCTGTCTGTCTCTGTATTTCTCTCTCTCATCGGGCATGCTTTAAGGAATAGCATTACTGTCTGCTATCGGTCTGAAGCACTTGAATAAAACACAAAAAGGATCAGGAATATTTACTGGTTGGTGTTGCTGTTTGCGGTCGTGCATGCATGCATAAGTGTGTGTGTGCGTGCGTGTGCGCACGCGTCCGTGTTGCGTGCGTTGGTATGTGCATGTGTGCGTGTGTAAATAAATTCATTCTCTTTTTCTCTGTTAGTCTGACTTTCTGTTTGTCTCTTTCTCTTTGCATATAAGCTTATTAATATAGAAACCTGGAGCCAATAGATACACTCGATTATTTCGACATCAATATTGTGAGCATGACAATTGGTGAGGGCCGAGATGACTATTGCCTTGCGTCGAGATGACTATTGCCTTGGATCAGGATGACTATTGCCTTGGGCTTGGATGACTATTGCCGTGGACCGAGATGACTATTGCCTTGAGTCAAGGTGACTATTGCCTTGGGCTGAGATGACTATTGCCTTTATTCGAGGTGACTATTGCCTTGGCTCAAGGTAACTTGCCTTGGTTCGAGGTGACTATTGCATTGGGCCAAGATGACTGTTGTATTGTGCCGAGATGACTATTACCCTGGGCCAAGATGACTATTGCCTTGGTTCGAGGCAACTATTGCCTTGGGCCAAGATGACTATTGCCTTAGGTCGAGATTATTATCGCTGTGGGCCGAGATGAAAATGGGCCGAAATGAGTGGCAACCATGTGGTTACATTTTGTTTAAAAAGAACACTGTATTGGAAATCAATAAGTAGTGCCTATCATTATTTTAGAACGGCGCGGGATGGGACAGGAACGACATTTTCAGCTGTCTGTCTCTTGGTCTGTGTTGTTTTGTCTGTTTGTCTGTGTCAGTCTCCCTGTCTGTTTTATATCTCCGATAGGGCAACAAGCCGACTTGTATTGGTAAAGATGCAGATCCACACCCCTCCTCCATTTCTGGGTTATTTCCGTGTTTGTTTTCAGTCTTGCCTTTTTAAATTTTTTTATTGCAGATTGATCATTTCAATCTCTATCGTTTGCTATATTTAACTTTAATTTTCGTCCATTTACATAATCAAAATTCAAAAATTCAATAATAGTAGAAGATAAAGGCAAGATGCAAATAACGCACTGAACCAAGATTGTGACCAACGTTCCGCGGCTGTTGTGCGCATTGCGCTACATATTAAACAATGGCCTTTATTATGACAGCGATACATTTTTCAAAAGTAATTAGCACAAAAATAAAGGCAGCTTAATATTTGCTAAGAAAGGCAAGTCTGAAAATGCGGGGAGAACCGAGAAATCGAGGGTGTGTGTTGATCTGCACCTTTACCGAATACTTATATAAAGCCCTGTCGCTAAGTTAGTGAGGATGAATCACTTTTGTTAAAGCTGGGTACGGTTAAGTTTTATATGTTAAATAGTTTTATTACTGTATTTTTTTTAATAAGGGGGAAAACAAGCATCACGACCCTGCGTCACGATCACTCTTTGAAAAACAGCAGAAAAACACGAAAACAACAACTAAAAGAAAGCAACAAAACAATAGACTCAAAAACACATGTGTGTGTGTGTGTGTGTGTGTGTGTGTGTGTGTGTGTGTGTGTACGTGTGCGTGTGCGTGCCAATGATCTCCGTTCTATTAACTCATTTTCACACAATTGTTTGCAACTCTACCAGAGAACTCGGCAATCTTACTCCACGAATGTGAAGATTGCAATCTTTGCTGGTTGAGTTTACAATCCCTGACAAAAATAAATCACCGTTTTGTTTCCAGGAGATGATAGATTGTGACACTTTATTTACCTTCAACAATAGCAGATAGGCCCAAATCCCAGTACACGATCTTATCCATACACTTAAGTGGTACGTCATTCCAAAGACACTCGGGTCATTCATATGCATAGAATGACTCGTAGTGATCCATTTTTTGGAGCAACTTTATTGAAGTTTCAGTAAAAAAAAAAACGTCCAGAAGAAAGCATTTGGTTAAAATAAACACTGCATGAATTGTAGAAAGCATGAACATTGAGCGAATGCCCACAAGGGCCGCATCGTGGTCTTGCTGTAGGTGCTGTGGAGGTACGATAGTCCTGCAAGTATAGTTTTCCTTAGCCACGAACACGCACGCACAGACAACGTCTGAGTGATGACTCGATGTACCCTACTTTCGTTAAAAGGTGGTTAAGACAAAGGTGCAGAATTAGACGTTGTGCTGCGTGTTTCGTGCAATCGTTATTTACGTAATCAGTCACTCGAATATTGAAATAAATTATTCTTTTACCTGTAGATATTACTTCAAAAGCACAAAAACTAATTTCTGTAGATTGTTTGCTTTGATCTTTTGAATATATTTGTTATAGTAGAGTATGAATGCTTAAAATTGCCCATTTGCCCATGTTATAATATTGTTGTCATCTTCTTAACAGAATGTTTTTACAAACCCAAGTCTAAACAAGATAACGTGGCTTTCATTTTCCTCATGCGTCGCACAACATTGTGTCGACACGATTCAATTACAGGAAAGACAAGTCTTGCTCATGCATGCTGATACATCAGTGTGATCAGCAGGGGAGGGACGCTTTTCAGCCAATGGACTTTTCCTCAATAAACCAGAGCCTTTCGCTGGGTGAAATGCAGACGGTGACAACGGAGAACGTGACAGCAGGCGTTTCACCCCCTGAAGGCTGTGTGGTGCTGTCAGTGAAGCCTGGAGCCTTCATTCCCTGGGACAACCCGGACAACCTCATCAGCCGACAGGTGGAGGTGGACATGGACATGGTAGTGGCTGTCATTGTTCTCCCCATCCTCTTCTCCATCAGTCTGCCCTGCAACATCCTCAACATGATCGTCTTCTGCAAACAAGGGCTCCAGGAACGCATCAACCTCTGCCTATTCTCTCTATCCCTGTCCGATTGTATCTACATGGTCCATTCTTTTATCTACAACATCGATAAAATATATTCTCATTTTATCAAAGTTTTAGGAATAGGAGTCGTATTCGAGTTCATTGTCAACAGCCATCTCATGTTTCTCCGAGGCATGAGCTGGGTGTCCAGCTTCCTGTCCACGATGATTGCCTGTGAGAGATGTTTCTGTGTGTTCAGTCCTCTTCGATCACAGCAGATCCTGAAAACCAGAACCACTGGGATGATCATTGTTGCCGGGGCTGTTGTGCTGCTAGGCATAAACTATTTTGGAATCACTCGTTGGAGTGTGATATGTGTCTATAACCCTGTCGCACGCACTGTGTCTAAATCCATCTACCCCAGTAAATTCTACCTGCAACATCGAGAGCTGGTGGACGTTTTCACGGGTATTGTGATCAGCTTACTATTACCTGGATTCTTCATATCTGTTGTAACCACCACCACCATTCTGACTTTCATCAAGCTGAGGAAAATAGTTCAGTGGAGGGAGCAGACGTCTTCCGCCACACTTTCATCACGTGAAATCATCTTAACGCGCATGCTCATTGGAGTTTCCGTTTTGTACATCATCTGCTCACTTCCGGTGCTTGCTTTAGGCATTGGATTGTCGTTTGTTCCAGAGTTGAATCTGTCAGGTCGGTACTTTAACGCCTTTAACTTCATGGTCAGCTTGTTTGAGCTGTTCTCCTACATCAACGCCTCTGTCAATTTCTTTGTCTACTGTATTCTGGGATCCAAGTTTAAGGAAGCACTGAAGGAACTCTGTCTTCAATGCTATAAGCCATTGAAACACAAAAGAGCAGGGGGTACGATTAGGAAAACTAGCGCGCCGTAAACAAAATAACACTACAGTGGAAACTCTCCTACTTATTATTAAGACTCCCTCTAAGATGTGACCCACGTTATTGTCACCGATGTCCCCCTTCATAGCCGGACTACTGAGTGTCCACGTTCCCATGAAGACCCCTCGCTATTATGACCTTTTCTGGGCTGTTTTCAAGGTCTTAATATGGAGGTTCCACTGTAATTATGCTTTGAACAATATGAGGGTGTCTTCTAACGAACAATGAAGAAGGTAGCTCATTTTACCCATAGCTTTGTTTTGTTTTTGTTTTTTAAAGGGAAACCAGATTTGACATCGATTATCGAGAATGAATAGTCCACACATTACATGTTTGTATTTTATGTTAATAGGGTTAGGTGTGTGTGTGTGTGTGTGTGTGTGTGTGTGTGTGTGTGTGTGTGTGTGTGTGTGTGTGTGTGTGTGTGTGTGTGTGTGTGTTTGTGTGTGTATGTGTGACATGTTTTTCGTTATTATCTAAAATGTTAATGCATTTTAATGTGAACGTATGGATTTAACTGCAGTAATGTAAGTTATTTGGTTTCCTTTTTAGTTTCAAACTTACACGTGGAAACCAAAGTTGCTATGAAGTTTGATAATGCTTTTACAAAGTCTGAAGTTTTCACATGAAATATTCAAATTCGAAAAACGTAACCAATCTGGATTGTACTTTGCGCAGTTTATTCAGAGCTCATAATATGATGTTCTTTCCTGCAAGTCGTAATGACATACGTCTCCCATTGCATTATTCAATTAAGAATTATAATGGCCCATTGCTTTTTTAATGGGACATAAACACATACAGAGAGAGAGACAATTGACAGTTTTATTGTCATCACCATAAAAGGTCTCATGACAAGGGGGTAAGCAAAGTATGTCAACTTAATAACAAATCAAACACAGAAAACAAACATTACTTCAACAATGAAACATGAATAATATTGTAGAAGTCTGAAAAAGGAAATATCATACATCCTTCTTCTATATAAGCATGCAAACAACATCCCTTTCTTATCTTCCATTACCTCTCTCTTTCTCTCCCTCCCTCTCCCCCCCCCCCTCACAGAGAGAGAGAGAGAGAAGAAGGAGAAGCAAAATAAAAGAGAAAAAAAGAAAGAAAAGAAGCATACAAAGAAGAAAGAAACAACATTTCTAGGGAAAAAGAACCACACACACACCAAAACATCACACACCTCGAGACACACTAGTTACAGTTGGATAGAGACGACTGAGTTGGCCGAAGGAGCCCTTTAACATTGCTCACAAAAAAAAAGAGATAAGAAGAGAAAGCAAAAAGAAGCATAAAAAGAAGAAAGAAACATTTCTAGGGATAAAAGAACCACACACACACCAAAACATCACACAACTCGGCCATTGTCAAAGCATCCCTCCTATCTCATGTACCCCAGCCCCGTTTTTGGTTTCTTCGACACACTAGAATTACCGAGGCATATTCCTTTTGACCTGATGCTATCATCAACGTTTTCTTTAAATTGTCTACATGTGCATAGTGATGTCTACAGTCAACAGTTATTGCAGAATGATTAAAAAAAACATGTTACCGACAAAATCGGTTCATAATAGAAGCATAGATATGGTTTCTGAAGATTCTGTGTTCTCACATGTAATTTACGCAATCGGAAAGTGTGGCCAGTGATCGTTGACATTTTCCCCCCAAGTTCGCACGATCCGATTTGCGCAGAAAAAGAATACGGGTCACAAGAAGTTCAAGCCACACTGACGCACCACGATTAAGTCCCTTGTTTTTTTCTGGGTAGCTGTGACCCACATACAGATGTCCCCAACTTCAAATTGAGGCTGTGTCTTTAAAATCTAACCACATGTTTTGCGGTTTCTGCACATGTTGATTTTATTGACTGCTCTTGTAATGAACAAACTGTAACTGAAAAGAAGGCTAAAACAAAAGCCCAAAAGAAGAAAAAGCTGTTAAAAAATCGAAAAATCAAGAACAAAAACCTCGTTTTCTAGTTTTCTTTTTGTTTTGAGCAATGCATTATGTATATGATATTCTGTCTGCCTGTCTGTCTGTCTCTTTGTATTTATCTCTATCATCGGGCAACAGGATCAGGAATATTTACTGGTTGGGTTTGGTGTTTGCGGTCGTGCATGCGTGCGTGTGTGGGTACACGCGCGCGTCCCGGGTTAGAACGACCATGTTCCAAACGTCCCGAATCACTTGTAGTCGATGTGCCGTCACCTATGTTTTTTAATTAAAAAATAAAAAGGAAATTCGATTTCAGGTACAAAAAACAAACAACCCGAAATGCCTGTGAAAAGGAAAAAGTTGCAACCATGAGTTGTTGCTGTAATACATAGCACCTTAATACCTCATTGTTCTTTCCTTTTTTCATATCATTAAAAGTAGACATTTCTTCAAAACGAGTAGCTTTCTTTCTGTTTGCGGTTTGAAACGGTATTGGGTTTATTATGAACCTGGAAATGCACAATCGTTTTTTTAAACTGATTTTTGGCGGTAGGGCTGCCACTCCAGAATAGGGCTTTTAAAGGGGCACCCTGGCGGATGCATTTTTGCAAGAAACACGTCGAGATCACCAGGAAAACACCATTTACAGAGATCGCAACACTCACTTTGCTCTGGTTTCCTAGAAATCAAACCGTCAAATCGGCGATTCCTCCTTGGCGGAGGTGCTGGAAGTCGAATTCTTTCAGTTCTTTCAGTGAAAGATGGCCGCCTGAGTTTAAACCAAATCGTTTGCACGAAATGTTCACAATACAAGCCTTTTTAATATTATTTTTGTTTATTTTTTATAGTTTGCCTAAACGAATTTCGCTCACAACAAAGCAAATAGCTCAATTTTTTAAAACTGCACTACAAAGAAGAAAAAGCTTCAGCCACAATGAATCGCCTCCACCCACCCCATCCAAAATGGCTTCTCTCTCTGGCATCTCCGCCAAGGAGGAATGACTGTTTTGACGGGGTTTAATTTCTAGGAAACCAGAGCAAAGTGAGTTCCGATCCTTGAAAATGCTGTCTTTCTGGTGATTTCGACGTGTTTCTTGCAAAAACGCATCCGTCCGGGTGCCCCTTTAACAAGTCACAACAGCCACTATTCCCAGCCGTTATACTAACACGGTCCTTGCTAAATCTAGGGCGCACTAGGCCTATGCATGGTCGATTGCGACAACTGAGGCCTACTACTACCTACTACTACTTTTGGTGGACAATCCCATAATATTGTAATCATGCTGGCACTCTTCTACATATGATAAAGAGTAAAACGTAATTGCTATAACATCAAGCTATTTGAGGCATCACTCGCTTCCAGTCACTTTCATAATATCAATATACGTAGGCCCCTACATTTTAGCTGAGAAGGATAAAATCACTATGTTACATAGGCCTAAGATATTATTTTCACCTTGCGGCATATTATTGTAAACCAGAAACCACTGACACATTGCAAACCTCCGCTCAGTTGCAATCTGTTATATTAATTACAACTCAGGCAATCACGCGATACGAGCTCTAGATTAAAGGGCCACCCTGACGGATGAGTTTTTGCAAGAAACACGTCCAGATCACCAGGAAAACACCTTTTACAGAGATTGCAACACTCACTTTGCTCTGGTTTCCTAGAAAATAAGCCGTCAAAACGGCGATGAAATGTGTGAATCTGAATGACAAAGTAGATGTATTCAAATATATAATGTAGTGTTCGTTTTGGCCTTTATCCTAATGAAAAACAACAACAAACGTGAAAGTAGTTTTGTTCACAGACAGACAAAGACAACAACATAACTTTTATTTTATTTTATCAAGAACAGAACAACAGAGAAAGGAAACACAATGGAAATAAAAAAAAGAGAGTTGATTAGAGTAATTGGATCAATTAATCTACGAAATGCATCCCATTGAGTAAATTGGTGAAGTAGAGGTGAAAACGTTTTTTTGGGTATTTGCTATATTCTAGTCAAAGAGTTATCTCTGTGAAATTCGGGCTGCTCCCACCTGGAGAGCACATCGCCGCAAGAGCAGCGCCACCCTTTAATAACAAATTCCTATATCCAAACTATGATCTGGCCCTCTCCCCCGTGTCCCCTCATGCCCTTAATTTTTATGAAGTTCTACTAAAGCTTTAGTGGGAAAATAACCGTTGTTACTTTCTAAATTCAGTAAACCGATTTATTTAATTTAGAAAGTAACAACGTTTAGTTTCCCACTTAAGCTTTAGTAGAACTTCATAAAATTAAGCACAGTATAGGATTTTATAATACGGTGCAGTGATATAACATTTTACTAAATTAATTGATGAATTTTGTGACAAATGTTCAGAACATATTTGTAACGATCAGAAAACTTTGTAAATGATAAGAGATAAAAGAAACTCAAGGTGTTAGAATTTAATTCACGTTGACCCAAATATTTTACTGGAATGCTTTGGGTGGTATCCTAACCCTCCGCAGATAAAAATAAAATACTCCACGACCCTTTAAGTTATGCTTAGTAATGTTGTTCTTTGATTTCAAAACCGACAAATAGACAGAATAAAAAAATATGTTGCATGAGGCATGTATGTATCTATGCTTCATAATAGGCCCTAAATATTTTTCTCGGGTGTGCTGATCAAACGTAGCTCAGTTTCTAAAAAAGAAATCACCTACTGGGGTGCACCTCCGAATAATACACTTTTACATTTTTAATGTTTCAATGTTAAACATTTGTAACGATTCCTTATAAAAATTGAACTGTCTTCTATGCTGCCATGAATTTGATCTTTGGAATGAAAATGGGCTTAGGTAGGCCTATGCACTTTTATTTGAATGAATCTTTTATTTAACGTGTGTTCACTTTACAGTGATATTACACGAACAGAATTACAATCAACAACAATAACAACAAAACGAAAGAAAAAAATCCAACACTAGCATGCAATTGAAAACCCGTTATAACAAGTATCCTACTGAACTATGTAAAATGTTTTGTCCTAGGTTGATAAAAAATGAATGATCTTTTTTGTATAGCAGAGTTTTTATTTCAGTATTTGTGAAATATATAGGTAGAATATTTATTTTAGAGCAATTTATTATGTTCAATAGAAATTCTGTTTTGACAAATACAGCTAACATCCTTGGAATATTTTGTTTTGTATGTATTAAGTCTGAGCCTATGTATTAAGCTAGTTACATGTCTGTTACCCAATGCGATGTATGTTTTAAAATCGTAGGGTTGTATGCTATTTTTATAATGTGAATAAATTTCGTATTCGATTATATGACTCATTTCCTTCAGTGATAATTTACCTTTTAACATTTCTGATTGGATATGATTATTTGCACCTGCTTTTGCATTTTTATCTGCCATTTCATTCACAAATACTCCACAATGGGAAGGGACCGAACAAAATGTAATATTTAATCCCTTCATAATCGGTTTTCGCTAAAACAGAAACCAAAACAAAGCACACAAATATACAAACGAACAAAAGAAAAACAAAACAACAACAACAACAACAAAAAGATGAATTAAAATACATTGCTCTGCAAATAGAGGAGAATCACTGATATCGTACCTGTCACGCAATTCGTACCACCTGTTTTTCTACCAAACAAATATTGGTGTGTGAAGTTTGTTCAGGGGTGTGTGTGTATGAAAGAGAGGGAAAGAGAGATGGAGAGAAGTGGAGGACAGAGACGGACGGACAGACAGACACACAGACATGCCGACTGACAGATATTGAGATGACTCAGTATCAGGGTGACTGATGGCCACACAATCTGAATGGTCGAGGGAACCGTGGTTCTGCGTCTGACAGTTTCTGTTTAATTAAACATTCCTATTTTGTTTAACAAGAAGAGACTGGTTAACAAATAAATAAATAACAAACACTGATTGACATAGACAGTTGAAAACGTCCTTCAAATTCAGGCATTAAGGTCAAAAGTATTTGCACGAAATATGAATACAATTGGCAAATACCACAACATTCTAAGCAACCAGAACCGTGTTACTGGAGGGAGAAAGTGCAATGGGTGAATTGAATATTGTATGTAAATGGTCGAATTATTTGTGTGACAGTTGAAAACTGGGTGGGAATGGGGAGGGGGGTATACGTACTGGCCAATACTTTCATTTTTGATAAACATATTTCAAATGAAATGTGGTTCGCATATAAATCTTAAGAATGCAACTCTCTACTTTGCCATACTACCATATTGTTCTTTTACATCTCGTCGCTATTTTTGAAAGTGTATTTCACTGATACAGGTTGTGGAAAAATATTGTTCTTTACAGGAAAACGATCACAGATAACATAGTTGAAGAATTATTATTCTGTTCACAAACTGAGCCTCTGTAGTGTACACAAAAACGTTTCCAAAGATGGAACCAGTGACGTTTTCTAGTCAGACGTTGGCTCCAGATAATAATGCTCACAAGCAGAACGTGACTGCAGGTGTGGACCCCCCTGAAGGCTGTGTGGTGCTGTCAGGGAAGCATGGAGCCTTCATTCCCTGGGACAACCCGAACAACCTCATCAGCCGACAGGTGCAGGTGGCCATGGACATGGTAGTGTCTGTCATTTTTCTCCCCATCTTCTTCTCCATCAGTCTGCCCTGCAACATCCTCAACATGATCGTCTTCTGCAAACAGGGGCTCCAGGAACGCATCAACCTCTGCCTGTTCCTCCTATCCCTGGCCGATGCTTCGTACATGGTGCACTCTTTCTTCATCAACCTTGACACAATGTACTCCCAGTTCGTGAAGGTGTCAGGCGTAGGAGTCATGCTGGAATTTGTCATCAACAACCACCTGATGTTCCTCCGCGGGATGAGCTGGGTGTCTGGCTTCCTGTCCACGATGATTGCCTGTGAGAGATGTTTCTGTGTGTTCAGTCCTCTTCGATCACAACAGATCCTGAAAACCAGAACCACTGGGATTATCAGCTTTGCTGGGGCTGTTGTGATGTTAGGTTTGAACGTTCTGAGCACTACTCGATGGAGCGTGGCCTGTGTCTATGATCCCAGAGCTCACTCTACATCCAAGACTATCTACCCCAATAAGTTTTACCTTCAAAACAAGACATTGATCGACACTGTCACTGGGTTTGTTGGTAGTTTCGTAGTACCTCTCGTCTACACATCCGTGGTAACCACCACCACCATTCTGACTTTCATCAAGTTGAGGAAAATAGTACAATGGAGGGAGCAGGCGTCTTCCGCTACGCTGTCGTCACGTGAGATCGCCTTAACGCGCATGCTCATTGGCATTTCCGCTCTGTTTGTCATTTGTTCCATTCCGGTCCTTGTCTTAGGTGTGTGTTTTTTGTTTGCTCCAGATATAAGTCTGTCAGGTCGGTATTACAATACTTTCAATTTCTTGGTCAATTTGTTCGAGTTGTTCTCCTACATCAACGCATCTTTCAACTTCTTTGTCTACTGTTCTCTGGGAACCAAATTCAAAGAAACTCTGAAAGAAATTTGTCTTCAATGCTGTCAGTCAGTGAAGCATACAGGAAACTTAAGGAAATAAATAATGAATATGAAATCTGCCATCAATAATGCAAAAGTTGGAATTTTGCACATGTTTGTGTAGCTTTTTTTAACATATATGCACTTCTAAGCTGCCTGAATCCATCCAGGACATTGCTGTGTAATGCCAAGGGTACCTTCAATCATATCCTGATATTGTCCAGAAATTGTATACATATACATTAAAGAAAATATTTATGACTCTGTAATTATAGTTCAAGATTATTTCTTCTTTTCTGAGTTCGTGAGTAGTTTGAGATTGTCATGGTGTTTTTCAAGATTAAAGTTGCCCCCGAGGAAGTTGCTGTTTTTGTCAACGAAATATTGGAACAAAAGATTTCCAGCTGGGGTTTTTTTCTTTTGAATGATTGCAATTACAGAAAAGAGAACGATATGAACTATGGTCCATTCTGTAATTCTGAAAAAGTGACCACAATAGCTGACACACAATGGCTGCCTGTTAACACTCAACCATTCAACCAAACAACATTCCGGACACTCAATGATTAAATTGAACAGCAATTGATTTGTTCACAATATACGACCTATTTAACTAGCATTACTGATTGGTTCACAATATGGCTTACAGCATTGTTGATTGGTTCATAATCAGCGACTCAATGAAACTCTCTTTCTAATTGGCTCATGGCCCCAACAGTTAACATGCTAGTCCTGTCCAGGCTGGACTGTTGTAATAGTCTCTTGGCTGGCTCACCCAAGTATCTTATTGATAAGCCAGACTTGTTTCGAAGTCATCTAAGCGGGAACATGTCACACCCATTTTACAGTATATTCATTGGCTGCCTATCATATCCAGGATTGATTACAAAGTAGGGGTCCATTTGATTTGCCTCTGTCACTGGAGCAGGACCTCAGGATATCAAAAACATTCTTCACACTTATACTTCCTCCTGTCAGCTCCGTTCTTCAGCAGACACACGTCTCTTGTACATCCCATCTGTCAGAACCAAATCCTTCGGTCAGCGATCCTTTGCTTTTTAAGGCCCTTCTGCCTGGAATAATCTGCCTTTCAGTCTATATCATTCTGTTTCTGTATGAATGCTTTGGGTTTAGGGATTGCTTGGGTTTTGGCTGTTAGAAAAGTTGCATGTGTGTTCACTGTGAAAAAAGTGTTTGTTGAGATCAGTGTTTTAAGGGTGGGATTTGGGAGGTGTGGGATGAAAGGGAAGGGAGGGCTGTAGTATTGTGAGTCCGTTTAATATTTTCTTGTGTTTGTAGTTGTTATTGCTTTATGCATTTTTGTAGCATTTTTTGTAAAGCGCTTAGAACCCCATTAGGAGAATAAGCGCTATATCAGTTAGCATTATTATATGAATTGCTTGAGTAAAGATGATTTCCTGCTCCGGGTTGATCATGATATAGTTTAGAAGCAGAAAATAAAGCTGACCTAAACATTTCGGGCTAGAAGCAAACATCTAGTGTGAATGGCTTGCCTACATATCTATGAAGGTAACTGAGGTGGATGTTGATTTTGGTCAGCCATTTCTTGGCCACCATGACACTTTCAAAATGGCTGACGATATAAGTTTATTTTGGCACATTGCGGACAAATAGTTGCTGATGTATGTGATTTTTGTGTGAACGATACCATTATTGAATGCAAAAGAAATCAAGCACCTAATTGTCCATGCATTGGAAACCCTATTTCAACACCAACATTGAATTTTAACTTATTTTATTCTAAAAAATATAATCTGCGGTATATAAACTGGTTTTTATAAATGTTTTTTGCTAAAACAATCGAACAAATAATTGATTCCACGTCAACACTTTATGCCAAAATGTTAACATATCTTAACATAAAATAATCCATAATAAAACATAAACATTCACTTTATTATCTATAAATGCGAATATAAGATACCGATGGGATATCACTGGATCAGAATTTTACATCCGCAAATATGCACTTGTTATAAAAAAAATCTCAAATTACCAATTGTACCTGATTGTTTGATGATTAATTCATTCTTATTGTGTCCAAACAAAAAAACCCAACAAAATGCATTAAACACAGAAACGTTGATTTTGCATCTCAAAATGTAACGTTATCTATGCAGAAGTTTTAAAGTAATATGAAGGTTTTTGATATTTTTAAATCACTGCATAAAAATACTTTACTTCATCAACTACTTGACAACTATTATAAGTTTGTTTTTTCGAAATAATAATGGTAATTTCTTGACTCAAACAGAACCTCAGTATGTTTCTCGACAGCTCTTAGACTTGGACTCGTTTTATAATCCAACAGTTACTGTTTTTCATCAAAAGTCCTTGCACTGGCAAGCTTGTGTGCAACTAAGTTCAAAGCAATCACATGAACACTGTTGTGTTGCACAGGAGGCACAAGTAGATGTTGTAAATTCCTCTGTTAATTGCTGGTGTTCAATTATTTTACAACCATTCTGTTTCATAGTGAGGCTTCCACCCACTGTCCAAAGCTGCAGGCAGGCGTGGATGAAGTTCAAGGCCCGTCTTCCAGATAAGTCCTGGTAATGATATCGTCTGATATGCAACGTCAGTGCTTCATGCTTATGTGGCAGATTCTCCACAACATTTTTCAAACTGTGAAAGAGATCACATCGACCTTGCAGAATGGACTGTTTCTGCGTGTTTCTGTGTGCTTGGGTCGTAGAGTTTGCAGACAAACGACTGTATCAGCCGAACTGAATCATCAGGAACATTTTCACTGCCCATGTCTTGGAAAAACTGGGGATTGTTGACAAAGACACTTCAGACAGATCGTTTGCCAATGCTACAAACTGACTCGTGATGACTGATCTCGTGACGGCATGGAATGTCACATGATGTCACATGTGTGTCATTAATATTGATGGTATTTGTTATATTCTGCTCACAGGGACATATCTCTGTGAAATTTGGACTGCTGTCCCCTAGAGAGTGTGTCTCCGCAAGTGCAGCGCCTACCCATTTGTGATACGATTACATTACATGATGAGATGAACTGGTTTGAAATGGGTTTTTTTCTGAGGGATCCCTGTTTGCATCCACAAGAAGAGGTTGGGTTGTGGTTGATGCGCAAGAAGACGTACAAGGACATCCATGTCACAGCTGAGTATTCATACTCACTTGCATCTCTTGCACGAAGCATACTTGCGTCAGTCTCTTTATGTTCTGCAGAGGTCAGTTTTGAGACACCTTTCCCTCTTGACTTCCAAACTTGTGCAGGATTTGTGAACCCACCAGACAAGACTAGCTATTTTCCATGCTCTTTATGAAACTTACTTGAGAGTTATGTACAAAGAAAGTGTCTGTTTTTATCAAGAAATATGAATGTTTCACTGACCAGTTGCTTGATCTTGTGAATGAAGTCAACGTTTGATAGCTTGCTTTCCTTCATTTCTCTTATCCCATGCTGCTGACTTGATTGTGCACTTGTTGTACCACTCCATCACCAAGTCAACCCTGCTACACGAATAATAATAATAATAATAATAGGGGATACTTATATAGCGCGATACCCCACAATGGACTCATCGCGCTTTACAACAATATAAATGCATTACAAATCATTTTAAAAAACAAAAAACAAAAACAAAAAACAAAAAAACATAGTTAACAGCATCATATTAAAGTGTCATACATAAAATCACAAATTGACTAAAAACATTTATCAATTAAGACAATATAAAACAGCACGTCACACGAAAACTATGGGAAATATACAACTTTTAAAATATGACTGCACAGAAACAACAATACAATAATAACATACGGTACACTTACAGGCGCACGCGCACGCGCACGCACACACGCACCCACGCACCCACCCACACTCACACACGCACACACGCGCGCGCGCGCGCGCACGCGCGCACGCACGCACACGCACACACACACACACACACACACACACACACACACACACACACACACACACACACAGCTGTACAGAACTGGACGCTGAGTAGAGGTTTTCCACATGTTGTGCACAATTGCCAAACCATTGCCCAAAAATATTCATGCCTGCACGAATTCCAACTGCTTTGACCATGGCCAATGGTACATATTTGGCGGGTAGGAGAGTGTCATTCTGTGGGGGGCCTTGCTGGATGATTTTGGTCAGCACGGCTTTGTTCCTTGGTAGATGCAATCTTCAGTCTGCTGCTGTAAGAGAAGAGGAACTGAATAAAGCTCTTTCTCCAGCTCCATGTCAACATCAACGTCCCTTCCTGCTTTAAAAGTGCACCTCTGGGACTGTCACTTAGAGCATCTTCCTCTCAGCCTAGACAATTGACTCCCAACCTCCATCAAGTGTGATGGAAATTGTCGAAAGCACCAAACCAAGGCAGCTGTTGATTCCATGGTTTAAGACTCCAGGCGCCCAGACTCCATGGCTGGTACAACACATTATAATGGCCTTTGCAAGACATTGTGTACTGATATTAACATGAGGATTGCCTTCTTAATCCATTTGAAAAATATGTTATGAAGGAAGATACGTGGTTTCACCAAATAATCCTCTCTTACATTATAAATATCGTTTTAAACAAGCAATTTACCAATGAATAATGTTTCAAATGTATTTCTTTTAGTATTTATACATCTATTTAAAATATGTACAGACATAAATATTAATTTTGTTGCTTTGTTGCAGCTAGCAAGAAATTTGTTGTATCGCTTTAAATTTTCAGCCTGTTTTGTGTATTTTGTTTTAAAAGTAGACTGAAAATGAATAAAATACATTTCCAACTACTTTCTGGCCTCTACATTTTGATGCAGCACCCTAAAACATATAATTAGCCACTGATATGGCAATTGTATTCCAATAAATGCGCAAGATATAGAGCAGTTAGTCCATTTTAGCCGCCATTGTGAAAACTGTCATGGTGGCCATACTATGCAGATACAGAAGCAACATCCATGAGGAATACATTACTCTACATCCATACATTCTATTCCAGATGGATGATTGCTTCTAACCAGCAACGTTCAGGTGGTTTCACTTTTTGGAAGATTGCTTCTTGACTAAGTTTTGGTTCCTACTCGGAGTCGAGAAAAAGAAAACAAAAACAAAATAAAAAGAAAATACCTTTGGGGAATATTTGACCAGATACTGCTGTTTTTTAAAATTTTTTAACCCAGACTGACTGGCAGTTGGTGGGGTTGCTGTTGTCTTCTTCTGAGTTGATGTCAGTGTTATTTGAAGTGTGAACCGTGTTCAGTAGACTATTGTAGATTGGTGGTAATTCATATCCAAGGTCCCTGTTTAAGTTTGGTTTTCTCTCTCTAATTTCTATGGCCTCCTTTACTTTTCTTTTTGTGAACTGTGATTCAGCTGCCAATATGCTAGTTTGGAATGTGTTGTCGCATGAAAATAGGTAGCTCGTAAAAATAAGTAGCTCGCTATTATGAGAGTCTGTATTTGCGACAACCACAAATTTCACTTTTTCTGTACTTTAACCATTTAACTAACCCTAACCCTAACCCTATCCCTAACCCTAGAAAAAAGTGAAATTTGTGGTTCATGCTCAATGTCGCAAATACACACTGTCATAGGTAGCGAGCTACTTATTTTTACGTGCTACCTATTTTCATGCGACATGTGTTACTACGGTATGGTGGGGTTTGTTGGCAGACCTTCCAAAATAAGACTGAATTAACATACTACCAGAACTTCGTCTGCATACTTTGAACATCTGACAATACAAACCCACCATACTAACACATTTCAAAATTAGAAGGCGCTGGTGATGGAAATTAATACATTCTTTTTATTATCTTTACATTAGTCGTTCCCGGAAAAAGTCTCCTCCCTGCCCTTCTAAGCCTTGTCCTGGAAAACCCCCAATTAACTACAATGAAAGAAAGAAAGGAACGAAAACAAACATACAGTCATCAAAGAACACGTGTACCATCAGGCCACAATGCGCGTCTGTGTGTGTGTGTGTGTGTGTGTGTGTGTGTGTGCATGCGCGGTCGGCTGTGTGTGTGGATGCATGTACCTTACCTAAACACTCTTATTTCAGTATTGTTGCTTTTAATATAACGCCGCCCGCATGCAATGACGTAACTCAATTTGTTTTTAATCGATTTTGAGATGTTTTGCTTATACATAGTACAAGACAAGGCGCATCGACTCACCAAATTCATTAACCGCAATTCTAAAAGATAAAGACGCTGTGATCAAAATAAGCTTGTTGAACTTCACGCACTTGCTTCAAAAGCTTCCACAAAACACAATTGTCTGTCATTTGACGTCATTTTACGTTTTGGACGTCATCATTTCAGAAGAAGATAAACAAAACATTTGCCTTTAGCGAAAACTAATAGATTTAAAATCACCTCCCGCGATAATCAATGTAATATCTGAACCGCTTACACAAACGTAACTCAATTTTTTTGATTTTGAGATTTTTTGCATAAGATAGCAACATTCATTGAGTCAAATCAACAAATACTTTGGACAATTTTCCCCATTGTTTTGTATCTCAAATATATTGGAGGGCCTATTGGAGAGCCAAGGTATTATTCTCAACAATGCTTTGAAGCTTTTATTTTGGACTAAAATTAATTTCCTTCTCAGTCTAAAACCATGATTTGGGGGCAACATTTCTTATTTCAAATATTACTTAAATAAGTCGTGATTTATTTGAAAAAACTGACGTGACAAAGTTATTTGATGGCTCGAAATAAAGCCGTATGAAAAAATCTGAAGCAATTTGACTTGAAATGATCGAAATAATCAGTTTTTTGCTTCTCCTGTGAAGTGACGTCTTTTGACTTACGTCTGTATTGCATGCGGGCGGCGATATTATACTAGAGTTAAAATAAGCTTTGGGCTACACTCGATTCTTTTCCGGAAAATAAGATAATCAATGTAATATCTGAACTGCTGTGAACATTGTTCCCATGATGTAGCAATGTTTTTGTCTTTACTTCTGTTTTTGGAACATAGGGAAGTAGGGAAGCTGCATTTCTAAAGGACTATAACTCGTATGCGCCCAAATAATTTCTTTAACATTTTACTAAGCCCATTTGTGTTGTGCGTCCGATGTACGGGACGCCCCAGATTTAGTACCGTTATGGGCAAACTAGGGGATACTTTACACAAATAGAGACACAGGTGAAACAACAGAAGTCCCTGCATGTGGAAAATGATCAATGTGAATTTGCCCAGCAAACGGCATTCTTCTTAACAGCGATGTCGAGTGCACAAAAACGAGGCTGTAATTCTTTTCCACTTAAACTTTAAAAAAAGAAAATGTTCATCTAACTAAGATCTAAAATTGGTTTTCTTGGTTGTTTTACATTTCTTTAAGAAAGGCTATAGTTTTTGTTTTGTGAGTTTGTCAAGGTGCGCTAGGACTGAATGGGTAGTTTTGCTTTGGCTATAAAGCCTTATAACATGTTCATGTTTTCTTTGGCTATAAAGTCTTATAACATGTTCATGTTTTGCTTTGGCTATAAAGCCTTATAACATGTTCATGTTTTCTTTGGCTATAAAGCCTTATAACATGTTCATGTTTTCTTTGGCTATAAAGCCTTATAACATGTTCATGTTTTCTTTGGCTATAAAGCCTTATAACATGTTCATGTTTTGCTTTGGCTATAAAGCCTTATAACATGTTCATGTTTTCTTTGGCTATAAAGCCTTATAACATGTTCATGTTTTCTTTGGCTATAAAGCCTTATAACATGTTCATGTTTTGCTTTGGCTATAAAGCCTTATAACATGTTCATGTTTTCTTTGGCTATAAAGCCTTATAACATGTTCATGTTTTCTTACATAATCTTTAAGGCCCATGGAGACATTAGCATGCTTGAGGACGATGACATCATCTAATATGTTTAATATGTTTACACATTCATAAAGCTAACATGTTCATGTTTTCTTACCCCCCTCCCACACACACACATTCATAAACCCCCCCCCCCCCTACATGAATTGACTTATGAAGACAAATTGTTTAGAGTGAAGAAGGGCTATGAACATCTGAATGGGTGTCACCTTTAAGCAGGAACCTATGTGACTATTTTGCTTTTCACTGCCCACTGACACAGACAAAAATGGAGTAACAGAATTCACATTTGACCGTGCCACTATGCTGAAACTGGTGTATTCGATGTTCGATGGAATGAGAACACCACAGTGAACGTTGTGTCCAAATGCAGTTTTCCAGTCAGCACAACATTATGCTGATCAAAATCTATCAAAGAGCAAGCTGATTTACCACAGTCTTTCTTCATCCAACATAACAGACGATGGATAGCATAGACAAGATGGACCAAATCATTGAAGAATACTACAGGGTAACTGTCTGGTTATGGCTTCTGTTCATCTCTTGCCTGGACCTCATATTTCAGCAGGTTTGACTCCAGGCAAATCTAATATAAGTCCACAGAAAGAATAATTTGGATTTATAAGCATTTTGGTGGGCAAAAGCATCTGACATCAGCACCTTTTCCCCATCCCAATGCCCGTCGCCCAGGCCGTATCCACACTTCTGCAAACACTGGAAAAGCCTGCCCAACCGCTTGGCTGAGTAACTCTGAGCTGATATGGATAAGCTATTGTTAATTGAAAATGACATGCTTTGAGCATAGGTACACATTTTATTTTCCCGGAGAGAAAATGTTAGGTAATCCTTATCATGGGTAATTCTTTATTAGTATTTCAACCAGGCCTACAACTGTGATATCAGCGTTTGCCTTGCCACCACCTAGGTTTTTGCTTTTCATGCAAAGGTCTATCAGTAAAACATTTTAAGGTTTAACAGGATGGATCACCTTGATAGCCCTTGACCTACTCAGCTGCGGTGCCGTCAGTGTGAAAAAAAAGAAAAGCATAACATGTGATTCAGGTGCATGGAAATTGTTTCAAGAACTTCCATATCCAGTGGCAGCTCAAGATTCGCCCTTGAATGGTAGCATGACAGATGGATGTGTCCCAGTAGCGTCGACACAAAGTGTACATTTACATTGCAAAAGGTTATGTTGTCGTTGATCTGGCGTCCGCGAAGGTAAAACATCCAATTATTTCACTAGGTTGATGGCGTCCGCGAAGGTAAAACATCCAATTATTTCACTAGGTTGATGGCGTCCGCGAAGGTAAAACATCCAATTATTTCAAAAGGTTGATAGCAATTGACACTTTTTTTTAAAATTTTCTTTGTTTTGAGACGCAACTAATTGTAATAACTGCTTGGAATAAGCCACAAATGTTTTCACAATAACGTGATTTTCCCTATCTGTTCTTCAGACTTCTTCTGCGTTCTCAGTGGCCATGAGTTCTTCAGACAAAAAACCCTACCTATTCAGTCCTAGCCTTCTATATATGAGACGCATTTATCGGACACCATACATCTAAACAATGGCTTAGATCTTGAAATACATGCTTGATACCGTGTTCCTAGATTTAAAAACAACGCTGTTTAGACAATTTTATCAAAATCTAAAATGTCAACACAAATAGGTCAAACCACCCGTGCCTTACATGCAGAAAAGAGAGAACGAGAGAGAGAGAGAGAGAGAGAGAGAGAGAGAGAGAGAGAGAGAGAGAGAGAGAGAGAGAGAGAGAGAGAGAGAGAGAGAGAGAGAGAGAGAGAGAGAGAGAGAGTTAAAGAATGATGTTTGCTTTATGGGAATGAGAGAGCTAACAAGTATGCGTTTTTACCCAGTCTTCGAGAAAATGTATTCAACATGAGAAGGGAAACAAAACACATTTAATTAACCAAGCAATAATACAAGCATATAGAATTAAAAAATAAAGCAAGCATAGATGATTTAAAAAACCTCCACAAGAGTCAGTACTTTGCTTTGCAAACGTTATATTAACTGTTAACTATTAACGTTAACTAATAACGATAAGTATAATGATGTTGGGTTATAATTAATTGGTGGGTTTTATGTGTGAACAACATGCTGTTTATTGGGAACATGCGGTGAAAACGACCCTCGTCATGTTCAATGCATACACAATGTTACAGCATTGCACACATTCACTAACGGTCCCTGTTGCGGTACAAATTGTCAGTTGTTGCGGTACAAATTGTCAGTTGTTGCGGTACAAATTGTCACCCTGGTACAAATTGTCACCCGGGTGACAATTTGTACCGACCTTGCGGTACAAATTGTCATCCCGGTACAAATTGTCACCCGGCCTTGGCGGTACAAATTGTCACCCAGGTACAAGTTGTCACCTGGGGTGACAATTTGTTCCGGAACGTCATATATTAGTGTCCTGTGCGGAACAAATTGTCACCCCTTGTTAAGACCTTGTACGTCACTCGTTCTTCATATTATTTTTTGTTTGTTTTTGCTTTGGGGCTGTCATTCATTGGAGAGGGACAAGCAAGGAGAAAATACAGAGACTGAGAGAGAGAGAGAGAGAGAGAGAGAGAGAGAGAGAGAGAGAGAGAGAGAGAGAGAGAGAGAGAGAGAGAGAGAGACTGCTTAATATTCACGATCAACATCACTCAGAGTATACAATGGGAGACTAAAGCTGCCGCGACGAATAGCTGCCGCGGGGAATAGCTGCCGCGAAGCGAGCGGGGCGAAGCTGCTAGTGATATATAATAAAACTAAAGCGTGCAACTGGTTCCTTATATTTCTAGGTACATAAAAGCAAATGGTTTTGAGAAAACGCATACAAAAAGAACAATGCACAGACGGACAGATGTAGGGTCGAGCGCACAGACACACGGAATAAAACAAAAACTATTGTTTGATAGATAACCCTCTTCTAGACTTATATATACATACAGCGTGACAGAGCAACTGCATTGCATTTTAATTGGAATAGTAACACACGTACCGACACACACATATATGCATGCTCACACATATAGGCCTACACACACACCCACCCACACGCACGCACGCACGCACGCACGCACGCTCGCCCGTACGCACGCTCGCACGCACGCACGCACGCACGCACGCACGCACACGCACATGCACACACACACACACACACACACACACACACACACACACACACACACACTACACACACACACACTCACCCACTTACCCCCATCACCCCCCCCAGACACACACACACACACACACATAAACACAGACACAGGCAAACTCATACAAACGTTCGGGCGCGCGCTCACACGCACATACACAAATGTACAAACACAAACGTACGCGCGCAGGCAAACACGTCCACGCATGCCATGGAAACACACACGTTAAGACACACACTCTCACACACACACATAGGCCTACACACACATCTTGTGTAGTCTTACGATAATAAAATCAACGATTACTTAAAGATACCCCATCCAAGAACTAATTAATGTAGGCTATTTCTTTGTACGGCTATTGTATAGAAAATCGTGGAAACTTGCTTGAGTTCACAGAAACACACTATAAAAAAAGCACGAACAAAGTAGTGCCTAATCTTAACGAGTGTTTGGTTTAAAATGATTTTTTTTTTAATTGAAAGAGAAATGTTTTGAGTATTTTAGGTCCCTAGAATGATATTTTGAGAACTAGTTAAAACGAAAGAAAAAACCAGAACACAAACAATACGATTTCCATGTAAAACGTGTGCAATTGCTTTAAAACTATTACCTTTCAACGTGAAACACAATGTAGTCTTGCAAACTTAAATCCATTTTCCTATTAGTCAAATATTGTACAATCAACAGCGCTTTCTTGAGAGGCTGATTACTTTATAGAAACACATTTTCCATACATCTAAATAGTTTGAATCTAAACATAATTTTATACTTTGGTTAGTAATGGTCCTCATTGTTTCAAATGTTACTTCTAAAAGCGATCACCATTTTTTTTTATTGGGGAAAAATTGTACAACGCGCCACACCAAAAAACAACCCACCAAAATTATATTACTAGGGCGCGAAAACTCTAGATCAAGCAGCCGAGCGACAGCATTTTCGGCTCCAGAGACCTTGACCTTTGACCATCTTCAAAATTGGCCTAGGTATCCTAACTATCTATCCGCATTCAAAACTTGAGAGTCGTAGGTCCCCGTGTTCAAACGCTATCGTGTTAACATAGATATAGACTGAAAGTGAGGGACAAACAGACTGCCCTGAACACGTTAAGTAGCGGCTGCTTAACCAGACATGGCTCTTGACATGGACCCATATCTCTACCAGACTCTGCCCCTACTGCCAGGCAAAAGACAGGCCAGTCATGCCAGAAGACCTCCAGCCTCCAGGGAGACTCCAAGAGGATGGGCCTTGCCTGGAACCATATCTCTACCAGACTCTGCCCCTACTGCCAGGCAAAAGACAGGCCGTCATGCCAGAAGACCTCCAGCCTCCAGGGAGACTCCAAGAGGATGGGCCTTGCCTGGAACCATATCTCTACCAGACTCTGCCCCTACTGCCAGGCAAAAGACAGGCCAGTCATGCCAGAAGACTTCCAGCCTCCAGGGAGACTCCAAGAGGATGGGCCTTGCCTGGAACCAGTTTGGGGCAAAGGCACAGGACAGATAGGTATACCCCACCCCCACCCCCTTTCCAAAGAGGGGTGGAGGGATGGGTAGAAAGCGATCACGATAACGATCACGAATCCCGTAGTCAAGTTGACCGTAGAGGCGCCTCTGAAGATTTTAAAAACAGCTGCTTCCACTCCGCCCGAAAGATTGAAGCTAGTGATGAAATCTTCAGAGGTACAAATAGTAAGATTGTTGAAACAAAGAAACATATATTTTGGTTGTTTACACTGTTGCATCGATCTGGAAACTGAAATAACAAAAAAAACTAATAATTGTTTTTTTGAAACGGTCGTCATTTACTCCAGTTAATGAAATTCATCATCGTTGGATATTGGACTGAAGATGAAGCAGTGATAGTAAAGTAACTCTCTCTCTCTCTCTCTCTCTCTCTCTCTCTCTCTCTCTCTCTCTCTCTCTCTCTCTCTCTCTCTCTCTCTCTCTCTCTCTCTCTCTCTCTCTCTCTCTCTCTCTCTCTCTCTCTCTCTGTGTGCGTGCGCGCGCGCGCGCGTCTGTGTGACTGTGCATGCGTGTGTGTATGCGTGTGTGCGCGCGCGCGAGTGCGTTTCCGTGTGTGTAAGTGAGAGAGAGAGAGCGAGAGAGAGAGAGAGAGAGAGAGAGAGAGAGAGAGAGAGAGAGAGAGAGAGAGAGAGAGAGAGAGAGAGAGAGAGAGAGAGAGAGAGAGAGATATATTTATGACAAAATCAATGTTCTACATACAATTGAAAATCGCTGTAAAGCTGTTTTAAAACTTACCATGACTTATACATCGTGTGGAGACACAGACTCTGTAGTGCTGTCAGTAGCCTTAGGCATTGGATGGCCTGCGATCAGGAGCATCCTCACATTCACAGAGCCAAGAATATAAGGTTGCTCCCTGGACGAGGCATTTTCCACTAAAGACAAATCCAAGATCAGCAGTTGCTCACCCCGCCAACAACTAATTAAAATTAGAGCGTTAAGCCGCACCAGCCGCTCGGCACATTTTCTGCTCCAGTGACCTTGACCTCTGACCAATGACCTTCATTTTCAAACTTGTCCCCTAGGCATCCTAACTACTTACGCGCATGCAATATCTGACCTCTTATGTCCCTTCGTTCATACACTATCGTGTTAACATACATACATACATACATACATACATACATACATACATACATACATACATACATACATACATACATACATACATACATACATACATACATACATACGTACTTGAGTTTTTATAAAACTTTTGTATTCAAATGCCATGTATTGAGCATCTTGATCAAAATCAGTTACTGTGAACTTTGAATCTTGATTTGTGTTCTGTAAAGTAAAAGATTGTGCTGCTTTTAGTTTTTTCTCTCAATGGAAGAGGGGGGCAGATCCTGCTTGGGACAGCTGTTTCAGACCTTGGGGTCCATCATCAGCCAAGCCCGGAAGCTGCTATCAGTCTGCAGTGGGTCTATAAACTGGGTCTACATACATACATACATACATACATACATACATACATACATACACATACATACATACATACATACATACATACACACATACATACATACATACATACATAGTCAACCAGGAACAGGCAAACGTCACTGAAAACGTTAAGGTCGAAATTATACAAGTTAATAGTTTTCACTCTTCCCCCTCGGCAGGTCAGTGATAGGCCAGGACTGGTAATATCATTATTATTCTATCACCGTGTTGCCGTGGGGGAAAGAGTGACAACTAACATTTCGACCTTTGCCATCTTCGCTTGCGCGGTTATTCCAACAAAGGGCCCAACTCTTCACTGAGAGACATTTTTTGTATCAATATAAAAAAAAGAAAAGAAGATAAAATAGCGATATTTCGGTTTATTTTTCAACCTTCGACGGGCAAAGCACCAGGGCAGCCCAGGGACATTTTTTGTATGCAAGAGTTACATCATTTATGTTACTCATAGCTGCTGACCACCTCCCTTTTTGCTAGTCCTCAACCAGTGGTACAGTGGCTCAGAGGTAACGCGTTCGGCTCGTAAGCAACAAACTCGGGATCTTTCCTGGCCGCAGCAGAGTTTGTCCGCTCACTCTCCACTAGACCTGATGGTCTGAACGCCAAGTCTTTCGGATGAGACGACAAAAAAACAACAAAAAACAACAACAACTGAAGCTCCGTGTGCCCATGCACTTCGCGCAAGTCAAAGAACCTAATGGCAACGAAAAAGTTGTCGTTTGGTCAGAATTTGCCCCTTCCCCATCAGTCATACAAAAACCGCATGCCAAAAAAGGGTGGCGCGGCATTTACTGCGACGCTCTCCCCATGAGGGAGCAACCCGAATTTCACAGAGACCCGCCTATGTTACTGTAAAAGTTCTACCAATACCAATACCGTATTGTATGACTGTTTTCTCATGCACTTGCATACAGGACAATATAGGACAACCGAGTTGAAAAAACAAGCGCGAAATCGCAATAGTTTGTGGCACGCGGTCTATTTTTACCACTCCAACCATGAGTCACCTCCCCTGGCTTTTCAGTAATTTTAATCTGTAAACCAGAATGTTATCTCTGCACCATTTCGTAACTTTTTATATCTTTTGGAAAACATTTAAAACTATGTATCCTACTTATACTCATCAAAAGAAGCACCGCATACTCGTCGTGTCTGTTGTAGTGTCTGTATTACGTATGTTTATTATTTTGTACGCTTTTAAAATACATCATGTTAAAGAGCGGCCTCAATTTGAAGTGTAGCCTCGATTTGAAGTGCGACATTTTGTCAAAATGTGCGACAATTTTGG
>CM065682.1:26034229-26049229 GCA_017654935.2 Phymorhynchus buccinoides
TTCTGGTAAGGCAGAAAGATAGTAGATGATAGTAGATGATAGTAGATGGGCAGAGTCAAATAGAGTGACAGATTAGAGGAAGTTACAAACACAGAATTTCCAAAAGGTGAGGGAACTATTTATGGAAAAGACCCCCTGGTGTCCCCACGGGGGGTGTGGGTGGGGGGGGGGGGGGGGGGGGGTGTCAGTGTGTTCATATTTGTGTTGTTCTTACTCAGAGTCCTTACATAAAACAAAAATAAAAACATAAAAGAAAAAGAAAATACATTGGGGGGAAATATTTTCTTTTTCTTTTCTATTTTTATTGTTGTTTTTGTAAGGACTCTGAATAAGAACAACACACATATGAACACACCAGAGTCGGAAAGTATATTCTCTCAAATTGGTCAATGTGAACGAAGACAACAAACTAACAATGACCGTTGTGAATGAATGACGTGGGCCTATATGCTGCTCAAATGTTGCTAAGGATATTATTTTAAATATGCGAAATTATCAAAGATAAACATAAAGCCATTATTTTCTTCTCTTATATAGTTTAATCAACATTCCAGCTTTACATTTTGATAATAAACGAGGTCCAATAACGATTTGCTTTGCTTACCTCAAGGAACGTTTGTGATACCACTTCAAAATGCATAAAACAACCCAATGGAGCGAAATGTTGATTTTCAGAGTTTTTGCTTTTTGTAGCAAGAAAAATCACGGCTAAGCATGTGCAAGTGTTCTGGATGAGCTTTTGAAGCCCCTGCTGATCCAGGGTGTTCCACTCCTCTACCAGGCAGTGTTCCGGGTGCTGTAGACTTATGAGCTGCTATGAACGGCTGCAAATGGCTGCCTGGAGCATGTTCCAGCATTGTTCTATCAGACTGAGGTCTCTGGATCGGGCAAGTTACCTCATATGGACGATGCTCTCTTGCTACAGGTGCGTGTAAACAACACTTGCACGACGAAAAGGTGCGTTATCATCCATGAAGATGAGGTAATCTCGGATCATACCAGCAGAAGGTTTGACGTGGACATTGAGGAACTCATCCCTGTAGTAAACAGCTGTCAGATATTCTTTTTGATGAATTCGTGTTTTCCTGACCATGCTGATATAGGACCAATCGTCAAAGTCCCACCTCAAGATCTGTCATGCTCTCTGACTCGCGTTTCAATGTAACACTCTCTTGAGAACCACCACACCCTGGCAAGATCATCCATTAAATAAAATCAGATCCTGAACTAGTTGGTGAAGAGAATTCATGTCCAGTCTCATGTTGTCCAGATGGCGTGGTTCTCGGCTCTCAAAAGACAGCGCTGCTTATTAGCTAGAATGAGCAGGGTGCCCAAACTTGCCTAGGGGGAGTGAAGGCGGCATCATGGAATCTGTTTCTCATAGTTTGGATGGAAATGTTCTGCACTGAGGTATTCAGACAATCAAAATAATGCCAGAGAATGTGTTTGAAACGATTTTGGCACGCCTGAAAACGGTCGAAAATGGCCGTTGTTATTACCAGGTGCCCAATTTCTGCCGTCTTCACGACGTGTATCAGTAGAACCAAACTCATGGCAGCAATTTCAAGTTCTGGAGGAAAAGCATTGCGATATTCCAAACATAAATAACAAAATGAGTCTGTATACAACTGTTCTACAACATGCCAACACAGAAAGACAACTCTTTGCGTGACAAATGACGTGATTATCTCACTTCGGCCATGAAACTTTGTCTCTTCTACAACGTTTACGATATGAGCAAGAAATGTTGTTGATTCAGACAAATTTACTCACTTTAAGGTTTTCGCTCCATTTGAGCGAAATTACACATTTGAAGGGTGGTACTCGAAATGCACGTGAACAGGAAGTTGGATAAAACAAGTTTGAGTGAACTTGTGTTCACGGATGATTGCTCTTTTCGGTCATATAATATTTATTGCTTACAATTACAGCACCTCTTAATAATCAAGGGTATAAAAGAATATCCGTAGCAAATTTTGAGCAGTAAATGTTAATTACTTTGACCCTCATATCTTAAGTCTAAAAATGATCAAATGAACCCTGACATAAGAAGTCACCATGTAGGCCTACCATATTGCATTGAATGAGTGAGAGAGAGAGAGAGAGAGAGAGAGAGAGAGAGAGAGAGAGAGAGAGAGAGAGAGAGAGAGAGAGAGAGAGAGAGAGAGAGAGAGAGAGAGAGAGAGAGAGAAACCGTGCGTGCGTGCATGCGTACGTGTGTGCATAATTTTGTTTGTGTGTGTGTGCACATGAGCGTAACAAAGTAAGCATAGATAATTATCTTAATGATCGTACGATTGCATGGGCCGTTGCAGTGCCTAGAGTATGGATTTATAACAAGCTGAATTGCACAAATGAAGCTGGGGAGAAAATCGAACATACGTCTGAAAAAATTTGATATTTCGATTGCTCGCTAATTGATATTGAGACACACAGAGACACAGAGTAGCATATAAACTCTCTCTCTCTCTCTCTCTCTCTCTCTCTCTCTCTCTCTCTCTCTCTCTCTCTCTCTCTCTCTCTCTCTCTCTCTCTCTCTCTCTCACACTCTCACACACACTCACACACACACACACACACACACACACACACACACACACACACACACACATACATCTCCTGGTTTGCCTTGTTATTTAATGATTACTGAAAGACATTCGAAAGTAACTGTTCTGGGCTATTCAATACGTTTGTTTGTGTGGTTATTTATAAGGCTAAATACAAAATGTGGACATCAGACTTCAAATGAATCTAGATTAAAAACTAGCACATAATATTGAATTCTGTTTTCTGTGTATTTATTATATTGGTAGTTCCATTTTGTTATAGCACATCCTTAATTAATGATAAATTCTGTGTGTTTTCCTCATGTACCACCACATTTTCTTAAAGATGTGGTTCATTAGGAAAGTTTATTTTTATAGACCCAAGCGTCGGAATTATGAATTTGTTTTCAAGTCTTCTTTGTACTGATAAAAGGCGTGCTCAAATCTTTCTATTTCCAAGAGTAGTGCTTGAAACAAACTTAAAAAGAAATAA
Organism: Phymorhynchus buccinoides; assembly: GCA_017654935.2. Lineage (NCBI taxonomy): Eukaryota > Metazoa > Mollusca > Gastropoda > Neogastropoda > Raphitomidae > Phymorhynchus > Phymorhynchus buccinoides. The sequence continues at coordinate 26,037,269 of CM065682.1, forward strand.
TAAAGTAAAGATAATAACATTTTCATTGGAAATGAGTAAATATGTGTTAAAACGAATGGCAGACGGTTTGAATATAAGCGATAAGTTAACATGTACAACCATCTTTCCATTCAACATGTCATTATATGATTTTGTTTAGTACATGAAGTGCATGATTAACTCCTCTAGTGTCAAGTATTTTCTGTTCTTTGTAACCTTCTATGTTAAGTTATGTTTCCAGAGAATTAAACGCCAATCAATCAATCAATCAAACATTTTATTGTCTTAAAAAACATAAATAAATTATTTGTCTGGCATGCACATAAAACACACATATAAACATAGAAATAATAAGACATGCATAATGTACAGTAAATACATCATAAGAATTACATTACAATGCAATATAAAACACTTGGAAGCACACACACACACACACACACACACACACACACACACACACACACACACACACACACACACACACACACACACACACACACACACACGCACGCACACACACCACCCCGTCCCCTTCCCCACACATATCATTAAAAAATCTCCACCCTCACCCACGCCTCTCCCCCATCACACACACACACACACACACACACACACACAGAGCGAAACAAACATGATCACCTACCTTAATAAATGCGCTAAATTAACGGAAATGCATTGATGTATGCCCTAAAAAACAGACAATCACACGGAAGATGTTTGCATGGCGCCCACCTGGAAGAGTTACATTATCACAGTGCATTAGCATTTCGCTGTCACATTATTTTGTGATATTTTGGTGGCGGTCACTTTACCCTGACTAGGTGTGACTGAGCTTTTTTTGGGGATCCAACTTGGTGTTTAACTTTGACTGGGCGGTTTGTTCCAGATAAATGTTTTACTCTGACTGGGTGCTTGCTTTATTAACTGGGCGTTTTACCCTGACCGAGCGTTTTACCTTAGTTGGGCGTTTTATCCCAACTTGGCTTTTTACTGTCTTCTTTGGGTGTTTCGCCTTCACTTGGAATTTTACCATGAGAGGGCGTTTTACCTTGATTGGGTGGTTTTCCTAAGTTGGGCGTTTTACCTCAACCAGGCGTTTTTACTCAGATATACATTCGGATACGATTTCCTTCTACGTTCAGACTACGTCACTCGTTTTGAAACACAACTCCCCCCCCCCCGTGGGGATACCAGGGGGTCTTTTGTATAAGTAGTTCCCCCACCTTCTGGAAGTTCTGTGCTTGTAACTTCCTTTAATCTGTCACTCTCTTTGACTCTGCATTTTCCCTTTGCTTACTGTCATCTACTATCTTTCTGCCTTTCCGGTCCATTCTCCTGCCTTTTTTCACGAAGCACTTTCAAAAAGATTTCCTCCAGCCGAAGTCGGACTTGCTGGGCCTAACTATTTCTTAGTTATTTAACAAGGCATCCAACATACACCAGATAACCATACAGATCTACAGTAAATTCGATTTCTGTATATATTCTGTAAGTATTTATTTAGAGTTTCGTCTTGTTGTTTGTGCTTCTGTTGTTTTTGTTTAATTGTTCTTCTAATAAAATAACACATCGCATTCATATAGCGCCTTTCTTTACATGAATTAAAACCAAGGCACTTGCAGTTACTGATTTGTTATTAAAACACATTTGCCGCTTTGATTCAATCGCTGATGATTTTGATCTGATTATAACAAGAAAGAAAAAGAAGAAAATAAAATGTGGCAGCTGTTTGCATTCATTCCAATTTGATGTATTGACTGGTGAGGACTGTTCTGGAGTCGGCAGTATGGCGAAACGTTTCCTCTCAGGGCAAGGTCTTCTCCTGTACTGCTGTCTCTGTCGGTCTGCTACCATTGCTTTCACCAAACGTCATGATACAGCTTATACTTAGTATGTGAAACATCGTGACTCTCAGACTACAGTGCACGGTGCATTTACACTAACTCTTAATGCTGTGGCCAAAGGGAGTTAGAGACTTTCCCCAACGCCAACTGTTCTGGATTCCCTTTGGCAGAGAGAGTGGGGATGTATCCTGAGCAAGGTATCTCCACTACGAACAAATGTTTAGCTTAGCCCTTAGGATATAGCAGCTGTCTTCTCTGCTCTTTCGGAGTCATAGTCCTAAACGACAGACTGACATACATACACAGGCTAAATATCACTGCCCACAACAACAGCAGGGGTGAACACTTTGGTTGGGGATTGCTGGCAGTGATTGCAAAATAATAAGTTTGAGAGACATTAGCTAAAAGGACTTAGAAAGGAGTAATGTAACTTTTGGACGTTCTCTTGACACCAATTCCATTTCTCATGCATTTCTCATACTAATTCTTGCTCCATCATCAGATATGATAGTAATAAAACTAAAGGAGTGGATTTTGTGACAAAACGTTATGGTCCTTTAGGTCTTCACGTAAGAAATAATTCATTATAGTTTGGATAGAGTAGTTTTAATCAAACGTATCCTTTCACTAATTCAACAAATTACATTTGAAACCAATTCAGATTCTTAAAACACACTGGTGCAAGCACCAGTAAATACATCAACAAATGAAATGAAAAGGAATGATTCATTTAAAGATACACTGACCCACCACCCTTGGGGTTTTTTTCTGGGTAGCTGTGACCCACATACAGATGTTCGCATCTTCAAATTGAGGCTGCTCTTTAAAATGATGTTTCGGTTTGAATTTGAAGGCATTTGTATGGGAGTGAGACTTGATCAAAACAAGGTTTTTTTCCCAGCTATAAGAGGGAAAACACGTGAAACCCGTGATTGTGACACGCGATAGGTGGGTCTTTAAAGCAGTACATCTGGGTCATAACTTTGACAGATACAAAATCCAATCAAAGGTCCTTTTTTTTTTATAGATCCCAAGTAAGTTTTCAACACTCGATGCTAACAACTGGTTCGGTTTCTTAACTACCATCCCATGGACACTGACTGCAGAGCTGCAATGAAATGGGTTATCCTTGTAGTTCACTAGTCAGTGTCTGTGTTTTCAATCAAACCTTAGACGCAGACTATAGCATTAAAAATAGGGGGAAAAAAGAGCTAAAGGTAACCAATCAATTAATCTGTAGTGACCTCCGTGCTGGCATGTGCACCCGGTAGGTGCTGCTGGGTTTTTTGTTCCCCCACAGGATTAACAATTCAGGTCGATTCTTGATTCTTGAAAACTGCTAATACCCATACAGTGAATCAAATTTGTTATTCTAAATTCGTAAAAAGACGGTTCAGAAATTGGCATAAACCTGTCAAAAACGTTGCTGATAAAATGAACACTGCTAACTCTGTCAATCAAAGTTTGTCTCCAGCTGACATTCAAACAGCTATGAAGCAGAATGTGACAATTTACATGGAACCTCCTGAAGGATGTGTGGTGCTGGCTCCTAGGTCTGGCTCCTTTATCCCCTGGGACAACCCAGACAACCTCATCAGTCGAGAAGTGGAGGTGATGATGGATAAAATCGAGGCTGTCATTTTTTTCCCCATCCTCTTCTCCATCAGTCTGCCCTGCAACATCCTCAACATGATCGTCTTCTGCAAACAGGGGCTCCAAGAACGCATCAACCTCTGCCTTTTCCTCTTATCCCTGGCCGATGCCATTTACATGGTCCACTCTTTTCTCCTCAACATCGATAAAATTGTTTCCCAGTTCACCTTAACCTCAGGAGTAGGAGTTGTTTTTGAATTCGTTGTCAGCAATCACCTCATGTTTATCCGTGGCATGAACTGGGTGTCTGGCTTCCTGTGCACGATGATTGCCTGTGAGAGATGTTTCTGTGTGTTCAGTCCTCTTCGATCACAGCAGATCCTGAAAACCAGAACCACTGCAGTCATCATTGGTGCTGCTGCTGTTGTTTTGCTCAGCCTGAATTTTCTCAGTACCTCTCGTTGGAGCGTGGGTTGTGTTTATAATCCTCGCAAGCACTCTGTGTCAAAGTCAATTCTACCGAGTAGATTCTATATGCAGAATCAAAGACTGATTGACATCCTTTCATCAATTGTGCTCAGCTTTTCTTTCCCTCTTATCTACATATCCGTGGTTACCACCACCACCATTCTGACTTTCATCAAGCTGAGGAAAATAGTACAATGGAGGGAGCAGACGTCTTCCGCCACGCTGTCGTCACGTGAGATAGTTTTAACGCGCATGCTCATTGGCATTTCCGTTTTGTTTGTTATTTGCACTATTCCTATAATCGTGTTAGCAGTAAGTATATTGTTTATTCCAGACATGAGTCTGACTGGTCGGTATTACAATGCCATGAATTTCATCGCCAGTTTCTTCGAGCTGTTCTCCTACATCAACGCCTCTGTCAACTTCTTTGTCTACTGTTCTCTGGGATCCAAATTTAAGGAAACACTGAAGGAACTCTTTCTTCAAAGCTGTCATCCAAGAAAAGAAAATCTGAAATGAACCTTCGAAACTGAAATTGAAAGCAAATTAAAAGTATAAAATGTGCGCGAAATTTGGACTCTCTAGATAGCCGTTACGGTAACTTTGACTTCCTTTACTTCCTTCTGGTCTGTATTTGTAACAGGGGAAATGTGAAGGGAAGGGGAAATGTGGTTTAAGTGTATAAGAGGAAGCAATGATTGTGTCACTGCTTATCTTAAAATGGAAAGATTCAAAATCAAATGTATTATTGATCTAATGAAAGAAGGTGATTTGTTACTGCCCAGAGAAAGGAAATATCTTTAGCAACAGTTAATCGACAATCATAACAATACAGAGAATCTATCAACTGTGAAAAACAACACAGTAAAAGACTGAGTTCAACATAAATATGTTAGACATAAAAATTCAGAAGCATTTTTGATTAGCTGAAAGGAATCTTCTGATCCATGGCTAAAACGAAGTTAAAAATCATAAACAGTTTTACATATTTTAGGTTATGTGAAATCTTCTTTTTCTTTGTCGATCACTAGATGGAGACACCAATTGTCCTTCACGCCGGAAGAGTCGTCCGGAGGTCCTCCAAGCTGCCATAGAGTTTGTCCCTCAGTGATGTTGAGCTAGGCCAAGCTGCTTGTCTGGGGGCATCATAGAACTGGCAATGCTGCAGTAAATGCTCTACGTTGATGACATCTGTTCCGCATGGGCACATATCAGACTCGCCTATCTTGAATTTTCGGAACAAATGGGTGCGCAATCTGTTATGTACAGTCCTCAGCCTGATCAAAAGGACCTGGTCATTCTGACCAGTTTGTGATAGCAGTCAGAGTGGTTGAAGTTTGGGTGATGCTGCTTCCATTTCTTTTGGGACAGGGATTTGATGACAGTCTTTTCTTCTCCATAGGAGACCTGTCCATCCTCTTGTTTCAGCTGCCCTCCCTCCTTTGTTAGCTTTCCCGCTTCCCTGCTGCCATGGATCCCACATTGTGCTGGGACCCACTGCAGGACCAAGTTTGTTTGTGTCGAGAGGTCCATCAGCGCTGTCGTCAGCGCAGCTCATTGAGGTATTTTTGATGGGGGTTGTTGATTTGTGTTTTGTAAAGAAAAAGATTGTGCTGCTTTTAGTTTTTTCTCTCAATGGAAGAGGGGGGCAGATCCTGCTTGGGACAGCTGTTTCAGACCTTGAGGTCCATCATCAGCCAAGGCCGGAAGCTGCTGTCAATCTGCAGTGAGTCTATTCACTCACGAAACACGATCTCTCATAATAGAGAGGTTTCATCTTTGCATTTAAGTGAAACGCCCTCAAAAACCAAAGCAGCACTTGATTAAATAGAAATATTAAAAAATATTTTGTAAAATAATGAACATGATAATGTTGTGAAATCTAAAAAAATATGATAGAATAAAAGGCATGACCAATGAGGGCCGGCAATTGAGATATTATCCAAAAATTGGATACAAATAATTATGAATGACAAGTCTCAATAATTTGCTGGCACTGTTCCACTGGCCTTAAGGATTTAACAGTTAATGCATTAGAAATGCAGAATATTGAATTAAAAAAACCTTTTGTATCCAAATACTATGTATTGAACATCTTTATCAAAACCAGTTGCTGTGAACTTTGAATCTTGATTTCTGTTCTGTAAAGAAAAAGATTGTGTGTGTCTTTTACATGTTTAATGAAAGTAGAAACCTCATCATCAAATCCTCGTTTTCCTGTCCATTCATCTGCGCAATCACACAGTCTTTTGAATTGTCTGTGTCTTGTCTTTGGATAGAAGATCAAAATGTTTCTCATCTTTATTAAAGACCCACCAGATCCATGAGTGAAGATCACGCGTTTCACGTGTTTCCCTCTCTCGCCGTTAACCCCCCCCCCCACGTGTAACATTACCTCTTATGCTAGGAAGATTTCTTACCAGCTATAAAATGGAAAACACGTGAAAACCGTGATTTTGACACGTGACGTGGTGGGTCTTTAAGAAACCTTCTTTTGACCAGGTTTTATTCCCATACAAATTCTCCCATACATGAAAACGAGACATCACATTAAAGACCAGCCTCGATTGTGTACGGGGGAACTCGTATGTGGGTCACACCGACCCAGAAAAAACCAAGGGAGTTAATCTTGCTGGGTCAGTGGGTCTCCTCCACAATCCGGTTGTCATCTTCCGTTGGAGAGGTAATGACTGTAACGCCCGACTTGTCCGCATACCGACAAGCACACCCATGTGTAATTGGCAGCTGTTTCAGTTCTTTCAACGCGGATCTTGAATTCTTGTCTATCACAATATCACACGAACCGCTGCACAGATTCGCTTAAACTTTTGTAGGGTGATATATCACATCAAGCCGACGAGTCCAGCAAAATGTTGGTATGGAGTTTATTTGAAAGCAAACGATTTGGTATTTAGATCTATCACTACATTTATTGCAGTTTTTAAAAAACTTTGAGGTGCTTTTAATCTCACGTTACCATAGAAGCCAATGGCGATCGCGAAACATGTTTGCTTTCACTATAAGGCCATGCCTCTTGTGTACGTAATTGCCAAACTTTAAGTTCCAGAGGCAAAGAATTGTGAAGCTACAAGGAAATAACCAAAACATGTGTATTTTGAAAGTGTTCCCTAACTTTTTGTGGGCAGCTTATGTTAGGCCATCAAGAGGCAACCACCAGAGGAGACACTTCACTGCTGCTGAGTCACTTCGGTGGAGTTCAGTGGAGCCTGTTCTAAGCTAACATACGCATGGCACTACATACTAAGCCCCCTACTGACGACAATAATGCCTATGTTAGTAACATATTTTTGTGCATCTACAATCAGTTATTGAGCCTATTTCATTGCATCACCATTGTAGCATTTCTCACCGAGCGTTTATGCTATATTTCTCTGTTCATTATAAATACAGTATATTGATTTGACATTGTGTTTCTTTTCCCCCTTGCAATGTTCCTTTCTGTTCTGTAATAATCACATTACACACATGCTATTCATTCATCGCTCCCATTGTAAAAGTCTCTTCATTGTGTACCTTTGAAAAAAGTCATGCCATTTTGATGACGGAAATTGTATGTGTTTTCTTCCTTTAAATTTTGTTTGTTGTTCTCAGTATCATATTTTTGTGTGTACAGCTAGCAGCTTTTGTTTTAGTGAATTGATACGTAATACCGCATTATATTATGTAAAAATATGTCGGCTACTAAATAAGCGATCAATTGTATTGACCTTTTAGGTAGTAGACCTCTCTATTTTCTTCTGTTGGTTTAATTCTAATTAATCTACTGTTGCAATGCCTTGGAAATAAGCTCACATTGAGAAGGCGGCTATCATGTATAACCGACCCCCCCCCTTTCAAATGTTCGGATACAAATTCACAGTTCACCATTTATGTTTCAATTGTCTTTAGTGTTAGTAGTTTCTAATTGCACACGGTTGGATAAATATTAAGGCTAAATGAAACTATTTTAATTGTTTGAAAAATTAAGCAAACCTTTTAATGAAAATCCGTTTAATTTATTTTCCTTCTACACAGACTGAACTATTTGAACACTGCTAATAAACATTAAGATTGGCTAATCAGATAACTTGGAATAGCTCGCCTGCTTGGCAAAATAAGTATAATGTCGTTGGATAGCAATCAGTCCATAAATAAAATAATTGCTCAAAAAGTATGTCCTAGAACAGGGCACAACACGTCTTGGTGAATTTTGAAGACCAATATAAGCCGTAGCCTGTGTTTTGGGGGTGTATTTGACAGATCTTAGAAAGATATTTGTGAGTACATAACTCTAAAGCCATTGAGGTAAATATCCTATCAGTTGGCAGATACTTCTTTTTGGTCATTTTGTTCTTATTTCGTTCTTGCTCAGTGACTTGCAGCATTGAAGACAGAATTCCCTCAGGCTTTCTTTAAATTTGGAACCCAGAGAGCAGTAGACAAAAAAGTTGAAAGATGCGTTGATGTAGGAGCACAGCTCGAGGAAACTGAATGTAAAATTAAAGGCGTTGTAGTATCGGCCTTGAAGACTCATGTCTGGAACAATTAGGATTGTCATGCCCATGAAAAAGACCGGAAGCGAGCAGATAATATACAGGACAGACACTGCAATGAGCATGCGCGTTAAGGCGATCTCACGTGACGACAGCGTGGCGGAAGACGTCTGCTCCCTCCATTGTACTATATTCCTCAGCTTGATGAAAGTCAGAATGGTGGTGGTGGTTACCACGGATATGTAGATACCAGGTAAGGATAAAAACAGTACTACTGCTGAAATAGTATCAATGAGTTCTTCGTTCTGTAAATAGAATTCACTGGGAAGGATTGACTTAAACATAGAGTTCGTTCGAGGATCATAAACACAACCCACGCTCCACCGAGTAGTACTGAGAAAAGTCACACCAAGTATTACAACTGCACCGACGACAATGATGACTGCGGTGGTTCTGGTTTTCAGGATCTGCTGTGCTCGAAGAGGACTGAACACACAGAAACATCTCTCACAGGCAATCATTGTGGACAGAAAGCCAGAGAAAAAGTTCATCCCACTGAGGAACATGAGGTGATTGCTGACCACAAATTTAAAAACTACTCCAACTCCTGACTTGTTTGTAAATTGAGATATAATTTTATCGATGTTGTAGATAAAAGAATGGATCATATATATGCAATCGACCAGGGATAGAGAGAAGAGGCAGAGGTTGATGCGTTCCTGGAGCCCCTGTTTGCAGAATACGATCATGTTGAGGATGTTGCAGGGCAGACTGATGGCGAAGAGGATGGGGAGAAAAATGACAGCCACTACCATGTCCATGGCCACCTCCACCTGTCGGCTGATGAGGTTGTCCCGGTTGCCCCAGGGAATGAAGGCTCCAGGCTTCACTGACAACACCACACAGCCTTCAGGGGGTTGGACGGCAACAGTCATGCTCTCTGTCTCTAATGTCCCATTTTCAGCTAAAGATGCACTGTTAGCCGTTGAAATAAAGGCGTCCATTTTGTAGGCACACCTTTTTCACTTTTCTAACGGAGACAAGGCTCGTTTCTTGGATTCCCAATCACACAAAATAATTTTGAATTTACATGTATTTGGATCCCATGTGGTTGGCTAGCATGAACAGAATGAAATTAATCCATTTCGATAATGAATTCTGTGCTTTATAGTTAAAAACTATAGTACATAAATCGACATTCAGGAGGAACCTCTTTCATTTGAAATTCCTTTTGACAAATAAAACGTACTTTTATTTGCTTTGAAACATTGCTTGAATGCAGAGAAATGCTATTCTTCGGGGGTGAACCCAGACCAGTTTTTCTGAACAAAGGCTGAGGACACCCAAAAAAAATGATGGAAGATTATTTAGGTAAACGATAACAGGTAGCAATAAATTTGATGGCAGAGCTACAAACCAACAAAACAACATCCTCTGATAATGCAAGCATCCTGAAGTATGGCCGTTTTTTTAACTGTTAACCACGGCATCCTAATTGAGAGCATGGCAAGGTTGGACTTTAGACACCCCCTATCAAAATTTCACATAGAAAAATATTCAGTAAGAAGCAACATTCTGCCGTTATTGGGATAGGGATAGGGATAGGGATAGGCTCAGCCTAGGGTTTTGTTATAAAGCTGAAAGAGCCAGACTTTGAAATTAAGATTAGTAAATATGAGGGAGGACTCACTCATTGGCCTACCTACTGCCTGCCTGTAAAACAAATTACAGGAAGTACTCATTCTTTCCCAGGGCTGTGAGTGAGTGGAACTCTCTTCCACCTGATGCAATATCATCAGCCTCGGTGGAGGAATTCAAATCCCGGATCTGAGCCCCCTCCCCTCCCCCACCCTCCCCCCCCCCCCCCACCCCCCCCCCCCACCCCCTCCCCCCACCCCCTCATTCATCCCTCCCCCTCCCCCTCCCCCCTGTCCTCACCTTTCGGTTGTCTCAACGGAGTCAACTCCATGCCCCCTGTCAGGGCCTCCCCCCCAAATCATGCCCACCCCCCTCCCATTCAATCCCGCATTGAGCTGATCATCCGGGCAGCAAGTCCTTCACACAAGTCACCTGATTAGTTGGAAACCCCCCAAGTCGTAAGCGTCATAATCATCAAATTGTTGATGGAGGATGCTATTTGCAAGAAGAAATTGCAACATTGCCGTGGACGTTTTTGAAACAGTTTTTAATAATTTTATTTGTAGTTTGCTTTTACGTTATTTCAATTGAGTTCCTTACAGAGTTCATACATGATTTACATGATAAACGAAATTAAATGTGTTTGAATATACGAGTGTACATATTTGTGAATGTCCGTTAGTCTTAAGCTCAAAACTGTTGGTTGTAGACCACAAGGCCCGATGATGTTCTTGATCAGCATCGTCCAATCAGGGACACAAATATTTCTCTAGGGTAAATTAGGCCCACCCTCTTGAACTAAGGGTGGTGGTGGTGGTCAGAAAGTGAACACGTCAAGTCAAGGGAAATAAACTTGAACGGATCAAATTCTGGCAAAGTCCTACTTTAGACACAACCCCTCAGGTTTACGACCCTCAATCTCAAAGTCTGCTTCTTTCAATTTTACCAGAATCGTCAGAGGATTTGCAAATTTCAGAGGATTAAGAATTTCTGACAGAGGATTGGCTTCTGCTGTCGGAGGTTTTGACTTTAAGCTGAGTGTTATCTTTCCTGTTAATTAGCATTTTAAAGCGAGTTCTCACTGCGTTAATTAAGCCTTTTGGTGAACTGATTTCATAGTGTTGTCCCTCTATAGTCTAAGGCATTGAGGGCCATTTTACTGCGGTTTTCAGATAATTGGACTTCAGACTACTCTGATGCCTGTTTATGAAAATATTCCTAGGCTGATCCTAATCATATCCCTTTCCCAAGAATGGCAGAATGTTGTAAAGTCTGATGGATGAAGGTCGCAGTAACTGCAGCCAAAATGTCAACCTTAAATAATAGGGGAAGACGGGGTAAAAAGCGCATGGGCGGGTAAGAAGCCCACCCCAATTATCTCATGAAATAAAGACAATTTCAGTCAAATTTGCCCATGAGACGAATGCTAGACATTAACGCTCGTCTCATGGGCAAAATGAGACTGAAATTTGCTTCATTTCATGAGATAATTGGGGTGGGCTTCTTACCCGCCCATGCGCTTTTTACCCCGTCTTCCCCTACAAAGGCGTTGTGTTTATATAAAACCAGGACTGGCTCTCGGGTTTATTAGGTGGATATTTCAAAACCGTAAATTAAGAGATTATGGGACGCACATTGTACTAAGCGCATGTTACCACACCACTGAGATGAAACAGACTAGTTTGAAGGGACAGCCATACTGCACACGATTCGATCCCAATGCGATCGAATTGTGACATTTTTGAGGCATGATTCTCGTGAAATTCTACTGTCTAAATCTATCTGATGAAATCCTTCTATCTATGTTCACTATTATTTGTAGTACCCCGTATAAGAATATGATGGAATGTCCGTTTTGTAATTATTTTTATTTTATCAGACATTTGATTTGATTCGTGTATTGGGGTCTATATGAGTATAATGAGCGAAAATACTACAATTAT